>OY747099.1:6367630-7568506 GCA_963556455.1 Epiblema foenella | reverse complement strand
GTTCCTAGAACGATAGAGTATCTGGACACCACGGAGTTTTTTTTATACCTAATGATAGGAGTGCACGGTTGGAGCGGTCTGGGGAAGATCTGTGTGAGTTGTGGTAGAGCTGAGTTTAGCCGAAGCGGCAGGAGGATCAGGCCTGACTCGGATTCATTGGCGAGCCATCTGCATCTGCACTCCCCGCCAGTACCATAGCGGTCACGATCCTCAGCATTGAGGGACCGACTGATTGAATTGGATTTGAAATATCACCTTATAACACACCCATGCTACAATAATATATTGCGCCAGGTATGGCAATCCGGTACATCGGTTAGTAGTGTGGGTGACACGACATTACGTCATCAGCCAGCATCAGCCTATCGATCGTATGCGGACGTAAGTGTGAGTGTGTCGTCGACAGTGACGTATGCGGTGTCACCATCCGGATTGTCAGACCTTGCTATCTTAGACCATGAACACACCCAAAAGCAGGTATTTTTGCTGTGAACGACACAAATATTTCAAGCAGTAACTAAATTTTCCAACGCCATTTTATAATTTCGTTTTTGTATGCCGAGGTGCACCCGAAATCTACTAACTAAATAATGAAAATCAGATTAATTTATACATAATTTTACTATTTCTTATTGTCATTTTACAATAATATTGAATGTACAAACCTACATTTGACACAGTCATTACTAATGATTGTTTGTGTAGAACATTTACAAAAGTTACAAAAATGCTTATAGATATTCGTTATATGATCTTGACCCCATCGGGCGCCGGGTCTTTAGGCATTGACGATTTGATCATCATCTCCCATTTCAATGACCGCATTTCCTTAAAAAAACGAACCCTTAGCTTATCGTTCTAAACGGAACAACTGGAATTACTGCGTTAACTCTTCATTCTGCAGTGCCAGTACAACCGTAAATGAATAGATGAGAGTGTGTACGTACAAACAGTAATACAGATTGGTAGTTCTTATGTTGTTGCAATAAGGTTCCCGAAAGTTAACTGTATCGCTGATGGTATGTTCCGTAGCATGGAAAAGCTTATAATTAATATTCACAGTAAATAAATCTTTTAACCCAGCAATGTTCAGACATAATAAAGCGGATGTCTAGGCTGAATGCCGTGGGCGGGTATTATCATTGTTACCAATAAGTTAATAGTCTACCAATTTCCGGTTCCATTACCTCCTTGTATTGCATATTATAGGTTGAAAAGTGGAAGACAACTTTCTTAGCCGACTGTACTGTATAGGTAGTGCCAGCAGAGTTGGGTTACGCACACAACAACATGTCATGTAATGACAGCGGGATTTTGAAATTACTATTCATTTTTCGTACCGATAGCAAGCCCAACAGTGAATTGTGGAGTGAAGTGTGTTCAGCGTGACCACTTTTAGTAGTTTCCTACTTTTTTGGTAGTTTTGAGGCAAAATTTTCAAGCTTTTAGTAGGAGAAAATAAGTTAGTAGTTTTTAGTAGTTTATAGCAATCTACAATTGGCTATTACTATAGCAACATAAAGCTGAAATATCAATTTATATCTAATTTTGCAAAGCAGATGTTGTGCTTGCCAGTTTCAAATGCCAAATGCGAACGGATTTTTTCCGCGGTGAATAGAATCAAAACTAAGGATCCTAACAGATTTCACAATGAAAATGTTTCGATACTTTTACATGCAAAAGAAGGAATCCTTGAAGCAGGCAACTGCACGAAATTTGAACCTGATCAGAATATGGTAAGGGTAATGAAAAATGAGAAACTTTTATACAAGAACTAGCTTTTGCCCGCGGCTTCGCCCGCGTACTAAGAGTAATTTTTAACCGTCTACAAAAAGGAGGTTTTCAGTTAGACCTGCATGTAGATATGTATTGGATGTCATTTTCGTAATCGGCACCCCGAGGAACCACAAAGATGAAACCCATATTGATTTTTAAGACAAATAAATGTCTGCCATCTATGATTTGAAACTGGACGTCATTTTCGTAATCGGCACCCAGAGCAACCTCGAAGATGACACCCAAATTGATAATTAAGAAAAATAAATCTCCGCCATCTTTGAATTGAAAATGGATGTCATTTTTGTAATTTGCACCCCGAGGAACCTCGAAGATGACACCCATATTGATTTTTAAGAAAAATAAATGACCGCCATCTTTAATTTGAAAATGAATGTCATTTTCGTAATCGGCACCCCGAGGAATCTCGAAAATGACACCCATATCGATTTTTAAGAAAAGGAAAAATTTGCTCCCCGCTCAAACTTGGAACCCTCTTTTCACCCCTTAAAGGGAGCAATTTCGAAAAACGCTTAAATATGTTTTGTTGTATTTAAACATAGAGTCTATGTACGAAGTTTTAAATCTCTCACTTCAAAAAAGATTTGCTCTCCGTACAAACTTGGAACCCCCTTTTGAACCCTTTAGGGGAGCAATTTCGAAAAACGCTTAAATATGTTTTGTTGTATTTAAACATAGAGTCTCTGTACGAAGTTTTAAATCTCTCACTTCAAAAAAGATTTGCTCCCCGTACATACTTGAAACCCCCTTTTCACCCTTTTAGGGGAGCAATTTCGAAAGACGCTTATATATGTTTTGTTGTATTTAAACAGAGAGTCTATATACAAAGTTTTATATATCTCACTTTAAAAAAGATTTTCTCCCCGTACAAACTTTGAACCCCCTTTTCACCCCTTTAGTGGAGCAATTTAGAAAACGCTGAAATACGCCATTAATATATTTAAGCACAGACTCTATATACAAAGTTTCATGTCTCTCACTTTAATAAATACGGTTTTTCATACAAACTTTGAACCCCCGTTTCACCCCTTTAGGGGGTGAATTAAAAAAAATCCTTTCTTAGTGCACCCCTAGACCTTATAAGGAACCTACGTGCCAAGTTTGGAATCTCTAGAACCAGCGGTTTGGGCTGTGCGTTGATATGTCAGTCAGTCAGTTTCTTCTTTTATATATTTAGATATTAAAAAAATTGATGATGATAACGACGATAGCGCCAGCGACTAAGTGTACCGTAAGGTAAGATACGTAAGTAAATAAATAAAAAATATATTCTTTAAATTTGTTTCTTGTTCATTTATTATTAAATGTATACTTCACGTACATCAGCCGCAACATACAATGAAATGTATTTTGATTATTTATTCATGTGACGAATCTGACAAACTTAAATGTCGGACATATAGCATTCGTCCCTCTCGCACTTAAATACTTTCTAATAAGGGACGAATGCAACGTGTCCCACATATACGCGATCACCCTAGCTAGGTAGCTAGCATGATAGGATACCTATAACGACACGTTTTATGGCCAAAATGTACTAAATTTACTAGCTATAGTCTACAAGGCTGGTCCCATACGCTATTTTTAATTTTCTATACGGCAACAATTTTACCTGAAGGCGCATCTCTCTATGGGGTCGGTTACACAGTGATTATTATCACACGATACACTCATATCACAAAACTTATTGGTCGTGAATTCATGAATATTAAAGCAAAATGCATGCATATTTTAATACCCCGATAATATTGACACCCCAGTATTGTGATAATAATAACCGTGTAACTGACCCCTTTTTTTTTTTTTTTTACGTTGGGAAAATACATTTACGTATCCCACCCAGTGAAAAACCTGGGTGGGTATGACGGACTATCCGGATGGACCGTACTACCGTCTAAAAACCCAACGAGTACCGGCGACGCCTTTAGTGGAGCGCCGCAGGATCGCCGTGGCATTCTACTGCGACGGTGTAACTGACCCCTATGGGAGATCATAGCATAGGGAGATTTGCAAGATAGGGATATGATGACCTTGGTTGTCTCGCTCTATCTCGAGGCTTGTGGATGCGCCTTCATAAAGCTGTCACTATGCACGATTGAGTGTTTTACTGACCCTCTCGCACTCACTAACTCACTAGTAAAGGACGAATGCTTCTTCCGAACTACGATATACAAGAATATACACAAATAATTGCGATTTAAACACAATCAAGCTTGATTTAGTCAGTCTAGTAGTTTCTAGTAGATTATGAAATTCGTTTGGTATTTTTTAGTAGTTTTCTGACCACTCTTTTAGTAGGAACGCCGATTATAAAGTGGTCACGCTGAGTGTGTTCGTGGAGTCCGGTCTATACCAGTTATTAAACTTGGTTATCTACGAGGAACAAGGGATCCTGTTGTGGATTCGTTTTTATTATCAGTGACTAGAGTGTAGAGATGTACAATGGTCTAACCATTATACATCTCTAACAATATTAAATTATTCTTAATTTTGACGCTCAGAGACCATGTACATCTCTGGGATATTACGTTAATTTAATTATACTCTTTGTTTAATCAGACTTGAGACCTTATACATCTCTAACTTTACTGATGTTGTAATATTTGTAATAGATATCTTTATAAGTTTATCTTCACTGTATGATATTAATTTTGTTATATTTGTAAACTCGAAATTATTATTATTATTTGAACTGTAAATTAATATTTTGACAAAAAAATGTATTCTTATAATCAGACTTTCTTAAATTATAAATTAATATTTTGACATGTAAAAGTGCCCTTGTGGTCTATTTGCAGAATAAATGTTTAATTTTGATTTTGATTGCAAGATAGACCAAAAAGCTTGTTTAATCTATTTTGTTAAATATTATATACAGAAAAACATCGAAATTCAATCAAAACAAAACATATAATATTTTGATCTATTTTATTAAAATATTTATAGATATCGATTGAAATAGTTTTATTTAAATTATTGAATTATATGAATAAATAAAGGAAAATATACGTGTTTTTATTTACATTCACTCATTCACTTGAAAATGCTGTTCTCAAGTCCACAATTGCTGATATGCAGCAAAGAATAAATAATGAAGCACAAAATCAACTAAGAAATGAGTTGGAGATCTCTGGCCTGGAAGAAACATCCGGTGAAAACCCCTACCACTTAGCAATGACCACCGCCCAGAAGTTGGGCGTCGAACTACACGATGCAGATCTTAACTACGTCTCAAGAGTTGGTCCCAAACATAGACCCCAAAATCATGGTACTAATAATGAAGCAGGCAACAAGGGTCAACTGCGGCGTCCTCTGGTAGTGTCTTTCACTCGGCGCTCCAAACGCGACGAATTTTTAAAGCAGTCAAGGACACGTCGTACCATCAAGAGCAAAGATATAGTTGGACAAACTCAAGGGTTCGATGGTATGATCTACGTAAACGAAAGACTTACCAGTGAGGGCCGACGGTTATTTCGAGGCACCAGGGCGTTTGCAACCAAACATGGATATAAGTACTGCTGGGTCAAACATGGAGCCATTTACCTTAGGAAGCGAGACGCAAGTACAGGAAGCCCTGCAATACGAATTTACCACGACGATGACCTCAGCCGATTGCTCAACTCATCAAATTTGGAGAACCCGGAGATGCATGAGACCAGGCAAGAATCCTTCTAAGTGTCGATTTGATGATGTACTGCGTTTACTTTTCTACTTAATTGGTTCTTATTTAGTTCGATATGTAAATCCTAACTATCTACATTTAACTTATCTTGTGCCTCTGCTGTCAGACATACCGTGCCACACTCAACACACTCACACTTTCCCTAAAACACTCACACGCGACAATCATAACATTTTTATCAATGACATTATATCTTCAAGAGTGGCAATAATAATAATAATAACTTACCTGCTGGATAAAAAACCCTTCCTTTCAACTTTATTCCCATGGCTACCCTAAGTATACTAGACAATATAGATAACTCCTTCTTGATTAACTGCCACAAATTATCGAGTATAGAAAACTGCACACATGTAATGTCCAAATATAACCTAAAAGTTTTAAGTATAAACATTAGGAGCATCCAAAAAAACTTTAACAACTTTTTGGTTATACAACAAAGATTGAAGATAGATTTTGATGTAATTATTTTTAGTGAATGCTGGTTAAATGACAGTTCAGTCGTAGGAAATCTTCAGGGATACAAATCGTTTCACTCTAAGAAATACATTAACAAATCGGGAGGGGTAATTGTCTATATTAAAGATAACTGGCCGACCATATTCTCGGAACTAGATATTGATGAGGCGAATTGCGTCCTCGTTGAAATTCCTAATTGTTTCAAAATAATTGCAGTCTACAGATCGCCCAGCTTTAAAAATCCCGAACCTTTTATTGAATCGCTTGACACGGCTCTTAGGCATATTGATCCTGCGCCCTGTCTTATCTTTGCTGGTGATATAAATATCGACATTTTGGAATCAGGACCTCCTGATACTCATGCTTTAGAATATCTGAGTATACTGTCACAGTATGGACTTTTCCCTAGTATCGATAGCGCTACCCATGGGAAGACGTGTTTGGACCACATTTTTATACCAGTTAATCTGTCTGCAGAGTCAGTAGTTTGTCCAGCTGACCTCACTGACCATGACCTAACAATGGTAGGCCTCACCATCGACTCAAACGTGGCTGAAAAACCATCCCGGCTGAAAACAATAATTGATTACGATTCACTTAAATTAGAGTTACAGTCTTTTAAGTGGTTACCCATACTGAATGATGATAACCTTGACAATGCTGCAATTTCCTTCTCTTCCACAATAAATGACGCTTTAGCCAAACATACGAGGACCGTCAAAATTAGTCGTTCCAAATTTGCTCTGCACCCCTGGATGACTCCGGGGTTAATTAGATGTTCTAAACACAGAGACAGATTACATCTGCAACACCGCAATGACCCGAAAAATGCAGTCAAAAAAGTAATTTACTCTAGGTACCGCAATTTCTATATAGATCTACTAAGGAAACTAAAAGCGGAATATGATAACAACGAACTAGTACAAAACAAACATGCACCCAAAAAGCTATGGAACACAATAAAGCGAATTACTCACAATACTAGCTCAATATCCGCGGCTGATGATCTGCTGAGGACTAAGTCGTCTACTGTAGAATCTCTTAATCATTGTAACGATTTCTTTTCCTCTGTAGGGTCGAGTCTTGCAAATACTATTTTAAACAAAACTAATCAAACTCAGGAAAAACTTGCATCGAAAGTAAGTATCTCTCACTCCAACTCCGTTTCCTTTTTTATTGAACCTACTGATAAACACGAAGTGTACAATCTCATTAAGTCACTGGATGTAAATAGCGCCCCGGGGATAGATGGCATTAGTAACAGACTTCTCAAGGAAATTGGCGACATTATATCGGAACCCTTAGCTGCACTATTTAATCTTAGTATATCCACGGGTGAGTTCCCACAAAACTGGAAAACTGCCACTGTTGTCCCGATACACAAGAATGGTCCCAAAGAGGTTCCTAGTAATTACCGTCCTATTTCTTTGCTTAAAGCCTACTCAAAGCTCTTGGAACGAATCGTCAATAAACGACTTACAAAATTTATAGGAAAACATAATCTTCTCTCCAATGATCAGTTCGGTTTCCGACAAGGGAAGTCAACAGAAGACGCGGTAATGCGTTTGACGGAAATTGTGGTATCTCATTTGGATGCTGGTCGAAACTGTATTGGCGTCTTTCTGGACCTCGCCAAGGCGTTTGATACGGTTTCGATTCCCATATTGGTTCGCAAGTTAGAATGTTTTGGCATAAGAGGTACCGCCCTAAATTGGTTCATTAGCTACTTGACCAGCAGACATCAATGTGTTAAAATAAATGGGCAACTTAGCAGCACAAAAACTATCTCATTTGGAGTGCCACAGGGAAGTATTTTGGGCCCCACGCTATTTCTCGTATACTTGAACGATATTATGGCCCTGAAAGACCAGACTAGTGACATTTTGTGTTATGCGGATGACACTGCCATTGTTTTTCATGGTCATTCCTGGCAAGACGTCCAGGATTCATCAAGGGTGGGACTCAGAAGGGTGTCAGCATGGTTGGACCGGAATCTTCTCACATTAAACACAGAGAAAACACAATTGCTGTGCTTTCATAAGACTGCATCGTCTCACCCTCCTTCCTCTATGACAAAGTTAAAAATACATTCGGAGATCTGTCGTTCATTGGATAAGAATTGCAGTTGTAAAATCATACAGAGAGTCGAATCTCTCAAGTATTTGGGGGTGATGGTAGATGAGAACCTTAATTTCAAAAAGCATATTTGTCTCTCAGCCGCTAGAGTTCGAAAAGTAATTTATATCATGAAGTTACTGAGAGAAGCTGCTAACGGTCACACTCTAAGAACGGTTTATTTTGCTCTATGCCAGTCAATAATAAATTATTGCATCCTTGCTTGGGGAGGTATTGCAAAGACCACTCTTCTAATACTGGAACGAGCCCAACGAGCAGTCTTAAAAGTGGCCCTGCGCAAATCACGTCGGTACCCCACAGTGGATTTATTTAGAGAGGCCCAAGTCCTCAGCGTACGAAGGTTGTTCATACTGCGTGCTGCCACGAGCATTCATAAGACCACATTAAATCTTCCATCGTATAAGGATTTGTTAAGGAAGAGAGTTTACAAAGTGCATACTCCTTTCTTTAAATCTAAATTTGCATTACGTTTTCACATGTTTCTTTTCCCGCACATCTATAACTCTCTGACAAAATTTGTTGATCTGAGAGGTTGCACCTGCCTACAGGCAAGAAAGAAAATTCAGGCCCTGCTGTTATCCTGGAACTATCAGCAATCCGAATCGATAATTAATACAATAGCATAACATAAATTCACAGACATACACATACACTTACACACACTCACACCTATACACACGTCACACACACCATTGCATACTTCAAGCTCATTATATATTTGTATTAGTTTATTTTACTTTGTGTTACCTTCATTTCTAGCCGCATGGACTGTTACTCTGTATCGGTTTTGGTTTCCACGGGACAGGCCTAGCCTAGTGTGGGACCATTGCTATTTTGTTTTTGAATGTCTGTATATGTAATAAAAATATTTCATTTCATTTCATTTCACTTTTTTTTGCTATCAGTACATCATGTAGCTGTGTGTGTAATCATTCACCTCAACTCTCGTGGCACTACCTATACAACCATTCGTAAATAAGACAGTTTCGACGGAACCCCGCTTTTAGGCGGTATGTCCTAACAAGCCTAACCTAAGTACAGTACGATTACTTCGAGTTTGACTGACATATGCTCTTGTTCCATCGGCTATTGTACTTTAACACGATTGTAATAGTTTCTATTACAAACGTACGATTTTTAGACAGTGTGTATGTACAGTAAAGTCCACCATTGGGCGAAGTTGTTTAACAAGTCAAAATACACAAATGTTGCCACAGTATGGCCAGGGCCTGTACTCCGAACTTCGTATCGTGCCGTCCCTTTCACTTTCGTGTTATACACTATATGAGTGAAAGGGACGGTACAATACGAAGTTCGGATTTCGAAATTCGGAGTAGGCCCTCAGTGCTGTTCGTATCGATATTATCTTACCGATCGTTCGGCGCAATTTATCGGATATTCCTAGGTGCTTGCCGAGAACATCGAAAACCGAAATTAATAGTGTTTCTCTCAATATAATATGCTCTGAATTTGTCAAATTAAAATGAGTTGTAAATGTTATGATTTATTCCTATTTAAAGGAATAAACTTCATATTTAAATACTACATTTGTCCCGCTTAACAAGCCTTGATACATATTTTTATGCATACAACAATTACAACATTGGAAGAAGTTTCAGAGTACAACGTTATGCTTATCGATATGTTTTTATAGATATAATATACCGTCACGTGTTAGTTGTTAGGTTTTGTTTTCTACTCCTGGCAACATCTTCTCTGTCAGTTTACTTCGGCTAATTGTGGATTTTAGAGTAATAGACACTCTATCTAATTAGAGTTAAAGTCGAATATACAATGGAATAAGAGTCATACTTAAAGTAATTTACCTCATCGATATCGGACCATTGATACAGTATTATCTCACGAGCGCGGGTTAGGCATAGTTGTAATTGTGACACATACGAACACATAGACAATGAGAACTCATAGCTCCTACGCTGACGCACATATTGACAATGTGCTTGTACATGTGAACAAATAACCATGGCCCATCCGCGTTCGTGAGATATAAGTACAGTACCCCTAGTACAAGTTTCGTCGAAACAAAACACTTTACGTATCAATTTGTATGGCAACGCGAGCAGCGCCTCCGGTGGCCTTAGATGGTAACAATTTTATGCCATAAAAATTGAGACTAAACGCAAACACGTTCGTTTGTGTTTTGTTTCGAAGAAACTTATACTAGAGGTGCAGTAACGGTCGACTAACCTGCTGGTTGGGGCCGCAGCAGGTCGCGTTGTGGCACAGGTCGTCGGCCGGGCAGTGCAGCGCGCACGGCGCCTCGCCCGCGTTCCCATTCATCACCTGCAACGTCAGTCCCTCGTCATCGGCCACCATTGATTACATCCAACAAATCACAAAGTTATAGCATGACTAGTTTCTATTTGGCCCTGAAATAGTGTCGCTACAAACAGCTTACTTATGGCAATAATGTGCGTACGTTATACAACGCACTACAAAATGTCGGTACGGTCATGTCAACGTTCAACTTCAAAACATAGTTTATTGAAATGCTACGCAAGCCCTCGTCCAAAAAAATTCTTCTTGTTTATAATGGTGACATTCGATGACTTTCAACGTCTAATGTCAAAGATTCTTTGCCAGGAAAAGAAATTAGTAGCACTGAAAATCCGCAACATGGCGAAGGCCAAATAAAATCAATATGTGATGATAATAAATACCTCATTCCCGTCTAAGGGTATCTCGACAAACTCCGGCTGTATGGTGGTGGAATGTATGCCCTCGTTGTGGAAAAACTCCTTCACCTTCTCAGCTATTTTCATGTACTCTGACAGGTTTCTACACCTGCAATAATAGAAAGAACTAATATTTAAAAAACAGAAGCGGGTTTTGTTTTCAGATATCAGTAGAATATCTTACTCTAGTCCATTTTAGGAGAAATTCACGTCAATTATTTCACCACTCGAACGCACCTTCACTTTCTGCAGGAATATATTTTTCTCAAACATGCAATGAAATATTGACGTTATGTTCGTTATAACAGGCTTCAAAGTATAACGTTGCGGGCGGAGCAACTCGAGAGAACAGTAAAGGAATTTCATACAAAATTGAAGGCCTACGCCTGGAAGTAATTTTTTTAAAATTTTAATGTAAACATGGCGTCTGTGGTGTTCATGAACAGGGCTGCAACCACGAAAGCACTATCGTATTTTGTCTCGCTGTCACTAAAATGACATTTCCCATTGGAGCGATAGAGAGAGAAAATAGAATGGTGCTTTCGCGGTACGCCCCAGGCTAAACAGCTGATTTTTTTAGGGTTCCGTAGCCAAAATGGCAAAAACGGAACCCTTATAGTTTCGTCATGTCCGTCTGTCCGTCTGTCCGTCTGTCCGTCTGTCCGTCTGTCACAGCCGATTTACTCGGAAACTATAAGTACTACAGTGATGAAATTTGATGGGAATATGTGTTGTATGAACCGCTACAAAATTATGACACTAAATAGTAAAAAAAAGAATTGGGGGTGGGGCCCCCCATACATGTAACTGAGGGATGAAAATTTTTTTTTCGATGTACATACCCGTGTGGGGTATCAATGGAAAGGTCTTTTAAAATGATATAAAGTTTTCTAAAAAACATTTTTCTTAAAGTGAACGGTTTTTGAGATATCAGCTCTCAAAGTCGTAAAAAGTATGTCCCCCCCCCTCTATTTTTATAACTACGGGGTATAAAATTCTAAAAAAAATAGAGGTGATGCATGCTAATTAACTCTTTCAACGATTTTTGGTTTGATCAAAGTATCTCTTATAGTTTTTGAGATAGGTTGATTTAACTGTAATTTTGGTTAAGTTATTTTTGCTGTTTTATAGATACTAGTACGGAACCCTTCGTGCGCGAGTCCAACTCGCCCTTGGCCGGTTTTTTTTGTAGTGGCTTATTGGTTATCGGATCAAAAATGTCCGCGTTAATGCCTATTATACGCGAACTGATAGTAAACTGAACACAAATATGTATGATTCAATATGTTGACGTTGACGAATAAATTTAAAAATATTGTCTATATGTAAGTCACCGGAGACCATATACAATATTTGAAATCCTTTTTTAGCGTTCCGTAGTAAACAAGGAACCCTTATAGTTTCGCCATGTCCGGTTGTCCGTCCGTCCGTCCCCCGCTTTTCTCAGTAACCGTTAGTACTAGAAAGCTGTAATTTGGCATGAGTATACATATCAATGACGCCGACAAAACGGTAGAATAAAATCATAAAATTTTTTTAGGGTCCTCCCCTACATGTAAAGTGATGGTGCAATTTTTTTTTCTTCCAAACCCCATCGTGTGGGGTATCGTTGGATAGCTCTTTCAAAAATATATTATAAGGTAGGTTTCTAAAATCATTTTTTGATTCAAGAATCGGTTGGCGTGATAATAAGCTTTGAAGTGATAATTTTTGCTATGGTCAAGTGTCCCCCCCCCCCGCCAGCTAAACGGTGGCTACTAGGCATGTGAAAAAAAACTATCACAGCTAAGTAAACATTACCGTAAAGGGCAAAAATATGTATACAACAAAACATCTCAAAAAAGTACATTATCAGTACTAAGATTAGTAAAAACCCTTCTACGGGTACGTAATTCCGCATATGACCGGTGACGTGATGGACGGGCAACTACGGAACCCTACACTGTGCGTGGCCCGACACGCACTTGGTTGTTTTTTTTATTAATTTACTTTATTTATTATAGAAATTAAGATTGTTATTATAAGGTTGTGTATAATGGCCTTAATAGGGTCTATTCGAACACTACACATGCGAAATACGAATCCGGATCCTTTTTTACGGAAGTCATTCGTATTTCGCGTGTGTAATGTTTGAATAGACCCTATTAAGGCCAATTATACACAACCTTATAATAAGAATCTTAATTTCTATAATAAATAAAGTAAATTAATAAAAAAAGGATTTCAAATATTGTTTATGGTCTCCGGTGACTTACGTATAGACAATATTTTTAAATTTATTCGTCAACATATTGAATCATACAGATTTGTATTCAGATTAATATCAGTTCGTGTGTAATAGGCATTAACTCGGATATTTTTGGTCCGATAACCATTAAGCCATTAGAAAAAAAATCTTTATTCCTAAATTTGTTTTTGTCTTTTGTATTGTTCTAATTGTACTTGTTCCATATACACATTTGGTCCTCTCTAAAAACTGGTTCGAATGCCATCATGAAAAAAAGATGGCTATTCTCTATTGCCATACCTGGCGCAGTATATTTATTGTATCATGGTTTCGATGGCAGTCGCTTTCGTAAAACTAGTGCCTACGCTAAATCTTGGGATTAGGTGCCAAACGGCCACCGGGATTTTTTAGGGTACAACCATTGAAAAAACCTTTTTACAGTCCTGATGAATTTCAATCTTATACATATGCCCCCTTATTCCTATAATCGTTCATCAAACCTAGTTTTCTTAAATTACCGCTAAAAATAGTTTGTCCTTATTTGTCACTTTGATATTTATGTTAGTGTGAAGGGAACAAAACACATTTTAGTTAGCAGAGGTTCTATGAATAAAGGGGATAAACTTTCACAGGAAAAACTTTTTATAAATCCGTAAAAAGAACTTTTGTAGTGCTTCTATTATTATAACCTTTTATAAGTTATAAAAGGTTGTAAAAATAGAAACACTGTTCTTATATTCATATTTAAGTACGTATGTAAGTTGTCTTCAAAATTTCAAAAAAAATTTCAGCCACTTGCCCGTATTCGATTGAGCTGAAGTTTGGCATACGTATAGAAAGAAAGATAGAAAGACCATTTATTCAATGAAGCATACACAACCGGTCTTAATAAATTGGTGTAAGATAACAGGAAACCTATCAGATGAAGACATACACACACAAGTGTGCACAATGAGATAAAGAAAAGACTGAGACTCAGCATGTGTTACTATTTGCCGTGCAAACTGCAACAATGCTGTTATTCTGCCACAGCCTATGAGTTAATTCGGTTTAGTCCGTCAAAATCATAAGAAAATATATGAATCTTGTAGTTATTATTATTTATCATAACTACCTGTGAATGATGTTGTTGACGTATTTATGTAAATTCGGTGACAATGCAATATTATGGTACCATCGGGCTGATCTGATGCTGAAGACAGAAGGTGGCCATAGCAACTCCTAAATGATACAAGATACACTCGTCGTATTGGGCTCATTAGAACGTGATGACTGTGGAAAAAAGTGCAGTCGGTAATAAAAGCTTATCCCAAAAGTGAATTTTTTGACAGAAACTCATTAATTGTCCGTTGGCAATATGCAAAACAAGTATGACAGCGGTAGACAGCCGATGAAACATACTTATCGGATATCTCCATATTTTTACACTTGATCAAGAATGAATACAAATTGTCCTCATAACCATCAAACAACTTCTATTTACCCTAAAGTAAATACTTAAGATATAATTCGTCGTTTCGGTTGTCAAGTGAATCCAGTTGAACGTTTGCTTTAAGATGTTTGTCATCCGGACTGAGAAATTAAACAAAGGGAGATTTGTCATGTTATGTTATTGGATTGGCATGTTGTTTAACTTTAAACAATGGACATGCTTATAAAAGCAATTTAACATGGCTTCATGTTTGAAACGTTTGGTAATACTTATATTTTCCAAGAATCCAGACCAGACAATGCAAATTGAACAAATATGTTCTAATAAGAAGGCTATGAAACAAGATGCGGCAGTCAGCTTCTCGCTCGACATAAAGGAACTGCAAAAATACAGCTAATCAAGAAAGTGGCCTACATTTAGTGTCTTAAGGTCTATGAGTGGTAGACTTTCTTGATCTTACCTGACTGTATAATACGCAAGTGAGGTATCTTCCTTGGCGGCATATTTTGAAATCTGAAGTCGTAATTTCTATAACGAAAAAATAAAGAACCTACGATTTAATGGAAGCTATGGAGCCCTGCCAACCTTGTCAAAGTGGACATGTCAGACTGAAGCATATAAAAGGCGCAATAAAGTAATTCATTTTTGAGCTTTAATTTTTGTATCAATGGTAAAAGTAGATTGTCCGGTTCTGTATGAAGTCTTAGCCGTTCATCAAACCTATTTTAGCTAAAATGCCGTTCAATCAATAAATCAATCTTTGTGTTTTATGGCCCCATCTTTGACGCATCGGCATAAGTACTATAAGTAGTGCGAACAGGGCGGAACCTTCTTGCAGCTTCAACATAACCAACATTTTCCTCAGACAACTAGTTTTATGGACTTCTGTCTGGAGAGTTCTGGACTTCTCGTCAGTCGTTGGTCAGGTCAGTTGCAGCATGTGGACCAGAACAGAAAAGACATGACACATCAGTGTCAGGGACTGAGCATCTGATTGAGCCTCATGATTTCTTGCACATCGGACACATTTGGGATTGGAACGACACTGCTCCTTGATATGGCCAAATCTACAGCATTTGTGAAATTGTATAATTGGAAGCCTATAAGAGGAAACAGGGGTTGACATGTTAAAGCAGAAGACCTGTTGGCTCCCAAACTTTCCTGCCTTCAACTTCTTTCTTTTTGTTAAGCCTACGAGCTTTTATAAATTGTCCAAACCCAGAGGGGCAATGGATTCCATTTGAGAACTCTTCTAAGTCTAATCAAGCCGGATCTGACTTACTATACCCATGCGAGAAACCTGAAACTTGGGTATCATTGCAACAAGTTTATTTGTAGTCAGAATGGGGTCAGACATAAATGAGTTGGCTTCGGAGGCTGACACAAAGTATTACTCCTTTATACCTGCTATTTTGCCATTGTAAATAACTTGAGCCAATTTGAGGCGTTTTGCTGTTCTGCGGCGTCTTCTCGAGACACGTGTACTACAAATGGTCCAAAATCAGATGACGAATACTTTAGGTTAGAACTACTCTCATACCCTGGCTGTACGTATGTGTGTTGGACGCATGCATTTGGAGGGCTAGATTTTTTGACATGAAGGTCAATTCCGTCGTTTTGAATCGAATTTGTACGTTCTTTTCTCAAGTTTTGATTTTCCCCCTTGTCAGGGGGTTCTATTTCTCCCGTTTCCATCTTAACCAGACAAACATACACAAAATACTTATCTCAGAGTGGTTATTATACCTTCACCCACAGAAATATTCTAATCTTAGTGAAAATCGGCTAAGAAAATCACTTAAAAGCGCCATTCAAACCCGGAACACGTGCGTTAACCTATCAAACACAGAAACAGGCAGAATCCCTAAAATTCCGTTAATATTCGTTTGTCTTTGTCTGTCACATTGACATTTGTGTTTGCGGGAAAGGGACAAAACACATTTTAGTTAGCAGAGGTCTGTTAAGTTTATAAAATAATAGAAATTTTTGAATGTAATTTTTCCGAATTCTGTTATCAATATAGAGTTACTTTTTATCTCTTAGTTTCTGATTTCCCCTAACTGACCTATTTAGATATCTCACCCTTTTAAGATGTAATCGTAACTTATAGAGATATCGAAACGTTAATTACTAGTAAGTATTGTACTTGAATGATATCAGGAAACTCTGATAACTGTTATTAATTAGATTAAAACACAGCCTTAGTGCAACCTTGTCAAGATAAACTTAGCCGTCCACGTGGAGAAGAATGGAAATAACCAGTTCATTGACACCATTACTGGATCAGAACAACGCGATTCTGGATTGGAATGATGCCAAAGGTAATTTATTTTAGAAACACTTGTTCAAAACAAATAATTCGGTTTATAGTTAATCGGTGCAGTAAATATTCGCTTTGAAACAAAGGGACGGTATAAATCTTTAGTAACAATGGATGTACATACGTATCTTAAGTGATAGATAGTAATAACTGGTGTATACAATAAAGTATTAACATAAATGTGTACATAATATATCACGGAGATAAATGTAGGCATGTCATTATAGTCGCGCGTCCTAAATAGCGAGTTCAAACTGGTATATTTCGCTCGAGTCTTAAAAACTAATTTGTATAGACATTAGTAATCTACGCCACTGCTAAATGCTGGATATTCAATATCTAAACTACTATTTGTTGGTATGAGGGTTAATATGTATGCACTTTTACGTAGAGAATAATCAAGTTCTCGATATTTTTAGGGTTCCGTACCCAGAGGGTAAAAGGGGACCCTATTACTAAGACTCTTCTGTCCGTCCGTCCGTCTGTCTGTTTGTCTGTATATTTAAGTGGGCTCCCTTACAGAAAAACGTGATTTTTTGCCGTTTTTATAGATAATGGTACGGAACCCTTCGAGTCCAAATCGCACTTGGCCGGTTTTTTTTTGTTAATAACATCATCCTTCTAGCGTTTTCCCAATTGTGTTGTGCTCTAAAAGCCCAGGGGTCCGCTTTGACACCTAATCCCAAGATTTGTCGTAGAGACTAGTTTCACGAAATCAACTACCATCTGACCTTCAAACGCACAGGGATAACTAGATCTTGGTGAAATTGAACAACCTGTGAACATTTGCCTCGACGTTCGTTGCTTATAACGTCACGCATTTTTACATTGGTTCCGTGTATCAAATCCCTGTAGTATTGGCTCTATGCTAACCAAGGGGTGATATTAGCAAAATCTTAACTTCTTCGGCTATAAAATGAACAGGAACACTGCGAACCGTTAAATTTTGAAATTTAAATTTTGGTTATCACTTGATCGGTTACTGCTGAAGTTAGGCGCCCCACGCCTGGGTCGTAATTAGTGCAAGTTCTCCCTCACTTAACCTTCGCCTACCACCGCGCAATCGTAGAATAAGAAGGTGCACGAACCCCTAATGTTACTTGCAAAATGAACCTGTTCTGTGGTAAAACTTTTCAAGCTTAGCAATTTAATTACCGCTTGAAAGTGAATTTTATCCAGTTTTGACAATTCGCTCCAACAGAACAAAATAAATGTATTCGTTTAAAAAAAACAAAGGACTATCACACATTCTTTTACTTATTTACTGTGTCAATAATATTGGCAATACTGGCCAATATTTTTTATATTTTCTCACTAAAGAGTTTATATATCATTCTCAATACTTATTGAACCCCCCAAACCCCCCTCGTACAATAGCCTCGTACTACCATTGTATGGGAAAACGAGTTGTAGTGAAATATTGCGTTAATGTACAGTTGCCATACAATTTCTTTTTTATTGAAACATGATAATTCTATTAGTAACTTTCGATTTACATCTGGACTAGGTATAAAAAAACGTTTTTGGGAGTCTCATATCTTTTATGATTCTGAATTATTAGTCTAATTTACTACTTATTGTGGTAATTTGATACTATTTTATTTATTCATGTAGCCACACTATGTTATAAATTGTAACATGAGACATCTATCTTATTGAGGTCATTACACCTAGTGTTATCAAGCTCTAATATAATATAATATTATTCCATATCGTACGTGACCGGCTGTGGGTTTGTAAAAAGGCTTTACGAAGGCTCTGTTTCAATTAATATAGATAGCTTATCTTATTATTATAATTTATAATATTTGGTCGTCATGATACTTTAGTCTAAAACAAATCCAAAAATATGAAATATACTTCATCCTTGTCTCATCATTATTAGTATCTCGTTCCGTTTCCCTCACATGCCGTTAAATCTCGTGTCGTTTACCTTA
Source organism: Epiblema foenella (assembly GCA_963556455.1). Lineage (NCBI taxonomy): Eukaryota > Metazoa > Arthropoda > Insecta > Lepidoptera > Tortricidae > Epiblema > Epiblema foenella. The sequence goes on along the minus strand of OY747099.1, from coordinate 7,549,820 downwards.
CTTTAGGCACGTTATAAACATCAATCATTATTAACACGCGCCGTGGTGTATAGGTTTCAAACGGGCCGTCAGCCAAATTGCTAGTTATTTTTATATGTAGGTAAGTTTTTAGATATAGCATAGCCTTGATGAACTCCGATTCGCAACTTAAATGTGTTACGATGGCCTATCCTCTCCCGGCGAGAAAAATAAACAATAGCATTCTTTTGTTATGTGGCCGGAGATCTCTGGCACCGGGAGATGAGGGCTTATTATTATACTATATATCTAACTTTACTTTTAAAGCTTGGAGGTACCTTTTATGTTAGGTCAGCATAACTTGCTGCCAAGGTGCGTCACGAGACTCAGCGATTCCTGTCTCAATAGCGCTGTGTAAGTTAGAAAGAGGAGAGTGGATTTTAGTGAAGCCGCAACAATAATTCGCCATATTGGATTTTTCTTTTAAACCGAATTTCAATTAATAATCGGTTTGGACATTGACACTCTTCACACAAAAGAACTCGTAATAAAGACAAGATAATGGATTAACTTCTGATATTGCAGAAAGTGTCTGCTGTATAATTCGTTTATCATTATAACAAACACATTTCATCTATAGTAATACAATCCCCTTTTCGGAATACAGGATAGGTCTATGTATGTGTCATGTGTAATTACGAGTAAACGAGACAGCTACCGATACCCTGTATCTATCTATCTACTGATAGTATTGTTAAAACGTTTATTTCGAATTTAAAATGATAGGTAAATAGCTTTTACAGTGCATATCTCAGCTCAGAATATGCTTTTTGTAAGGGTAAACTTATGCATAGAAAGTGACACTTTTATGCACTAGTGCGGAAAAGTAGCTTCTTAATTTTACGGACGGAATTATTGTTTACACAACCAAATCTGTGACCTCGACTTTGTTTACTTAAATGTAGACAAAATACTTGCATAGTTCGAATAACAAAGTAAAGATACCCTGAATTCAGATTAAACAATTCAGACCGAGTAAATATAAACAATCACAGAGTAACTTTCTGCGCACATCGAAATAAGAAGGTCATATTATGTTTATATTGTCTATCTCTATCGCTCTTGTAATTTGACCAATAGAGACGAATATAGACGAAATTATGATTTTCGATTAGTTATTTTTTCTGCTGCCATGCTACTGTCGAGCTGTCTGTTTATTTACTTCTAGTTTGGTGCGGTGTTTTAAAATACTTCGAGTAAATACAATACCGAAATAATGGAAGAGAATGTAGTCACTTGGCGCCGCCGGACATTCGAATTGAAGCACAAATTGCTAATGAACATCTACTTATGTATATTATGTTTTTTTCCTCGCGTAATGCATTGTAAAATGTTGTACGATATTCTTGTTGAAATGTAGGATTTTTTTGTACAATCTACTATTTTATCGTAATACGGCGAAACTATAGATATACTGAACACAATGAAGGCAGTTACTATTAGTGGGTCGACCAGTAACGATACAATGGATAGAATAAGAGAGGACAGTGTGTATCGAACTGTCAATGCCGGGTGGTAAGTCTCGCTTGTCACCGTTTCGAAATAAGCACCTAAATGAACGATGTGTTTTAGGCAAAAACGACGTTGACGCGCCGCGTTATACGTCTGTGATGCGTGCCATTTTGACACCGGCCGCGATAATGGCCGCCCGTCATCAATCATCATATACGTAAGAGCCTAGCTCTTGTCGGTGGAGTAACCGCCATTCTGCCAGTTTCTCTGAAAAAGCTTAGAGTTCCTGATACTACATTAAATTGACCTCCCCTTTGAGTTCATCTATAAACGCACGTCTCGGTCTTCTCCCGCCTCTCTTCCTAGCCGTCCATATTCATAAAGCATTATTTTTTCGCTTATCGCAGACGTAAATATGCAGATGTACAGTCAGCAAAAGAAGTAGTCACGCGGACCTATGCTGAAAATGACCGACCCACACGACTCTAGTGTCAAGATTATTCAGAACATTTAGAGCGTGTAGTTTTTCTTAGCTGCTGTTTCTCATTTGTATGGGGGATAATTTTGGCTAGAAATTTCTCGCATATAAGATGAGGAATATTTCGGGGGACAGCATACTTATCTCTACGCAAGATGCGTCACCTGGGGCCTATTGCATAATAATTTGTAACTAATATTAAAAGCGGAAGTCAAAACGTTCAAATGAAAGGAGTTGAATAGAGACTTCCGCTTGTAATATTAGTTAAAATTAATTATGCAATAGGCCCTTGAGGTGATGATTTCGCTCTATGTCATAAATATAATTCGTTTCAAATTCTAAATTCAAACCGTTTGAATTAGAAATGACATATTTTTTAATCCGTACCGTATGTGTGCACTGGCGATAATCCTGTCGCCGGCCAGCTGCCAGACGTGGAACTCGTGAACGGCTAACACACCGTCGACTTTCTCCAATAGGCGGCGCTGTATCGCGTCCACCTGAACAAACAAATATACTTTACTATTTTACTGCGCAAGTAATAAGGCACATATTCGAGTGCCGAAGTATTATTTAAGTAATAAAGGGTTAGTAATATAAATATCAGAGCTTGAATTTCAGTATCAGGGTGAATCATGTAAAGTTTTCACGTTAGATGTATATTATTTATTAGATTACATTTTGAATTGCCTAATATGCACAGAGCGGCCAAACTAGTCGAGTTAACATTTAGTCAAATAAAATTATTTATATATCCAAATATCAGCAACCCTCCATGATGCGTTCAAGAACCGCACATTATGACCGCCATTTTCGATTTCGATAAAATTATTACCAGACCGAATACTATATTCGTGCCCAGTAAAAGGAATAATAAATAGATACGTGTGTCAATATGTATGAAGGGGGAATGACTGCTGTAACTCGGATTCGTGAGTTGAAGGGTGGCTCTATCGTGGCTTTTTTTTACGGATATTTTGGGCTCCTGAGGGACGCGGCCGTACCCTACTATGTCTTAGACAAGACTCAAGCAGACCAAGATTCCATGTTTACATATACAAGCTGAGTAGCGCCATGGGTAATTAATACGAAGTTTTACGTGTCATTTACACGCATTAATTTCTCTTTACGAGGGGAGGAGACAGACATCACGGATTTCCAATATTGCTACGACTTGCCAACCTCTGGCTTCATTCATTATCATTGCATTTTTTAAACAACTATGATGGCAAACAATCGTGATGGTAATGGATTGTGATGTAAATATTTTTTTAATAATATTACAAAGTTATTTCGTTCACATGACTCACCTGAATGTGTGTAGGTACGGTCTGCAGAAGAATAAGGGCAGACTCTCTGAGCAGGGGCCACACAGACACGAGGATCAAGATAACTAGAACTAAACTAAGTGCCGGGTCCAGGTAGTATCTGTAGGTCCATTTGGTGAGCCAGACCACTAGCGCCGACGCCACTACTATGAGGGAACCTGGAACAAACGAATAAAAATAAGTGTACAAATGTACTTGAACACAAGTTAATCACATGAAAAAAAAAAAACCGACACAAAACATAGCTTTAAGAACCATCTCCGCCATCAAGACTCAATAACAAAACCCGCACTCAAATACGATGCCACAGACAGTCACACAAATACACAGACACTATGTTAAACTTATCACTCCTCTTTTGTGTTGCACGTCGGGGGTTAAAAATATGTATACAGTTCAGTCAACGACACAAAATGAATAGGTCGGGCCTAGCTGAGTTTCTTGCTGGGCTCTTCTCAGCTAGGCTAGGTTTAGTGAACCAGCGACAAAACTCCCAGTAGCTAAATTCCACTCACACCTCAGATTCGGTTGAAACCGCTCAACCAATCTCACTGGAGCGCAAACTCTTAGAGTATTCCAGTGTTCCAAACCACACGCGTGGTCGTGCCGGAGGTTTTCCCCTGGATTTGTCCCAGGCTACTCTCCAACCGCGCACTCCTATCGCTTTATTGGGCCCGGCCTATAAAGCCGCAGTCAGGTTAAAAAAAAATCGCCGTGAGAGAGTGAACTACTGGGAAGTACCCGGAGTACAGCTCAAAATTTGACTACTCCAAATGCCTACTGTGTGACTGTACTGAGTGACAATCCTATTCAAATATTTCAAAAAATAACGAAGCTACAACCGTTTTAATGTTGCTGGTTAGAGAGAAAGTGCGACAGATCAGTGACGTCACTGACCTCAAGCGCCATAGTAAATGACGATCGTTCCGATATACAAAGGCGCGTTTTGCGGAAAAGGGACAGAATATTTCGCCATTTGATTAAGAATTTGATACTTTTTGGAGGAAAATCCAACTTACTGATTTTCTTATTTGGTGTCAACAACGCTATTAACGAAGAGGAAATGCAGTGACAAGGTCTCAAGTAGGTATTTAATTATTTTCCTATCCCGCAGTCCGTCTGTCAGTGCGTCGTCATGTTTGTTTATTAAAGATATTTAGTATGGTTTTTAGGGTTCCGTAGTAAACAAGTAACCCTTATAGTTTTGCCATGTCCGTCCGTCCGTCCCACGCTTTTCTCAGTAACCGTTAGTACTAGAAAGCTGTAATTTGGCATGAGTATACATATCAATGACGCCGACAAAACGGTAGAATCAAATCATAAATAATTTTTTTTAGGGTACCTCCCCTACATGTAAAGTGATGGTGCATTTTTTTTCTTCCAAACCCCATCGTGTGGGGTATCGTTGGATAGCTCTTTCAAAAATATATTATAAGGTAGGTTTCTAAAATCATTTTTTGATTCAAGAATCGGTTGGCGTGATAATAAGCTTTGAAGTGATAATTTTTGCTATGGTCAAGTCCCCCCCCCCCTGCCAGCTAAACGGTGGCTACTAGGCATGTGAAAAAAATCATAGTAGTATATACGATGAATTTAAAAGAAAAACTATCACAGCTAAGTAGAAATTACCGTAAAGGGCAAAAATATGTATACAACACGACATCTCAAAAAGGTACATCATCAGTACTAAGATCAGTAAAAACCCTTCTACGGGTCCGTAATTCCGCATATGACCGGTGACGTGATGGACGGGCAACTACGGAACCCTACACGCCCGACACGCACTTGGCCGGATTTAAATATGTTGGTACATATTTAAAACACAAAGTTATTAATAAAATTTACAAACGCTACATCAGTTACATCACTCATGAAATTATTGCTTTTAGTGTAATAATTATCTGTGAAAATTATAATAGCTTATACGAGTTACACGTACGTATATAGTACGTAGGTACTGGGCCAGTTTCAGCCTTTAAGAGTGGGTACCCTTACAAATATAACACGCGTACTACACGAGCGAAAGCCAGTTAGACACTAATAAAATGTTGCACTTAAGCCTAGAAAGAATCTTATCACTACTTAAACATTTCCAAGTTAAACAATGCAATTTTATTGATCTCTCGCTCTCTTAAACAATTGACGTTATATAGGATTAAAGTTTTACCTGAACCGGACACTTTGGAGTAGATGTATTGTGCTCCAAATATTGCTTAATTTAGACTAATATTTTAGGTTAACTTTCGGGTAAAAATGTTTTTCTAATATTATTACACAAATACAAATATTTAAATTATTAGTTTATTATTAATTAGTTTCAACGTCGAATGCGGGCCCGGGCGGCCATAAGATGCAGAAATGTCTAACGTCACATTTCTATTAAAGCAATTTAAACTTTTGGCAAAGGCCCTAGAGTTGGTAATCCTGTAAAATTTTAATGCTTCCAGTCGGTATCTTCGAAATATTCTTATCTTTTATGGCGGCTGTTAATGAGGTAGCAAAACCGCACTATAAGACAAAGGAAAGGACACGAAAAACACAACAACTATACAAGATGGCCTCGCCTACAATATCTGTCTACGTCTCTACGACATTTCTGATGATCTTATCTACGCACGCTCTTTTCACTATGCGGTGTATTTCATGGTATTTATCGGATATTTACGTTACACAATTTAATTTAAATTCTACTGTAACAAATTGAGTACGTATTACGAGCAGAAGTAGGTACGTGTTAAAAGTAAATCTAATTATCGTCGCACGTGCGTATTTACGGCCTGTACTGTTTAATGCTATCAGATTGATAGTATCTGACAAGTAATTTCTATTGATATCTATCACTGATGTGTAATTATCTTCGTTAATAATGATGTGGGTAGTTAAAAATGACTTTTGTCTGTAATTATTATGTTTCTTTGTTTTAGACAAGTTGGTCAATATTAAATCTATTATTATATAAATATATATGTACCTACCTATATTTTTTTAAATAAGTTCATAACGATTAATCCTACGGTAAGTAGGATTAGTAACCCATTCGTATCTGGATAGTTAATGAACAAAATTTCATAAGTATTGTGAGCGTGTATGAAACCTTGACCGCATTTTAGTTAATATAGTTCTATGTATTTTTCTCTGTTCTGCATAGATACCAACAATGAGACTTAAAACATAAAACTGCTAAAAATTGATGTACTGTACACCGTACCCTGATTGTCGCGATCTAAGAAGTGCGTACATGCCAATATTATGTTATGCCTGGAAAAATATCAGCGGGTTTCACCCACCTAATTTCTTTGCCATCATTTTTGACAGTTTCTGTACATTTCGATGGCATACACAGTCCTTAGAAAGAGGTCCCGGGCTTCTACCAAATAACTGGAAATACTATAAAAACTTATCGATACTTCATCATGATTCTTCAATTGATGGTAGGTTGCCAAATTAGGCGGTTGAAATGTTCTGATATTCACCCGGTACCCAACATAAAAACAAACTGTAGATTTGGACATGATAAATGAGAAAGATATGCTTGTCTTGGGCCAAAGCGGGCGCCCTATCATCCTGTCCTATACAATTGATCGTACGCATAACGATAGCGCTTTGTTCGGTCATGAATGAGGACCCATTGAGCCCGCGACCGAACAGAAATGGGTCACTTGGCGACCGCAGTTCATTAATTCTACCACACGTGTACTTTGCATAAGAGTGTTCGTTCATCGTTGTTGCTACAACTTGGTTTATTTTCATCAAGTATAGTGACGAGCGTGTCTTAGCGAAACATCGAAACAAGGACCAAAACGAAAAACCGTATGTAGTCTTAAAAGCTACACCGACGCACTGAACACCTTTGAAGAAGAATAAAAACTTGATCTTATTAAATAGGTACGGTATGCTCAAATTATAAATTAATATTGAAAATGAATCTTATCGTCTATCATTAATTCAATTGAATTCATAAGAATATTTATGAAATACTTTATTGACCAGAATAACCAAACATGTCACACAGGCTCGTACAATATTTGAGCAATGGAGTGGAAGGCAGGGAGTCCAGGAGAATAGAAAAAAGTTTAAAATGAAGGCGCCTTTAATATGTCTATGTTGTTATGATTACTAAAGATTCCTCAAGTATAACATTATATTAGTTATTGATTTATATAACGAATCTTTAGTAATAATAGTTACGTTATATATTTCGTAAAATAACGTCAAATACATTGCTACTACTATTCTGCTGCTGTAAGATACTGCAACCCAACTGCATAAATTGCATTCCCTGATTCACTCAACAACATAATCTAAAACTATATTTAGTCGACGCAGCCACTGAAGGCGGGTAAAATACAGACTCGCAAGACTTAATTAACCTTTAACAAAATAAAAAAACTTTCACAAAGAGAAGCTTTGTAAAATAACACTGAATAAAATAGAAATTCACTCCCGGTAAATTTGCGACGGGGTTACTGGATTGATATCAAAATTCGTGGACTGATTGGTTTGAAATAGGTCAGCCTCAGGCCGTGGGTTTATTAATCCCAGTGCTTGTTTGCTTCCACGATGCCGTGTTTTCAAGCAGTTGTCAATTTTGTTTGAAACTACATATTTGTTTAGGGGCTTAGGAGCAGGGATCGTTACCGGTATTCTTACTACCGGTTTTAAATAAAGTATAACCGGTTATAATTGCATTTCGCTATTTATATCTCTAAAGCTCTGATTGGCAGTATAATCAAAACCGGTATTCAAATATATTAGCGGTTTCGCCAATTGACAATAATACCTCTATTTGACACTTTACCCATAAAAATCATTACCGGTAATATCTGTCAGTGTCAATATACTCGATTATTTTATTTGTTTTTGCAATCTGGCATATTTCAAAATTTGTAAAAAGTAGGTATTTACACCTATTTGTTGCGTTTTAGTAGTAATGTTTAATTGACATCTTACCTTTCAAGTGCAACGAATAGCGGTATTGAATACAGGTATTTAAAATCGTAAATAGTCTATACATAGAGGTATAGATAAAAGAGGAATGACAACATTACCTCTAATTAGAATGTAGGTATTCTTTTATTAGCGGTAATATTTGTCAAATTCTATACAGGTATTAAATAAAACCATTTTACAATCCCTGCTTAGGAGGTGACGAGAAATTATGTGACAGGTGACCCAATAAAGAAGTAGACATCCAATAATGTATCGAGCATAGTTATTTGACAAACTGGTAAACTATATATTCGTCGTTTGACAACCAAGTCATTAAAATTAACTACTTAAAATATATCTCGTGTCTTAGCATTATTTCAGTACTGAGATACGGAATTTCTAAGAGTAACGACAGATTTTATAGTGAGTTTTGGTTGTCACCCGAAAAAATCCACGACGCCGAGCTTTCATCAACATCATACCACAACAAATCTGTCAAAATTCCCATGTACTGACATGTTACTTGATATTATTTTTTAATTGCTGGATTGTTAAACTTTCACTCCCAAATTTATAATCTTAATCCGTATGCGCCTCTACAGAGCGATAGTTTTCATTCTTACTATACTAATAGTTTGTCTACAGCCATTCTAATAAAAATACTCTAGCCTATTTTAAAAGTTGTTTTGATAAATCAATTAAATTGATAGTAAACTATCAACATGCGATAACAGGTTTTGTAATTCGGCAGTATTTATAATCCCCTAACCCAAAATCAGCCTTGAGAAATTTACAAACAGCAATGCCATTGATTAATCCCCGGATGATAAGAAATTTTACCAAAGTAGAGCAAGGTTACTACAGTTCGCATGTACGAGTTGTTGATGGTAGATTGACCTCGACTGTAGTCAAAGATATGTATACATTTTTCGCCTTATCACAAGGATACAAGATGCTAAAGTGTAAACTAATCTTTGACGTCGACTGTATTGTTGTCCATACATATTGTGACGGCTGCCGTGTAAATAGTGCCCGTAAGTGCCTTAATTGTAATCAGAGATAAATAACAACAGCGGCTTACAGTAGCTGAACAAAATGATGTCAATGACTACAAGACTATTAGCTTGTCTCGAAGAATTGATAGGTACATATTTATGGAGGAAATGACACAGACAATACAAATTACTGGGGCCAAGTGCGCGTCGACTAGAGGGCTGGCCAGTATTTCACACCAAGAATAAGTATTGCCATTCAGCGTGGCAATGGTACGTTGACGGCGACTTGGGAGTTTTTTTTAATATTTTACTATTTTGCATATGTTAAGTTCTTATTTTATTGTTTGTTGCCTATTATGCTATTTAAAATACAAGTTTAGCTTTCAAACTATTTAAGTACTTACGCATTTATTCTAGACTTTAAATAAAAATATGTGCACACATTAGCGCGCCGGACGATCCACAACAGAAGGTGAAACGTCTCTTTAAAAATATGTGCACACATTAGCGCGCCGGACGATCCACAGCATAAGGTAAAACGTCTCTTTAAAACTATGTGCACACAGCGCGCCGGACGATCCACAGCATAAGGTAAAACGTCTCTTTAAAAATATGTGCACACATTAGCGCGCCGGACGATCCACAGCATAAGGTAAAACGTCTCTTTAAAAATATGTGCGCACATTAGCGCGCCGGACGATCCACAGCATAAGGTAAAACGTCTCTTTAAAAATATGTGCACACAGCGCGCCGGACGATCCACAGCATAAGGTAAAACATCTCTTTAAAAATATGTGCACACATTAGCGCGCCGGACGATCCACAGCATAAATTAAAACGTCTCTTTAAAAATATGTGCACACATTAGCGCGCCGGACGATCCACAGCATAAGGTAAAACGTCTCTTTAAAAATTTAATAGGGATGTTTTGCGTACAAGTTTACGCAATCACTTTGGTGACGACAGTGGCGTACTTGCAAAATACTAACAAAGAATCCATAAAATGACGTCGCTTATAACACTAGCTTACAATTTAACATAATCACGGCTGATAATATAACAATACAAGCCTACATATTATAAACAGCTAACGTACGTGTGATTTGTGAATTTGTAAGTTTGTAAGGTACCTATCAAGAATTCGATTTCATAAACCATTTTATCAATATGTAAAGTGGACGTCTTTTAGCTCGCTGGCGTTTTACCACGGGAGCAGCTAATAGTATTCAATAGTAGTAAACTTTTGACAGGAAAGTTCAGAATATTTTCTAAGTCGTCCATTTTACTCAATTAAGGAACATTTTGCAAAACTTTTTGACAAATGTACTTGATATGCAATAGACATTTATCTTAATTAATACTGTTTGACTATTATTTTACTTTTTATTTGCACTGGTTCTGTTAACATTATTAATTTATAATTTCGTTTTGATTTATTATTTTAGTTTTGACAAATGTACCTGATTCGTCAATCAATGCTACAAAAATTCATCCACAACAGGTTTCGTCACCTATGCTACATACAATATTAACAATGATGAATGACTAGCTAGATTAGTACGTAGCTGGTACGATCGCGTTTGTCGGACGTAAAGCAGTCCTACACTGGCAAATGTGTAAGTGCGAGTCGGATAACTTGTGTTAATGTCGAACGTAAACGCGACCATGCAGAAGCTGTTCTGCATACCATTGTGTAGTTCCTATTTCGCGGTTTTGCGATTAGTGCGCCCATACACAAATATTAACGGTTCCATTTGAACATCTTAAGAAATACGTTATAAATTTTAGCGGTTCAATATCACGTCAGATTTTCCTCACGATATCAGAACGAACATTTCTAAGAACCTACTCTCAATTCTATATAATGACATAATTGCTCAAGGGAATCCATTATTTAGCGAGTTCCGCACAAATGTGTGAGTCATGTTATCAGTTGCTTATTTCGTCATCTTTGTTCAGTTACCATCTTAATAAGTTAATTCGAAAAGAAAATCACTATGATACTGACGTTGGTAGTTTGCGAATGAAACGATTCATTGTAACCAACACGACTTAGAGAAAGGCAACTGAGGACCGTAAACAATGACAAGCGTTTTGTCTTTCCGCATTCTTTATCAACTAAGTGTTTCTGTTTTTTGTTTGAGTTCAATCAGAAACTTTTTACTAGTATATCTATTACTAATTGTCCTATTAACACGTTGAAAGTATGTTGTCAATGTCAAGGTTTATTTGATCAAGGTGACATAACTGTAGGTATGCAACTCACTACCTCTCACCATTATATAGTACTAGTATATCTTGATTGGCAATCGAAGTTCGGAGTTCTACTGGATCATTTGAAGCGGTAGGATTCTCGGTAATATTGGCCTAGACTAGACATGACTCGACTATAAAGCGTACTGTACTGATAACTGTAGATAGACAAAGGTGTTTGTCACAATTAACAATGTTATTGCCATTTGCGAACGTGTAAACTTGAGCACATAGTAATAGCGGAACCATGACCAACCACTTCCACGTGTCGACACAGTATTATGTACAAATTATTTATGATTTAGATTGGAGCACGAAACAATTTGAACGTAATTTCAACTCGTTTATATTGGATGCGGAACGAAACAAACTCAATAATACTAGTGACTCTGCGAGCTGTAGACCTCGCGAGTGTTTTTTTTATTCCCAAAAATTAACTATGCGAAAAATCTATATAATTATCGAACTTGCTCACAAAAATTCACCAGAATTGGCAGAGAAATATTAACTGTAGAGGAGAACAAACCGAAATCCGCCCGCAGAAACATACGAAAACATTAAAAAAAAATTTAGAAAATTTCCAAAAATTGACTCGACAAGAATAACTTTAATTTGCAAATAACTCGAAAACCGTGCAACTTTTACTGGAGCCATGTTAGGCTGGCTAGGTCCCTCTTGAGTTAACGTACCTCTGGTGTCACTGTGGCGTGGCGCTTCTGGGACACTATATATGACTTCGACTATACCTATATTGGAAAGTTATCTGTAAGGAAATTGACCGTAAGTGTGAAAACGGTCATTCGCTTGTTTTAGGCATAACTTCTGTATTCTCTGGAAAGTGTAGCACGCACGGAAGATGTTTTCATTGAACAGAAGGCGTGTTATCAAAATACGCCACTCCTGACTCATCGATGCATGGATTATTACGGGAAAGGCTAAGGAGTTGCGGTGCTGTGGTTAACCGCACATCAAGTCTCACGGGACTGATATCTACATGAGTATTTTAGAATTTTCAGATTATTTGAAAGAGTTTTCGAATATAATAAATTCATTTTAATACAATAAATTTAGTGTCTGATATACAATTCACTAGTATGTCCAATGGATATTAGGGAAAGAGTTTTGTAATTCCAACAAGTAAACTATTAAGTTAACATACCTGTCGGAGTGCTCCGTACCCCAGTAGTAGTTCATTTTTTGATAGAACAATTAAGTATAGTCACATACACGTACCTACTCGTACCCACCTACCTTCTACAAGCACGTAATGGGTGCGCCAAAGTTCACATAAAATTGCTACTTCGATTATTGGAAGTCCGAAAATGTTTGTTATATAATTTTATATCATAATGATCATTACTTATAACTTGTCTTTGCGCATAACTATCGTAACACTGAATCATTCATGTTAATAATGTCAATCATAATAAATATCTGTAATACTAATGTTAATTTTCATTTATTTTTAAAATATAACGATTTTAAATCATATTTATTTTTTAACAACGACAAATTAGTAATAAAAATTTATATAATATTAATTTTAAACTTTACCTGGTTTTATTTATAAACTGTCAGGTATCTTCCACACCACATTCAACTTGCTATCAAAATAGAAATACAGTCCCAGAGTCGGGATAGGTACGACGACGAGCGAAGCGAGGAGGAGTGTTAGGTGTCTTTTGTTCCTCAGAGCGGAAAAAGGATTCGCGGGGCTCTGTCGACTCCTTGGCGGGCCGAAATCACTTAATAAGCTAGGTACATGAAAAATAAAAAAGTTGCGGGGATAATCGACATAATAGATGATTTATTGACAATCAAATTTACATGTTGTAATTCAGCGCATACATTGACAGCCGATATAATCCAATACACCCATACTTTATATGTTATGCTTTCAAATACTTATACAATATAAGTTTATAATTATTAAGTTTATTTTAAAAATCATTATGAGTTGTGATGAATAGTTGGAAATGACATTATGTTGTTAAAAAATCTGTAATATGACTATAATTATGAGTAATGATGTTGGTAATACAAATGTATATACAACAAATTTGTAGGCAAAAAAATTATGACAAATGATTACTATGATCAAAAAGCGTTATTATGAAAAATAATATGACAAGTAATGTTATGTGAGCCAATATGGACCCGCATGTAATGTATAAGTCGCGCAGAACGTAAGAGATTGCGATTAAATGCACAATCTCACAGGCTTTAAAAAGAAATACACGAAGCGTTCCATCAACGAAAGTCCTCGAAATGTTACTCACACGGTTAGGTGGAGAAATACACGACTTACCTATAGCCAGAGTTATGGTCACAGCTATCAATGACCTGTCACGACCACTCTGCCAAGAACCGACTAATAATAAAGAAGTTAGAAGAACTCACCTAACGCGTCGGACAACAGATGCAGGAAAACGCCCTTCATATTCATATGGCCCGGATCCGTGGTTTTGCGGCAGGGCGGCTTGTTGTTGTTGGGCGGCGCGCTGCGCACCATCTCGTCCGTCTCCTCCGTGTCCGTGGCGTTGTGCCCGAGGGCCATGTCCGCGTTGCTGTTCACGATCTCGGTTAGGTGCCGGACGTTGGCCGGCGGCGGGACGACTCCGTGCGAGTGCCCGTGACTGCTGCCGTGTTCTACGAATATAAAAATATATGCTAGTTTCCTGTTATACGGAGCGTATGGACAGAATCAAGTTCTATAGTTTAGAACGTCAAATCAGAGTTGAACCATGCACAAAGCTTTGGCGCCATAAAATAGAGATATAAGGAGAGGAGATATTGTGTAAAAAAGCAGTTTGTTTTAATTTACGTCAATACACGGAAATTCTTGGTTGTTTATATTTTTTTGCTCGGCACGTTGGGATGATGGACCGGACTAGAACTAGAACCATACCTACTCGTAAGTTCTGCCACGGGAATCGAAGCGGTTATATTTACATTTGTGTTACATATTTAGCGCCGAGAAAGCCACGGGCCAATCTGTCTGTAATAATAAGCGTAAGCAGCGATCTTTAAAATATGATTGTATGGAAAATTTGACAAGTCTGTATGGGATGACAGCTGCCGGTGCCATATTTAACGCAACCCGCCCTTAGATACTCGTTTGAAATAGTCACAACCTAAATATAAGAGTAATATAACGGAATATAAAATTATATGTATGAGTTGGAACTTAACGTAAACGAAAATAAAGGGTCTTGAATTGTTAACGCCAGGAAACGTGACGTACTTTTCACAGCAGTTTTTAAGAAAAATTGTTATTATAAGTATAAAAAAAGCTGCACGAGCATTTTTGTTTTTGGTCAACCGATACCGATAAAAAAAGGAAATGAAAATATACATATACCACCAGCCGTGACTATATTATGTATCGAATGTATATATAGTCAAGAAAATTTAAATATGTACTTATTTCGTCCTTATCACAATGACCATACTTAAGGCGGAAAAATTTACGTATATCACTTATGCACGTATCACTTATTGGTTATCCCTTATTGGTTGCAGTAGGTACTAGACATTTTAAATAAGTAGCACACTTTAATGATTCTAACTATTCGACCTAATAAGATATCGATCAATGTTATAATCGACATTACATAGCCCGATAATAATTTACCTAAGTACTGTTATTATAGCATTAATAATCATTAATCATATTATTCATATTATAAGCATATTAACTACACTAAATTAAAAAAAGTACTTGCCACACGTGAAAATGAGTTAAAATAACGTATTGCATTTAATTTTTTTTTTCGGATTGATATTATACGATTCGGTTTAAATTAACGATGCATCTACTCGTACGTTGAACACAATGAGTCGTTCAACGTTCAATATTAATAAAGGCATCTCCAATAAAACGTTACACCGCAAATCTCTCGTTTCGCTTCCTCTCGCAATTATTTACAGAGCTTTATTCCATAGAAAATATAAGTCGCATCTCCTAATTAACGAGCGGAAATGGAATCCTGATAACAATGGCTTGTTAGACGAGCGAGTACCTCATTATAATTTCGTAGATATACGCAGGTGGTCTATTCAACTTCGTATTGAATAGGAATCGATTTAGTGTTCGCGGCGTGAGCATTCTCGGATACATTACGTTATGATCGGGTGGGTCAATGTGAAGACAGCAAGAAACAAAAGCAGGTAAGGCACTCTCAACACAACACATCTTCGTGAGTTCTGGTGAACTTCCTCATCCTCACCATCAAAAACAACACCATGTAACCACAGAGCAAATAGTAGTGTTGGGCTGTTCCAAAATCGAGATAACATTCCGCTGTGCCGTACCTCTCTAGACCGTGTATGATGCCAAACGGATTCCAAATGAATATGTAAAGTGAAACAGTGCCCTTGATAAGAACAATGCTACTATTTCGATATGTTTACTAACAGACTAGCGGTTAGAATTCTTGTTGTGGTTTAGAGTGCGGTGAAACATACATAGAAATCTTTAAATCCTTTCTAAAATGACATTTATTATTACTGGTTTTTCTTGGCTATATAAGACGTACTTTAGGCAAGATATTCATACTAGCAACAAAACATTTTATTAATTACTATATTTAGTAAGTCTATAATGAGTGATAATTGATAAGTTACTTCTACTGTTGATTTTACCTACTCAAAACCCTTACCAACTGTAATAAGTGTGGGTTTCGTCTAAGAGTAGTGGGTACAGTATATCTTATGGCATTAAGACAGCATTTCAAATTTGCTAATTTTACTGAACAATAAAGTTTAAGCAAATCAATAACAACATGCCCAGACATTGTATGATTACAGTTCGCGCGGGATGCGAATCGAGATTACAACTTCCCCTTAATTCATTCCATTTAACCGATTTTAAGTAAACTTTATACACTGTTCGTTTTATTGAAGAGCCAAATACAAATTTAGTCTCGTTTAGTTACGTTTGTCGTATGGGAACCGCCTTAAATTGTTGTTCTGTTTTTTAGTATTTGTTGTTATAGCGGCAACAGATGAAGTGAAAGGAAATGAAATGAAATCATTTATTCTTCAATTTAGGCATGTTACATGCACTTATGAATGTCAAAAAACTACCACCGGATAAAATAAACCTCTGCCTCGAGAAGAACCGGCGTAAGAAACTCGGCGAGGTGTCATTTTTTCAAAACAATATACAATGTATATAAAATAACAGTAAAAATAGTACAAAATTCAAATGCTACAGTATAAACATACATACATATTTTTTAATATTAAGGACAAAATATTTGTGTTAGATTACTTGTGCGGGACGCTATCACTGCCAAACATCCCTATCCATGATGTAATCGTTTATCTTATACGAGGGGCGTTCAAAATATTCTCGGTATTGGAATGAAAACAAACAAGTATGAACAGTTTGATATTTTTTATTTTTCAATATACTCCCCCCCTATGTTAATACACTTAAAAGATCGATCAATTATTTTTTTTAATCCCTCATAAAAATATTTTTTATCCTTGGTATAAAAGTGCTCCTCTACTGCTGCCTTCAACGCCTCATCGTCAAAAAATCGATTTCCACGCAGATCCTTTTTGAGATTGGGGAACAAAAAGAAGTCGCTGGGGGCTTAGTCCGGACTATACGGTGGATGAGTTATAGTTCCGAACCCACATTCAGCAATAGCTGCCTTGGCAATATGAGCAGTATGGACAGGGGCGTTGTCATGCAGAAGCAGAATACCTTTAGACAACTTTCCTCGCCTTTTTTCTTTTATTGCGTCCCTTAATTGATGTAGAATATTCGCGTAGTACTGTCCCGTGATATTTACACCTTTTTCTTTATAATCGATCAACAATACTCCTTCACAATCCCAAAATATTGTTGCCATGACCTTGCCAGCGGAAGGGACGACCTTGAACTTCTTGGGATGAGCTGAACCCTTAATGTGCCACTGCATGGACTCCTGTTTACTCTCTGGGTCATAATGATGAACCCAGGTTTCATCTCCAGTAACTATCTTTTGCACACAGGTCAATAAAATCGGAACAGCAAGCTGCACGCACATCTTTTTGAAGTCGAGTCAGCATTCGCGGAACCCATCTTGCACTGACCTTTGACATATTAAGATGGTCATGGATACTGTCATGTACGGTACCAATAGAAAGATTGGTTACTTGAGCTATTGATTTTATCTTCACTCGACCATCTTCCAATATAAGGTTTTCCACCTGATCAATATTTTCTTGTGAAGTAGCTACTACAGGCCGGCCAGGTCTAGGGTCATCTTCAATACTCTCCCTGCCACGTTTGAATTCGCTTGACCACTTTTGAATTGTAGATAAAGAAGGAGCAGACTCACGGTAAACACAATCCATTTCCTCTTTTATGGTTTTTTGGTTTTTACCCTGTTTCGTCAAGAATTTTATTACGGAACGATGTTCTAATTTCGTTAACATTGTTAATTCACTCATTGTGTTCGTGTTTGTTCAGAAATTGCAGAAAAACAAGAGAACATCTCGGTTTGAATTATACTTTTTTTTAATGTCAAAGAATGAACCTTACCAGCCAGTAACAAAACAAATTCAAAAAGAGGTTATAAGATATCAATACCGAGAATATTTTGAACGCCCCTCGTAATATGCTTTTGAAATAAGTGTCTGTTTCACGACAGATTTAAATTTAGAATCCGTAAGTTCAGTAATGTGTCTTGGAATTTTATTGTAGAATTTTATACAATTTCCCAAGAACGACTTTTTCGCCTTCACTAGTCTATAAAAAGTTATTTTGAGTTTCCCAGTGTTTCTGGTAGTTATTAATTTATCAGTATTCGTTGGGAAATTGTATAAATTCTTCCTAACATACATGATTATTTCAAATACGTACAGCGACGGCAGGGTTAGGATATCTATTTCCTTAAAGATTTCTCTCAATGACTCACGCGACCCCAAGTTATAAATTGCTCGTATAGCTCTTTTCTGTAATATAAATACAGTTTCGATATCTGCAGCTGATCCCCATAAGATAAGACCGTAACTAATTATACTATTAAAATAAGCGAAGTAAACTAACCGAGCCGTTGCCACATTGGTAAGCTGCCTTATTCTCCTGACTGCAAAAGCAGCAGAGTTCAACCTACTTCCTATAGCGGTTATGTGGGAACCCCACTGCAATTTTGAGTCCAGTGTAATACCTAAGAATACAGTTGTCTTAACAAATTCTAAAGTCTCACCGTTAAGTTTTATATTTGAATCTATATTGATATTTGAAGATGAGTTTGCTAGTGAGAATTTTATACATTTCGTATTTTTCGAATTCAACACTAAGTTATTGGCAGCAAACCAGTCAGATATCATGGAGAGGGTATTATTTGGTTCAATGAGTTCAGTATCTTTCCTATTAACCTTGAACAGTAATGATGTGTCATCTGCGAAAGTGCGAACATTACAATGCCTGATCTTTGACTTACCATATATGGTAAATCATTTACATAAACAAGGAATAGGAACGGGCCTAGAATAGATCCCTGAGGTACTCCCATCTCTACCACTGTATCTGATGAAATAGCTCCATTTATCGCTACCCTTTGATTTCTTTGTGTTAGGTATGACTTAATGAGATCTAATGCATATCCTCTAATGCCATAAAATTTCAGCTTACAAATTAAAGTACCATGGTCTACACAATCGAAAGCCTTGAAAAGGTCACAGAAGACTCCGATGGCGTCCTGTGACTCTTCCCAAGACTGCAAAATGAATTTTATCAAACTTGCACCAACATCAGTAGTCGATCTACCTTTCGTGAAGCCGAACTGCTGTGCATGCAAAATATTGTGTAAATTAAAGTGAGAAATCAATTGCGTCAGCATTATTTTTTCGAATATTTTGCTAAACGCAGGCAAAAACATCATCTGTGACAATTTCAACTGTTTAACTAACATGGTTCATGAGATACAGCCTGGTGACAGACGGACGGACGGACGGACGGACGGAGAGAGGAGTCTTAGTAATAGGGTCCCGTGTTACCCTTTGGGTACGGAACCCTAAATATGAGTTCAGTTTTGTAGGTACCTGTCATAGAAACAGTTCTACTATTAAGTATTGTTATAAGGAAAAATACACAAACTACTTAAGGATGAGTCACATGTTTGTATCAAGCATCTATATTTAAAATACAACATGTATAAATCCTTCGAAGGATTTCCGTTTCAAGATGACGTCACTATGACGTGTATGTAATTTCCAACGAACAAGCTGACTCTAAATAGGATTTGCAGTATAAATCGTTTAATACCACGACAACTACCACCAGCTCCACGTGTTCTCAAAGTGTGTGTGGTGTGTGGGTCTACAGTCGGCATCATTTAGTTTGGCAACAGTCAAACTGTATTTCAATAAACGGTTGCGACGCGCTCGGGTCGCAAATTCACTCATCCTGACCGAGGAGGAACTCCCAAAGAGTTCGTAACATGTCGCCAGCAGTGACAATTAACAGTTTAGCAAAAAAATCCCTCATGACTATTTAACTTTCGCGACTTTAAATTCAAATACAGTAAAATTAGCAAAAATATATAGAACAATCGTAACACATCCTTGCTCCTATTGTAATAAAGATGTGTTAGTATATTATTTGCCTACTTTGGTTGTTACTGACTACATATATGAAGCTGACTGTACGTGAACGCGAGGTATCTTTGTAGATTGACCATTCTATGATCAGGACGACTCCGCCTAACGTTATCCCAGTACAGTTGCATCCTGATGGATGCCCGGGGTCCGCTACCCACGATTTGGCGTAGGCACTAGTTTTTATTTTGTGTTAGTGGTTTTTCTCACACAGAAATTGATGATCTTTCAGATGAGCCTTAGTTTTTTTAGGAGACCGATCATACTAGATACCTAAGTATTGGCGTCACTTATCATGCTGCTGCCACTGATAAGGCCAGTCAGGGGCTCAGGGGGGCTTGCAGCACTGCATTATCGTATAGTCCTACCCCTCCCCTGTGTCGAGGAACAAACGAAACTTGGGAGACTTATCATACTAAAAACCGGTTTTTTTTTACTAGGGCCAGGTTTTACCAGGTTTTTTGCATTGCAGCATAGCCGTTTCGTGTTCCCCCTGGAATGACGTATCTTATAATATACATATCATCTGGGAGTCTTATCGAACTAGGTTCAGTCATCAGTGTAGTGAGTTCCTTCAATCGCTGCAGCAACCACCTTCTCCACTATTAGGAAAAGCCAGCAGTGGTTTTTCTTACACAGTAATTGATGATCTTTCAGATGAGCCTTGTTTTTTTTAGGAGACCGATCATACTAGATACCTAAGTATTGGCGTCACTTATCATGCTGCTGCCACTGATAAGGCCAGTCAGGGGAGCTTGCAGCACTGCATTATCGTATAGTCCTACCCCTCCCCTGTATCGAGGAACAAACGAAACTTGGGAGACTTATCATACTAGAAACTGGTTTTTTTTATTTGATTTTTTTTTTACTAGTGCCACCAGGTTTTTTGCATTGCAGCATAGCCGTTTCGTGTTCCCCCTGGAATGACGTATCTTATAATATATATATCATCTGGGAGTCTTATCGAACTAGGTTTAGTGTCGTCGGCTCTTCTACCGGGATCAACGGCAAAACTTACCCTAAAAAGCACGAGAAATATCAGTTAATAACCACGAATACACAACGTCCACGCAGTAAAAACACTCACCATGAAACAAAAACAGTCCAATAACGTTGAGCACCAATCCCAAAGTGCCGACAGCGACCAGAAGCTTCTCGTTGTGTATCCTGTAGTCGTTGTCGAAGAAGCGCTTCACCGCTTCGACCGTGATGCTGAAGCAGAGAGCCACCAGAAACACGGCGTTCACTAAAGCGCCTAAGACCTCCGCTCGCGCCCACCCAAACGTGTTTTTTGACCATTTCTTTGGTGACATCTGTGGACAGATAGTTAATGTTACTCATACTAGGTGATATTAGGCTGTATTTGGACTGTTTTTTTTTGACATCATAATCATATCAACCGAAAGACGCCACCCGGCTTTCGTGACCTTTCCCATTTATTGTTTTTACATGATTTATTGAAAATTTAAGGGGTCTTTCTAGAACACGCCAGCAGTTACTATAAGTACTTCTATAGGGGGTCCGACTAATGATTAATGAATCAGAGATACTGACATGATCTATCCTTTTTTCTTAGCGAAAAATTATTCTCGTTTTTTTCTTTTGATCTAAAATTCAATTGTAAGCGTAAGTGATGCGACTAAGCGCGGTTACAATGCCTCACAGATGCTGCTGCATCGGCACCAGCCTAGCACGATAGGTTTTATGGTCACGTTTTACGCCCGGAACGTATGTTGTCACATAAAACATGACCATGAACCTACCGTGCTAGTTGCAATGTCGCATTGCAACGTCGCTGTTACAACAACCACTGTAATGAGATTGACATACGTAGTAAATATGTTGTAAGTTAAAGAAAATATCTCCAATAGGAACTTTGTTTCGCTAAATTTCCCGACTTGCACAATCTGCCCTGATTCACTTATGCTCAGAAGTTCCTATTTGCTGGACTATTGATATTTTAGTTGTATTAAAGAAACCGTTTTACCATAACTACCATCACAAACCGGTATCTGCTTATCCATATTACATCCGCTCGACTAAAATAGCAAAACATGATGTGACACAGGCCTACTAGACTAGAGGTAACTTTTAGTTTTAGTTATCTAATTTACATAAATTTATTATAGTTTTTAGCGTAAACGAAGTGTTTAACCAACATGTGCTTTATTTTTAAATATTAACTGTGCCAAATATAAGTTACACTTCTACAACGTACCTAACTAAGAGCTCTTCCCGCGCTAATTAGATTATATTATATTAACTACCGCAATCCAGCGAATTCCACGCGAATTTTTAGTTATTTTAGTTATAAATTAGAGGTAAATGGGCATGATATTACAATATGTCGACGAGTACGTATACTTGGGCCAGATACCTTCGAAAACAGGCAGTCCATGGAAATCGATAGACGTATCGAAAACGCTTCTGGTCCATGAAGGTACTGAAGGGCGACCTGTCTTTGTGTCTTAAGCGTCTTAACTTAAGGTGCTCAAACCTGGTTATTGACTGAGGCTCAGAAGTCGGATTAAAACACAGAACTGCGCTCCATAACACGAGTTGTAGATTTAGGTGTCTTCTGGTCCATGAAGGCGGTACTGAAGGGCGACCTGTCTTTGTGTCTTAAGCGTCTTAACATAAGGTGCTCAAACCTGGTCATTCCCCGAGGCTCAGAAGTCGGATTAAAACACAGAACTGCGCTCCATAACACGAGTTGTAGATTTAGGTGTCTTCTGGTCCATGAAGGCGGTACTGAAGGGCGACCTGTCTTTGTGTCTTAAGCGTCTTAACATAAGGTGCTCAAACCTGGTCATTCCCCGAGGCTCAGAAGTCGGATTAAAACACAGAACTGCGCTCCATAACACGAGTTGTAGATTTAGGTGTCAAGACCGCCAAACTGAAGTGGGACCGGGCCGGACATGTTTGCCGTATGCATCCAGAAAGATGGGCGAAAATACGTACTCAGTGGACCCCACAAGATGGGTAACCTTGTATTAAGTCTGTGCTCCGGTAACGGAGCAGAGTCAGACCAAAAAGGAGATGGCGGGACGACCTGGACGCATTTTGCTTAACTTGGCGAGAAGAAACGAACAATAGGGCCGAATGGAGAAGAAGAGGGGAAGATTTTGCCCAGCAGTGGGACACTCAAATAAGCTAGTAAAAAAAAATTATTCATTAGTAAGTACTAGCGACCCGCTCCGGCTTCGCACGGGTGCAATGCTGATGCATGTATTATACATATAAACCTTCCTCTTGAATCACTCTGGCTATTAAAAAAAGCGCATCAAAATCCGTTGCGTAGTTTTAAAGGTCTAAGTATACATAGGGACAGACAGCGGAAAGCGACTTTGTTTTATACTATGTAGTGATAGTGAAGTGATTAAGCGCCGACCGCCCGCTACCCTTTGTTTCCCCGCGCTCCCCTATTACAGCAGGCCACAGGCTAGTGGACAGCTTGTGTTCGTTCATAATATATACGAGTACAGCAAAACACACTTACTTTAACAGACAAAAACGCTATGACGAGGGCTGCGACGTCGCTCAGCATGTGGAAAGAGTCGGCCACCAGGGCCATGGAGTTGGTGACGTAGCCCACGATCAGCTCCACGAAGAAGAAGCTGCACGTCAGCCACAGCATGGAGAGCAGCCGGCATTTCTTACCGGAAAACTTGCCCATTGTGCCTGTTGATCACTATTTGTTAGTCTTGGCCATCGAACGTGTCAGTAGCAAAGCAACTAAAATTGCACTCTTGGGACTCATTTTCAATTGTCGCTAAATTTTGCATATCGAATGCAAGGGAGCTCGTGTAATTAAGCCAAAACAAGGATAGCCCGAATTCCCCGCATGCAGGATTTATGGAAATGAGCCCTTTAAGGAAAAAATATAGTAAAAGGATATCTCTTCCTACCTTAAAGGATGAGTCTGTAGTTTATTCTCTAGTGACACGGACGTTATGGATTGTAAGTGTTGCAACTAAAGGCGATGAAAAAAAGTTTGTTGAATACTCTTTGCGATTTTAAAGGAACCCTTCCCTGTCAATGAGAGGAGGCCTGTGCCCAGCAGTGTGACGTATACAGGCTGATGATAATGGTGATGCCTTAAAGATATTTTGTTAAACTGCTAGGGGAGATTGTTAACTATTATTTGAATGTAGGTGCTCCTAATAATGGTTCTCAAGAACTCGAGTGTCCTAAATTTTACATCCCACAACAAGAAAGTGGGAAAATCTGTGCGTGTAAAGGAATATAATTCTACTTTAAGGCCCGGGATAAAGTAAAATGTAATCTAACAGTGACCTACTCTAGTGGTGGAAAACAAAGGAAGGGAGATAATTTCAGTGCATCATTTAATAACGTTGCTTGCATGTAACCCAATTTCAACATATCTATACTTAAACAAAAAACAAATATAATAATAATGTTGGTGAACTGATAGATAACTTTCTGATTGGTGGACTTTTGTCAGTTTCATACTTAAATATTGTGCGTTTTGTCAGTAGCATGTCAATTTTATTCACAAAAGTGCAAGTCAGAGCAACCAAGTTGCTTTTTAACCCATACATACAATCAATGTCATCATAGAAAAGCTATCAGTAAATATAAAACGATAGGAGCTAGAATTTAAATTCACTTTGAACCCTTATCCAGGAATAGTATGATTTATCGACCACATGTGTGTAAATAGATTTTTAATCTTGGTTATCCGATTTAAGGTTAAAATTAGATTACATTTTCTTACAAAGAGACTTGCATTGAAAAGAATTGCCTTTCTAGATTGGTGCGGCCTGGAAAAAGGTTAAGAATTGCAAGCTTAACCTTTCGATCATCAAAGCTCTCTGAGAGTTGGTGGGTTTCGAGATTTATTTCTGTCAAAATTTGGTATACATTCAAAAGCATGTATTAGTGGCCCTTTGGAGAGGTATAGAAATATGGTATCAAAAGCTTAATATTATACACTCTGCTATTAGTGCTTCCTAATAAACTTGAGTTATACTAATATTTTTATCTAAACTATTTTCGAATTGGATGATATTGATAGCCAATACCAAATCTTCCCTCTCTTCTTCTTAATCTTGCAGTCATCAACAATCTCTCAGAAGAACAAATCAATGGGTTAATCTTTTGAGAGATTTTTTCAAGCTAACTTCTATGGTGCTAGTTCCTCTTCTTTACTTGTGTTCTAAGAGTAGAAACCAAAGCCAAAGTATAATTTTATGAGCTCATGTGAACAGAATATAAATAAGCCGGCTGAATAATCTCTGATTATTTGATTAATAATAAATTATTCTCTCCCTGTCCCTACCACCCAAGCCAGGAAATTTGTCTACGCGGACGACATCTGCCTCGTCACCTAACACAGGACCTTTGATAACTTGGAGCGGATATTAAAAGATGATTTGGATACACTCGGAAAGTACTTTAAAACTTGGCGCCTTATACCTAGCGTAAGCAAGACCGAAACATGCTGTTTTCACCTTCACAATCATCTAGCAAACCGTGAACTCAAAGTGCCTTTCAACGGTTCGGCCCTAAAACATAATTTCACTCCGAAATACCTTGGTGTCACTCTTGATCGTTCCCTTACCTTCAAGGCACATCTTACTGGCACTGCACGTAAGCTACAGACTCGCAATAATATCCTGCAAAAACTGACAGGAACATCCTGGGGAGCAAATGCCAATGTGTTGCGCACTTCCGCCTTATCGTTGATATACTCGTCTGCCGAATACTGCGCACCGGTCTGGTTGGGCAGTGCTCACACCACGAAAGTCGACACTGAACTTAACAAAACTATGCGACTCATCTCTGGCACATTTCAATCCACCCCTTGTCATTGGCTCCCTGTTCTATGCCGTATCCCTCCACCTGATTTGAGAAGAAAGGAGGCTCTAATGAACGAATTTCGCAAAGTCAGGGAAAATAAGTGCCTACCAATGCGAAACGAGTTCATAAACCCTGTAAAAACCCGCCTGAAGTCCAGAAACCCACCATACTGCATTGCCTTGGAGCTTTCCCAGGAGGGCTTCAACATATACAGGGAGGTCAGGGAGTGGAAGCAAACGTGGGAGTCTGCAGTCAATGGCAATTTTGGATCGGAGATCGTCCCGGGTGCTACTATAGGGGGGTTTGAACTGCCCAGGCGTACCTGGTGCAACCTGAACAGACTGCGTACTGGCCACGGTCGCTGTGCCCTTTACAAATATCGTTGCGGCTGGCTGGACTCCCCTGCCTGTCACTGTGGTGCCCAGGAGCAGAGTATTTATCATATATTTCAAGTTTGCCCATCTACTCGATACGCCGGAGGGCCTCCGGAAGACCTGATCAATTTAAACGACGAAGCTCTCAAGTGGATAAATTCTCTGGAGTTCGATTTATGATCTTCTGTATCTAATTTTAAATATGCCATACGAATAAATAAATAATAAATTATTGAGGATTAAGATAATAAGTATTGGCAATGATGCAAATTTTATTAGCAAGATTTACATTGTTAGCTTAATGCATACAATAAAATGTACCGCATGGCAGATTTAAGTTCATGTAAGAATATAACATGATGCAATTTAATGCAAAATTGCATTGACCTACAATAGGCGTGAAGCATAAACTGTGATAAGTGATCTTTTTTATACAATGAAACCATGCTTTCCTAATTTCCACTCAATCCCTCAAAGGTTAGCTGGAAGAGATCCCTCATAGGAGTCATAGGGACAAGTTCGCCTTTGTACTTTAATCTTATGTGACATGTACTATTGCTTTAACTTGTTATTGTGTACAATAAAGTGCTTACATATGTACATGCTTACACCCTGCTTGATGGTAAGCAGATACCATATGCTGCCTATGGATGCCTGCAAATCCAGAAGAATCACAGGCATGTTGCCGATTGCTGACCCTTTATTAACTTGAGAGATGTGGGAAACATCCACTAAAGAAATGCGACATTTATTTTGGTATTTTCATCATATTTACACTTTATACATGATAAAACAATTATAATAAAGAAACAATGGAAAGAGCTAATACATTGCTTGGCTTCGTAAGAAGAACAGACAGTAGGCTCGACTGTAGATTATGTCCCATTGGGTTTAGGCTCATATTTTTTATAGATTGTACTCATCATAAGGAGTCTCTCCACCAAATCTTAGATTGCGGAAACCCATAGTTTATGAGAAAAAAATATTAAAGTTTCCAACTTTCCATACAAACTTCACTATTAAACATACTAAGTTAGTGTGTGTTCATTTGCTATTTATTTCGTTTGTGGCGTTTTTCCATCTAATTATTATAATATCATTTCTATGTTGTTGTATTTGTTAATTTTTTTGTTTTTTTTATATTATATTAAGTGAGTATAGTAAGTGTGTAAACATGCTTTTTTCATACTAATACAAAAAAAAAACATGTTTGTGCGATGGTACATAAAGTACAGTAGTTCCAAACAGTATGCACATGCGATAACATTACATCACATAGTATAAACACCACATTATAAGTGGTGTATAATGGTGGTAATATGGGCCTTGTTGCGTGACAAATAAATAAATAGGCCTTGTAAAATTATAACCTTTTAACAAATCAATTCTTGTTGGTTGAACAGACCTTACATGCACTAGCAACAAGAGAAATATGCTCATCAACTTTGTTTTTTAAATATTGTAACATGAATGATATCAGGGCCTATTGCTTTCTATGTGGAGTGAGAAGGCATTATTCACGGACCAGAGCATGACTAATTCAATGAACCATGACATGTATACTGTAACATATTGAAGTCACACACACAATGTGTTTGCACCATTTAAATTTGCTGTTAATGAATTTTAAGGGTCTCTAAGTGGTAATTTATACGGAAATCATTAGTGAATTTTTGAACATATAGGTAGTTCAACTGCAAGAAAAGTATGGATTGAATAATAAACAGTTATATGTTACTTACCGGTTTATAAAACAATTATTCAATTTCTTGTAGACTTTATCAGCAAACTATTCCCATCATAATAAATACCAATTTATAATTCTCAAAAACAACATTGAATATGCACACTCATTTCAGAACAATTAGGGTTATTGCACTAATACAATATCGATTAACACAACGAGCACAAATCAAACAACTGAAGTAAATAAAAATAGAAACAATAAAATACCAGTAGATAAAACAAGGATCTCACAAGAAAATATCAAACAAATTCAAAAATAAATTTTAACAAGGAAATTATGATTTTGTGCTGTGAAAGTAAACCCACTGGCGTAAAGGTAATTTGTTTTAATTTAAATCTATGATCTAGAACTTTACAACATCGAAGACTTCACTTTTGTAATTTTTGAGCCAATTCAAATCATCAAATGAAGAAAACGAACACTGATAAACACAGTTCAGATTTCGACAAAATAATAAAATGACTGATCTCGAGCTATCACTCGAGCCGAGATGTCTACGTAAACCATAGACTGCCATATACGTTTACAATTTCGTTTGTTTGACATGACAGTTGACCGATATAGCTGCCTGCAATATAACATTATCGATATCGATAAAAACTCTGGGTTAAAATCATGTCATAAGATAAAAAAAAACTTGGTAGGTAACATGAAGTGAGTAATCTGGAGCCGGAAATACACTCATGTTTGAGTGAAAAAGATGTGAGCATAGACAATAACACACATCAAGCAATGGGGGGTTGAAGTTGCACCACGTCCGCAGGGAATACCCGCCGTTACAAAAATTGGCAACAAAATTGCCATACGATAAATAAATAAAATCAAGCAATGAGAGTCCAGTGATGGGGATAAATATAAACGCCTTATGCGCATAACACATTTATATTTGTCACTGGACTGTCATCGATGTACTGCCATTGGTGTCACAACATATAACACGACTAATGATGATACACAATGGGGGCTATCGTTTTTGTGCTCACCAGTTGGCGCCACTGTCGACTAAGGTCCAGCTGTCAAAAATTGTAATTGGTTATTATGGACATGAGAACGAAGTTTACATTTAAATCATATTCAATACCTTAAAACCGTACCGTAAAAATATCGAATATACCGCATTGTAGCGTGGTCCCGTTTTGTTCGGAAAAAAGGAGAAAATAATTTTCCGAAAGACAAATCTGTCTCAAAGCCCTAACAGTCATTGACCCTTAATTCATATTTGCCATAATCAAGCTCAAGTATTGCAAAATAGTGACCATATTGTTCCAATTAGATATTAACCCGCGTAGCGCAACCAAAAAGAGTGAAATTTGACGTTTCGGAGGACCCCACGCTACACTAGCGCCTCTAGCGGCGAATTCATACGCGATAGCCCCCATTGTGCTGAACTGCTGAAGGATGTATAAGTATAAGTCTTCTGATACTTTTCAATTTAATGAGGTTACCATAATTCCGTTCCTTTCGGTGATATCACATACATGCCCCTTCTACAGATTTATCTTACTACCTACGGTATCGTTGGGAACTCAACATTTATTGGTACCTATGGCTTTCAAATTGAATAACGTATTGTGCAGTAGCAAAACGCGCCCAACGAGCACAGTTAGCATAAGGCCGTGTCTAGACTATCGGGTCCGATAGCGCGTTAGGTTCGTACACCGATATTGCTGTTCACATTGACCTTTATCGCCATTTTGGTTGTAGTTTGGGATGTAGTGGTTATAATGGCTCCGGTTATATAGTGATTATTATCACAATACTGGGGTTCCAATATTATAGTGGTATTAAAAAATTGTTTGGCATTACGCTTCAATATTCACTAATCATTAATACCCACGAGATACGTAGTGTCATAGGAGTGTATCGCGTATTAGTAAATATGTCATATGTCATAGACATCATAGACATGTCTAACACACTACAAAAAAACGTATACTCATACAGCACATTAACAAACACCACTGATCGCTCGCCTATCGGATCAAAAACCTATATCGGTTTTGATAGTGTGAACACTAAGCGATTTATCCATACATTTTTGTCGGTGTCGGATCCTATACCGATATCGGACCGGATAGAAGATGAGGCACGCCTTACTAGCGGCATTTTGAAAGCCACCAATAGCAACGCTCCACGTATGCTTTATTCCTACCATTTTATAAAAGTTAACTCCAAATTGTCAAATATTGCTAGTTATTTGTTTTCGCATGCAATCGCTTCTGCACATATCTCTTTGGCCAAGCAATCTTTTAAACCAGCACCTTGATACACCGCAGTTTTATTTGAGTCGTCGAATTCCACTATCACCGGCATTGGCGGCTACAGTATCGATATACAGGACCACTAGCCAACGGGTCGCCACTAAGGACCATAGTGAATTAATTTTTTTTTGCTTCAATAATTTTGACAACGACATTTTAAAGATACGTTTTACTCAATGAGTTTTGCAGTTTTGCTAGAGGTTCGCCCAAGCCCCTTTTAGGTTCCAACTATAAGCAATTGCAACGTGCTTGCAAGTCGTGCAACATTCAAATAGTTATTACGTACACGCTTGCTGGCTCTCTCACATTTCAAAAAGTATTAAGCGTGTCACGCACTGCAGCGGCCTGTAATTACACTATGACTATTGACAATCCTACAATTCATTCAGACTCGCGGCGGATTGTTATAGTGACAACTGCCACCGCAGGCCGCTGCAGTGTGAGAGGTTTTAAACAGTTACTTAATATTCTATCTCAGAGGGACTATTCCGAATTTCGTATCGTGCCGTCCTTTTCACTCATATATTGTACAACACGAGAGTGAAAGGGACGGCAAGATATGAGATTTAGATTTCTAATTTCGGAGTAGGCCCTCAGGGCTGCTACCGCGAACGGCATTCGAAATTTTCCCTCTCTGTCTCACTTATATGCAAACTTGCAAGTGCGACAGAGAGGGAAAACTTCGTTTGCTGTCGCGGTAGCGCCCCCGAACTTCGTATCATGCCGTAACTTTCACTATATGAGTGAAAGGGACGACACGATACGAAGTTCGGAGTAGTCCTTCTGAGGGGCTAAATAATACTTGCTAATATGTGCCACAGAGAGGGAGATATTCGAACTTCGTTCGTTTTCGGTCGCGGTAGCCCCTCTGGTATCCCTTTTGTTGCGACTGACGTGATAGGTTTTTTTTTGTGGCGGGAACTCAAAAAAGGCGGTCGTGTAAAATTTTCAAAACTTATTTTAATTTAATTTTTAGTGTGTAGTCTGTAAATATACCAATTAGTATTGAAATAAACCTTAAAAATGGATGGGAATGAGGGGGCGGGGACAACCCGCCCAACTCCCATAAGCGTTCTCGGAATGATGGAGGAGACAGCGTCGACGGTGATAGCGGCAGCGGTGAGCGTGACTTTGTACCATACTTTAAACCAAATTATAAGAGACAATATCCAGAAAACTCCACTAAAACGGAGTTTAAAGTGTTTGTTGAAAATATCAACCACAAAGACAGACTAGGAAACAAGAGCCCGATATATTTAAATCATATATTTACGACTGATGTAAAAGGAGTAATAGCTATCCAGCGGCTAAATGCAAATAAAATTGCAGTAGTCTTTAAGCAATACAACACGGCAAATAACTTTTTAAACAACAATGCATTCCTGGACAAATATAATATGAAAGCCTACATACCAGCGACTCAAATAGAAAAAACTGGAATAATACGGTTCGTACCAGCAAATATTTCTAACAAGGACCTATATACAAAATTAAGCTCCGTCTATGAGATCATCTCGGTTAGGCGCTTCACGAAAAAAGTTGGACAAGAGAGAGTACCTCTACAAACAGTTAGCATTACATTTCTGTCAAATGTTTTACCGGACAATGTGCAATATGACCTGTTTTCATACAGAGTCTTTGAATATATACCTCCACTACAACAATGTTTTAAATGTTTTAAGTTTAACCACTCGGCTAAAATCTGTAACGGCAAGCAAAGGTGTTCCATCTGCTCAGGTGAACATATTTATAAAGATTGTGACAAACAAAATGAGGTCTGTTGCGCCAACTGCAGCGGCCCGCATATAGCTATTTCAAAACAATGCCCTATCAAAATGAATAAAATCTTAGAGAAAAAGAGCAAAATTACTTACGCAAGTGTAGCACAAACAATAAAGACACCCCAGATTGAATTTCCTTCACTGCCGTTACAAACACAAACTCAAGTTGTAAATACTAAACCTGTAAATACTCATGTAAATAAAATTGTAAATAAATCTGTAAATAAATAATAATAATAATAAAATGCTTTATTGTGCACTACATGGATAATTATTACAATGACAAAACATGAATAGGACTTAAGTAAGTAGGTATAAATCTGTAAATACTGTAAATAACAAACCGGCGCCCCCACCAGCCCCGGTTACACATGTCCAGCCTATGGACTACAAAGCCAAACTACTCGATGATGATGATGTACTAATGGCCCTAGTACAAACAATTGTAGAGTTGGCTAATAAAAGTGATCCAACGCCGATCACTACAGGGTCAATTAAAGCCGCACTTGTAAAAAATCTATCTAAATCTCCATAATGGATTTAAGTCCCTCTGGAACATCTCAATTACGAATTGCGCAGTTAACCATTCAAAGTGCATTTAGTAAAAAGCCCTTGTTAATTAAATTTATGCAAGAACAGAATATTGATATATGTTTACTTAACGAAACATGGTTCAAAGAATATCATAAGTTTAGAATCCCCGGTTATAACCTTCACTCCAGAATATCCAAGAATCCTCATAACGGTGTAGCAATATTAATTAAGCCAGACATTAAATATAACATATTAAATACAACTTTTTATGAGGACATTCAAACTATAGCCGTGTCTATATCTACCGAGCGTGGTAAGGTGACTGTACTCTGTGTATATTGCCCTCCTTCCAGTGGGCACATAAGAATGAATAGACTGCGCAATATAATTCGAGACCTCCCTAAACCTATTTTTATGAGCGGAGATTTTAATGCTCACCATATTGCATTTGGTTGGTTATCTACTAAAGGTCGCGGTCAAGATTTATATGATGTTATAGATGAGTGTGATCTATGTATATTAAATGATGGCAGTTTCACTACAGTGAACCGCCCTAGAACCAATCCTTCAGCTATCGACATCAGCTTTGCTAGCGCATGCTTAGCACCACTATGCGAGTGGTCTGTACATGACGATTGTATGGGAAGTTACCACTATCCAACTATAACTGAAATATATCTATCCTTGGAGAAATAACAAATTAACGCTCCTGTTGACAAATTTATTTACAAAAGAGCTGATTGGCGCAAATATAAAGACCTTTCTGAAAGCGCGTTTGGTGATTTAACTGTCAGTCAAGAGAACCCACTTTCTTCTTATATAGAATTCTGTAGACGTCTTGATTCCCTTATGGAAATAGTTGTTCCAAAGTTTACAAAGTCTACCAACTTCATTAGCAGACCTCCAGCACCTTGGTGGAATAAGGTTTGCGAAAAAAGTGTAATAGCATCCCACGATGCCTTGAAACTGTACAAGAGTGATTCCACAATAGAAAACTATATGAATTACAAAAAACTTGATGCTTTAAAAAAGAGAACCATATCCGAGCAGAAGAGTACTGGTTGGTACGATCTGTGCAATACTTTTAGTAGAACTACCCCCATAAGTAAAATTTGGAACATGATTAAGATGTTTAAGGGTGTTAAGTCAAGTATTAAATCTCATAAGGACGAATTCATACCTACCTTCTTAGATAAATTGTCCGACAATAGCGGTTTAAAAGAGACTAGTAACTTAATCAATTTTTTTAATTGTAACAATAATAATAGCAATTCAAAAATTTTACTGGAACCTTTTTCATGGAATGAATTTATAACAAGCTTACAATCTAGGCGTAATACAAGTCCGGGTTTAGATAACTTTCCATATATTGTAATTAAAGAACTTCATTCATCTGTTCAGCATCTCTTTCTAGATATTCTTAACGCTCTATGGAACAAACTAATTATTCCTGAGTCATGGAAAACCCAGTGTGTCATTCCTATACTCAAGCCAGATAAGTCACCGGAACAGGCTAGTTCCTATCGTCCTATATCTCTGTCTTCGTGTCTTGGTAAACTATTTGAAAACATGATTAAAGTCCGCCTTGATTGGTTTGTAGAGGCTAATGGTATCATCCCACATGTGCAGTATGGCTTCCGTCGAGGGCGTAGCTGCGCTGACAGCTTCTTATCACTTGTTTCAGATCTGAAAATTGCAAATAATCTAAAGTCACACACTGTTTGTGTATTTTTAGATGTTCAGGGAGCTTTTGATAATGTCGACCCAGGTATCTTAGTCAACATTATGTCTGACGTGGGTATACCTGGACGACTGTGTGAGTGGATCTACAATTTTTTAAACCAAAGAACCTTATTTGTTAAATATAATAACATCCTACATGGGCCTAGAATTGCCTCGAAAGGTACAATGAAAGGTGCCACTCTTTCGCCATTACTGTACAATTTGTACACTTGTGAAATATGTAAATATGTGAATTCTAGTGATGTAAATATTTTACAATTCGCAGATGACATTGTTTTGTACAGCAGTAATAGGAATTTGAACCATACCAGAGCAATGGTGTACATCAGATATAATACTGCTGTACAAGAAAGGCAATCCCTTAGACATCGGCAACTATAGGTCAATCAGCTTACTAGCGAGCATCTACAAACTGTTCTCCTCGATAATACTAAGGCGGATATCCAAAACAATTGACGACTCACAACCAAGAGAGCAGGCTGGCTTCAGGGCAGGCTTCAGCACCACAAACCATATACAGGCACTAGAACAGATAATAGAGAAGTATAAAGAGTTCAATAGAGACCTATATGTCGCCTTCATAGACTATAGCAAGGCATTTGATAGCATCAACCACAGCGCAATCTGGAATGCATTAAAACAGCTTAGTGTGGACCAAAAATACATCAATATTATAAAGAATATATACGCGAAAAGCACTAGCCGAGTCAAGCTGGAGACAAGAGGAAAACAAATAAGGATAAAGAGGGGGGTCCGACAAGGAGATCCTTTATCACCCAAAATCTTTATTGCTGTACTGGAAATCATATTTCAGAATCTCAAATGGGAATCAAAAGGTATTAACTTGGAGGGCCAGTTTATAAACCATTTGAGATTTGCAGACGACATAGTCATAGTAGCCGAAACTGCAACAGAACTAAAAGAGCTCATAAATCAACTAGATGAAGAAAGCACCAGAGCAGGCTTACAAATGAACAAAAACAAAACCAAAATAATGACAAACAGTAAACAAATACAAATAAATATCAAAGGCAATAACATAGACTATGTAGACAAATATATATATCTAGGAAAGCAACTGTCCTTCACAAGAACAAACAACGAGGAAGAGGTAGAAAGGAGAGCTAACATAACCTGGAGAAAATTCTGGTCACTGCAAGAAATCCTAAAAGGCAAATACAGCTTAAACCTAAAAAAGATAGTGGCAGATACATGCCTTTTACCGAGCTTGCTCTATGGGTGCCAAACATGGACTTTTACAGATAAAATAAAGAAAAAGATAAGAACCACCCAAAGAGCCATGGAAAGGAGCATGCTCAATATAAAACAGATCCAAAAAATAAAAAGTACGTCTATAAGAGAAAAAACAAAGTTACAAGACGCACTAACTCAAGCCCTCAAACTAAAATGGCGATGGGCAGGACATATCGCAAGGTATAAAGACAATAGATGGACAATATTGGCAACGAAATGGAGAGGCCCTATTGGCAAAAGGAAAGTGGGAAAGCCATATAAACGATGGGTAGATGATATAAAGGAAACTGCAGGGAAAGACTGGCTAAACAAAGCGGAAGAAAGACAAAAATGGAGAGAGTTGGAGGAGGCCTACACTCGAAGAGGGGTCCAAATTAAATAAATAATTAGTAAATAATATACATAAACTTAACACTAACTATTAGATATAAGAAACTTACTAACGTTTAAAAAAGAACTCTAATGCAAATGGGAATTTGGAAATAAAGGCTTTTTTATTTTTTTTATTTAATAGGAATTTGCAAATTGCCATAGACAATATGAACAGAGTGCTATATCAGTTGAGTCAGTACTATGATGGTAGATTGCATCTAAAGATTAATGCCACAAAAAGCAATTTAATGATTTTCGGTGATGATATCCCAACTTGTGATATTAAGTACTGTGGAGAATCTATAAATAGAGTTAGTTCTAAGAAATTCTTAGGTGTCATCATAGACCAAAAACTGACTTTTGAAGAACATATCCAATATATTTCAAAAAATGCTTTAAAAGCTGTAAATATAATAAGATGTCTAGCCGGAATATCATGGGGTGCTGACCCCAAAATATTGTCTATCCTTTACAAAGCTACTGTGAGAAGCCATTTTGATTATAGTGCCATGGCATATATGAACAGTTACCATGCCAAAAAATTAGATATCATACAGAATAAAGCTCTGAGAATAATATCAGGTGCAATGTGCTCAACTCCCATAAGGGCCATGGAAGTTGAGACTAAGATTATGCCACTGATCTTGAGGCGTCTCCTACTTGCTGAAAGGTATTGTCTTAAATTATTGTACTTAAATAACATGCAAATTATAAACAAGATAATACCTCATAGGATCAATGTGTCCGGTCCTTTAGCAACTGGAGAGAGTCTCCTGGTTGGTACCTCCAATGTTATTCCATGTTTTTCTGGAAATTGAAAGCATCTGTTGTAAAATCAAAAAGCAGTGCCCTTGGCCCTGCTATTCCTCTCAGTATAAAAGCATAATGCATCCAATAACTGTAGTTGATTCGGTCACAAACAATTCAGATATGTTGCAATTTTTGTCAGAGAATGATTACTACACTTTATACACAGATGGAAGCAAAGGTAAAGATTATGTGCACTGTGCTGTGTATGATCCTCAAATAAAATATTCTCAGAGCTTTCTTTTGCAAGATGTGTGTACAATATTTACAGCAGAAGCTTAAATGCAGTTTATCAGGCCCTTTTGCGGATTGAAAATGTAAATAGTTGTAAATATTTTCTAATTATAACAGACTCTTTAAGTTTGATCAAAGGGCTAAGCTATATAAAAATTCACTTT
The DNA here is from genome assembly GCA_963556455.1 of Epiblema foenella. Taxonomy (NCBI): domain Eukaryota; kingdom Metazoa; phylum Arthropoda; class Insecta; order Lepidoptera; family Tortricidae; genus Epiblema; species Epiblema foenella. The sequence continues at coordinate 7,512,675 of OY747099.1, read as the reverse complement.
AAAACTAATTTCATTCTGTACATAATTAAAGAATTATTATTCAAATATCATCTTCAAGGTAAAGTCATTTCATTTATGTGGGTGCCTTCTCATAGAGGAATTTCGGGAAATGAAATGGCTGATAAAGCTGCTTATGCAGCTGTAAATTCACTCGATGTTTCGGATACTATGTATGTACCTATCACTGATTATTTAAGTAATGTAAGGTTAGCCATAAGAACGCTATGGGAACAACTGTGGAAGAAGGACCAAGAAATGAAAGGTCGATGGTATGGCAGCATACAAGAAAACTTACCGATAAAGCCATGGTATGATAGCCTCCAAAGAGCCAGTCGTGATTTTATCACCACAATGAACCGATTACGTTATGGGCATAATAAAGCTCCATCACATTTAGCAAGATTAAATATAATTGAAAGCAATGTCTGTACATTCTGCGGAGTTGAAGAAGGAACAGTGGACCACATTCTATTCGACTGTCAAAAATTTCTAATTGACAGATTGGTACTCGCGAGTGAACTAAGTGAAGTGTGTCAAAATAATTATAGTGATTTTTCTTCCCGCCCGCCGCCGCTTAATCGACTACTAAAAGACATTGAAACTTACAAACCCATATACAAATACATTAAGAATACAGTGCAAAACATATAAAAGTTGATTTTCAAAATCTGTGATGTGACTTAACGTGTACTTAGCAAATAAAGTCGTGGCTTAAAGGTCTCAGCAACCAGGCCATAAAATCCCAAAAAAAAAAAATTACGTGATAGTGACAATGACATAAATTTAATTCAAATTCTAATTTGCAGGGTTCAATGTAGGGCATGCTATGGAAACTTAGTGCTAAGTAAAAATCCAGATTTTTTATTGAAAAAAGAGTCATCTGTGTCGCAGCTATTGTATTAAAATGTTAGTGTTGCTATATTAAAATATTTTTGAAAAAGTAGGGAAATTGATACGTGTTTCCTTAAACGAATACTAGGGGCTTTTTATCTTCTATAATGGTAACACTAAATAATTGCTGCGTCAAACATCCGTTTCCACGATGAATTTTCAAACAACCTGACATTGGCATATTATATTAACGGAAAGACTTTTAATTTAATGGCGAACATGTAATAAATAAATAAATATTAGAGGACAATCTTACACAAATCGAACTAGCCCCACAGTAAGCCCAAGAAGGCTTGTGTTATGGGTACTAGACGATATATTTAATAGATATAAATACTTGAATACATAGAAAACATCCAAGACTCAGAAACAAATATTCATGCTCATCACACAAATATTTGCCCTGACCGGGATTCGAACCCAGGACCGTCAGCTTCACAGGCAGGTGCACTACCCACTAGGCTAAACCGGTCGTCTAAAATAATGCGCAGTGAATCTTAGTATCACAATGTCCCAGAAATCTTGTTGTGTACCTGGATGTCCAGTCACTTCAGAAGATGGTAAGTACCTAAATAAAATACATGTGACTTAGCCGTTGTTTGAACTTGTTTGTTCCTCATCTTCAGCCTATATTCATATATCCCACTGCCTAAGCACAGGGCCCCCTTCACTGATGGGAGGGACCAGGCGGTAGTCTCAGGTCCCCACACTCCCCTCCTAAGGGTGCGACATTCACGTGCGTACGTTCTTTGCACATGTACGCAGGTTTTCTTACTAGGCTGTTCTTCAGCGGAAAATAACGGTAATTATCAAATGATGCCAATTCCATACATAGATAATTTCTGAAAACTCAATGTCGCGAACTCGGATTCGAACTTATGACCGCCGCCTGTTTGAAACATGCATTATAGGCTAGGTACCTTTTTTTTTTTTTTTTTTTTTTTTTTTGAACCTGACTGTGGCTTTATAGGCCGGGCCCAATAAAGCGATAGGAGTGCGCGGTTGGAGAGTAGCCTGGGGAAAATCCAGGGGAAAACCTCCGGCACGACCACGCGTGTGGTTTGGAACACTGGAATACTCTAAGAGTTTGCGCTCCAGTGAGATTGGTTGAGCGGTTTCAACCGAATCTGAGGTGTGAGTGGAATCGAGCTACTGGGAGTTTTGTCGCTGGTTCACTAAACCTAGCCTAGCTGAGAAGAGTCCAGCAAGAAACTCAGCTAGGCCCGACCTGGGTCGGACTGACTCTACCCGGTGTGCGGCGGTACCGGGACGAATAGGGACTATATGTGTCACTGTTGTCGCGATCGCGCGGTGGACGTCCCCGCCGGCGGGAATGCCTAAGTGTACGCGTCGTGTCAGAGTTGGACGCCGCAAGCGCAGCGTTCCATCTTTCGATAGACGCTGTGATTACGTCGTCCGGGTCCGTAAGTGTGTGCCTAGGACGCCGGACCGTGCGGCCCCTAATCAGTGATCGCCGAGTAACGACAGAGGGGGGAGGGATGGGAACGTAGTCGACAGCCTTCCTAACTAACGGATTCCTATGATGGGGAGCGTTGTCAAAATAACGTCTGGCAGTCTGCTTAAAGAAACCATACATAGTGCTAATCCCCATGTCGTGGTGCAGACTGAGGTTCGACTGGTACCACGGAGCACCAGTCGCCCTACGGAGCAAACGATTCTGAATGACCTGAAGCGGCTTGAGCGATGTCATAGGCACGTGAGCAAAAGCTACGCTTGCATAGGACATGATTGGACGAACACAAGTTTTGTAGAGTGTCAGCTTATTTCTAAGTGACATTTTACTAAACTTGTTAATCATCGGCCCAAGCCTTCCTAGCACGAACAACGCACGGTTGCGTACCCTACTGATGTGGCTACGGAAAGTCAGTTTTCTGTCGAGGGTCACTCCAAGATATTTGACTTCGTTGGCCCAGGGGATGGGCCGGTCAAACATCTGGATCGGAGCCACACGCCTTTCCGTGCTAACGCGGTCAGACGGGTGGAAGACTATCGCAGTGCTTTTCTCCGGATTAACTTCGATACGCCAAAGATTAAACCAACGACCTAGGTCAGTGATTGCCTCCTGGAGGTATCGCCGGATAAAAGTATACTTACAATGAGTCGTAAAGAGCGCGGTATCATCCGCGAACAACCCCAGTTGCACTTTTGGGTGCCTGGGAATGTCGTTCGTGAATAACGAATAAAGAGTGGGAGAGAGCACGGAGCCTTGCGGGACTCCGGCCCGGATGGGGTGTGGGTCCGAGTACGTTCCCTCTAGTCTGTATCGAAAGCTTCGATCCCTGAGAAAATCTCGTATGGTGAGTACGAGTCTGTCAGGCATACCGAGATGATATAACTTGTATATCAGCCCGTTATGCCAGACCTTGTCGAATGCTTTCGCCACGTCGAGAAAGATTGCACCGGTCCTGAGCCCCTGGAATCGAGAGAAACCGTCCAGCACGTGCTCCGTGACGCGGTGCACCTGTTGGACGCACGAGTGCGCGGATCTAAAGCCGAACTGCTCGTCGATGATGACGTTATTCTCAGCCGTAAATCTGAGAATCCTAGTGAGAAGGATCCGCTCATATAGCTTTCCTAGAGAGCTAAGCAAGCTGATCGGCCTATAAGAGGCAGGCGAAGTCCGGGGCTTACCGGGCTTCGCTATCCCTATGACCGTTGCACCTTTCCACGCGGCTGGAAAGTGAGCATTGGTCAGCGCGGCATTGAAGATGCCGACCAAAATGAGGAGGAGGGTTTCAGGGAGAAGTCTCAGGATACGATTGGATACACCATCCGCACCCGGAGCCTTCCTAACACGAAGACGCCTGACTAAGTCACTGACTTCCTTAACCGACACCGGTAAAATGGGTGAAGTTACGGGGAGACGCGATCTCCTGTCCACCTCGGAATCGACCCATCTAATATGGGCTTCGTCGGTGTGAAGGAGACTAGGCGAACATTGGGACTCTAAGCTACTCGCAAGGCATTCGGCTTTCTCACTATCCTCGAGAGCAGGGGTAGGGTGATCCGGACGATCCAAGGGGGGTATGGTCCAACAGGCATCTGATTTGAGAGATCTCGCTAGTTTCCAGTAAGCCAGATGACTAGGAGCGATCTCACCCATCAGATCCCTGAACGAGTTCTCCCGAAATTCGGCAATTCTCTGTTTGGACTCGTTACACAAGTCCCTCAGGATTTGACGGTTTTCAGCAGAAGGGTGGTTGGAGTAAGTCCTGATTGCACGATTTTTTCTAGTCACTAACTCCCTCAATTCCATAGGCAGAGGTCGGTTTTGGATATCCTCAGCCGACACCTCCCTTGAGGCCTCACTTCGAACAGTGTTGAGATAGTTGGTGAAAGAATCGATCGCTTGGTCGGTCTGTTCAGTAGTAGTTATGCAGTCAGGGATGTCTCTAAGCAGGGGCGGATCTGTCTGTAAGAGACCTGATTTTACCTTATTCCAGTCCACCAGTGTTCTGGTACGAGGTGCATTATTAGGGTGAGGTCCTAGTCTCAAAAGAACTGGCCTATGGTCCGAGTCAAGTTCGTGTATCACTTCTATAGAACGCAGAGTTAACGCTACGTTCTTTAGGAGTGCTATGTCGAGTATGTCAGGTCGGTGCTCTACGTTATGGGGGAAATGAGTCGATTCTAATGGAGCGAGTAGATCGAAAGGGAGGCTATCGATCAAAAGGTGATGAAGCCGATTGCCGTTGGGATTGGTTGCAATGCAACCCCAGTTAATATGCTTACTATTTAGGTCCCCGGCCACGATGACCGAAGGACCTAAGGAGGCTAGTGAGTCGAGGTCAGTCTTAAGTAAGTCACGTTGAGGTGAAAGGTAGGTTGACGCAATCGATATCGGGGGGTGGCCCTCCATCGATATACGGCAAACCGACACTTCCATGTTTGTCAGGGGAGGGGGGGTGAGACTTATGCAATGTAAGTTACGTTTATAGAAAATGAGCGTGCCCCCGAATGGCCTACCATCTTGCCTATCATCTCTAATCTGATTGAATCCAGGGACGCGAAAGGCTCTGGTGCCGGGTCTGTAAAAGGTCTCTTGAACCAAGAAGATGTCTACTGAGTGATCACGGAGGAAGTTCGTCACCTCATCCTTCATACCTCTCAGGCCATTGGCATTATAAATACCAATGGTAAGCGAAGTAGGTTTAAGCTTTAGGGCCGTACGATCCATACTAGTAAGCACCGAGACCCTGACTGCCGAACTGAGCGGCGATGTAATTTTGTGTCGCAGCACTTAGGTAGGCAGTCAGACCGCTCGCCGCCTCCGGGGTGAGCATCTGAATTGCCTGCATAAGCGCAGAGAGGGGAGATGGAGCGGGCCGGCCCGCTTGACTGGCGGCGGGCCCCCATGCAGGGAGGTCCGCCTGAGATTGGGGTGCAGAAGGCACCGGGCGGGGACCTACGGGTGCTGAGGGCGGCAGGTTCCTAGGGGCACCTAACCCTAATGCCGGAAGGGCAGGAAAATCTTGCGAGGTGAACTGGGGAGCAGCACGACCCGCTTTTTGCTTCTGCCCAGAGGGGGGCGAGGACTTTGGCTTTGCACCATTGTTGCGACTCTTTGGGCGGCAAGGGCATCCCCCATAGTTGGCAGTATGCCCATGGGGGAGCTTACGTTGCAAACAGTTGCAACACTTGACGCCGGCCGGGTCCTTACAACCCTTTGGACGATCGCAATCGCGAGACGCGTGATCGCCAGCGCACTTGACGCATCGGGGGGGAGAGAAGCAGCCACGCGCACTGTGGCCGAATCTCTGGCAGTTGTGACACTGCGAGATGTAGTTCCTCTTGTTGGGAGGTTCTACCCTAACGGTGATTTTAAGCACCTCCTTAAGGGCATGGACTGCCTTACGTTGGTCTGGGTCGGTGACTATTAGCACGATGTCGTACTTACCCCTCGTCTTATGGTAGAGGCGATGAACCTCCCTGATCGCGATCCCCTTACTTTTAAGATCCGCGAATATCTCATCTTCCGGGATATCCTTATGGAGCCCCCGGACGATGGCTCTATAGCCTTTCTCTTCGGCGGACTGTCTCCGGTTGTAAGCCATCGACAGCTCATCGAAGAGACGGGTCAGAGCGCGATAGTCCTCGGGTCCCTGGACCGTAATACGAAGCCCTTCCAAGGGCGGCTTCAATGTATCCGAATTGAGCACTCGGATGCCCCGCTGTCTGGCTATTGCCAGGGCAGTTGGCCACCTTTGCGCGTCAATTAGGACGCAAGAGTCCGGCTTGTCGGGGTTGACCGCTGAGGTGGCAGTCGAGCTGGGAGCCGAAGACCCGCCGTCCGTTGCCAGATTGGCACTACGGGCCGGAGGGGCCAGCGCAGAAGGCGCGGGGACGACGGGAGTCCGCGGAGCTTTCTTCGCCGGCGAATCAGCTCGCGGAGACTTCGGCCGCGTACGTTTTCCCTTACAGCTTCCGCCTACAGGTTCCCATCCTGACGTGTCCATTTCGTCTTCGGAACAGTGCAGTCGGTCTTGTAATTCTGTTTCGGTCTCATTGGGACAGCAGCGGGATAGGGAGCGGGTAGAGCGGGAGCGAGCGGTAACTCTTTCCTCTTGCGAGGAGGGTCGCTCCCTGGGGGAGCGAGAACGTGAGTTCCGCACGCCTGAAACCGCTGCGGGAGGGGCCTGAAGGGCCGGAGGGTTGCCGGGGGCAGACGCGGCTGCCTTTACAGACTTTTTGCCCTTTTTGGGCGGAGTGGCCTTAGGGGCCTGGGGCGGAGGCAAGGGGATCGCTACTGCCGGCGGCGGCGGTCCCATGGCGGCCTTAGGGGCCTGGGTAGCTGAAGTAGCTACCGGGGTGGCCGGATGGGCCTGGCGATGCGAGTCAGAGTTCGCGGGGGTGGGGGATTGCATGGGAGCCGCCTGGGCTGAGTCGATTTTCTCGCCGTTGAGAGCCAACTTAAGGCGTTCGTTCTCAGCGGCCAGCCGATCGATTTCAGCCTGCATAGCCCGCATAGTTTCCTCCATCATCTCGAATCTGGCTTGCATCTCCATCCTAACTATTTATGTCGGTCGCCGCCTAACACTATACTTATGGGGAACCGAAAGGCTAACCTAATGTCGGTGTCGAGTATTGTCCACTTGTCCGCCGTGTCAGTGTCAACTAGGTGTCCTACACACGAAGGGAAAGAATCGGACTGTCCGCAATTACTGGGCTTCGTGGTGGTATCCACCCCACACTGCAACTTCGTTGGCACCGTTAGGATCCGTTGCAATGCAGCCACTGCGAGCGTGGTCTTTCAAAGGGACAGAGACCCGGGTCTGACTTGAGAAAGTCTTAACTAACGGATAGCCACCAATTGTGTCTAGCCCACAGTCCGATCGTTGCGACCGACTGCGACCACTACGAGCGTGGATTTCCAGAGGGGCAGAGACACGCGGGTCAGCTGGAGACTTAAGAAAGTCTTAACTAACACACCCGGTGCTTCCACGTGGTAATTGCGATAATCACCACGAGGGGTAGCGATAAGAGTGAGCAGGTAGTCGGAGATAAAACTCGGGTCACAACAACAATTGGGTAAGAGCGCACAGGTAGCACGACCTCACTCGACCGTTGCCGCAACCGGAATGGGCTAGGTACCGTATTTAGCTCTCTGCATTCGTAGTCACAAGTTTGTACCTGACCACTAAACGCTTCCAGGAGTTTACTTGTATATATGTATGTAAATACTTTATTGTACACAAGACAAGGTAAAATAAATTATACAGAAAAAAAAACAGATCAATCATGTACAAAGGCGAACTTATCCCTGTAAGCGAAACGAAATAGATTGATATTATCATTACCATCAGTAGTCCAGCTCATCTACAAAGGATGATTTAACCAGCGTATTAGAGGTGCTGCACTTACGGGCGATGATACAGCCACATAAATATTCCACCCTCCATCTAAAGAGGAAGGGCATCGCGCTGGTTCTTAATTCACGTCTGTAAGATAAAATGTCTAACCAAGTTTAGTAATAGATACTATATTGCTCCACTACTAATGGTCATCCTCCACTGGTCACGATTTTGCGAATCTGCGTTGCAGAAGGGCTACTCCGAACTTCGTATCGTGCCGTCCCTTTCACTCATATGGTGTATAAGACTAGAGTGAAAGGGACGGCACAATACGAAGTTCGGAGTAGGCCCCCTGAGCATATACTCTGAACTTCGTATAGTGCCGTCCCTTTCACTCTCGCGTTATACACTATATGAGTGAAAGGGACGTACAGGCCCAGAGGGCCTAATACTTTGAACTTCGAATCGTGCCGTCCTTACACTATATGAGTGAAAGAGACGGCGCGACACGAAGTTCGGATTTCGAATTTCGGAGCAGCCCCTCACGGATAGGGCAGTACTCCCCACGCTAACCTAGTGCGGGTTGAGAACTTCACATGCACATTTGAATTTTCTCGTAGGTGTGTATTTATTAGGAACAAGCTTTTGCCCGCGACTTCGTCCGCGTGGAATATATCGTTAGGGGATGATTTCCAGGAGAAAAATATGCCCTTCCTCGGGATGCAAACCACCTCCATGCCAAATTTCATCTAAATCCGTTTAAGCAGTCTATGCGTGAAGAAGTAACAGACAGACAGGGTTACTTTCGCATTTACTTATAATGGACTTTTGCCCGCGACTTTGTTCGCGTGAACATCCATATCAACTTCTACCCCACTTTTCATACGGTTGCGAGATGATTTATTGAGTAGCGCTTGGGTACATGGCAGAATCTGGCGCAATTCAAAAGGACTGTACGGATACAGCGGATTTGTTGATGTTTTTTGATGACCTATTTGATAGCGTGAACGGAAGCTACAGCCAAGTGCGTAACGGCAAAATTTATAGGGCAGCAGTAACCCCATCTTCGCCACACCACAAATTGTGGGCTAAAAGTTTGCCTATTCTAAAATCTATGACTTTTATTAATGTAAATAAACAAGGAGTGGTGCCATCTTTAAAAAGCTGGATCAAACAATAGAGGGTTTCAGAGCAATAGCCAAACATATGAATATGAAAGGCATAAACTCTCTATTGTTGCGTAATTTTAACCAGGACGATTTAGAAAACTTTTTTGGGGCCATCCGAGCCCATGGCTATAGCAACATTATGCTAAAAAAGACATTATTAAAAGGCTGGTTGTGCTACCCTACAAGACAAGTGTTCGATTTTTTGCCCAAGTAGAGCACATCTGTATTGAAATTTTGAAAGAACACAGCCATAGAAGAGATTAGGCAAATTATATTAAATTGATAGTGCATATAAACATGAACGTGTCATTTCTATCTTGCGCACAACATAAAGAAGTATTATTTAAATATTTGATGAACAAGAGTACGATGTTTTTCATTCATAATTGGTGTAAAGATGTAAATTATATACTCAATGGCAGAATTACCTTTTGGGACAACAATGACCCCATGAAAGAAAAGGCAAATAAACATTATTTGAAAAATAAAGGCAGAAAGCGGAAAACACAAAATGATATTTTGGTAAATGTATAGTTAGGTTATGTAATTTATGTGACGCTCGTTTCATAAAACCACACTCGTGTTTTAAGACCTCTCATTATGTATCAGTTGCATAAACTACTAATATCTATTAAATATATCGTCGTCTAGTACCCATAACACAAGCCTTCTTGAGCTTACTGTGGGGCTAGATCGATTTGTGTAAGATTGTCCACTAATATTTATTTATTTATTTACATGTTCGTTGGTAGGTTGTGAAAATTGTGATCATCAAGCCAAGGTAAAATTGTCTCCAATATGTAACCAAATTGTGCAAATTATTTAATTCGATTGCTTGATAATATAGCTGATTAACTTTTATTATTAGCTGGGCCATTCTACTTTTTCATGTACATAATTTTCAGACACTTTTTTTTAAATGCATATTTTGGAATACTTGGCAATCACTTAATATTTTTGTATTGTTATTTAGAAAGAGGTTTAACTGCAGTATCACTTCCGATAATTTTGGTAATTACCGAAGCACAGCTAATATCCATAAATCGAGTAACTGAGTGGTCCTTGGATGTCTCACCAATTATATGAAAAAATGGTTTTTACCACTATGTTACCCAACTTTTATAGCAATATGTTAATATTTAAGTATTTTTTTACCTATAAATTGCTTTTATTAGGTTCAGGTACTATTTCGAAATCCCATTTTTGTATATACTAATTCAATACATATCATAGATTTTTTTTTGCAAATTGTTACCTATATTATCTAGGATATTCTTCATTATTGTATTCGTCGCGTTAGGAAAAATAAATAAATAAATAATTAAAAAAAAATATTTAAGAAGATGTAATATTCTGTATGTTTTAGAAAAAGATGTAATATACGTTATGTTTGTAACATATGTGTATTAAAAGGAAGAATAAATGTTATGTATTTAAATAATACTATTTCATTATTTAGAGTCTTAGTTCTCATATCACTGTGCACGTGTAATATCTAGTTAGCTACAATGCGAGCGGAGTCAGAAACTGTTGTTGTTGCTGATGTAACTTGTAACAGCGCCGCTCACGCAGGTCCGATAATACTTAGGTAGTGTAACACCTTGCAGTGCAGATTAGGTACCTACATATAATTATCGTTTTTAGAATTGACATATCAAAATGGATTAGAAGGAGCCGTCATGGTGTTTATCCAAACTCCAAGGCACCAATTTCCAGTTCAGTCTCATCAAAACTTGTAATTTCAGAGAGCAAAGGATAATTTACTAGAAAATACCGAAAATTGCCAGCATGTTAATTAAATATTTGAGGAGTTCCCTCAGTTCCTTATGCATCTCATTATTAAAACTGGATTTTGGTAACAATGGATCCAATTTTGGAAGAATCAATAACATTCTCCTCCTAGTGTTTTTATGTCTATTATCCTAAAGAAGCCCGAGGTGCGTTTTGCAGTTATTTTGTGAAGGCAACTGCCACCTGACCTTCTAAGCCAGAGGGAAAACAAGATCCAAGCGTTTCCAAGCGATGTTTTCTTTAAACCTACTGTTAATAGCCCTGCTACGGAAACATGGAAGCATAATGTAATATATAAAAAAAATGGGAACCGAATTGATAGCCTCCTCCTTTTTTTTATGTCGGTTAAAAAGTTTCCACAGCTAGTAAAGAGATGGCGCCTGTAACCAAGCCTCTTAATATGGCTGAGTTGCCAGTCTATCTCAGTTTGTATAATTGTAGTCTTTGATGTAGGGAACTAGGGATAAGGGTTAAATATTCAGTATTCACTGTTATTCACTGTTACAAGATACAAGTTGAACGTATATAATATAACATTTGATCCTGAGGTCTCTTAATTTTAAAAGCAGAATAAAACTTATTCTAATTATATTACGAAAATGCGTTTTATAGAGTTGTTACAATTTTTATAATAAGAAAGGATGCCTTTTTTAAAATTTGTTGGAAAAACGTGTGGTTTTCTGGGCTATGCTTTCCAATATGCTTGTGTTACACATTGCGCTTTCGAGTATATTGGAGATTTTGTGATGGTAAGTTCAAATTCTATTAATATAACTAAGACTATTTTACTTATTATTAGTAATCAATTCTATATGAAACATACTCCAATAACGAATTTCGTGTTGTTGCAGTGTTCTGGTCCATCTATGGAGCCGACTTTAGAAACAAACAATATATTATTCACAGAACACATAACTCCAAGATTTCAAAGGCTACGTCGTGGCGATATTGTCATAGCTAAGAGTCCAAATAATCCTAGGCAGAACATTTGTAAGCGGGTAACTGGCCTGCCTGGGGATAGGATGAAGGGTCAATTTCCAAGAAGGAGCCAGATAGTGCCAAGGGGTCATGTGTGGTTAGAGGGAGATAACTCTAGCAATTCGTCAGACTCTCGGGTTTATGGTCCAGTTCCTCAGGGCCTGATTAGAAGCAGAGTACTATGCAGAGTATGGCCGTTAGACAAAATTTCCTCTCTCATTGAAGTATAATCATTATTTTAAACTATGCTTTAATGTAATGTTTCATTGGATTATCCTTGAAATGTATTATATACATTACTTCGTTGAAATGGAAAGGTAAATAAAAATATTTTTACATATTAAACATATTTTACAAAAATTCTACTAATTGCTATTACTAAAAATGAATTGACAGTGTTAATCAGTTTAAAAACAAACTTGACAAACTAAGATCTAAGCAGTGTTAACCAGTGCCAAGTGAACTATGATTTAGACATATCAGCGTCAGCTGCCTGTCTAAAATATATAATAATAATAATTAAGTACACCCACGCTCGTCTGTTATGAGATTGTACATCCCAGTGTGGAGGTCGCGGCTTTCTAAATGCCAAAGACTTCCACAACCGTGAGGTGTGCAGTCTCAGGGATTATTTCCTTAACAGCGAGTGTGAGATGCATCGGGACGTAGTAGCAGTAGACCCATCTTTCACCCCGCTTTCCATGGCAAAGGAGAACTGGCGCAGGACATCGCTGACACGCTGAACATCTTGCTAACGACGAGTACTTGCATAGACATAACTTAGTAGCCAGAATCATTCACCAGCAACTTGCTCTTCTATACGGGCTTGTGAACTTCGAAGTGCCGTACTATAAGTATACACCTGCGCCAGTTCTCGAAAATGGTTGTGCCACGCTCTATTGGGATCGATCTGTCATCACGGACAGGACTATTGTAGCCAATAAACCTGATATCGTGCTGACAGATCGATTGAAGCGCCAGGCAGTGCTCGTTGACATCACCATCCCCCATGACGAGAACCTCGTGAAGGCCGAGAAGGACAAAGTCAGCAAGTACCTAGACTTGGCACACGAGGTGACCGCCATGTGGGATGTTGATTCAACGATCATTGTCCCGATAGTCATCTCTGCAAACGGTCTAATAGCGAAGAGTCTCGACCAACACCTCAAGAGACTCTCGCTAGATGGCTGGGTCAAGGGTCAGATACAGAAGGCGGTACTCCTGGACACGGCGCGGATAGTCAGGAGGTTCCTCTCTCTGTCGCCCTAACCACCGGTAGCTTAGGCCCCGCCTCGCTGCCGGCGGCACACTAGGTTAGGTTTTTATAATGATTTTATGTTTTGTAAGTGTATTTTTATATTTTACTTTTTATAAAGATATTGTAAAAACCTAGCCTAAGGCGAAAAATAAATAGAGATAATAATTAAGTACTATTTTATATATAAAACATTTAAATACTAATTGTCACCCTCACCACATTATTGTTATCATGTACTTAAATTTTAGTTATTTGTTGTTTTAGTAATACAGAATATACCTATTGATTTACTTATAAACCAATATATTAATTAAAACGAATGTTGTTTTTGCTTTGTATAATTTTAATTTTGGTTTATTTCTATAGTTTTTATCGACTGGGCTTCCATGAGGAGTTGTATGTAGCGGTTGCTGCTAATCCGAACACGGAGAGTCACTGCACGTTGTCTCCTGTTGAGAAGAACAAATGCACTGAGTTATTGCCAGTTTGATGCCAGTTATTTTGAAAAAGCCTCATCTTGGTTAGTTTCTTTTGTCATGCTAATTGTAAACTATATTTATACAGAATGAAGTTATGATTTTAAAAATGTTGTGTAAAAAATATAACTTGAATACATCCTGATATATATATAAAGCACGCACTATGACTTGCGTGATTTTGACTAATATTTAGTTTAATAATATTGAATTTAAATATTATTCGTATATATATAATGGTCCAAAGTAGTTTGAGATCGGTAGTAGTGTAGTGAGTGTAGTATAGTAGTAAAATAGGTATTTAGATTAGTATACATAATTACCTATTACTAGTCATAGTTATTATTTTTTACTTGGCTCATATTCCATATGACTTCAAACAAACGATTACCCGCCCAAGTTAAGGAAGTTTTTTATGGTAAGCCATCATCAGCCGTTTTAAACAAGTTCTCAATTTAGTTAAGAGATTTTCCGTCCCTCTTGGTCGCACTCGAATAATTATCGTAGATCAATTCAGAACGGAAATTATTTCATGCAAGTCCGACGGTTGTTTAATTAAAGTAATTTCACAAGATCGTGATCCATTTATTCTAATTATTTTTTCTTTATTTTGTACCTGACTGACTATACCTGATTGGCCGGGCCCAATAAAGCGATAGGAGTGCGTGGTTGGAGAGTGACCGGGGGAAAATCCAGGGGAAATATCCGACACGATCACGCGGGCGGTTTAAACACTGGAATACCTCTCGGACGCTCAGATATCGATTTTGAATTACGTAACTGTCACCCGATTCGGCTAGTTAAAGGTCTCAAATTTAACCCTCTAAATTTTTTTCATTTTTAATATGTAGTATTTCAAAATAAAACCATGTTAATAATCATATATTTTACGACAAGCTGGGCCTTAAGAAATAAACAAAATGAACTTGCGAAGATTGTTCGCAATAAAACTTACGTGTTTTGTAGGACCATTACGATATTTCCATCGGGTTTCAAAAATGCGGCATTTTCAAGTGTTCTCAGGGACCTTCGCGCAGACATGATCCGCCTAGAGCCTCTTGGGATGAACTTGGAGAAGTGACCCATCGCGTAGAACATAGGTTGCTTTATGAACTCGTCTCGGTCGCCGTATACTAGGATAGGTGCGTCGACGTAGTTATGGGCCCAGTTCGGGCCGCCTTCTGGGTCCAAGCACAGGTTCCAATCAATCCAACCGACCACGTAATTGTTCAGATCCTAAAACAATGCATCATCATCATCATTCTTCCACTGCTGGGCACAGGCCTCTTCTCATATGAGAGGGAACGGTCAGTAGTCTTCACGCTAACGCAGTGCAGATTGAACTTTTTTTAAATTTGAATTTCGTCTGTATGTTTTCTTTCACCGAAAAGCTAACGGTTCAAATGACATTCTGGTACATAAGCTCCAAACCTTAGAGTATAAATATTTCTAAAGAGCTGCTATACGCGTGCCACAACGAGGGACGACAACAGAGTACATACCTCCCGTGGGGTGACCATGTCACTAAAATTACCCCATGGCTTCTGTTTATTTTGTTTAATTCGACTCATTATAGGCATTATGTAATTGATCTGGTATGAGCGATAGAGTAGGTAAGTTGTTTGTTTGAAATAATTGAAAAAGGTATACTTACATGTATAACGACAATATGACCGGTAAGTTAGAGAATCGCTCGGCACCCAGTGTTTCTTTGCGGTATTCCATGCTAAATAACTTCTTATTTCGTTAAAATGTATAAGCTAATTATTACGTGGAAGTTATTGTAGGTACCTATAATGCTCCGAAATTGGGTACAAGTTATTGTCACTAATAGGTATAGCCGTCGTCTCCCGGCGAAAAAATTAATATATAAGCATTATAGCATTTTTTTATATGATCCCTGGAATCCCAGGGACCGGTAGACGACTAGTTAACAAAACATGTACCTACCTTATTTATGGTGCTTGTCATGCTTGTGCAAGCGAGATAGCTTTCCATATCTTTCTTAAAGTGTGTAGATGCAATTTTAATTAGAAAATTGCCGAGAGTCTCAGATATATTGAAATATAATACAATTTTGCTGCTACATAAATTTAAATATAATAAAATTCACCCAAATTAAAATGCTAGTTTAAGTATTTTATATAATGGCAAGTGTTATTTTTATTGAACTCTAAATTACCATATAATTGGGCTACTTTTAAATCGTATTAGCTGGTATCCCTAAATGGATTGCAGGGAAGCTAAATTAAGAACAGATTTAAACATTTCTGACAGCTTACAATAAACAACCTACGTAATTTAGGCGGATAATAACGTCGACGAAAACTTTCGAACCTAAAATCACCAATGTAAACAATGTTGTTATTTCAATATTAATCGCTTTATTTTACAAGATTTTGAATGAAACATAATTATACCAATAAAATAACACATATTGCGCTTAGATAAAGGTATAAAATAGTATAATTACGTGTGAAAGGTTACATTTTCTTCGCATCTTTCTCTGCGGCTTTTACAGCCGATCACGCTGCAAACTACCATTGTTTTATAGAAACTGTACCACAAAAACACTGATCCATATCATTTGTTGCCCAAAACACTATTTTATGCACAAAAACATTAATTAATTCAGTTTGTTTTTGAGATGACACTTCTGACTACCTTTTGTTGAGCCCAACTGATGCTAATTTTGACATTGTGCCCAATAACAAAAAGTGGAACTATGACAAAGACAGCAAATTATACATATCTCTCTGTCGCACTTAGCGAGATTTGTATATGACCTTCTCGCTTGGAACTGGTATTATTATTACCGAGTCACGTCTGTATTTATTATAAGTCTGTGCTCCAAACTAATTGGTACGAGCCGGGATACGAATCCACGATCGTCTCCTAACAACCCCATGCTTGAACCACTAGGCTATACCGTCGCTTTTTGTAATACATAGGGACCCTTTGTTTGTTTTATTAAAAGAATGTGTTTTTTTATTTTATTTTTAGTACCTAGTTCCGTTTGGAATGGCACTGCAAATTGGATTAATTGTTGCTTTTTCTTACCTCTAAAATACTTTTTGTGTATTTGCGGGCCCTGTCCCATGATCCTATTTCAACCTTTTCTCTATCCCACGGCATTGGACCTGTGTAAAAATAAGTGTGCATTTATTTCAATGGTTTTGTTAATTTCTATATCAGGCTACTTGTGAAAGGTTAAAAAAAGTAGTAAACAAGTAAATGCCTACCTAAATTTAGAATCATGTTTTTCTTTCAATAGATATATCGTTTTTTATCGTCTATCTGTCTTTGTCTTGTATGATAGTCCTATTATTTTTTAGAATTCTATGTCATAACCAGTTCTCTGAATCCTTTTAATCTCACTGCCACTCAACACAATGATTTCAAAAGTAAGGTTAGGCCCGTCCAAACATTTTGAACTGTTGGCTGGGGTCGGCGCATGTCTTACTAAAATCAAAGGAATTTAAACCTCCTAGACAGTAGTTACATTCCATATTTAAATGACAGCGCTGTGCCGGGCCGCGCGCGCGGTTGCGACTGCTAGGCGTTGCATAGAAATCTAAACCTATGTAGGTATACAAAATTCAAATTACATACTTTGTCGTACTAATCGTACCACTGGGATACCACATTTCTGTCCCATAGGGTTTGCCCTTAGAACATGCTCGTAAGTCAATGCTCCCGCTATTTTTGCCCAACTTCAAAGCGTAACTCTTTTCTCTATTTTTTTTTTGAAAATCTGGAAAAAAATACCTTCACAAGCCTCAGTTGAAAGAAGAATTTTGCCAGGATACCGTCGTTGTACGGCGGTCAGAATAATCGGAGGTATGAAGTTTCCATAATAATGAATTGCGATGCCATCGATATATTCAATAGACCTAGGATCTTCGCGTTCCATCTGAAAAAAATGTACCGATACATTTTCGTCCTTATTACAATGTGATAAGGTGGAAATGCGTACACAATTCATCATCATCTTGCAATTGTACCTATATCTTACTAGTTTTTTTTACAATAATTATTATGTTGACCGGATAACATGGATTGAGAGTTGTTAAGGACAATGAATCCTGTTCCACCGTAATACAGTTAATACTAGTACGGGGTCGGTAGACGCTTACTTAGCTTAACTTATATACCTTATACTACAAAACTAATGTAAGCAGAACTATGTACCATTTATTACCATAATAAACGTAAACATTATTTTACAATTACTTGGTTCTGAGAGTCCTCCCAAACAACTTTCTTGTGTTGAACATCCTCAGAGGAATTTATATTCACATTTTTTTTCGAAGGTAATTAAATTTAGAATAAAGTAAAAATTGAAAAAAAAAGATCTCTGGTAGATGTCGCTGTACGCCTCCCTTAAGGCGTTTGTATAAAATAAAAAATTGAAGATAATTAAGTTCAGCCAGTTCGCCCGTGTGGTTGCCGGGTAAGAATTGCGCCACCCCATCTCTTCCCGTGGGTTTCGTAGGAGGCGAATAAGAGAAAATCGGAGGGTGGGCAGCAGCATCCTTCGATCATTACCACCATTAAACTGCGGTCGCCAACCCGCTTGCCAAGCGTGGCGACTATGGCAAATCCCCCCCAAGGGAAAAATAAATTGGGGGAGGCCTATGTTCAGCAGTGGACGTCTTTCGGCTGAAATGATGAATGATGATGATGAAGTTCAGCAATCGTAGGAATCTCGCGCTTGCATTATACGGGTTCCGTACCCAAAGGGTAAAACGGTACCCTATTACTAAGACTTCGCTATCCGTCCGTCCGTTGGTCTGTCTGTCCGTCTGTCACCAGGCTGTATCTCATGAACCGTGATAGTTAGACAGTTTCACAGATGATGTAGTTCTGTTGCCGCTATAACAATAAATACTAAAAACAGAATAAAGAAAATATTTAAGGGGGCTCCCATACAACGTGCGTGATTTTTTTTGCCGTTTTTATACATAATGGTACGGAACCCTTCGTGCGCGAGTCTGACTCGCATTTTGCCGGTTTTTTACTTTATACTTCGGTAGTGGTGTGTTTTAGGAAATCTGTCGAACATACCCCGCTCAACCAAATGGGCAGATTGTACCGTTGGTCGTCTACTGCCAGTATCAATGTTTTGTTAAAGCGAGAGTTGCGCACTGTTGGCCCGAGATTGTTGGCCACCCAACGACCCTGAAAAATATGTGGATAAGTAATTAAAATGTGTATATGATGTTAATTTATGTCAGTTCCAGACTATCGCAGTTATAATAAATATTTTTGTACAGTCTTACACGAATCGACCAGGTGACTATATACTTACATACTAAATTTAAATACCTACTTAATAACTAGTGGCTCTGTGAGCTGTAGACCTCAGGAGTGCTTTATTTTGAATAATTAAAATAAATTGATTTTTGAAATTTCCAAAAAATGAATCGACAAAAAAATCTTATTATTTTCGAACCTGCTTCACGAGAATCGGTTGAAAAATGCGACCTGTAGAGGAGAACAAACTTCCAAGAATTGACTCAACAAAAAATCTTATGGTTTTCGAATCTGCTCACAAAATTTCATGAGAATCGGTTGAGAAATGCGACCTGTAGAGGAGAACAAACGGAGTTACATACGAAAGCATTTTTGTCGAACCTGAAGCAGAAACCTTCGTTTCACTTGGTCAACTACAAAGGCCGGGAAGGACCGGATTGCCTGCCTCGTATTACTAGACGGCCGATAGCGCTTCTTTCAAAAAATGCGAGAAAGTTTTAAAAATTATAAGAAAAGTTCGAATGAAATTCTAAAGATTCGGTAATAAACAACACGCGCTGCTTCAGCGGGCTTGACCGCCTCTCCAATACTTCGAACTCGCCTGCATTTTCCTACACAGATCACATTACCTACTGACCTGAAAATTCGTGACACGGGCAACGATGGGTTTCGCAATATCTCATCGAGAACGTAAGCTAAGCTCTACTTTTCCGAGCATGTTTGAGAAAACGGTAATTACCAATTGTCTTGGCGTCCACCCTACAGAGTTGAAGTCGACCAATAATTCACCAACAATGCCGTTGATGGGTTCGTTCGTCGTAGTGATAGCCCATATTTTCACTTCAGCTTTCTCATATTCTTCCATGAAACTGGAGAAAATTGATAATGTTAATGCATCGAAATCTTATCTTGGGCAAATTGTTAGATACAATACGAGCTTTAGAGTGTAAATGAAATAAATGAACTTTATTCTGCAAGTAGGCCGCAAAGGCACTTTTACAAGTCAAAAACTACTAGCGTTTCTCATGAGACCACTGCCGAGAAGAAACGCTGAAAGAAACTCGACAGTCAGTCATTTTCTATAAAATATGCTTATTACAATGATACTACTTAACCTACTTAAGTAAATGTAAGTGGTAAAAAACAAAAGAGAATTGAAAGAAAAACGAGGAAAAAATAACAATAGGTATTTACAATGTGTAGTTACACAAGAAAACAAAACATGTTGAATCGTTTGATATGCTTTCCTGCAAGAACTGTGTCAAGTCAACTAGATACAATGAAAATATTAGACTCTTTACGCTATTTAGGTATTTGGTTTGGGCCATGCATTTCTGTCTGTTAGATAGTCCTCAACCCTATAATAAGCTTTTGACATCAATGTTTTTTTTAGGTAATTTTTAATAGCTGGAAAGGGTAAATTCAAAATTTCATCGGGTAACTTATTATAAAAAATGTAGATAAAGGCTGATTTACATTTGCAAGAACTTGCATGCAATTTTCATTACATTGCACTGTTTTGATTGTACTCGTTCCACCTCCAACCAGGGTTCACTAGGATACAAATATATCGTCGCGACTTCGCTTGCCATATCTGGCAATGGCCTTCATAGTTCCACGTGTCGCGTTGAGCGACACACCTTACCTAGTGAATCCATGATTATAATTACGCGTATCATATAGCCGTAGCTTGTATCGGTTTTATCTCGCTGCCAAATGCACGTACCGTATATGGTAATCGGCGTACGACTGGTAGTACTCTGGTCGGACTTGTCCAAATCCGGTGATGCGTTCGTTCGTCTTCATCCAAATAGGCGGGGACCATGTGCTGGCTGTGATCTTAACTTCGTCGGTCGCGACCGCTAGACTTCTCTTGATCATGGGCAACTGTAAACATGAAAAAAAAACTAATGAAGTTTACTTAACAGGTAACAGATATAGTGGATTGTATTGAATTGGATGTAGTACAGATGTTTTTCCATCGGGAAAACTCGGAATAAGAGTATACCTAAAGTGCCAAACATGTACCTACTGTATTCAGTGATTTATTTGTTTACGTCCATTAATGTGAAACTTCATCTCTAAGGCTCGGTTTTATAAAGATCCGTTAGACCTTATATCGGTTTGTTATGTCAATAAAAATGTACTGAGTTACTGGATCTGACATTTGGTCTAACGGATCTTTATAAAACCCGGCCTAAATGTCAGATTTCAAAATACTGCCAATTTTCATTCTGCCAATTATGTAAGGCGTTATCTGTTAAAAATTACATTGCCTTTAATTGCCCACTGAGACATTTGAATGGTACCTACTCGTACATAGAAAGGATTGCAAAACTTGATTTGTACCAGTTGACATAAGTATACCTCGCTGACGGAATACTCGCGCATCTCCTTACCTATTTGATAACTACCACACCCACACCTAGATAAATACCACATCCTTTTTAGGGTTCCGTAGCCAAAATGGCGAAAACGGAACCTATAGTTTGTCATGTCTGTCCGTCCGTATGTCACAGTCGATTTACTTGGAACCTATACGAGTAAGCTCTACAATTACGAAATTTGATACTTAGGTGTATTCTAAGAACCGCTACATAAAACTGATCTGAAATTATTAAATTATGGGGGGAGGGGGGCACTCCATAGCAAGTATGGAACCGGGGCATGTAAAAAAAATCGTTATAAAACTTTTCCATTTAAGTCAACCGTTGGTGAGATATTAGCTGCCAAAGTTGTAAAAAGTCCCCCCCCCCTTCTATTTTTTCCAAACTATCAAGATTCATTAGCTATCAGAAAAATAAATTAGGTGGTTTAAATTAAAAAATGCTTTCAACGATTATTGGCCGGTTTTAATATTTATACTACATGGTATGAAACTTTATTCCGTTTTTGTGAAAACAAGCAGCCATCATAAATAATATAATGCACGTAGCTAATTAATTATGCCCACCTAAAGTTATTAAATAGGTACGTAAAAGTAATAGCAGTATTATCTTCAATATTAATTCTCCTTTATCAAAACATTGTTAGGTCACTGAAGGAATTAAGGCGTTGTCTACTTACCTATACCTAACAAAAGAATGCTATTGTTCATTTTTTTTCGTCGGTCGAGGACGGGTTTACCTTGTAGAAGTAGTCCTCATCGGTCAGAGTGAAGTTGGACAACGCTTGGTCGTACCATGGATATTCGTTGTACGTGTAGGGGTGTGTTGAGAAATCTGCTCCTCCGATAGGAACTCGAATCAAGTTATATTCCAGGCCTTCACTTGAGAAGTACGAACTGAAAAAAAATATCTTGAGTTGCCTAACATGATTAAACATGAGTTTACCTGCTAATAGATACCATGGTGAATTGGGTATTTGACACATGTTAAAATTTATAACATAGTGTGGCTAAATGGATAGAAAACCTTAAAATTGTCACAATAAATAGTAAATTTGATCAATTAATCCAAATTACAAAAAGACTAACCCGGGACTTCGTCCGTGTAAACTACCACTTCCTATTCCATGCCCTCGCGGGATGTTTTTGGGGGTAATATGTATTCTATATGTTAATCCAGGCTGTAAACTCGTTGTATACCAAGTTTCATCATAATCCTAATTTTTTTTAATACAACGCCGGTGGCAAACAAGCTTACGGTCCACCTGATGGTAAGCGGCCACCGCAGCCTATTGACGCCCGCAACTCCAAAGGAATCACGTACGCGTCGCCGACCCTTTATAAAATTTGAGGATGCACTGTGTTGACAACAGAAGGGGCAAATTTAAGTCCCTCGCTCTCAACACAGTGCATCCTCGGGAGCTCTGGCAACCTTGCTCACCTCCAGGAACACAACACTACATACTTTCGCATTTATTTAAAATATTAGTAGAAAGTAGCATATGGGACTATTAAAATGTTGTTGTTTTTTTTAATATACCTAGTCCAAATGTAAATGTGGAGTTACCAATAGAATTTTCATGTTTCAACATATTTTTTGTTCGCAATATTTCCACCAAAACGGCAAATTACTCGTTTTCTCATATTATAACGGTAGTAACTACCTACCTATAGAGCTGTGACGTCACCTTTCGCTGTTAATCAGTAGGTATGGAGCGTTCTCAGTGCTCAAAAACTTTGCCTCTCATTTTCGTCTTTTGTGTTGCTCTAACTGTAGTTAGTCTCATACAAACATTTGATCGTCTCTAAAAACTGGAGGGGCACCACAGCAAAAGCGAATTGGACACTGATCGGAATGTGTTTTTATTCAAAATTTGTTTTTTTTCTCATACTCAGAATCATGAATAGGTCTAGGTAACTATTGATTATGATAAAGAAGTAAAAGGTAGATGTTTTTTTTTGTGAAACGCCCGTAGATATACTTAAATAAACTTACTGAATAAATTTAATTTGGGCTGCGTCTGAAAGTTTTCGCCAGTTGATAGATGCAGCGTCAGTGACAGAGCCGCCAAATCCCTCAATAAATTGGTACCGAGCCAGTGGATACAGTCTATATACGATTCGGTCCAAACTTTCTTCTGCAAGTACAACGAAATTAATGTTCATAGTCATATTCAGCAAGTAGGCAGCAAAGTGTTTATATATTTTCCATTATGTTAATACGTCTCAGAAAACAATTGATGCCATTTCCACTTGACAATTAGATATTAAAAATTATCTCGACTATCTCTTTATCACATGTTGTCTTGTTCTGTACTTCAACGTAGCCTAAATGAGGATAGTGCTCGACTCGGGTGAGAACACCCATTTCACACTGGAACTATCTTATGTGTTTAATTTACCTTCTGTTTCATTTTCCTCTGGTTGTCCTGCTGATACTTCTTTTTGAGCATCCGAGACTATTTCAATTACACCGAAGCTCTTTTCGAATCGCTGGCCAGCCTGAAATAATAGATTGTGTCTCAAGGGAGCAAAATGGTATACTTGCGGCGAGGGCAGTATATTGAATCCAGAGTGAAGCGAAAGGTTCTTCAATAGAATCCTGAGCGTAGCAAGGGATTCAAGTGTTTACGCCCAAGACGGAAATAATTTTGCTACCGCGTGACACCTACTGCATTTCACACCGCCTATGAGGCCCGCTGCTAAAAACATGAAATTTCTTACAAATCATTTTGCTACCGAGTGGCACACACCTACTGCTTTTGACACACCTGCTACGAGGAAAAGAGTGACTGTTGTCTTCAAATGAGGGAAGAAAAGACTTTGATCCCTAATTCGAGGGCAATAATGACTCTATTCTGAATTGCAGGTGTAAAAAACATATTTTTGGTTTTTAATAACTATTTGCTCAGTTTAGTGTTTCCCTATCTCCTCCTATGAGTTTTTCTTACATTGCTCGAAGTGTAGGCGACATAGGTTCCTGATGCTGGATCCTCTCTCGTTATGGTATCACAGTAGGTCGCATCGCACACGCAGACTATGGATCGGCCGGGAATGCCAACGTCTCGAGCGCGACATGGTAGGTCCTCTGTGGCAAACTGGTTGAGTAAAGAAGTAGTAAAAAACCGGACAAGTGCGAGTTGGACTCGCCCACCGAGGGTTCCGTGCAAACTTGTAGGTATATTGATTACATACTAATATAAGAAAAATAAAAGACTATTATTAAGATCACTTGCCAAATTTCATAGTCCTAGATGAACTGAAAGGTATATAGGGTACTTTCAGGGTATTTTTAGTCCCTTGGGTGTGGAAATATGCAGTTTTTGCGGCATAAACAGCCATATCTTTTTTGCGTTAACTTAAAAGTTAGATTTTTCATAGCTTCAAGGTACTGTCGACCTGAGTATATGGTTTTAATTTCAACTCGATTCCTCTACGCGTTCCCGAGATAAAGGGTCTTAACAGACAGACAGACGGACAACAAAGTGACCCTATAAGGGTTCAGTTTCTTCCCTTTTGAGGTCATCATCATCATTTCAGTTCAGCCGAAAGACGTCCACTGCTGAACATAGGCCTCCCCCAATTTGGGGGGGATTTGCCATAGTCGCCACGCTTGGCAAGCGGGTTGGCGACCGCAGTTTGATAGTGGTAATGATCGAAGGATGCTGCTGCCCACCCTCCGATTTTCCCTTATTCGCCTCCTACGAAACCCACGGGAAGAGATGGGGTGGCGCAATTCTTACCCGGCAACCACACGGGGCACGGGGCACGGGGCCCTTTTGAGGTACGGAACCGTATATAAAAGCTGTAATTTCGATTTTTTTCTTCTCTCGTGTTTCCTCAATATGCCGTGCTCTACGCCCGCGCACGGGCAACTTGCGAAAATTTAATAAAAAAATAATGTCAATATTAAATCAATTGAACGTTATTGATTTTGTTGTTATAGCTAACGTTCATTATATCTTGTGAACGTTATTAATATGAAATTATATATATATATATATATTGTTGTTATATTTCGTGAGACGCACCCTAAATAGATACTTGATTACATGGAAAACATCCAAGCACGAACATGTAAGTTCGTGTTCATAACACAAATAAATGCCCTGACTGGGATTGGAACCCGGGACCTCCAGCTTTTGTGTGAAGGATGAAGCACAAGTCTGGCGATGCGAGAATTAAATTTTATCACTAACAGCATAACATTTTCCAGCCCACGTGGCTTCGGTAATTTATTTATTTATTTTCAATTTTATTGCACAATTCAAATTATTCGAAATATTTACAAATGGCGGACTTAATGCCATTAGGCATTCTCTACCAGTCAACCGTTGGGCTAAACAGGAACATTTGGTGGTTGGAATACAAAAGAAAAGCACGTTATACATACCGGTATTTCCTAGTGATATAACAACCACACTTAAGAGGAGTGTCCTGAGGGCCAAGCGTAGATCGCCCATCTGTGACAGATTTATTGCATGACTTTTCTAACTTTACGTTCTAATAAATTAATAAACCATTCCCCAAAAGTATTAAAATTAATTCACTGATTTTACACTAAGTATTTACTTATGACACTATTTATGTTATTAAGTACATTAATTTCTAAGAGTTGATTAAAATACATGAAATAAATGAAATAAAATTAATAACAATGAAATGAATACCTACGTACCTTCCTCAGAATCACAACTGCTAATGTTATTTGGTTCTGAATATCATATTATTCATATCACGTTATTATCATTAAACAGATATCATAGGATTAAAACTTAATAATCATGGGTATCTAATTATTATTTTCAAAGGAATTTTAACTAGCATCTGCTTCTCGGTATCCTCGTCGGATTTTTGTACTCTAATGCATCAACTAAAAGGCAAAAAACGAAATATGCAATAAGCATTTGTTTTCTTAAATAAACAAGGACTTTTATGGTTATATATGGCTCGTCTGTTCGCTTGTTCAACAAACACGCCTAGACTACCGAGGTACTAAACGAACTAATAATAAATTCTATCCTTTTCCATTTTAAAAAAAATATCATTGTTTTTTCCCATGGAAGGTTAAATATATACTGGCAATTAGCACACTCGTTGAAATAAAATAACCAATAGGTAGGATAAATTGCCTATTGTTGGCCACCCCCCAATAACTGGCCACTTCGCGAAAATATGCACAGAGCAAACCAATTGTTGGTATTTCTGCAATTAAATAAATAAAATATGAAAAATAAAATCCGACTCGAAAAACACTACCAAATAAAAAAATCTAATAGCTCAATATGAGACTACGTTTCTAATGGAACAATATAGGTATGTATTGTAATTTTCAAAGTTGGTGCCATCATAAAGTGAATTTAAATAACAACGGGACCAATCTGGAAGCATATGCTTTAAAATATGAAAAAAAAATCAAATATGTTCATAAATGGCGAAGTAATCGCTTAACAAACATACAAAAAAAATACACAGTCGAATTGAGAACCTCCTCCTTTTTTTGACGTCGGTCGTCGGGAAAATAACTGAGTTCCGAGCTGACTTCATCTAATTTGTTAAAGGCGGTCTTCGTTGCTCAAATTTGGTGGCTAGTAACTGAATGACATTTTCTTAAGTTAGGTACTGGCGATTTACCCTACTTATAAACTGACTTGACTTCAAAAAACGAGGAGGTTCTCAATTCGGTTGTATGTTCTTTTTTATGCCTGTTACCTGTTAACTCCGTCATAATTATATGAAATTCTTTCTTTGGTTGAAATTGTATGCTTCAAGGTTGGTCTGGTTGTTACCAATCCAATTCTGATGATGGGGTCAAGGAGAAATTGAAGGAATTCCTCAATAATTCAAGGGAAACATATACCGATTTTAGTATTTTCGGTTACATATCGATCCTTCGCACCCTTCAAGGCAGCGGGACCGGACGGAATACTACCAGTCCTCATACAAAAAGGGTACAAACACATCAAGGAGAGCCTAAAGGAATTGTATAGAGCAAGTCTAGCCCTAGGCTATATACCAAAAGTATGGAGAGAAGTAAGGGTGGTATTCTTGCCCAAACCGGGGAAGAAAACGTACCAGGAGGCAAAATCCTTTAGAAGCATAAGTTTATCGTCATTTATACTAAAAGCGCTAGAGAAAATGATAGGTAAATCCATAAGAGAAAAATTGGAATGCGGTGGTAATCCCTTACATGAGAACCAACATGCATACATGGCAGGAAAATCCACAGAAACCGCTCTGCACAACCTGACGGTGAGGGTGGAGAGAGCATTAGACACGAGGCAATATGCATTAGGCTGCTTCTTTGACGTGGAGGGAGCCTTTGATAAGGCGACCTTCGCGGCTGTAGAGGAAACTCTAAACAGAGAGAGTATCAGTCCGGCAATAGCGAGATGGATAGGAAGAATGCTTAAAGACAGAGAAATTAGGGCAGAACTGGGAGGAGTTGCCAAAAGAATAAGTCCGAGAAGGGGGTTCCCGCAGGGGGGATGCCTGTCCCCCCTAATGTGGTGCCTACTATTGGACTCATTAGTAAAGAAGGTCAACAGAGGAGGCGTGTATATGCAGGCTTATTCTGATGATGGGGTGATACTGGTGAGAGGAACAGTCCTGAACACTGTAAGAGACATCATGGTAAGAGGCATTAAGCAAGTGCTAGGATGGTGCAGAGAGAAAGGACTGGACCTGAATCCATCCAAAACAAAGTTGGTATTATTCACTAACAAAAGAAAGAAGGAGGAGATGAGACCTATAAAGATAGAGGACAAGGAACTGGAGATGGTAAGAGAGCTGAAATATCTGGGGGTGATACTGGATAGTACACTTAGATACAAGTCCCACATCAAGGAGCAATCGGCAAAAGCTATTAGAACACTGTACCAATGTAAAAGGGCAGTGGGTAGGAAGTGGGGGATGAGGCCAGAAATGATCAACTGGATCTATCAGGCGGTAATTCTACCTAGGGTGTTATATGGGGCCGTGGTCTGGTGGCACAGGGCTAGTATTAAAGAATATGAAAGAGAATTAAATAAAGTACAGAGACTAGCATGCCTGATGGTGTCGGGGGCAATGAGAACAACCCCCACACGTGCAATGGAGATAATGCTAGGAATGAAGACACTGAGGGTTGAAGTGGAGAAAAGAGCCACGGAACAGTGGTACAGAATGAAGGCTTGTAAGGAATGGAGAGGAAGCTGTGTGGATAGAGGCCATGCGCTGATACAGAAGGAGGCGCTATCAAATTTAGAGATGATGATAGCCAATAATGACCTAATCAAAAGGCAGGAGATGTTTGACAAGAAATATAGAATACATATAGGAGAGAGAGACGATTGGAAGGTTGAAGTGGAGCATCCGATGACTATCTGCTTCACAGATGGATCGAGGAGAGGATCGACCAAGCTAGCAGGTGCAGGCATAGTGGTACCTAAGCTGGGGATAAGAGAAGCCGTATCACTGGGCAGGTATGCCAGTGTATTTCAGGCGGAAGTCTATGCAATAACGAGGTGCGTGCAGATGATAAAAGAGAAAAGACAGTCGACTGGAAGAGTAGTGATATACACGGATAGTCAGGCTGCGCTAAAAGCATTAAATAGGGCAACCGTGACCTCTGCACTGGTAAGAGAATGCAAAAAAGAACTCAATGAGATAGGAGAGCACCTAGGCGTGACCTTGGCATGGGTGCCAGGACACCAGGGGGTAGTGGGAAATGAGAAAGCGGACGAACTGGCAAGGGAGGGAGCGGGAACGGGATTTATGGGCCCTGAACCGGTTCTTCCCTTCTCGGCTGAGGTCACAAAGGGGGTCATAGAAGGACTAAAAAAGAAAGAGGCGGAGAGAGAGTGGCGTGAAGTGCCTGGATGCAGGCAGGCAAAGATGATGCTAGGAGGGATCGACCGTAGGAGAACCAGGTACCTGCTGAAACTGGGTAAGAGCAATCTGAGACTATTGACCGGGATCATCACTGGTCACAATACCCTTAATAGACACCTAAAGATAATAGGGATCAGCAATGACGCTTCCTGCCCACATTGTGGGGAAGAAGAAACCAGCAAGCACGTCGTAGCGGAGTGTATTATGTACGCAGCAATGCGGTTTAATATATTCGGTAGTGATATGCTAGAGGAGAGCGAATTGAGGGATGTCAACCTTAAAGATGTCCTTTTCTTCTGCAGGAAAATAGGAAGAATGGAAGAAGACTGTGTGGGAATGCCGCCGGGACAGTAACCTTAAGCTCCGACTTCAAGGGAATTGGGCTGAATGATCCAGACGTGCGATCGACAGCCCGCCTGTTTCCGGCCAGGCGTCCCTACACTACATCTACATCTACATATCGAATATTTGCATTCAGAAATCATTGGTGAACGGGAACTGATGAAGAAGACCACGGATCCTCATTCAAAACTCCTAAGTGTTTCACGGTTAGCACTAAGATATTTCGGTCAACATATTGAAGCGACTATGACGAAGATTTAAATGGTCGTGATGTAATGTGACCATCAACCTGACCTGGTAATGGAAGCCGGAAGGTAGGCACGGAACTCGCTAATAAAACAGTGTAGCTTAGTCGTGTTTGAGTTTATTGGAATCGTCACGAGATGCAGCACTTCGTAATGATTCACTAAAAAGTGTGAAATAAATAATAAAAAATAAAAACCGACTCCAAAAAAAAAACACTGAAAAGTAAAAAACAATTGCATAACTTTCTAATATCTCAATATGAGACTAATGTACGCTTCTTATTGAACAATGTAGTCGTAGTGTAATTTTTTTAGTCGGTGCCATTTCATCAACTTTAAGCAATATCTTGTATGGCACCGACTTCAAAAATTACTTGAACAATGTCTCATATTGAGATATTAGGAGTTAGGCAATTATTTTTTACTTTTCAGTGTTTTTTTTGAGATGGTACGTCCGCATACTATCATACGGCTTGATGCAAGGCTGATGACGTAGGTCGTGTGAGTCGTGTCACCCATACTACTAACCGATGTACCGGATTGCCATACCTGGCGCATTATATTATTGTATCATCGTGTTATTTTCTTTATTATTATGAATACACCTACTTTTGTGACGCCATTATGTAGCTGTCGTTATCGCATAGCAGACAAAATATCTGTATTATAATAAGGCGTTTAGAGCGAGAAATGACGCGATTTTTTTTTGAAGAACTGTACCTAATGTTTTGTCCCATAGCTTTATCAATGTTACGCATGAATTTTAATTCGTTAAATCAAGATTACGTAGTCATGGACTTTATATAATACCTAGGATAGTCGGAGGTTTTGGAGTTACTAAACATGTGACTATTCTTTCCTTCACTAATTAGTCGATTTCTTGCGAGCAAGAGGATTCCTGGGAATGATTAAAACGCCCTACTTTATGAAGACAATATAATTAAATTTTCATACAAATCTTTAACGTAATATTATCTTTAAAATACTGTACACAGTGTCGGCTGGATTTGTAGAAAATCATTTACCATGAAAAATAAAATGATGAAAACATTATTTTCCAAGAAAACAAAACTTTCAGAATCATAACACATATAAAGAAAAGCAAATGATTATCTCCAACGCTGCCGACTAAATATTTTATACATTTATTTTGATATGGCAGATTGTCGATATGAAAGACTTACATATGTGAAGATCACTTGGAACCCTAGCGGAAAAATATGCACTAGAGGTATTCTTATTTACACAGTGACTTTCCATGTATGAAATGAAAACATACAAGAGACATTTGTTTATTTAATCTCATTTGAGTAAAATATATTATATGATTAATGTAAAAAAAGAAACACAACGAATTAAATCTGTTTTTTCACACACCGATAGAAGGCCAATTTCTTTCTACTTCAACGATATCAACTCATAATTTAAATTGGAACCAAAATTAAGTTAAATTTTAAGTACCTTGAACGACATTTGTTTAACAATTTGAAACGACCATCGCCATATAAAAAATATAACTTAAAACTATCACTTTACAATTATCTAATATAACTATACCAAATAAATACAAAAATCTCTTATTGTTATTATCTAAGATAATATTTGCCTATCTCATGTCTTGAAACTAAAACTATTTAATGCACATAAACCTTAACACAGTTTAAACTTACATGTGCGCACGCCATTGCGCTGACGGGAGGACCCTTAAAATATTTGACTAAAAGAGAGATCAAATCATTGCCACGTAAATACTTATTGTATAATCGGCAGGTTGTTTCGAGTAACGTGTCAACACTTATTTTGTACTTTGAAAGTTGAAAGCGAGATGCTTAGGTTGCTGCGGTAGGAAATGAGTATAGAAAAAGGAAAGTCAGTTGGACAAGGTTTCACTGGAAATTGGTGATTTAGTATTGCTTTCAACCTAGCTGCCAGGGGAATGGTGCTCTGAATAAGAGTACCGGAAAGTATATAAGACAATGCATTGGAAGGTTAGGTGATATAGAATTATATGTTCTCTGGTGTTTTCAAAATACATAACTGTGAATATCCGTGACGCGTTTTTCAATACAAATCGCGGATTATATAAATTTATAATTTTTAAATATAATATAATATTATAATCGAAAAAGAAAATAAATTCCGCAGATATATTGAAACCAGTTTAAGAAACTAAAGGCAAATGGCGCCTATATCAGTTGAATAGGTAAGTAACACAATACAATAATATTTGAAATGTAGACAACATTGGAGCTATTAAATGTTACGTTTGAATTCTCTCGTTTGGAACAGGGATCGGATACCGGTATTTTCTCCATAGAAAAATACCGGTATTATTACGGTTACCGGTTCATTATTTCGTTTTTAATGGGACAATCTAATAATACGACAATGTTACCTAAATACATGATTCAGCTTTACGTAAAGAGCAAAAAATAATCCCAAATATTGGGCTAATTCAGGGTTTTTTAACAATACCGGTATCGGTCCCTGGTTTGGAAAGGCATTGCTTAATAAACTAAATAACAGGATATTCACCAGGTTAGTAGATAAAAAATAAAAGTTCAGGACACCAGTCGCCACATTTAAGTTGATTTAACCTAGGTTATAATCAACAGAACATTGTACCACAACAGCACTTAACAACTGTTAAAAACTTTTTGTATTTTACTAGACACTTCTTAATAATTCTTACTTATGAAACCTATGAATGTTTCATGGTACCCTACACTAAGTTTTAATCTTTCCACTGTTCTAATATATTGTTTTCTTATATATTCAAACGTAATTTTAACTCAGTGAAAAGACTAAACATGCTCAAGTAATTTATGTTAATGTAACATAATTATAGGCACTGTGTGTATTCAATTCTATCTTCTTATCTGAAATTATTTTACACGCGTCTACTGAACGATATTATTTTAAATTTTAATATTTACTCTTGACATACATTTACTCTTCTGAACCAATGAAAATTAGTTCACTACCTTTTGATGAAATTATTTAAGTTCAAAAAATGCCTTTATGACATTATTAGAAACTATTTTTGACGGTTATATTCAAATTTTAACTGTAAGTACAAATATGTTAGCTGTTATGTTCGGATGATAATTTTTTTGGTAGACGCTTCATGTTTTAAGTACCAGTCGAACATTCAAAACGTATAAGAGATTCTACAGAAGTTGAAACACCAACTATAGTTACAATTAAAACTAGAAGACGTTTCCTGATTAACACACGGCGTTTAAGGCGACGAGATGAAAATTTAGTTAAAAAACAAAGTATCGAAACGTTAAATTAGAATTATTTCAATTGAGCTATACAATAAACATTTAGTTACAAAAATACTTGTAGCGTTATTTTCAGATCACAAATTACTATGTTACGATTGCAACACTATCAAATAACAGATAAGTATACTTCTTTTTTGTCTAGATCTGACAAAACCAACAAGATTTATCGGTTAGAAATGAGAGGATTCGAAAGCACTAAGAACGTGCCTTGTGGCATTGGGAAGGCTTCGTTAGGTCTATTATGAGCCGAAGTTGGTGTGCTGAAAGGAATGATAGCTACGGACAGGCGGAGGGAAGGGAGGGAGTACGCTGTTCAGTCTTTCACGAGCCTGTAGATGTGGTGCTGCGCTCCGTGTTCACTGTTCGACACTTCAAACACAAACGCGGCACATAACAATGTCTCTTGAGTATCTCTATTTGACACCACCTGTGAAAAGCAGAAAATTAAAACATATAGACATTTTGCAATATTTGTAACAAAAAATACCTATCTTCCGCTATAATTTTCGAGTAATCGATTTTCGATTACCTATTACTTTCATGACTTTCATGCTAGTACGACTTGTTAGCTCAAAAATATGTGAAATACGGTCCTATCTGGCAGAAAGCACGAAACTTGGCATGCATGTAGCTTTCATATAATTATGTACTTTAATACTGAAAGAGAAACACGTTAAAAAATTTTGTTTTCCTCCCCCTGTATTTAGTGTCCCCAATCACAGTTTATTTTGAAAACGACTAAATCTAGGAGAAAACCGTCAGAGGATAAAATTTTCTTCATAAAATTATCTACAAAACATTCTTCAGATGTATGTTGATAGGGCCTATAGTTTTCAAAATATGCTAACATGCATTGGGGTAAGTACAATAGTAGAGTTGCTAAACCGCAGATTTCTGACATAATTGTGCGCATCGGTGCATTTACCATGAGTTTGCATGACCGTACTCGCTAGCGACTGCGTAAACGATTTGGTATGCCGATTCTTAGTATTATTGCGTAACCACCAGAGGCACTGTACTTTTGCCAATACACATTTTTACGCAGTCGCTAGCGAGTACGGTCATGTGACCTCATGGTAAAGGCACGGGTTGTACATGCAACATCTACCATACATAGCGTTCCGCGGTGATTATTTTCAGATGTGGAGTCAGAGGCGGGGAGAGCGGGGAGAATGGGACCAAGTACCTTCTTTTTCGTTTTTTTTAGTGATCAGTTAAGGCTACTAGGGCTTGTGTGGTATCGTTTTCGTGTAAAATAGATGTCAACTAATCATTTAAGGTACGTACCCAAAGGGTCCAAACGGAACCCTATTGCTGTCACTCACGCGTCCTTTCGTCGTCTGTCACACAGGTTTTACAGCCAAACGGTTGAGCAACAGGCTTCAAATTTTCACAGTATAAGCGTCTTGGTTGAGCCAAAGCCACGCAAATTGTCAAAACTTATTTTTTAATGTTTTAAGGGGAGGGGGCTACTATCAATAGAGCTAAAAGAGGGGCAAGGATAAAAAAAGACCGGCCAAGTGCGAGTCGAACTCGCCCACCGTCCGTACAAATTTGTAGGTATTGGTTACGTACTTTAAATAAAGACTATATTTTTTTAATGATTTAATTACAATTTTTATATATTTATATAGTTTTCAAAATTTTCCCTGTACTTCACTACATAGTATAAAACAAAGTCGCTTTCTCTGTCCCTATATCCCTATGTATGCTTAAATATTTAA
This sequence comes from Epiblema foenella, assembly GCA_963556455.1. NCBI lineage: Eukaryota > Metazoa > Arthropoda > Insecta > Lepidoptera > Tortricidae > Epiblema > Epiblema foenella. The sequence goes on along the minus strand of OY747099.1, from coordinate 7,478,185 downwards.
AACTACGCAACGGATTTTGATGCGGTTTTTTTTAATAGATTGAAGAGGATAGTTTATATGTATAATAACATCCATTAAATAGTGTACCCGTGCGAAGCCGGGGCGGGTCGCTAGTGTAATATAAGACGATATTAGTTGCCACATTTCATATTTGTAGATCAACGGAAAGTAGGTACCCTATAAATTTTGATTCCCTTGAGAGTGTAGAAATATACGTCTTTTGCGGTATAAACGGCCGTATCTTTCTTTTACGTTACCTTAAAAGTTTGGTCTTTTTACAGCTTCAAGGGATATGGTTTTAATTTCACCTCGATAACTCCCCGCGTTCCTGAGGTTAAGGGTCTTGATAGACAGACAGACAGACAGACGGACAACAAAGTGATGTAACGGAACCCTTACATCACTTTGTCGTCCGTCTGTCTTTTTTCCTTTTGAGGTACGGAACCCTACAAAAACCTACCCCATCGAGTTGTATGTCATTATTTAGAGCTCGTTGAGTAGATAAATAGAGTCTGGCAGATGAAAGATAAGAATGAGAAATGGCGGCAAATTAAAAAAAATCTGAGTGTGGTATCCGTGACGTGTAACGCGAAAAGCAGTCTTAACACCTGTAATATATATCTAAAATTTAATATGATATTCTTAAAGTACCTGTAGGTACAATCTGTACATTATTAATATTATAAACTATCTGTGCGCTGCGACTTCGTCCGCATGACTCATGTGAACTTGATCGATTCATGAGTTAAAAAGTACTCTCAATGTTGCCATGGACGCCAAATAAAAATATTAAGTTAACCTGACATAAGTCCGCGCGTAATTTTATTATACTCGTATTAGGTAATGAATAGCGACGAGTAAATATATAGTATAAACGTAAGTGAATATTTTCTTAATAACTATTACGTTGAAATGGTGATGGTTATCGATAACAGTTTGTCGATTTTATTATTATCTCAAGATACTAACGACATGTTGTTCCTGCTAGAAAAGTATCTAGGTATGTTTCTGCCAAATGGATATTTTGAGCTAACAAGCCGTACCCATGCCGCCGTAGCATAGCCGTAGCCATGTAAATATTATTAATAAGTAAGCTCAATTATATTTCGGTAGCCCCTTTATATGTATACTACAAGAGACGAGAGTGCAATGCATATATTTTCCATTACGATACAATTCGTATAATTGGCTCTGCATCCTACATATTCCAGCTTCCACCAGATTTCACTGTAGCTAAAGGCTTGTGACCAGCAGGCGAATCACGTAACTTTATGTACTAACGGTAGATAGATTTTACTGTCAATTTTGAAGTATAAATATATGAGCTGACAATTAAATTTTGACATTAAAACGTACCTAACGGTAGTACAAAAGTTACGTGATTACCCCGCAGGTTCAGAGGTTAGCGACGCTACACAGCGAGCGGGACTGCATCCTGCATCATACATGCCGGCGCGCAGCGCGAGCGTTGCGAGGCGTGCCGCTTGCGCCGCGCACGTTGTGTGTTGAGCTGATCAAGCCTTAATAGAGCTTTCTGAGTATCTCACCTGAAGTATAGTGAAGTTCTCTAACACGCTGTTCATCATGTACTTCTCAGGTAGATGCTTGAGCTTGTGTATGAAGTTGACCATGTACTCGCACATCGGCGAGCGGTGGATGCGGTACACGAACCTCCCGCCCTCGAACCGAGCGTACTCAGTCTCCACCTTCTCTACTACTTGCTTCCCGAATGAACACACTTTTGTGCTACATGTTATGGTCATGTTCTCGTTGCTTTCATACCTGGAATTTATATGTATACATACGTATTAGTTTTGCGGATTTATTAGTTTTAACGAAAACCTTTTTGTACAAGCTCGTCTGATTGGCCACTGTTCAAATCAGTTTCACAAGTTAAATTCTAACCACATCCCTTTCTTCGTTGAGCTGAAGTTTTGCATCATAAGTTCTATTAAAAATGATGGATGTGGCCACAGGAGCTATGTATCAGAACAACACATCGGCTTGTGTAGTAGCTGATGCTTGCGTAGAGAATACTAACTATTTCAATCAACAATAAGAGATTGTGTACAGAATATTGTCTAATTTCTATGTAAACCCTATTCGGGTTTGAGAGCCCTGAAGTCAAATTTACATTCGAACCAAATTCGAACCTACCTATTACCTAATCTAAATACATCTTGAAGGAAAAAATGCGTGTAAGTGCTCGCTAATTGTACTCGGTTTACAAACAGTACTATTGACGTTTGAGTACCATAATCAGTGTGGAAAAAAAGATATTGGGAACTTACACACTAGTAACACCATAGAATGCACCAGGATCGTCCAAATTATTTGTGTTTAGATCCGCCCAAAATTTGACCAGGAAGAATGCGTTCCGAGGTCCCTTTTCGTAGAGTTCCTTTAAGCCGCCCTTCTTCTCTGGGAACTTGTCGTTTATTTGTTGAACATCTACCGACTGCAAATCAATTAACTTATTAGTACCCATTGTCGTACTTAACTACAATTTCTGATCAAATAACTTTAAAACGTTGTTTATTATGATTCTTTCATTTCCTATTTACCCCCACGACGACGGAACGGCGAAGGTATATGAGTTTAGGATGAGAGGTTGTTTGTTTTTTTTTCTACTCGCCAACTATAATCTTTGAAATAGAACTTCATAGACTTTCTTACTTTTAAAGCTGAACCAAAAGTATGCTAATGAAATAACTTATTGAATAACTAACTGATCGAAAAAAAGTTATTTAAAAATAGATCGCCGTATTTTTATCCTCCGCAAAAATTCTCGGTAAGCCTCATGGTCCACATGCGATATCTACTGAACTTCAATAGTTGACATTATGTAACGATTGTATAAAATACCTACACACAATATTTTTTATTTGAAAGTTGATGCGATCTCCTTGGAGAGGCGATCCACACTTTGACAGTAATAATTTAAATATATCTGAAGTATAAAAATGCATTTAGAATTTCTCACCTCTAATAACGGGTCAGCGTACGTAACTGAACCACCTATGTGTACAAATAGATGTTGAGATAGTGTTGTACTCGGGGGATACTGTAAATAAATATAAATTGGCTGTTAATTATTTATTATCTCTTTTTACGTGCTTAAAACTTATGGAGGTACTACCTCTGCTGGGTTAGGTCAGATTGAAGTCACTTTAATAAAACTGCACTGGTGCCTACGCCAAGTCTTAGGATTAGGTGCTACAGCGGACCCCTGGCTCCTTTAATATACAATCGGGAAAATGCTATGCGGATGGTATCTTATTACGTGCTTACTTGAGAGACTATTAAACTGTAAGTGTCAATGGTTAAATTAAAACAATTTAATTGACCCAGTTACTATGTGCAAATAATAATTAGTGTATGTGTATGCTTTACGAATATCTCAAAGTTCGATATTCTGTCCATAAATAGGTAAGTCATCAAATTGTCGGTGGTTTACAAAACTGTGCTGCTTGCATGCCACAAGTGTGGTATATAAATTAGTAGCTAGTCGGCGTAGTGGTTCGCTAAGTGCCTAAATCTTCACATATCACATACCGTGTCTGGGTCCCTTGGGTGTTCGACGAAGGCCGAAAATTCAACGAGCCGCAGCTTGTGCGTGGCGATGGCGCGGCCCTCCCACGGCGGCGGCGGCGCCACTTCCGTGCCGCCGGCCACGCCGACGCTGCCCACGCCGGGCACGCCCTTGTACCCCGCACCCGGGAACGGCTTCACGCTGAAACGGGGAATGGCAACTTATTATATGAAGTCGTACGTATGTATTAGGTAATCCTGGTATTACCCATCATTTATCACAATACGAAACACATCGTTTATAGGGTGCGAATGTTCAGCGTTTTTACAGCGGTTTTTCGTCATTGTTGACTCATTAAATATTGTTAATTGTTATAAGTGTTATCCCTTCCTCTCCCGGCGAAAAAAATAAACAATAGCATTCTTTTGTTATGTGCCCGGAGATCTCCGGCACCGGGAGAGGACGGCTTAAATGTTGTTAAGAGAATCATAACCAGTTTACTTTTGTTAATAACGCAAACTAATATCCGTTATGAGTTTTAGTTGATCAAAGTTCTCGCGGTTTGTCCTACCCTTTGTGTAGATAAACGTGTCCCAGACAATGGCGTTGTAAATGAGCGTTTCAAAACGCCGGAAATTTGCCCAGTAGTGTATAAAGGTATAAATCATAAGTTAAAATTATATACATAGGCATATAATTCCAAATCCTTTTTATTCATGTCAACAATATACAAAAAATAAATAAACAATAAACTCTAAATTTAAGACTAGCTTAAGCCTAGTCAAATAGTCCCCCTCGGATTGTCCCTGGCGCAAAGGTACCCATCACACTAGCCGCGTTACCGCGTTGAATGGCGACGGACAACCTTTGCACCAGGTACAAACCCGCGCGCATATAATTAGGTATATTTGGTTTTATTTTATTTTACTTTATAGAGTTATGGTTATTTGTTTTCGTTTGTTTCTAAATAAATATAATCGTACATATTCTCCCAATAAGTATATCCTTATTGGGAGAATAGGTTAAAATTATATACTGCTTCCATTGCTTGTTGCGAAATAAAATGTATGATAAAGAATATTATTTTTGTGTAGAGTACATTTTAATACTTACTCTTGTGAAGTTCCAGCTTGTAAACCTGGCTGCCAAAATTGCTGAAAACCAGACAAACATAGCTTTTATAATATTTCCTTGACATTTCAATTTATTACACAGTAAGCTTTCTAACATGGTACGCTTAGCGGAACTTGATACTTTCCTATGTACCTACGTTAAGTCCACAGGCACACGTATTTTTAATAGAAGGAATAGTATACATTCTATACTATAACCTGTAACATCCTTATTCTATAGGTACTATAGAATAAGGATCAATTAGACCTAATTGAAATCAGGAATGAATTTATGTGTCATGATACAGGGACACTAAACATTGCTTAAACTTTAGTTTAGTTGGTCGAATCAATATTTTGTCAATACGTAAATTATTCCACAATTTGATTATTTAAACCTCACTAGTGTTAGTGTTCACTAACCGCGCAACAAAAATACACACTGCTAAGCGGCTTAATGTATCCTCTAATGTCTTGTGTCATAATTAAAATCTATTATTAGTAGGTACGTATACAAATATCTATCGCGTATTACATTATAATATTTAACATTATATCTTGGTGGGCAAATCTAATGTAGTTAGTACATTAATACGGCGAAAAGCTATTTGTTACGACTAGTTTCAGTAATGGGTGAATCAACTATTCTTTGTTGCTCGTTACCATGGTTACGTCTCCTGAGTCACTCTTTAAAACTGTGATTTTATAGGGTTTAAATCTATCAAACATGAGTTTTAGCGATGAGCTTCAATCCGTTTGGACATGGATCATCTCTTGAGCATACTTGAAGTCCATATTATAAACATTTTTCTAAGAAACTCGGATACTATGTCTCCTCGCTGACGGACAAAATAACAACAAGAAAAAGTTGATTGACCCTAATAATACTATATTTAAATTCTAAATCGTGCACTCTGCATTATTATTATCCGTTTAATATAGCTTGGGTACGGTGACCTGTCATTTAGCTGTCATTCCAGTACAATGTATATCCTTAAATGTCAAACATAACATAATTAGTGCTGGGCAGAAGGCTGTCACCGTATCCTAGCTATGTTAGAAGGATAATATGGCCAATTGAAGAAGCAGCATGATTAAAACGCTCATTTTTTGCAAGATAACACAACGGCATGCCTTTTGCAAGCCAAGTACCGTATGATGGTACGCTGGATGTGGCAGACCCGCCACGATCTGTGCGCTAGAGAGGGTGCTCATTGACTGCATGGCCTTTTCTTTCATCATACCACCGTCCTAAACGTCGTCATACTTCATTAAAAATATTGGAATAAATATCTAGAATATACTTTGGGTTGTTAAGTATTACGACTTACCACTTTAAGTTTAGCCTGTATTTCACGAAGTTTCCGCCTAGCTAGCACCTGTATATGTGATGACACCTGTTTTCTCGTACGTGTCTTCCCTGTTCTTAATTTAATATATCTCGCTATCAGCTCATTTCGTCCTGAAAAATAAAACAACATTGAATTGTTTTGTTTGTTCTCATATAACACGCACATCGGTAACAAAGTATTGTCTTCAAATTAACAAGAGAGTACATTCTTGTATGTACATTCGTGTACAAATGCAATTATTGAAACGATGAATGGATTTAATATTTTGGATTTAAGCAATTAATACGATCTACGCCAATTGACATAGCTTGCGAAATATTTCGCATAGCTGAACAGTTAAAACGCGTACTGTACAATGCAATGTCGGTCCAATCTCGTTGTCGATCCGCTATGAAACAATTTTCAAAATATTTTGAATAGCTATTTTCAATCATTGAAACTGTAGTTGAGTAGGAATGCAGGGAGGTCTGGCAAAATGCGAGGTTGTGGAATTTATTTATTTAATTTGAGGGTTTATTATTATACCTATGTTGTTATAAAGTAACAGAACTAAAAGATTCCCGATTTCAGTTCTTCCTCTTTTAAGATTGTCATTAACATTTCTTACGTTTGCCAAGTAAATAGCAATCATTGACTTTGTATTTTAAGTCGTCGTCTACTGCGGTATTTTTTTATGAATAGATATGTGTTCTGATATTTGCGGGCTCGGGAGATTTGAGGTCTTAATAAATTTACCCGAATTTGAACATTAAAAAATATATGATTTTGAGCCACCGTTCTTTGCTTGCCAACGTTACCTAGTTTACCTACATTATATTCTTCTGCATACTGATATAATAAAGAAAGAATATTTCAGTTCGCGACTCAAGTTTCTATTGTATGTAAGGTTGGCGCCGCACTGGCTGGGCGATTGGCGACGCGATAGCGATTTCAGAACAACTGAAACAAAAGGTCCACAATTAAATCCTCTAGCTTATCCCGGGGATCACGGGATGATAACAAAAGAATACTATTATTTCATTTTTTTCGCCGGGAGAGGACGGCTTAAAAAAGGTCGTATCTTCGTAGGAAACTCACGGCACTTACTTGTTTGGGCAAAAACGGTTAGACCTACCTGGTTCAATTCTAATTGTAAGTATTATAATGTACACGACCTTAATTTTTTTCAGAATTTTAATCTTCATGGTGTCGGAAATGAGAGGGGAGACACGCTTTTTACAACTTTGAGAGCTAACATCTCACGATCGGTTGACTTAAATGGAAAGGTTTTTTAGAAACATCTATATCATTTTTAAAGGCCCCTCCGCCTATGTTCATTGAATTTGTTTTAAACCCCCGGTTAATTGAATAGACTTTTCTTAATGTCACATCACTTTTATGTAGCGGTTCATACACCTTTCTGCTAAGTTTCATACTTATAGTCTCCGAGTAAATCGGCTGTGACATACGGACGGACAGACATAGCGACACTATAAGGATTCCGTTTTCGCCATTTTGGCTACGGAACCCTAAAAATAAAACTGGGCAAATTGATGTAAGTACTGAGATCGCCGTCGCATCGCTAATCGCCCTATCAGTACATTCGTGGCCTAAGGCGAAATAACTAAAACTGGGTATATAATCCCGAATTATATAACTTTCAGTATTTAAACGACTTGCAAAATGTATAAAACTTTTGAGGTGTAATATATTTGTGCATTATAAATAAATGAGTATGAGTGTGAGTAATCAGCTTGATTAAACAAACGATTCAATAATTTATAGAATCGACATTCAGGATGGATAGTAGCTATAATAAGTAGCATAATCTTCTATCCTGTAACCTAAGTAGGTATTTTTCAGTTACATTAACATAAATATCATTTGTATTGGTAGGTTTAAAATAATATTCACAATCTCGACTTTACTTTTTAAATGAGTTTAAACTAAAAATTGAGTTAAAGAAGTCATTACTCATTAATTCACATTCAATTATAATTGACTCTGCAAGTTGACCTATATATTAGTGTGTTAATTCGTGGAAAATGTAGAGGCAGACTCGACCGGGGCAAAGTAAATTGAAATCTCATTGAATTCAGGGAATGCAATGGCGACGAGAGGCGGCTGGTGCGAATTTAATTAACCCCTTGCTTGCTCGTCGAGGCGAATAGAACATATGTGTTGATATGTTCGGCTATGGATTGGTGCGGTGAATTTAAACAAAGAATTTTTATGATGATAATACGTCGAAATGTCACTATCCTTTTAATCCGAATGTAAAACTAACTTATCAATTAAGTATCTCGAGTCCAGCCCATTTATTGAACTAAACAAAGTTTTAGAATGTCTGTTAATAACATTCTTGAAATTACCTCGAAATTATGGCACCATCATAAAATTTTCACGGCGGGTGTTAAACTAAAATTAGTATGCGTGGCTACTCTAACAAATTGCTATTAACACGAATTAGTAGGGAGAATAAACACGCCGTATGTTATACGTCGTAAGTGTAACTTCCACTTTGTGAGATCCTCGCCCGCGAATCAGGCATTAAGAGTCCCTTCACCCGAAACGTCGTGTGCATCCCTCTATAAATACCCCGGTGCAGAAGGATCGAAACGTTTCTATTCCACAGTGAATAGAAAAAACAAGAGATCATTATTTATTACTTCGTTAGTTGGCTAATTTGGTCCATTGCCAGCACGACGCGACGCGACGCGGCCACGCTCTCGCGCACTTCGCGCGGATGAAATCGTGCGTGCGCGCTACCTATGAATATTAAGTATTCTCTTTGAGAAAATATTACTGTTTCCTAACAATAATCGCATCTTCTACCGCCTTTCTAGTTGAGTAATTTGTCTTTTAACAATTTAGGTTACTTTGCTGCCTAAAATTTTATAGTTATCGTCTTGTATAGCCGTAATTTATTTCACAATAACAATAAGCTATTGATGAACCATCAGAAATCCATTAACGTCGTACTCAAAGCATAGGCATTGGTTTTTGATTGCTATACTTACAGATTTCGCGAATATATTTCTTTTAATTCAAAAAAACTTTCTATATAAGAAATCAATATTAAGAGTTTAAACAGAAATACGGCCGTCGAGGTAAAATTTTCACGCTGACCCAAACAGAAGCTATGCAAAGCAAATCCTCGCGGGAAGGGTTGAGTTGCGATGGGTCCAAGGAGGATTTCTCAGGAGACAATCGGGAGTTATGCCCAAAGGCGGGCGGGGCGCTAAACAACGGGTACGGGCGGCCCGCCCCTTCTTTATATTTTCTTACTGCGTTCGCCGCCTAGCGGCGCGGCCGGGCCCCTTACACGCTCGCTCGCTCACTAATTGCGCATTCTTCGCATAGTTTAGCCCTCCCGGCTAACCCCTCGCCCTCCGCCCCCGGACCACGTGAAACCGTGCGCCTACGAAACTTTCATACTCCCAGGATATTGAGCGGTTTTGAATGTCTTAACTCACAAACGTGCAAGCAGTGGTGCCATAAGTACTAGCTTTATAGGCAAACTTCCTAACTAACTAATAACGCAACATGCGATCTTCCCCATCACTTAGGACGTATAATGTGTTCACGAACAGCATTTCAAGCAACTCCTACTAACAATTCAAAGATGAGCATCATGATGATTGCTGTTGTGATCGTGAACTTTCATATTCGAATAAAATATGAGTAGGTAGATACCTATGTTACCTAACTAAGTTGCTACCTAATTAAACTAAGTACTGGAAAATATACACACGAATCAAAAAATAATACCCATTTTCGTACATCGGGGTGAATGGTAGACAGTTTGTATATCGAAGATGAGAATAAGGGCGAGGGTGAGAAACAAGCCCGGACAAGGGTGACGCACTTTTAGAGCTAGATTAAGCTCGAGCGGACACGTCCACGAGTAATGTGGTCATATATCGTCCAGACGACGCGCGTCCGCAATTATTATACAACATGCTGCTTCAAATTACGGACTCGTCCAAATTACATTTGTTTAATTTGTTTTATAATATGCCAAAAACTTCAAGTTAATTATTTGTTTCGTTAAAGTAATAACATAGGTACATTTTATAGAAAAATAACGCTTATGATATAGCTCCAGCCAATTTAATAATTTTAATTAAAATGATATTCACAGTTCATTCAGGTCTGTAACCTCAAAAAAGCATTGGCCAACCGAAAACGGCAATAACAGTGCTCTGTTTCGGAGTTTCGTGATAAACATTGCATTTCATTCCGTCTATTAAATCACTTAAGGTGGACACATCGTCTCTGTGGCAAATTTGTTTAGCAATTCCATTTGGCCCCGCGACGGTGCTGAGCGGGCAGTCCTTTAATTAAAACCAGGACGTAATGTTGGCGCGAACTTAATGTGCGTCCGGCGTTGTAATGGCAGTGGCTGCCTTTAATTGTTCTACGTCAATTGCGTTCCATATTGTTCGTGATACTCGTACTGTATTTTCAAAAGGGATTGAAATCCAAGGTGGTGTTGTATGATTGTATTCCAGTTTTTATAAACGCGTTAAATTCTACTAAATTAAATTTTACTGAAATTATTTGTATTCAAAGCAGGTTTTGCTTAACATTTAATCTACTGAAACGAAAAAAGGTTTCAAGTGGCGATCGTCACGTCTCGTTAACGAGCTTCCTAAGTAAACATTGTAACGTGAAAAAATTCACCCCAAGTCTTTGCCGTTTTGAGGAGATGAGATTTTATATCATGCTGCTGAATTGTTTGAGTAAAAAGGTTGTTAAAAGTACCCATAAATTAGGTTGTAGTGTGTATTTATTTCTATTAAAAATTAGAACGTTTATTATGAACAGAAAATGCCCTACAAATTCGATTCGTCGGTCGGAGGTTGAAAAACTTACGTAGGAGACCTGACTTCGATATTGTTTCCTCGAATTGATGCCTTGGTCCAATCAAAGAGATAATAATTGTCGGTGCACGTCTTTCCGCGGAATCTTATTGCGCAAACCGCTTTGTCGGCTGACATCAATACCTTGGCTTTTGTCTCGTGCTATATCCATTGTTCATTTTGGGCGGAATGGCCTTGATATTCCATTATAATTTTACCATATTGGTTTGTGAAGCATTTAATGCATGGCGTCAATTATATTAGAAAACAGGGAGGAGGGTTGATATCTGTCTTGTCTTTCATCACTTATTTACTGTTAATCCTTGCCGTGTGCATCATAAAGTAATATACACAAAATAAGCTTGCTGAATTCCTCTAGCATGCCCGGACTCACCGTACATCTTGCCCTCATCCGAGAGAATAATCTTGCGTCTTCCACAAGGGGGGTATATGGCGAGTGCCTCTTGAAAACTCTGTTCGATGTCGGGACTCCATACTCCTTCCGCATCAGCTGCCGATAAGTCCTGTGGAAGAAAAAAACAATCTTTACGTGTTGTCTCGAGTCCGGTTAAAGTATATAAACCAGACGTACGAACATGTGTCCGTCGGGTTTGCTTACAGATTCTGACACAAGGCAAAGAGTGCGTCATTGTAATTAATGGCTTGCCTCTATTCTCAAAAGAAAATAAAAATAACATGCTGCCTTCAACTCGGCCCAACCAACGAAAACATCGTGAATCATGGTTCCTTGAAACCACTCGAATCGTAGCTGTTTCTGGTTTGTTCTTTACAGCGAGTTAATATTTGCCGATCGTTTCTTACAATTCTTTATGGTTGCTGGCAGATATTTAGCTTTACTGTGTCGCATTATAGTTCCAATTTCCATTCTGATATTCTCGAATTCTAAAGTACCGTCTTTATCCTTCCACAATCATATTATCACGAATCCTAATGTATCGCGGTAGCTCCAGCAGTGAATTGTTATTCTGTCGCGTTGTGATCTCTCTCGCAAATACCCTGGCCATACCTTTTCATCGTCGCTCGCGTCGCCAACGTCGAGGTGCTTGGCATCAGCGCCGCCCGATCCGTTGGTGTCGGGCGCGCCGGCCGCCGTGCTCCACGGAGACGCAATGGTGCCGGCCGCGAGCGCGCCGCTCGCTGAAACGAATACACGATACCTTTAATACAGGATCATTAGATCAGTTATAATTTACCACCACATATATCAATTCCAAGACAAAACTAACTCGGTCAAAACACAATTTTAGATATTTTAATTGCCCATTATATTTAAATTAGTTATTGAAGAGCCGAGAATGTCCCACTCCTGGGCAAAGGCCTCCCTCTTTGCTCTTCCACGAGTCCCAATCCCGACCAATGTTTTTAAATATTCTTACCCCCCTCTATTAAAAATAAATATTCTTAATTTTAGGTAAAATTTTCTCCTAAATATTTTTTTTTCAATAAATACAATTTAGTTTTCCAACTATGTTAATTCTGCATACATTATTATTAAATCATGAATGGCCGATGTATATTGTATAATGACTTGCTCCGTTCTCGAGAGCTTCTTACGTCAGACGATTTGTTTGTTTACCGTTTCGGATGCTCACACTGTAAACTTCCATTTGGTGCCTATTGTGGCTACTTTGCGTTAGTAAAGTACGTCAATTGACAACAATTTAACTATTTACTTTCCCTAATTCCTAGAGCCAGAAAGAAAATTAGAGTCGCTCGAATTTTTCCCTTAACAAGTTGCCATGTACCAGCCCCGTGGCCAGTATCAACAGCAACTGTTCTATAAGTCACAAGCTGTACGAATTTCATCAGCAAAATATATATAAAACACGTTTTTTTTTAATTTATTTCAAGCAGCAGCTCTATACGCCTAGCTATGGCCCTTCGAAAATGATACAATTAATTCTCGTGGTGCGTAGCGAAGCCAAGTTTTTCGAATTTGCAACTTTGCATTAACACACACTACCCTAACTGATTTATTTATTTATTTATACTTTATTGCACAAAAAGAATATAAGTACAAAGGGCGACCGATCCATACAATATACTAAAAAATCGGCAAATTGGATTTCGTACACTTAAGGTTTCGTACCAAATTATCGATAGATGGCTATTCGTCCGTAAAATATACGTAATAATAAATATTATCACCAAATTCGAAGTTCATAGGCCGATTGTGTTTTGATTTTTTTTACTTCCCATCGGTATATGAACTTGAATTGTAACGATAGGGTAGATCATAATTTATTTTCACTACCCCAAACATTTAAAAATATTTGACAATTTGTATGGTTTTGGGGCAAGCACAAAATATAGTGCTTATACTGTAAAGACTTGAAGACTAGCTCCAGCCGTTTGGCTCTAAAATCTGTGTGACAGGCGACCGACGGACACGTGAAAGACAGCAATAGGGCTCTATTTGAACCCTTCGGGTACGCAACCCTAAAAACTACGCAGATACTGTACCCGATGTACCTAACATCGGGATTTGCGATGTTATAATGTTTTGGATAACTATCGATGTCAATTGGGTTACTACGGCTCATAGCAAGAGCTCTAGAGACTCTTATAGAGTATTTTTCTGCACTTGCATCATAATTTTCGAAAATTTTGCATTCGCTGCGCTCGTGTTTGCACTTTCATGTTTTATGACTTTATGACCGGGGACCCAAACGCATGAAGTATTATCCGCACTTGCATCATAATGTTCTAAAAATTTCGCGCTCGCTGCGTTCGCGTTTTCATCTAAATGTGCTATGCCTTTATGACCTGTCCCCCTCCCCCCCCCCCCCCCACGCACGTAGTTTGTATATCTACGTGCTTAATGTGAAGAGGACGTTAAATCAGAAATAATAACCGAATCGTTAATATTCATCACAGTAAAATATTTAACGTGTTCCGAACTCCGAAATATCGCAATACCGAAGAAGCTTTGTTCCCTCAAGATCCAAGAGGCGAGCTCGTAGGCATTCCGAAAATGTTCATATTTACTGCTAGAAATATGCAGGTACGAGATATTTATAAATATATTATAAAAATGTCAGAATGGAGAATTTCGTTATGAAGAACGGGAGTCGAGAAAGTAAAGTATGCGGCCGCCCGCCCTCCGCATTAGGGCATTTTCAGGTGAAAATCCAAGAAAGACGATAACACGCTTGTAGCGAAAGTATTCCAAATTTTCTGTTAGTCTCGATTACACTACGTGACTAGCTTGTATTATTTTGGTCCAAAGAGTTACATTTCTAACTTTAGATATGTATTCACCGATTTACTTTGGTTTACCTGTAATCTCATGTCACTTCAACAAACCGCTGCTGTTGACAAAACAAACATTAAATGCAAACCGGCGTCATGCATTGTACAGTCAAGGGCAATATATATACGTTTCCAAAGCGACGAAAATATCTGTAATATCTATTAGCCAAAAAATCCATACAACAATTTCGATCAGAAATATGTAAACATTAATCGATACATTAAATTCTGTACTCTAATACGTACAGTCAGCAGCAGATATATATACGCGGGCGAGGTGTTCACAAAGACGTTTTAAGTTTAAATCGTCATAAATTAATGATAGCTAAGTTAGCATTTAGAGATCGGCTTTCAGTACGTCACAAATGTCTTAACTGCTCAGTTTCGTTAACACTTATACCCTATTTTAATCAAAAAAATTATAACAACTAGAATGTCAGTGTTAACTAAGCATCACTGACGTCTAGGTAGGTATACGCACTGCTAATCACAAACAGGTGAACAGCGAGAATGCCACAGGTTGCTAAGCGGTTATTATTTCACTGGTGACTAAGCATCAACATAGCCAAAGATATCTGAACAAAATGAAAGATAGACATTAAGGATTATAGTAATGACTTCTTAAACTTCTGATAGAATGACAGAGTTATTACTTAATGTGTTTGCTGTCCTTGTCATTTCGATTTTTGAATGACTTTCAAATTGCTTATATAAATATCATAATTTGGCTGAATTCGGGCACACCTCCGTGGTGTCCAGATATCCTATCGCGCTAGGAACAAAAAAACACTTGCTATGCGGCAATGCCACACGTTTAGTTGTCATACGTCGGTTTTGTTAGAAGAAAATCTCAAACCTTACAAGCGTTGCAATATTATATCATCAACCAGTAAATTACAAATTAATAAACAACATAAAATTCATAAATATTTATACATAATTAAAATCAACAAGACTTAAAGCAATCTTTCATTTTATGTTTATGACTAAAAAAAAGTGGCCAGCCAATAATATCGGGTCATGTTGATTACTGGCCATCTGACAAATGCAGACTATTTTGGAAACCAAATTCATGGGTCTGATGGGCAATCTCCAGCAGGATTATTCTGGATTATTGTAGTGAGAGATTTGAAACTTTGTATATAGACTCTCTGTTTAAATATATTAATGGCGTATTTCATCGTTTTTCTAAATTGCTCCCCTAAAGGGGTGAAAAGGGGGTTAAAAAATTGTACGGGGAGCAAATCTTTTTTGAAGTGAGAGATTTAAACTTCGTAAATGGACTCTCCGTTTAAATACAACAAAACTCATTTTAGCGTATTTCTAAATTACCCCCGTAAAGGGGTGAAAAGGGTGTTCCAAGTTTGTAAAGGGAGAATATCTTTTTTGAAGTGAGAGATTTAAACTTCGTAAATAGACTCTCCGTTTAAATACAACAAAACTCATTTCAGCGTATTTCTAAATTACTCCCGTAAAGGGGTGAAAAGGGTGTTCCAAGTTTGTACGGGGAGCAAAATTTTTTGTAGTGAGAGATTTAAAACTTCGTATATACTCTCTGTTTCAATACAACAAAATATATTTCAGCGTTTTTCGAAATTGCTCCCCTAAAGGCCTAAAGGGGTGAAAAGGGAGTTCCAAGTTTGTACGGGGAGCAAATCTATTTTGAAATGAGAGATTTAAAACGTCGTATATAGACTCTGTGTAATACAACAAAACGTGTTTCAGCGTTTTTCAAAATTGCTCTCCTAAGGAGGTGAAAAAGGAGTTCCAAGTTTGTGCGGGGAGTAAATCTTTACTTTTCTTCAAATTCAAGATGGCGGACATTTATTTTTCTTAAAGATCGGTATGGGTATTATCGTCGAGATTCCTCGGGGTGCCGATTACGAAAATGACATCCATTTTGCCTGGTACCCATATAATACAAGCTGTGATTAGTTTGGGACTAGGTCGATTTGTGTAAATTTGTCCATAAATATTTATTATTTATTTATTTGATTAAATACAAACGTAGGTTAGGTAGAGTAGGTACAAATGCAATATTCTTTTCGCCGGTCGGCCCGGGCCGGCCGGTTCGGGGCTGCGCCGCTCAAGGTCAAGCGACATAGTACATGAGCAGCTCATTTATCTAATTTGTAGTTGATTTGAACATCATTTTCTCATTGATTTTGTATGAACTATTTTGACTTAACGAAATTCGCTGGTGGTAACCCTAGCGCTAAGAACGAGGGCCTCGAAAGAGCGCGTTGCGTGCGACAGAAAGACATGGCCACATTTAGACTCGTTTGGTATACCTAAACGGGGGATTTGTTAACGGTGGGCCTTCTGTTCTACTACGATTACTTATTCTGTGCTGCAAATCAAAGATCTTCTTTTTATATAAAAAATACCAATTTAAATCATTATTTTTTTTTGATGTGCATAAACTAAAATATTCCATTTATAATTTATAAACCTATCCTCCGCATTAAACCTATTTAGGTGTTAAGAGGTGCAAGTAGTATGAATACTGGTACACATATTTAAACAATACCTAAATGTCAAAAATGTTCTACAGTCGAATCACTGCTTTGTTCATAATATGTGTATGAAAAACGTGTTCATATAGATACTTTTGTCTGCGTGTTTGTCTACATATATTGGTCTGTCATTGTACGCATATTTATGAACGTATTAGCGTACACAATTTAATGACTCGATTAATGTTCACATATTTTTGATCGAAATTGTTGTACGGATTTTTTTGACTAACAGATACTACAGATATTTTTGTCGCCTTGGGAACGTATATATTATATTTATGCCTTTGACGGTACTACATATTACACATTACACTTAAATGTATATAATTTAACGTGACGTTACGGTAAGAATCGAGTTTTAATGGTCGCGTGTATCTTCGTTCTCTGTCTCTTTCGGATTTATAGCATGATACATAAACGAGGCCGTCATACATTCTCGTACTGTTTGTCATTAAAATATTTCTAGCTAGTACAGGTATGTCGCTAATGCTCATGATATGTATTTGTTATAAATATTAGAGACCTGTTATCTCTCCTACTCACTATACGCTGTTATAAAGAGCAAGTTTATAAGACCGCCGCGACTATCCGTCTGGTGGATTTTCCGTTTTATTTACACTGTAAATTATTAGCTTAATGCCAAATTTCATGCATGTAGTCCTGCAGGTTTATGATTTCCACGTTTATCTTTGTGGGTAAAATAGCCTATTTTCTAGTACCTACTAGAATACTTTTGCCTACATATCTGCCTTTGCCTATATATCACGATAACGACCGTGTTTGTAAAGGCTACTTTAGTTTCGATCATCCACTATTAAAATGGTCACCGTTTGTAGGGTTATCCAATATATTGAGGTAAACTTGCTGAATAGGTAAATACAAATCACTCGTTACTAATATGTATTCGTGTAATTCTTGCGTACTTCCTATAATTAAAAAATAAGAACATTTGCTTACAGTGTATGTATTTATGTAATTTGGTTCCACAGTTGGATTAAATACAAACATATCTGAGTGACTAATTCAACTTCGCATTAAAGCAATCTCTCTGACGCGGTTGTCTAACAAAGAGCGCATCGTGAACATGCAATAATTAAAATAATAATAGAGCATCGTTGGTGCCCCCAGTCGCATTGTGTTTATATGACAAGTGTCTGCAATAACTGGGACCCTCGTATCAACGCGTTGGGGTCGCTTTTATGATCATACTATTCTGCATAGGAGTAAAACGCTAGTTGTGTATAGAACTTTTTATTAGACCATCAGTTATATAAGATACCGTTGTAAGTTTTTCTCAAAACAGCATCATGATTTAACTATAACCATATATTTTTGTTTTGTAATTTATGTCTTCGAATTAAAAAATCATGTACGTAGCTATGTTTAGGATCACTCACATCTCGTATTTATTGTAAAGTGACCTACATGTTACGTTACCAGTCATTAAATAAAACTAATTATATATTTAATGTATTGGACTGTACAATTATCATTTCATATTCACGCAGAACAATATAAATATACCATATGGATTAAAACAACAAATGAATTTAAACCAATATCTCGTAATTAATAACGCATGTATATATGCAATGGGCCAAAAATAGACTATGCGTAGGTTCTCTAATCTCTAACAGTTCTTAATAAGAGTAGGCGGCACAATTGGCTGGTTGTATTTATAAATCATTCTAGTACCAGCACCGAGAGTGACCACTGTTTTTATAACATTTAATTATGTTTTACGTATTTTCTCTCTTTTACGTTTTCTATGCTATATCTATATATTAGTATTGCTTGTAAAAGTTACAAACATAGGTCTAAATTACCTAAACATTGGAGTAAGTACTCAATACTCATTGGCTTATTCTGTGCCATAATAATATAGAGGCACATGTATGGTATACGTGTTGTCTGCTGTTATAATATAATAGATTTCAATCACATAGAAACAAGATTCCCTTTTGCAATTAGCTGTCCGATATTCCTCGAAAATTGCCAAAAAGAATTGTACCGTCCTCTGTTTAAGTAGCGCCCGGTGCAAGTTTGCACGCGATCTCAGACTTCTGAAATAGGAATGCATTTAATATCAACAACGGAATAATTCTGGTAATTTAATGCTGTCGGCCCCTCCATAAGTATCGCGTGTCCCTTGTAGAATCTATAAAAATAGCGTGTTTTCACAGGAATATGATTTTTTGTGGACGTACGATTAGAACCCTTCCTGCGATTTATTTACGAATCTGCATTTTAAGCAATTATTTTAGGTTTTAGTACCTATACACACTGAATATTTTATGGTTGATTGAAAGTAGAGTAGGATAATGAAAAAAATTATTTGGTTTTCGTCCATATTGGCACCCCTCCGGCCGATGAAGGTGGGGTGGGCCGGGCCACCTGTGAATGCGAGCGCCACCGCACCTCGTTCGCGCAACGGCAGAGGGTTGCGCGCTAAAGTATGTTAATTAATTTTTGGTTGACCGTCCAGTACTCCACGGCTGTGCTCAAATCAGCCCGCCCTGCAAATGCTCATTTCCAACTTTGTTTCACAAATCAAATTATAATTTAATTTTTAACACAACGCGGGCGTTGAATACTTTTGCCACCAACTGTTTTAGCCGCGATATAGCAATCTCAAATACCTGTCGTGAGTATTATTCGACTCGACGAGACTTCCACGTAATTTCGGACGCCCCTTTTCTATTAATTATTCAATAGACGCAATCCGCCAATCATGTGCCCGAAAATATGGCAAGGATTTTTATTAATTTGCTGACTGAATATGTATTCTGCAAGGGAAATTGATAACGGTATTGAGGTGAGAGGTTATTGTTCAGTATAAATGGTTTTATCCGATAGTGAGAACGATTAGAAATGGCTTGGGCTTTTACATACTCGGCTCTTGCGTACCTCCGTATGAGAGAGTATGTAAAAGCCTCCGACCTTCCGATTCTTCTGATCGCGGTTGACAGTGACACTCATCGTTGCTCGGCCGGAATCGTGACCATTCTATCTAGAAGAAAAAGCATTTTGATATGCGTTAGAGCGCGTGTCATAATTTGGCAAAAAAAACTAATTACCGATCCTGCACACAAAATTTCACGGGTATCGGTTAAGAAATGCAACCGTAGAGTAGAACAACCGGAAATCTGGACAAAGCATTTTTTTCGAAGCTGAAGCAGAGGCATTCGTTTCACTCGGTCAATTATATCTCGATAACTTACAGGCGGAAATATTTAATAGTATATGATCGACTAGAACTCTAAATCCTACATAAGATGCGTTCTCGATACGGTCAAAGATCTGGTTCGATCTCTGGTGTATCTGGTTCTATTTTGAGGGTTCCGTACCTCAAAAGGAATAAATGGAACCCTTAAGATCATTTTGTTGTCCGTCTGTCTGTCTTTCAAGACCCCTTTATCTCGGGAACGCGTGGAGGTATCGAGTAGAAATTAAAACTATATACTTAAGGTCTACAGTCCCTTGAAGCTATGAAAACATCAAACTTCTAATTTAACTTTAAAAAAAAGATACGGCCGTTTATGCCGTAAAAACGTATATTTCGACACTCAAGGGAATCAAAATTTATAGGGTACTTTCCGTTGACTTAGAACTATGAAATTGAGCAAGTAATATCGTCATATAGTACCAAGTAATAAATAAAATTTGTAATTAAATAATAAAAAATATTGTCTTTATTTAAAGCACGTAATCAAATATCGAGGTTAAGCAACGGTATGCGCGGTCATAATTGCATGGCAGACCCGATCTTTTTGTACATTTATGTACCTACAGATTTATACGGAACCCTCGGTGGTCGGGTCGGACTCACAATTGTCCGGTATTTCAATAAAATTAACAATATGTAGTTGCATTAAAAATTATGTATTCTTCCTTGGATTTGTAGAAACAACGTAGTGAAAGATAAAGATAACCACACCATCGAGTCATGAAGATGCTTGCCAACTTCATTTGATACCGATCGTTAAGACATACATTCATTTATATTGTCACGTAAATCTCTACTTTATAACGTAACTATAGGGTGCAAAGACACACTTTAGCTAATGTTAGTAAATGAATCATCGCGGTCGCCGCGCCAGCTGCGAATTAAGACTCGGATTGCAATATTCTTGGAGGAATGCTTTTCTAGCTCATCTTACAATATCAAGCGTAATTAAAAGTTTGTCACAGAGTAGGTACCTACAGTCATTTCATATCTACATGTTAAATTATGCTAAGACAATATTTTTCAGTATAAATATTAATTATCATAAATTAGGTATCAGTTTCATATTATAACTTTCAGTGTTATAATAACCTAATTCGTAACTTCGCGTATGTTGTGTAGTGGATTGTTTTTCCACTAAACGAGATTCAATTTGGTTTTTCAATAAAGGGGTTGAGCTGGCAGCGCTGGCGGGAGTGTTCCGGAGTATGCTCCTTTAGTTGTGCCTGAGTTATAGGCGCAATATTACTCAAATATAATATAGACGCCATGGTAACAAAGAGATACTTATGAAATTAAGGCGATAAATCAGCGCGTTCAGAGCGAGTCGAGCCATGAATGAGCTCGGGAACAGCAGCGTATATGTAAATAATGTCGTATGCCGACGCCCGTACGTCCGCCCGCTTGAATATAAAGTAATATGTCACAGAAAATTACTTGTGATCGAATGCTAATATATACCTACTTACTTTGCAAATATGATAGATATTGTTCCATGCAATACATTTTGTTAATAAAAATTTAAGCGTGACAAAACGTGTTACTTACGTTAACGTCATATTAATTATGTACCGCTAACATGATACCAACTCATTATGCTCTTCATTATTTGTAGATAAAATAAAAAAACATTTTTAAACAATTTTACGTACTATCTCTATAAAAGTCTACTATATGAATATATTTTTGCCGTATACGTATACATAACTTTATACCGGCGTTAAATAGAATTTGTTGTAAATGTTGTAATTAAAATTAACGGCCCAATACTCCAGCCGGCTTCATAAAACATGTGGCTATCTAGATTCTAGATTGCACTTATGGCGTAAAAGAAGGCGTCAGCGTGGAACTGCTTGCGCCGCGCCGCACCCATGCAACACGGCAAATGAAGCCCACGTATAAATCTGGCTGCAAGGATTGACAGTAAATGTTGGGGAGTGCAAATTATTCAATTAAGAAAAAAAAATGAAATAAACGCAATTGCCGCTAACCAATCATAATAAACAACATTAATGATGTTGTAAGTCTTAGTGGGAATTCTATAGGGTGTAGACTGTACCTACTTACATTTATAATACAATACAATACAAATGCTCTTTATTGCATAACCTGAACAAAAAAACACAGTTCTCATTGTAATTATGTGTGTACTGTGCTGTAGTTATAATATTGTGTCTTGCTTATTATATCGGTCTGTATCTGTTTTTTTTTTCAATAAAGAAAATAAATAAATAAATGGCACTTATTCCGGATTAAAAAAAAAAGGATAATAGATATACACACGAAGGGCTAGGAAAAGGAAAAGAAGAAGCATCCAAAAGACGCACAGCTATTTTTCGTCACTATTTTGAAAAAAACTCGTATCTGAAAATCATCAAGTTTCTTTTAGGAACAAAAAACATCCTGTAAATTATTGTGATTGATCAAATAAGTACATGTTAGTTTCATGAGGTGCTTTGATAACAACTCATTAATTTTACAAATGTTTGAGTACCTCACGCAAACACATTTTTATTAAATTTACTGTTATTCGTAAGATCTATACAAGATTTTTGTTCTAGTATTGACTGATGTTGTTGAGTTACGATAAATTTGCATTAATTATTATAGTAGTAGTAGTAGTAGTAAACTCTTTATTGTACACAATAACAAAAATTACAAATACAAAAAGAAATGGTATGTACAAAGGCGAACTTATCCCTTTAAGGGGGGGGTTCGGGCTTTTATAGTACAAAACGAAACCAACTGTACGTTTTAATTTTTATTAAATTACCTAAAGGACTAACTTAAAGTACTTAACAATAGACTAAATCAATTTAAATAACGACGTGTCTTCATAAAAATGTTATCAGCTCGAATTAATTTTGATCAACTAGTCATATATGTACATATATTAAACTATCGTAAAAGGAATGAGTCTTTTGGCTAAATTGGCTTTAGAGAATGCAAATCATAGTACCTACTTTCGTTTTTTAATAGGAACCCGTCCCCGGAAATATATAGCTGAGGAATCCCTTGATGTTCTGAACTATCATAGAAGCAGTGAGGTAGAATAGTCCAGATGTCATCAAAGCGAAGTTTAAACTCAATCAGAGTGTGAGGTGTATATTTTAACACATTCAGCGCCGAGGACCCGATAGTCGGGATCTCCGTTCGTAAACAGTTTTCGCTACAAAGCGGAAAAACCATGTTATTGGCTACGAGCGTAGCGCTCATCGGCAATGAAAAACTACCACACATGGGTCACCCTCAGTTATTACTTTTACAAAATTGGCAGGTAAATGAATTTGGATGGAAAAGGTATGGAAAACATCAGAAGTTTTTTCAAAGTGGTGACGATACAGGTGTGTTTAGATACTATATTTTTGAATTAATGATTATTACTACTTGAATTAATGGTACTTCAAGCCGGAACAATTGCTCACACACAACAATTGCCGGAACAATTGTTCGCTCGTGCATGGAGTACTGTTCGCACCTATGGGATGGATCGGCTAAATATCAGCTTGAGGCATTGGAGGCAATCGAGAAGCGTGCTAGAGGCTCATAGGAAAGGACTCTCTCTGCAATGCGAGGCTGCAAAGTCTAGAGCATCGCCGCAAAGTTGCCAGTCTTTCGGTTTTTTATCGGTTGCATTTCGGGGAGTGCGCTGAGGAAATTACACAACATAATTCCTCCCGCCCCTTTCTACCATCGGACGAGTAGGAATACGGTAAGGCGCCATCGTTTTACGGTTCCGAAAACTCGCACGAAGCGTTTTGCTTCCACCTTTATTGTGAGAACCGCCAAGCTATGGAACTCCTTGCCGGAATCCTTGTTTCCCGTAAACTACAGCCTTTTGGTCTTCAAAGCGAGAGTGAATCGGTTTTTACTAGGTAAGCGCGTTCCACCCTAGACCACAATATTGCTTACCATCAGAATTATGCTTATTTAGAATTAAAAAAAAAAATACTTAACTATACCTTGGAATTATCGCCATTGGAGTCTGTGCAGCATACGAGATATATTTTTATTAGTTTAATGCGTAAATAAGCGTAAAATTAAAAAAAAAAAGATACGAGTTTTTTGCAAAGTAGTGACGATTTGTTGTTTTCTCGTACATAACTGGATAGAAAATATATTTACTAATGTCCTAGTAGTATATAGTTTAGCAAAAACAGTTCTTTTATAATAACTAAACACTATAATTAATTGACATGTCGTACTCATAAGTGCGCTCGCAAGTCTAAATGCAAAAACTGACGTAACCGATAAGATAGTCGAGTCGTTACACTACGCTAGCTATGTAGGTTCTATGTAGACAGGTAGCGTCACGTCTCACAGTTAATCGATATAAACACTAGCATGAAACAGTGGCACAGGCATATAATTACATTGCAGAAATATGGTACCCTAATATGCAATCAGCGTGGTGCGCCGCAAATCTCATAAATCAAAGCACTATTGAAAATACACTGACGATTTGGTCGGTAATAATAAGATTCTCACACAAACATATTAATATTCTACTATCGCTTACTTTGACTGGACGTGACTTTCCTACAGTGGTTCAATACTACACATGTGCGTCAAAAACAAAGGATTCACGAACAACTTCAAAGCACGATGCGTGAGTTCGGAATGTCACCATCTGAATATTGAGCGGTTCAAATAATGTAGGTAAATTGGTTTGGTGATAATTAAATTATAGTGTCTGACCGAAACATGTTTTTTTGCCGTCAGGTTCGGCGTTGGCTCTAGTTTCGGCAGAAACCGAAACTTTTATAGATGTATTAAAATCGTGTCAGCCAAGTTCGAAAAGCAAAAAAGGCTATACACCGGCCGTAGGTTTATTTTACAAGAAGCATTTCGGGCCACTTTGGCCCCTAATAACCACTTTTGCCACTATTTTAGTCTTTTATTTGAAATTTGTAAAAAACCTCCTACCTATTTCTTAAAATCATTACTTTTTTACTGATTGGCTGACTTACTCATCAAAATATTTGACTACTTTCAGGCGACCTAGAATGTTGAAATTTGATATCCAGCGAGGTAATTGTGTGTACCTACACAGAGGAAAAATTGAAGAAATGTGAATTTGATTTTTTTTTTAATTCACAATGTATTTATTTTCCCGTACCGGGAGTATATAATTTGCGCGCCTGTTAAATGTAGCCTTGGTTATAGGTTACTTTGGCTCGCTCTCCGAAGATAAATTTATTTTGATCACTTACCTACTTATTTGATAAAAATATAATGATATCCCATCAAAAAATGCTAAGTTTGAGTATGCCGAAGTTAAGGTATCAAGTAGAGGAATTTGAAGAACAGATATCTTGTTCAAGTCGCACTATAGAGCAGCAAAGAACATAACAAATCATTTTAAGGAATTTAATAACGTTATCTAATAACTGGAGCTGTGCTCTAAGGAGCTTTGAAAGAACTTGGTTCCCAGTTCGATCTTACCTATTTATTTTTACTTATTTTATATTTTATTAGCGAAATAGTTTACGAAATTGGCATTTTACAACTTTATGTTTTGTGGGTTATAAAAATATGAAATAATTGAACGAACGCGATCCGGAAGTATAATGTTGAAAGTTTCGGCAGTTTTTTGGTCGAAACCGAACCTTCGGCTGAAACATGATTTTTAGGCCGAAACCGAAACTTCGGTTGGACACTATTAAATTATTATCAAATGCGAGAAGATCGTTGGAAAGTACAATCCAAATACATAATATGTATTTATTATGGTTGTTATATATGTATTTATGGGTATATATTTAGTTTTAATTTTGGTTATGAGTTACCTTAACTTATTTCAACTTAGTACACGGTGCAAGTTTTGTCTATCTCATTCTCTCCAACGCAACCCCTCAAAGGTTAGCGGAAGCGATCCCTCTTAGGGATATTTTCGCCTTTGTACTTTAATCTTATGTGACATGTAATATTGCTTTAACTTGTTATTGTGTGAAATAAAGTGCTTACAAACTTAAATACATAAATATTACGAAAAACGAGTTAAACAACTATTTAAAGGTTTTGCAAGTTTGCAGTGCGGTAAAGTATCCGAAGCGCGAACAACGGCAGGACCTTTAGGTCAAATTAGTCTACTCGCGTCCCAATAATAAATAGCACGAAAGCATTATAAAAGAATAATCGTTACACAATGAAGCTTTAAAATTATTTATTAAGAAATTCACTTGAGAACTGTACACGCGGACAAAGAATACGGGTCGGTAAAATACCGCCATATTTCCTAAAATAGTGCAGACTTGTACAGTTTTTTAATACTGTCATCATCTTTGTTTAATTTTATATCTAACCTGCAAAACTAGCAGTTAAAAAAATTACGTTTCCAGGTTTAAATCGGACTCTTAAAAACCCATGATAAAATACAATGTTACCGGAGCGAGATATCACAAAAATCGTCAGTTTTCGAAATAAATATTTTTATGATAGGATCCCAGGAATTGCTAATAACGAAGAATAATATATCATGTAAATAAAACTAGCGTAAAATATTTAGAAAAACCTATTGCGGTTATTTAATTTAGGATGACCCAAAAAAAATTACCTCGAGTGTATAAGTTTCTACATTTAACAAATGACAGCGCGATGTTACTTGTAAGCATCTCACACATAACTGCATCTTGTACTATAGTTTTATAAATCCAAACCTTTTTGAAGAACCATGAATTTAAAACAATAATGGGCGCGTATGCTCTTAATTTAGTCATACCCGATGGAGGACGGTTGGGTTGAGGAACACAGCAAGATCAAGGTGCTTTGATAATGGAATCAATTTGAACTGCACTGAAGCCAGCCTCGCCGATGTAGTCGACAGAGGGATTAACTAAGTTGAGGACTATGTTGGGTACGCTCTTAGCGTGCAACAAGTTTGTTGAGAACATCTTGAGTGCTTTGAAATCAGTTAAGCCGTATAGAACAGTTCAAGAACAGTTTTCAATGGTCTCATATGCTCCGTCCGCTTAGCGAAACCTTGATTACATGGTTATATATTAATCATTGACGATGGTTACCCGGCTATGGTTTATAGATATGTAATAATTAAATAAACAATTAAATGCTCTGGTGTTGGCAATTATCGTGGTTTGATAACTTCCCGACCGTTCAATGAACACTCGGATATTATAAATTGTATAGAGAAAACGTTATTTTATTTGGTAGTGTAAGTATCGTCCGACGTTTTGCAATTTACTAGGGCACTCTTCATACTGTTTTTTTACAATAGGTAACTATTTCGTTTTTACTTTTGTGGGTGACGTATTTATTAAAGTGAGTAGAACATTAACATTAATATTAGAAACCGGGACTTAATCTTAGTTCCGTTTTCCAATAATAATGTGTGACAATCGTGTTAGTTTAAATTAATATATTGTAGAACATTAACATTACAATTAGGAGTGCATGCGGAATTATTGTGTACATTATCACATTCATTAATAGGCCGAGATTCTCACAGTAATTATGTTGCCATAAAAGTTAATCAGTGCAATAATATTTCTCTTCAGTATCAGGTATGCGGAAGAACGGGAGCAACCGCTCTTGTTACATTCTGTGTCTTATTCCGAGAATGCTATGGGAATATATGCAAGCGACTCCAAGGGAAGCCTCTAATGGAGCTACTTACATTATAATTAAAATTAAAAGGTTTATTACATATTTTTCCCAAAGGGCTTTTGTCCTTGGACCGAATTTACTGTTCGTATTTTTTTCTGTATCGCTACTTATCCTAGTAGTGTTTTTCTGTGGCATGGTGGTTAATGCCCGTTTTTTAGGGTTTCGTAATAAACAAGGAACTCTTATAGTTTCGCCATGTCCGTCCGTCCGTCCCCCGCTTTTCTCAGTAACCGTTAGTACTGGAAAGCTGTAATTTAGCATGAGTATACATATCAATGACGCCGACAAAACGGTAGAATAAAATCATAAAATATTTTTTTTTAGGGTACCTGCCCTACATGTAAAGTGGTGGTGCAATTTTTTTTTCTTCCAAACCCCATCGTGTGGTGTATCGTTGGATAGCTCTTATATTATAAGGTTTCTAAAAGCATTTTTTGATTCAAGAATCGGTTGGCGTGATATTAAGCTTTGAAGTGATAATTTTTGCTACGGTCAAGTGTCCCCCCCCCTGCTAGCTAAACGGTGGCTAATAGGCATGTGAAAAAAATCATGGTAGTAGTATATACGATGAATTTAAAAGGAAAACTATCACAGCTAAGTAGACATTACCGTAAAGGGCAAAAATATGTATACAACACAACATCTCAAAAAAGTACATCATCAGTACTAAAATCAGTAAAAACCCTTCTACGGGTCCGTAATTCCGCATATGACCGGTGACGTGATGGACGGGCAACTACGGAACGCTACACTGTGCGTGGCCTGACACGCACTTGGCCGGTTTTTCCGAATCGAGTTTTTGCCTGACGCATTCTTTTTCAAACTTGGTCTACATTACAACAACGCGGAGTTCCTGTTTGTGGGTACTTTTTCCCTTCGAACCGATGCAAAACAAACTTAACCAAAACCTAATCAGCTATTTCTGCCAATTACTTGAAATTACTACCACCGATGAGCTATTTATTAAACGCTTTATTTTAAAGTAACGTAATGAAATATTAAGAAAGGGCAAAATATTGATATTAAATTATAAGATGTAATTAGCGTTAGGGGATAATACACTTCGGAGGAAAACGCGATAATGCAATTAATAATTCCAGAAAAAAAATCACGTAATAAACAAATCTAAATCTAATCTTACAATACTAGGACAAGCGCTATTGTATAAATATGTAAAAAGAAAAATCGCGATACAAGGAAAAAATAATTAGGAAAATGATCTCGCATACACCATTAAATAAATAATTATTGCACAGCAAAAAACTTCGTCTACCAGTCCCTGGGATCCCAGGGCTCATTACAAAAGAATGCTATTGTTTATTATTTTTTCGCCGGGAGACGACGGCTTAATATGTATATACGTATAGTTTGCTAGTGGCTGTTTAACATTTTCTCCATAAACAAATGAGGTATAGGAGGTTAAGTGAAAAACTTGGAACAAAGGCTGGCGTGGTTGGTGAGGTATTTAGTATGCATTTGGAAAGGAGTCGAGGCGAGAGCAATAAGTTTGAGCCCGCGATTTGCATAGATTGTGGCGGCGGCGCGGCGTCGGCGCGGCGTCGGCGCGAGCGCGTGTTTGGTGATTTACTCGCGCGGGCGCGTGGGCGACGCCGACGCCCGGTCCGATAACACCTGCACCGCTATTAGGATGATACTTCAACTATGAAAGCAATACTACTTCACGTTGACTGCATTTCAGGTTTTATGCCGTGGTCGAGGGAATTTTCATAATTTTTGCTATTATTAAGTCCACTATAAACATCACTGTAGTTTTATATCCAATTACAATTACAGTAGGTCGGTTATTAACTGATATTATTACAGTGAATAAACCCTCTTGTTAGCCGAGTTAAGGAGGCTGCTTACGGTTAAATTATACTCATTTACCGCAGCGACAACATCCATGGCATGCGCAAAATGTTGCCAGCAACGATTAGCAGAATTCCTACCTCGCAACGAACAAATACTAAAAAACAAGGTTCTTGCGATACATGTCCATATTTATGAGTGGCTAGATGCGTGCTGTTCTGTTGATTTGCCATTTACGAGTATGTTCTTATTCTCCGATGTGATGCATTACCGCTTAGTCAGATAAAGCTGCAGGCCCCTTGTTTAGCAATAATGTACTTATTTTGTTTTGTTTAACCTCTTGTCTGTGTCTGATAAGGATCAGTACAATCGAAAATTAACTCTTGTTCCTTTTTGTCATAGAGTTAATTTTCGATTGTACTGATTTGTACTGATCCTTATCAGACACAGGCAAGAGGTTAACATGTTTGTACCTACGTATCATATCTTTTCGTTGTACGTATTTAATATAGTTTGTCAAATTAAGGAACTACCTACAGGACACATGTTTATTTAACGCAACGTGATAATCGCAACAGTTCATTAACGACTTTTAAAGCCGAAGTTATAGTTTCCAGGTAGAATCCAATGACTTCCACTACTTCCACTACTTCCACTACTTTGTCGCGCAATGAATTTGCTAATGGAATTGGTAGTGGCGGATAATTAGAAAATGAGTGGCTGTGAGACCGCCGCCGGCACGATCCATGCAGAGTTGCAGGCTGCAACGCAACACAGACAATCACCGGTAGCATTTACTATGCGGGTCATTATAAGGTGCAGTTGCATTCGTAAATTGTTACCTGTGTCAGAGAGAGTTTATTAACATTACCAGTTTACTCCGCAGAAGGTTAAGCATCAAAATACCATGTGGTAGCTGCCGCTATAGAGGTGAAGTGAAAAAAGTTGGTCGCAACGCAACATGCACAACTTTGTTGTATGTATATTTTAAAAGTGGAGGCGAAAGAGCATTATACACTACCTATAAACAGGGCTTAGGAATTATTCATGCTTAAATGTATCGAGCTTGAACGAATTAGGCGCAATAAAGTTGTGTGTTTAAACTCCAACGCTAAATAGATTAAAAGTGATAAATTTTAAATCAAGTAATTAAATAAAGTTTAATTTAGTATTTCAAGACAAAAGATTTTTTTCTTATTCTAGTTAGTAAATAAGTTGAAACCTCAACTATAAATAAACCTCTCGTAACAAAATCTGCACGTGTGACTTTGAATTGGGAAGGACACACATTGAGATACGTGGCAACGTCGATTGCGTTAAGTAAACAAGAATAAATTAGAATAAACCCCCAGGCTGTGGACAGTCGTCGCGTAACAGTAAAGGTGCCATCCGTTTGTGGGCAGTGTGCCAGTAACAGTTACAATTCCCACAACTTCCGACGATATAATTCTACTACTAATAATTAGCTAATTCAATACTACTTAATACTGTTATTAATTAATCAAAGGTAGATTCACATCGTATAGAAAATATGATGTTACATTGCAGTAACGCTGTGTTATTTTAGGCTATTCCATTAAATTTTCATTATCGACGTAGGTAATAATAATAACTGATGGCTTCAAGCTAAGTATAAACATTCGGTCCTAGGCTAAACAAACCGCAAGCACAGAAATTAAGATTAATTCGAAATAATTACATAGATACGCTTTATAAGGTGGGGTATATTAGTTATTGACACTAATGAAATGCTTTACTGACAAGACTGCCGTAAATTAAAACATACAATATGGTGTTATAAAGAAAATACCTAAATTGTCATATGGGTGTCAATCACATTTAAGAAGTTCCCTCGATTTCCCCTGGATCCCGTTATAATCACCAATTTATATAGGACCGCCTCTGATATCTACTTTCGTACAAAAGAAAAAGAATTATCAAAATCGGACAAGATCATACATAGGGTCATATATTTAGGTTCGCGCTTTTTCTGTGGACATCTCCAAAGTTATAAAGCCTAATTATCTCTGAATGTGAATATACGTAAAAAACATGATGACGAACTGAGATTGAAGTCGGTTAAAAATAGAGACATTAAGTGGAAGCTAACTTATTGAGTGTAAGTAGGCCGAATCGATCACGAGCCGATTCGAGCGTTGAGCCTTTGCTCCGCCCGCACCGCATTGTCGAAGGATTGTTAAAACTATTTGATCTTTAACCTTCGCTCGTGCGACATCGCACTCTCCAAGATATATACGGTCAAGTGTCTTTCAATAAAATTATAGTATAACATTAGGCAAGGGAAAGCTTATAAACTGCAGGAAATATTATTTAGACGTTTTTAGCTTGGTTGATAACAAAGTAATAATTTCCGGTTATTGTAGTTTTCTTTTTTAAAGTGAAACTGTTTTGTATCCTGGAAAGGAAACCTATGTTTAAACTTAACAATCGTATCTGTACGTAAACATATTTAACCCATTCTAATTTTCATACAAAGCTATTTTAATGTTAATAATATTCTCATTAGGAAACGGGGACTCATAAGCTACTCGAATTCTGTAGTAAAAAAGTTATGTTTAGTAGCTCATAAATAATTCTTATACGTAATTACGTATTGCACGTTTAGTTGTTCTACAACCGTGTGTTTAGCGTAAGGGACATTAAGGACATGACGTAAGTACAAAGGGTGCTGGCGTTGGCTTGTCAAACGAGAAGTTTTTATCGGGTAGCCTGTCGGCGTTGAATAGGAATGAGCCTTGAATAATGCATGTGTGCCAGGCCTAACCCCCTTGCTACCAAACAATGGTGACCAATGTTTCACATGCCGTGATGAAAAACAACTGAACTCATAAGTCTACTTAACAGTGATGGATTTGTTATTGATTGAATTTGCGCTTTTTTCGTTCCTCTGGTTCCTACATAGTTAATCAGTACAATACTCTATTTACTTCTATCTGGGTCAAGTAACACATATAGTAATGATCAAAAGCTTATTTCCATTACCACTTCATAACAAATTAAAAGACAATATTTAAATTATAGTTGTAGATGTGTTTCAGTTCACGCTTTAAAGTAAAAGTATGCTAGCATGTGAAACTAAGTAGGTTAAACGCTACCGGGCAAGTTTTACTTCCTGCTCCTGCGCCATTTAATCTGTTGATCTTGGAACCTATCTCCCGCCAATTTTAACCTTTTGTAATAAGTGAGTTTTATTGGAAGAATAATTTGAATTTAAACAGATGTCTGAAGACTGAAGTGCCTATGCATATGCAATGTAAATATTGGTCTAGATAATATACGAGATCTGACATAAATTGATCCTTGCAAATATCAACCGTGTAGTTTTTTTCTCGTGCCTAAATCCAAGCTTACCGATGTATCGAGCACGTTGCATAACGGAATATTGACCCCACTTTAGCATGCGATGGGCAAAGGCCTAAGCTTTTTACGAGACCTACAGACAGGTTAATATAATGCATGAGATATAGTGCACGGATTTGAATGTCACCTAGGTATCTACATCAAATTTAAATAGGTACTGTAACCGTAACTGACACATGTAAATAAACTCATAAGTCGTGGCCCCTTTCAGAAAGGTAGTTATTAAGCGGGTCGAGCCATGGCAACTCCATATAAAAAAACCGGTAAGTACGAGTCTGACTCGCGCACCGAGGGTTCCGAACACAGGTCGTGTACCCGTCCCGACCCCATTCTTAATAGCGCGTATGTACAAAATACAAATTGAACGCCGTTGGTACAGCGTCACAAGTTATTGTTGTGACTTTAAACTAAGCACCTAACAACTCCATAAACTTTAGTTGACCCATAGGTTAACGGTAGGCAGATATCAAAGCGCAATCTATTTAATCTCCTATATTAAACATTAAAATTATTACGGCTCGATGGGTCAGCATGTTTTGGCTTATATATATATGGCAAGCACTTTAGAGGCTATGGGTCAGTGTATTAAGTAACTCTAATGTATTGTTTTTCATGCGATTATGCATGTAATTGCTAGAACTTTAGGGGCTGAATGCGTTGATTTTAATTGACGTAAGTCGTTTTGGTTTAGAGGATTTTATTTTACTTATACTATATGTTTACACTATCACGTCCATTAATACATGTTAACATATATTCACTCTAAGTGCAACAATTACTTAGAGGTAAACACCACTTGAGAAACTGTGTGAATATCACTTAACTAAATTAAATTTAAATATAACAAAACGCAAAAGAATAATAACTACTAGCTGACATTAAGCTTACTTGACACCACAAACTTGTAAATATTGTGTAGCTTAAACATTAATACAGAGAAGAATACAACATTAGGGTTAAGGTAGTAAAATAATTCAAAGTCATTGAGATATAACAAGTATGCATATGTACAGATGTAGTGCAAAATGATTTTCCTTCGTACTTTATCGGAAAAGTTCGTATTTATCGTGCTCTCTCAATTAGCTTGAGTACCCATCTTACAACCGTAGGGGTAAGTCGCATCAGCAGACCAATATATATATATAGAGTGGCTAACACGCAATACAAATATTCGCTATAGTTTTGATTATATTTACAGTTTACTTATGAAAAGGTTGAATTACCATACCGAAACCTGAAAAACGGTTAAAAAATCCAGTCCAAGGAATTATATTTAATATATACCTGTACTTCATATCAGAAAATAGCAATAACTCAGAGTATTTTGGCAAAGTTCAACAGCGAATTTCGGACGCACCGGGCATATGCCTATAACGGGCTAAACCTACAATAACAAAATTTTTGAACCAGGAAAAAGAATATAGAAAAACTAAAAATATCAACACAAACAATTTTAAGCTGGGTAGACCACGCAAGAAATTCTATCTAGATCTTGGTGATTTTGATTACGCAGTGATACGACGAATGGTTTATAACTTCCATCTGATTTATAAACAAGTTCCAACAATAAGAGTACTAAAGTCCAAATTAATAGAAACAATGAATTTCAAAGGCTGTGATTTTACACTAAGAAAGATACTACGCCAAATGGGTTTTCTATTCAAGAAAATTACTAACAATAGAAAAATGCTCATGGAAAAAGATGACGTTATACTTAAAACTTGAGAGTGTCGAAATATACGTTTTTTTGCGACATAAACGCCCGTATCTTTCTTTTACGTTAACTTAGAAGTATGATCTTTTCACAGCTTCAAGAGATCGAGTTGAAACTTATATTAAGGTCAACCTTAATATAAGTTTCAACTCGATACCTTCACGCCTTCCCGAGATAAAGGGTCGTGACAGACAGACAGACGGACAACAAAGTGATCCTATAAGGGTTCATTTCTTTTTGAGGTACGGACCCCTGATTAAGGGGTTTAAAAAATGTACAGTTATACTTTTTTAAACCCCTTAACTGCATTACTTGAACATTTTAACTATATTAACATACGATTACACGATTTGTATGTAACATATGTAGTTTCCTGAAATGGTTTCCTGTTATATTTAATGCAGGTAAGTACTTCTTTCTAAATGTAAAGATAATAGTTTAATTTGTTAATTAATTTAATTAGGCACTAATCGTTATGTTAAAGCAGTACGTATTTATTTATTTATCGTATGGCAATTATTTCGAACTATGAGATATTCGAGAAGACAATATGGTTGTCAGTTTTGTTGCATTGTTTAACACCACTCAGGGGTCACGTGTAGGGTTACGGTGGGTACTCTCTTCGGAAGCGATCACCCATCCAAGAACTGGCTTGGGCCGACGTTGCTTAACCTCGCATACCGCACACGGTACGCAGGTGCCGCTGGGCCACGAGCGCTTCGCAGTTTAAGCAGTGTTATATTTGCACGATCGAGCGTCACAGCGAAGTGAACGGATATTACAATGCCACGGTGAGAAAGCTCGATCTGCGCCGACGCTGGTACAATGCTCACGTTTGCGACATCGCCGTCGTCAACTCAATGTGTATCGATCTCTTAAAGGTCACAATCACAAAGCTAAATACCAGCATTTAAAGCAGCTGTGAACTTTAAGGACTCTGAAAAGCTCTCTGTAGGAATCCATCGTCAGTTCTCTTATTTGGACGGTTTACGTAAGTTTCAATTATATTAGTAATGAGATCGTTGGTATTGTTTATTCGTTCAGTCATTTACTATCTTTAGAGATTTTGGCTTAGTGTTTCTCTAGCCCTTTCGTATCTGATGCGCTCCGTTTACAAATTACTGCGAATAGAAACAACTTGTCTAAATAAACTTCATCGTACCACAAATAAAAGTAGGATCTGGTTGGAACTTAAAAGGCGACAATGTCCCGAATGAATGACAAAGCACCTCTAAACACAATATCAAAGAAAAGCTAAAGGTTCCTTTTGTAAGCCTTGTTTAGCCTTAAGAAAGCGTTCTGTGTTGAGGGCGCGGAAGGTAAATACATAAAGTCGAAATGATAACAATAAAGAACTTAATGAAAAACTATCAGTTCATTGTAATAAATGTTTATAATTTAGTATAAACGTGTCACTGTCGATTTTAAAGTACAATGTTGCTACATTACGACGACATCATGTCATGCCAATGAAAAAGAAAGTTAGAAACAAACTTATCTGAAATTAGCTACAGGTGCAGTGAATCATAGGCTTAACGTTGTATTGAAGATTGAGAAAAAACGTCAATGTTATCTAGTGTGGAGACGAGTGAATACAATAAGCTTCGGCCCACGCGCACGGTGAATCATGCGCGCCGAGCAATACAACGAGAACAGCAAAAACATTACCTACTTTTGGATAAGTTTCCTTTCTCTTTCTACACTTCCAAGTGCACCGCGTTCGACGGCATTCGTTACATCAATAACTCGAAGAATAATGAATGAATCATCACACCGCTTAAGTACACCAAAGTCAATGTCATAGCATCGCTGACAATTTTACAGTGAATTTGAGCAAATACTTAATTTTTCTAATTAACAGAAATGAGT
The DNA here is from genome assembly GCA_963556455.1 of Epiblema foenella. Lineage (NCBI taxonomy): Eukaryota > Metazoa > Arthropoda > Insecta > Lepidoptera > Tortricidae > Epiblema > Epiblema foenella. The sequence goes on along the minus strand of OY747099.1, from coordinate 7,441,931 downwards.
CGAGATACGCATATGAAGTGAAGAATCTGCAGCCCAATAACGATCGTACTCGGAAAACAGAATGTTTATACATGAACACGCCAAATGGCACATAAACGTTTAAAGCGCCGTAAATTTTTCTCTTAATCTCGATGGTACGATGACAAATAAAACGTCCTTTCACCTGGGAGACGCATTTGGACCAGATTAATAAAATAAAGTGACTCCTGATGTTAAATTGCGGCACACTAAAAGGAAAAAAATGTGGTTTTGCTCTTTAAATTCCAGTTTCATAAAATACTTTATCTTCGTGCCGAGAATAGTTTCTATTCACATTAATCTAATGGTTTCCTTGAACCATCCTGATTCAGTTAACATATGTGAAGAAAATGTTAATAACATTAATAACATAATAACAGTAAGTAATTGTTAAGTAATAAAAATCAAACCTAAGTAGTAATTACTACTTAGGACATAAATATAATCTCGCATAAACGTCCAGTCATTGCAGCCAAAGCGTGACAGAGTTGAACGGGTGACCATGAAGTGCGTAGAGCGACTGGCGTGATACGTAGAAACGGTGACTCACAGAAGAGATCCGAACATACGCACGACTCTGTAACCGAAAGGGACGCAGTCATCAGGAACCGGTTTAAGATTTCGAGTTTCGATCCGATATGCTCCTGTCTGTGCTAAGTCGACTTTGCTTGAGTGGAGCAGGCGCTCACGACTCTCGGGAAGTTGTAGATCATTATTTTTTTGTTTTATTTCTCTGGACACTTTAATTAGGATTGATTTTTACGACTCCGCCGGTTAGAGCTGCCGCTTGTTTAGCGCTTTTACTAAATGGTCATTAGTGTATTTAGTCACCACATGAACGGATTGTTATTTTTTAGAATGCTAATCATGTTGTAGTAAATATAATACATTATATTATTTATCAGGTGGTTAAAAGTGAACTACTAAGCCTCACTTTCTCCATCAAAGCATGGTCTGTGTCACGGTGAAGTCATCACTGCTTCTGTTCGCTTATCTTGACGCCGTTGATAAAGTAGAGCTTAGTTAGGAATGTTACATAATTATTTGTATGAGAAATATCCTGTTTGGTCCTTTTTATCTAATTATTAGGTATATGATTTATGTATGACTTTCCGATTTCAATTTTTACAATAACAATTAATAATATAATGTATAATGAATAATACATATTCTACAGTAAAAACGTAAAGCATCGGACGCTACCATCGACAATAGTCGCGTGAGAGCAGTCTGTGCACTGCACTGATCGCTGAAGAAAGTCTTCAAAGATAACAGAAATTTTCCGAGTCGGTGGAAATCATCGCGCCTCGGTAGTGAATCATTACGTGTTTTTTTTATCACGAGCGAGGAGAAAACTCACGTGTTTACATGACAATAACAAAGTAGGTACCTACACCGCTGCTCACTTGCAAACTAATCGCATTAAAGTCTGACAGCAAATTCGTTCATACAATCTCACACGTATTTATTCTGATTAAAACTCGTCGGACTAATTAGCGTTGAATAAGAATATATTTTCGTCTAGGAGAGCTGTTAAATGTGGAAGACAGTCAACCGCGGGCGCTACATAACGGCGGAACAAGGTATATTTATCGTGAGCCAACAATCGTTAAGGCTACTGTTATTACGACAGCGTCGGGACCGGTCTGACCACTTCCACTGCCGAAACGGCGCCTAACAGCCTTTACTCGAGATCCGGAGGGCCCATTTCAATCAAAGTAGCCAGCTGCAAACTCCCTATGAATGGTTATCATATTATGATGCTTTCGCTGCTTATCGGTATTCAGTAATGAATTGTCTCTATTTCATCGCCTAAACCGTGTATCAGATTACGACATTGTAAAATGTTCGTATGGCTACCATTATTTTGTTGTTGTTAAAAAAAACTTCAATGTAATATGTAATCCACCTGAGAAAGGCAGCTGGCTATAGGTACAGTACTATTATCTCACGAGCGCGGGTTAGCCATAGTTGTAACTGTGACACATAAGAACACAGAGACAATGTGAACTCATAGCTCCTACGCTGATACATACACGCACATATCTTAGAAAATGTGCATGTATGTGTCTACACAACACACAACCATGGCTCACCTCACCCATGTCTGTGAGATAAAAGGACTTAGTCAAAGGGCAAAGTTTAGGTACCGACGAATAGTATAATTATTACATGTAGATAGTAGATGTTTAAATGGTAATAAAACCCTATTTATAATATTAAGCTTTTAAACGGCTACGTCGACAATATTGTCCGTCATAAATGTCTAAAACACTATAATTTACCTAGACATGTTTCTGCTGTTCAAGGAATCTATCAAGATCATACACATTTACTTACTCATAAATCAAAACTCATGTTTATTTTATTATCTTAACCGGATGCCAAGACACAACATAACATAATATCATTTATATTATTTGTCATACGTCCAAAATCTAAATTTTAAAAATATCAGCCCTGTTCGTGTCGCGTCATGCACAATGTAGGGTTCCGTAGTTGCCCGTCTGTCACAGAATGCGGATAAACATGAGATCTTGGACTGTAATTCGCCATTTTGTCGGTTTTATGTATGACAAATTACAGCTTTCTGGTGCGAAGGTTCACTCAGCTAAGCAGCCGGCAAACATACGGATAAAGGCACTCAAATACATTTCCAATTTTTTATGGTTCTGTAGTCAACAATCCTTATAAATTACCATACAGACATGTCTCCTTATGATGAAACGTAATGTACTTACCTACAGTTGTCCCCGACACAATAATTTAGGTACCTCTTATGTAGAAATTTACTGTCCCTACCTCATTTTGCGGTAAGACGATGTTACACAGTCACGATGACTACGAAACCCGTGTTCGGTTGTTTCTGCTCTAGTTAAATCACGTTAATTTCCTCCTATTCATTCATGCGCATCTATCATATCCCCAATGAATGATTCAATACCTGATGCGACTGAATTAATGTGATTATCCAATCATTGGCAGCTACGACTAAATCTTCCCACACATGCCTAATTTATCACACGTACTAGTGCCAATATTATAATGTTGTGATTGATGGTTGAAGAGGACGAGGACTCTTCGTGAAAAGAGCGTGTTCAATCGGAACTATCAATGCAAATCGAAGAAAAACACGAACATGTTGTTGGACCGCAACTTCCTGTGAAGCCCATCGATTAGCCTAAAGCGTAGCGCTGGCCACTGAAAATTATCGTTTTGCGTGCTCAAGATTGGTTTGCAACTAAGTATACGAATTTAGAAGAGGGTAATTGCTGTCGAAATTCAGCGCTGGGGGGTGCACACCTGCGGGCGCCGCGTTCATTCATGGGAGCGGGCTGCGAGAGCTCAAGAACAATCCGCCGCGGATAATAACAGTTGGCTTTTCTCAGAAACAGTAGAGCGCGGAGGCTTTGGCGGAGGGAGTGTAGGCGTCTCGCTCGCTCGCCGCCTGAGGATGCGAGAGCGCGTGGGCGGGGCGAGCCGTGTTATGTCACGTTGGCCGTAGAGGCGTCCGAAGTGCCCCGCATGCATGCTGCGCTGCCTGCATCGCATCCTCTATAGTTCCCGACTCTTCATTATTGACGCTTGTCTAAGAACTAGAGGTCAGTCGCGGGTAAACATTAGCAGCTAATAAATTCACTTACCGGGAAATGGTTCAAAGCGCAACTGGGGCGAGAGAATGTTTGTTTTGCAATGATTATATTGTATTTAGTGGAATTTTGACTTTATACTATCTGAGTGTATACCTGGTCTACTGTATTAAAAGACTGTCCCACAACTACCTAAGTTACATATGTACTTAGTTATTTTTAACAGGTTATAGCTTGAAACATTAAAGCGCTGCTGATAAGATAAAGGGTACGTAGATTCGATTTCACCGTGCCTCAGGGCAAACGAAAAACAACAGTGTAATAAGCAGCTATGCTCCTGCGATGAATATATGCCATATAAGCCCCTTCGATTAATATTTACGTCTTTGTCTTAAAATTAAACTCACTAGAAGTCACCTAAACATTTTTAAAGACGAGATTTTGCCGTTGCCTCGTAAAAAAATGTTTTCCTTGTTTTATTATATTGTACAAAATATTAATAACTAGTCAGAAGTTTATCATAATCGCATAGGCTGACTTAACGACACGGAAAAATATTTCGAGTCCTAGGTTTATTATATTTGTAATGACTGCAGAAGATAAGCGGGATTAGGAATCCCGCTTATCTTCTGCAGTCATTACATTCCTTAGCGGCTCACATTAAGAAAGAAGACGCAAAACGCTCTGTGTACGTAGAAGGGTGAAGTTTGTCCGGTGGTGGTGATGGTGGTATTAACTTAATCGTAAGGGTCACCCAATCATAATCTAACTGCACGTTATAGGACATAAATACTTGGTTACTATGTATCGCATTGCATACAAAATAAATGGCACGACTTTAGTCCCACATGGTTTGGTTATGCCGTCGATTTTATTACACTAGGCAATGGTGAGTGACGTTTATAAATCATGGTTTTATGGTTATTCCTTACGATAGTAGACGTTTCTAAGCCAACGTGAAGTCGAATACAGCGCGTGGCACTTGCCAATGGTGTGATGTAGCTTGGCGGTTTATTCAACTCACCGATACACATCTATAAACCAAATTTGAACAGAATTATTAATAATACGGATACAATATAAGTCGATTCAGTTGACCAGTCAATTCATATACACTGACTCATTGGGCTTAGTGTTATGCTATTTTATGATGATAATAGTTATAATTCATAAACAAATTGCGATAATTACGATAGGTTATCTTTTTTCTTCTCTTCATACAAACACTGTTAAACAGTGTGTTACCGCCGTAATGCGGCCTTATATATCATCATCATCATCATCATTTCAGCCGAAAGACGTCCACTGCTGAACATAGGCCTCCCCCAAGGCTCGCCATTTAGACCGGTCCTGTGCTGTTCGTTTCCACCGGATTCCCGCGACCTTCACCAGGTCGTCACTCCACCTTGTCGGAGGCCTACCGACAGCTCGTCTTCCGGTGCGTGGACGCCACTCAAGCAGTTTCTGGCCCCATCGACCGTCAGTCCTGCGAGCAATGTGCCCTGCCCACTGCCACTTAAGTCTCGCAATTTTGAAGGCTATGTCGGTGACCCCAGTTCTACTACGGATAGCATCATTCCTAATTCTATCACGCAGAGAAACCCCGAGCATAGCTCGTTCCATTGCTCTTTGGGTGACCTTGAGCTTTCTTATGAGGCCCATCGTTAGCGCCCATGTTTCGGATCCATATGTCATCACTGGCAACACACACTGGTCAAAGACTTTTGACTTGAGGCACTGCGGTAAATTGGACGAGAATACACTGCGAAGCTTCCCGAACGCTGCCCAGCCGAGTCGGATTCGAAGAGTGATCTCTTTCTCGAAGTTGGACCTACCTAACTGGACTGTTTGTCCCAGGTATACGTACTCGTCAACAACTTCGAGCGCAAGGCCGCCGATTATTACGGGAGTTGGTACAACATGGGCATTACACATGACCTTCGTCTTGTCCATGTTCATTTTCAGACCAACTCGATCGGAAACTCTGCTGAGATCAACGAGCATTGTACTGAGGTCCTCCATGGTCTCAGCCATGACTACAATGTCGTCAGCAAATCGAAGGTGAGTGATGTACTCGCCATTTACGTTGATGCCTCGTCCTTCCCAGTCCAGAAATTTGAAAGCATCCTCCAGTGCAGCGGTGAAGAGCTTCGGAGAGATCACATCTCCTTGTCTGACTCCCCGCTGCAGTGGAACAGGCTTTGTTTCCTGGTCCTGTAGTCGGACGGACATGGTGGCGTTTTCGTACAGGCACTTCAGGACTTCGATATACCGGTAGTCAACTTGGCACCTCTGGAGAGACTGCAGTACAGCCCAAGTCTCGATCGAATCGAAGGCTTTCTCGTAGTCCACAAATGCTAAACAAAGTGGCAAGTTATACTCTTCGGCAGGGCCATCTTTCCCATTGGGCAATATGGGCACTTGCCCAGGGCCCCGCGATCGATAGGGGCCCCCTAGTTCCTGCCAGATCACCAAACGATAACCAATATTTATTACCGAAAAATATTTTGATCAAAAATCAAAGATAATGACCTAAGTACTTACTCATAGCTTTTACATGCGCGAATCTATGATTATCGGAAAATTGATGAATTTTTTTTAGCAGGTTCAATATTCAAAATTGATTTTTGACCTCGAGTTTGTTTAGTTTTAAGAAAAATCATTAGTCAATAATACCACCGAGCTGATCTGATGAAGATAGAAGGTGGCCATAGCAACTCCTACACTACATAAAATACACTAGTCGTGTTTGGACTTATTAGAACAGTTTCAACGACTAGTTGATAACTGTGAAAATAAGTATATTCGGCAATAAAAGTTTGTACCAAAAATGATTTTTTTGCAGAATCATAAACACTATAACCTGTGAATACTAAAAGTATCACTTTTATAGATTATATCATACTCTGTGAGCTGTAGACCTCGCGACTTTTTTTGAAAATTCTACTAACTGGGCTCGACAAAAAGATCCTATGTAATTATAGAACTTGCCCACGAAATTTCATGAGAACCTATTAAGAAATGCGCGACATGTACTTAGAGGAGAACAACCGGAAATCCGGAAATCCGGAAATCGAGACATAGAAAGCATTTTTGCCGAAGTTGAAGCAAAGAACGTTTCGTTTCGTTTCACTCGGTCAATAAAAATAAATGTAGAACCTTGTTTAGTCACTTTCTTTGTCTAAGATTCTAACAAAATAGTGATCCGTCAAGGGTATATAGGGGCCCCATTACCCTAATGTGCCCAGGGCCTCCAATTGGTTAAAGACGGCCCTGCTCTTCGGTCTTCTGTATAACCTGTCGCAAGGCATGTATGTGGTCTACGGTACTGTAGCCTTTTCGGAATCCGGCTTGTTCGGGAGGCTGGAAGTCGTCAAACCTGCGCGCGAGACGGTTCGTGATGACTCTCGAAAACAGTTTGTAAACATGGCTCAGAAGTGAGATGGGTCTGTAATTCTTCAGCAAAGTGTTATCGCGTTTTTTGAAGAAAAGCACCACCACACTTCTGTTCCATGCTTGCGGCGTTTTCCCCTCGTGAATTACAGAATTAAACAGCGTCTGAAGGGCTCTGAGGACAGGTTTACCGCCCGCCTTCAGGATTTCGGCTGTAATTCCGTCGTCACCCGGGGCTTTGCCGTTCTTCAACTGTTTGAGAGCCATACTAATCTCATACAGGCTGACGTCCGGGATATCTTCGGTATAGTGTCGGGTTAACCTAGCTCTAGGGTCTTTGGCTAGATCAACGGCGGGTCTTCGGGTGGTTGTGTATAGCTGCCCATAGAACCTCTCAACTTCACGCAGAAGCTCAGGTTTGGAAGAAATGATCCTGCCATCGTCGGTCTTCAGCTTAGTCATCTGGCCTTATATATACTCTATATAAAACTCATAATAGTATGTTTCATTAGTAATTGTTTGCATGTATTAGCAAATCATAAAACATATATGAATTAACCACACAATTAAATTTCCCAAATCTACACCTTCAATGTGAGACGACGTTGTCGTACTTAAAAAAACATTTGCACTTATAAATGTTAATTTAATTACATGATGCCCATTTAAATTCTCTTACAAATGAAGTCGAATTTAGGTTAAGGAACTACGTTTCCAATTTCCATATTCTACTAAAAGAAGCACAGAGGTGACAGAGGTTCAACCATGCGGCGGTGAGGGCCCGAATCCCAGCTTGTACTTGAGATTTCGAACTTATGTACCTAATATTTTTTAAATATTAACCGTTGTAGCTTTTCTGTGAAGGAAAACATCGTGAAGTTACCTCATACAGAATGTATGAGGTAACTTAGATATTCGAAGGTGTATGTGAAGCTCCCAACCCGCACTGGGCCAGCGTGGGGACGACTGTCCGTTCCTTCTTTTCTATTATAGGAGGACTGTGCCCAGCAGTGGGAAGTATATAGATAGGCTGATGATGATTATGAAGATGATTTAAAGAAAAGCCCGTATGCCGGCAACACATATATATATAAACTATTTTCCCAGAGGATTGATCGTGTTCTCCCAAATTGTTCCCGGAATGGAGAGCGCATTAGTGGTATCAAATTGGCCAATCAATTGGAACCGACTTCACTACAAACTGAGTGAAGCTATTAAGCCAAGTGCAAATGTACCGAATTACAGCTATTTGTATTAGTCGGAAGGGTAGGAAACCCACGAACAAAGGGTTATTTCAGAAATCCGATTTGTGTCAATTTTTATGAATTCTAATTCATTTTAAGTCTAGTTAAGGGAATCATTTTTTATAAACCTCCATATCATTTTTCTCCCACGACTATGTGCGTTGAAAAATATTTGTTTCATCCACTGGTTATATGTATGGAAAGCTGTACCCCTAAAATGTAATATTTTTTTGTAATTTCACATCACTTTTATGTAGCGGTTCATAGAATACACCTTCGTACCAAATTGCATAATTGTAGTGCGTATAGTCTCCGAGTAAATCGGCTGTGACATACGGGCGGACGGACGGACGGATGGACAGACATAACGAAACTATGAGGGTACCGTTTTTGCCATTTAGCCAAAAGGAACCCTAAAAAGATAGTATTATTTAGAGAAACGATTTGTCACCATTGGTATAAAACCCATGAATTTTTTTCTAAGTATATAGAAATTATCAATATTATCATACATAAATATAAATAGACGGCTTGTGTGTATTTCTAATGTGCTCCGTGTAATTTAATGTAATTTTTATACGCTAACCTATCTCAAAAGAAAATTTGAAAACAAAATATTCGCCTAATCAATCGATATGATTTTTAGCGTTTGCAACCAAAAATTTAAATTAGCCTATAACAACAAATGCAGCATCTATTTTTTTAATGATAAATAGTTAACACGCGAACTTGGATTAAAAATAAGTTTTGAGCTCTCGCTGTACGATTCGTAGTGAACTAGACGAATACTGTCTATAATTCTTGTTGACGTTATCAGCGGTGCGACGTCACAAATGCTGGACTAAGATTAACAACGATTTCGCAGAACCAGTGATAAAGCTTGCCTTGTGATAAGAAATTGTCAAGAAATATGAACTTGAGCACCTTTTACCTTACCTGATAATATTTTTATTCATCTTTTTGTAAACATTGTACAATATACAAGGTCAGGTTAGGACACATAATAAGTCGTGATAGAACATTTAAAAATATGCTTCTACCTATAATTTAGAACCACATTTACTATGGGACTGGGACCAACCGTACTTATACGGGCGCAAAAAACTGCTGTTTCATAGGAAAAGTCTTCAATCCGACTAATCGAAATGTATAAAGAAGCTGTTTTTTTCTGGCACGATCAAAGGTCTCGTAGCAAAAGTGGTTCGGAATCACGACTTACTGTCACCTTGTATAAATATTAAGATACACATATATATTAGGTTCTACTAGTGGTTAGTAACTGAGCGCTCCCGTGCTTTGGAAGGCACTTTAAGCCGTTGATCCCAGCTGTTATCTATGATAGTAGTCGTTAAGCCATGTTAGATGCCTTCGGGCGGCTCGAGCACCTTTAGCGTCAAGTTGCGCACTCACTCGACAAGCCTTTTCCAATAAGGTCTGGTTTCCCCTCGGGTTGGAAGGTCAGATGACAGTTGCTTCCGTAAAAACTAGTGCCTACGCCAAATGTTGGGATTAGGTAGCAGACCCCGGGTATCATTCAGGATGCAACTGTAATGGGATAACACTAGGAGGATGATTATTATTATATTCTACTAGATCTATTGCTAGTTCATCTTAGGGCATGTTAAGATAGGCGGCGTGGGGCCCCGCGTCGGCAGTCGCCCAAACACAAACATGGCGAAGTGGCGATTAGCAGTTTACGTACAAAAGTGACAGTTTCCATTCCATACTTAATCGCTTGACCCCACGCGCGTCCGTCGACAAGGCTTTAATTATGCTTAATCTATCTACCTACTTAGTTTGACAATAATGATGAACATTTCAGACCTCGTGGGGCAAGCATAAGTCTTGGTTTATCGATAGAGTTGATGTGAAAATATTTTGCATCTTACCAAGATTAGCGTAGTATCCAGCTGGATGCATCATGATTGTACCCAATCACCACAGGTGCAATTCCATTTGTCACTTACCTAAAATGAACAAAATGTAATGTAATAAACAATGAAACACGGCAGTTGTTACACAAAACTCAATAATTAGACACTAGTTATAAACACCTGTCATTCGATAAGGCAGTTAAATTAAATGAACTATATAAATACCCAGAATGTTATACTATGTGATATTAATAAGTGAGATAGTATTAGTAGTATAGAACTATAGATAATTACACTCTCGGAAGTAGTCGTCTATTAGGCTGTTATCCTGTCGACATTAAACCACACACACACACACACATTCACATTATCCAATATTGCAACTGCGAGAAATGGTAATCTGCATACGATCCGCCGTGCTGCACTATTCGCTAACATTATCAGCGCCGATGTGCATGGAATATTCGGCATAGGGGCAAAATTCACGGTGCAAGGGTTGCATATTCGGGCCGAGGCATGCGGAGGCGAGCACACGTGGCTGCCGCGGCTGCCTGCCTAGGAATCTGACCAAATGCCCATCGGAGCTCGATTGTTAGTTAAATAGCAATGCTTTATTTATCGTTTGCGGTGGGATTAACATGCCAGGTATCCTTGGGGAAGGAATTTTGATTCATTTGAGTGAAGTGTACTTAGGTTTATTCTTCATTCAGCGGAACCAGGTTAGGGCTGTCACTGCAAATTCGCTTGCAACAAAGCTTATGTTGAGTTACAAAACAATTTACGCCATTTAAGAATGGATAATCCTCATAAATAGCAATTTGCGTCGTGACAAACGATCTGCGTTGCGTCGCCGCTTAGTTTGGAAATCTCGTATAATGCGGCTATTGTTAATTATACAAGTCACCGCGTCGCTAAACATACGATTTATTGTCAGCAAACTAGGACGGCGATACATCTAGCTAACGTGAGATTTGTACAGCAGCATGTCACTATGCAATGAATGGCTTGAAACATTGAAAAATTAAGACTAACATTAATCTTTCTTGCATCAAAAACAATGATCAACTGCTCATTCAAAAGATTTGCTTTCTAATTATTTGCTTATGTGCTTCACTTCTGCTCTAATTTATTAATTAACGATCCGACTGTTCCCACAACAGACGTTTAGTGAGCAAGAGTTCGTTCGGTATTTTATTTACCGCCGCTTGAGACTAAAAGCCTGGGTTACGAGTCGAAAAATCAACATCTTTGCCTCTCTATGGGGAAGTAATGTCAGACAGATCGAGATCGAACGAAAAGATACTACAAATCGGGTTTCAGATCTAGCGGCTACGCGTTTTGGTCGAGAACCACTACCGGCAGAGACTTACCGCGTAAACTTCATGTTTTTAATGGAGACTTATCGCCGTATCAAATCTAGACCGAAGATTAAGAAACAATGGCATATTAATAAAACGTTTCTTTTATTGGAGCGAGACAAAATATAAGGTTTCTAAGAGCTCACGTAGTGCAGTTAATGTTTCATTTCATTCATGAATAAGTAAAAGTTTAACGTATAAAAAAGTGTTTAACGGGTAAACTGTGATTTTACTAGTGGTCAAGCGATGTAGGACTGACATAAGAGCTATATATCTCTCAGTAAGCACCAAGTCCCGGACAGGGGCAAATAAAACAATAGAACAATGAAATACGCTGGACTGAAGCGCGCTCCGCTAATGAACTGCCACACCGACACCAAACGCACTTGGTATTAGAACGACCATTAGTTAATGTACAAATTATGTAAAACTGTACTTGACATTGAAATTCAGGTTTTCTTAAATAGTTCGGCAGGGTTATCATGGTAGTTTATGTACTAACCTTATTAGGAATAATGTAATTGCCATTTTTTGACATTAGCCCATACATTTATACTTCAAAAATGACATTAAAATATACCTACCGTTAGTAGTTAGTACATTTTCTTTATCTCATTTTATTAACTTAAAATATTGTGTTAGTTTCATTTTGCATAAGCATTAAGCATTTGCACGGGGAGCAGAGCATTGCACTTAGGTAATGTACAAAGACTTTAAGGACCAGTAAACATTCCAATAAATCTGTTCGTGGAAACGTATGTGATTTCATTCAGTTAACATACATTTCTGATTTAGATGAAATGTACTTTTTATTTTGAAAATACTTTGTTGTTAGTAACTCTTATTAACAATTCTAATGACTCGTCCAGTTACGAGGCTCAAGAGCGCTCAGTCGTTGGTGCATCAGATGAAAAAGTATGGTTAGGTCCAGCGTGGTATGCGCGGAATGGGAGAGAGCATCCGGGCGGCTGCGATTGTTGCCAGTTATCACTGAATGTTTTCCACCGGGGCATTTTGTGCCGCCACAAAAAACCACATAAAGGGCGGGAGCGGCTCGTTTGAGACGCCGCCCCTGTGGGAAAATCGTCGCCAGAAAACTGCCACGCAAATAAATTATAAACTCTCGCACGTGGAACGCAGTCCGGCTACATAACGATTTATTCCTATGAAATAAGTTGAAAAACGAGCTTTGTTGACGCATTAATGTGGAGTTGCGAGGCGGATTTTTAAATAGCCAAGCGACTTATGCTTATTGCACGAATCCCTAACGTACCTACTAACTTATGGATTCGTCTCCCAAGTGTTTGATAACCATAGCGCTTTCAATAAGACTGTGAATCAATAAGATAATTATGCGATCGAAATAAGCGATAGTATTTGATATCAATGGAAAACTAACAATAACGCCAAATCGAGCCAACTGCGATATAAATACGTCGATGCAAGAAGGAGATCAAGAAGCGATTTGTACATGCAAATCGTCGGCACAACCGGCCTTTGTAAATGTCGCGCTATCTCACGGCGGCGAATCATTAGCGAAAACGGAGCCCGGAATAGAACTGACAGCGAGACGATTGCAGCCTGTGATGGATGACGGGGTTATTACGGCGGCTAATACTCTGCCGGCGAATGAAAAACTAACCAATCGGCACCGTAACTGATTATCAATCTAGAATGTTCCGATTTGATCAGATCTTCTGTAATAATTATTCGATAAAATAATTTGAACCTTACTACTTAGACGAAGAATTAATCTATAGTCCAAGCTAAAATTATTTTATCAAACCTGAATGTGATCTGACATACACGTGCATTACTTACTCGATGGCATTGTGGTCGTACTAATTTGAAACAACTTTGCCCGACTATATATGTACCTATATCATAATAGTATCTAATTTAGCTCACATGAGTTTTTCCAAATGCTTAGTAAATACGGAGGTTCTAATCAAAATGCCCTCAGATTTATAGACAGTCGAATAAATTAACGTGGCTTACACAGAATAAACAAACATCCTGTAACTGCCCAGCAAGATGACGGCAGCGGGGAAAAAAATGTAAAATCGGACTGCAGAACTAGACATAACTGCGTAAGAGGCGCGTCCATGTCGCTCGCATTGAAAACTTGCAGAAAATGCATCGACGATAAGAAAAAAATCAGTCCGCCCGAGCACATATAAGTACGGCATAGCGTTGGTTGCATTCCATGGAAATGCCTCGCATATCGAGGTTTTAAACTAACCATTTACCGATTGCAGATATGCCATGGCCGACGAAGTAATCTGGTCAGATCGCTTCACTCGCATAGTTGGGGCGAAGTATAATTTTTAACCTAAATAAGTAAGGAATACATACTTATTTTTATGGTGCGTTAACGAGGTTTCAAGGTACCTTGCCATGATTATTTATAATTGGGATAGTACTTGTTTGGTACCTTACTTTATTGCTTGTACTTTGTTATTTGTTTATTGAAATATTTGGCTTGGTTCGGCGAAATAACATATAGTTCAACAATAAAATTTAATTAAGGTAAATGACCAGTGCTTAGTAATTATAGAGGTGATCTTTATTAAGGTATCGGGTATTAGGACGTTTAGCTTTCTTACTTAATAGTTATTTAGTTAGCGATATTGTGTCTTAACTAATCGTAGACTAGTTGATATTTTCGGTACGATTAATATTAAGCTATCGGTAGTTAGACTTTACGACTATTGTAGTTTGAGTCATTCAATACGCCTGTGTTAAGTTTCAACTCTATTCGACTCGTGTCCTATCATGATGTCTCCGTCAGCGAAATGTATCTGAACTTAACGGTATGTCTCGTCGTGGAATAACAAAAAGCGGTCCTGTCGTATCGCCACTACTTGTATCCTTGTCTCACACGGGATACCCACGGACGAACAAGCAGGACGCTAGTGCATTTTATAATACGGCTTCTAATTTGAGTTGGTTTTAATTTATAGTGCGACAGCCGCGCGGGCTCGTCGTAGCAACCAGGACGCCTCATCAATCTTTGGAACTGAGAATGGAGAAGGCTGAAACATCGCGCCGTTTTGTAAGAGCATGTTTCACGAGCGAAGTTGCTCCTACCCCTTTATTACTCGCTCCCCGTCTAAGTCTTACAACAAAGTTAGGATAAATGATACAGATATAACAACTAAGCGGCATATACTTGAACGGAAATTAGACAATTGATATTTTCGGATGTTAACAAATTATTGCCATCAATTAGTCAAAACTTAAACATTGTCGCAGAGAAATTTTTTTGATCGTCTACTTTACCAAACATGTGGCTCTACGTGGTTTGTCCATCAAAGGAAAAATTATTCATTTACCAATAAATGTATCATGTAAACCTCTAGATAACACGTAATAAAGCGGCTGGACAGCGGATAGAGACACGTACCGGCGGCACGTGAAAATCAATATACAGCCGACCCGTGACTGCCTACCTCATATAATATGTATTTTTAATTGATGGTTTTATAAGACCCGAGGGTCGGATAGAACTTGATAGGAAAAATGTGATTTCCACTCATTTAATTATTCTTAAAATAAGTCAAGGGCTAGCTTAGTTCCAAAATGAATGATGCATTGCCGTTATAATCACGTTTGTTCCAATTATCCACGCATATATTTGTGTCTATATTGCATTAAAATATATATTACATTGTCGTATTGAGTTTACTTTAGAATTGTTTATTTTTCCGGTTTAACTCGATGTTATCTTTGTAAAACGTTTTCTCTAGAAAATAAATCATATTAAGGTAGAATGGTACCACCTTTATAGTAATATTTTATGCATTCGGCACTTCAGTGTTTCTGCGTATCTGTGATAGCTGATATGTTCCGAACTTTTAACTTTTATCCAAAAAGATAATTGTTATTGTGTATTATTTTGTTTATTCCTATGAGTACATATGTTAATTAAACTAGCTCCCATATGAAGATACAACAAACGCACAACATTCCTGTTAAAACTAAATGCTTTGCTAATCAATTTTGTTACAATAACAGAAAAAATGTGAGCATAGTGAATTAATGTATTATTAGTACAATAATAGACTAACATATTAAAAAAAACTGTCACGCTACAACTTGTCTCCATAATGAGTAGGTAACTAATAAATAAGAATTAATATTGTATTCACGGGTGCAATCGGTTCATAAGCCTCTATTTCAAGTACTGTAGGTAGCCGGCTCTTTTTCTAATGAAAAAAAAAAACAATTATTTTACAATGAAAACAATTGAATTTCACGCACGTGTCGAGTTGAACTAGTTGAAGCCTAATGTTATTCGATCTACTTCACGGTATTGTAATCTACTTTAAGCAGGATATTGTATACCATAAACTTCAAATACTACAGTTTTATTCGAGCTTACTGATACAAAAATAAATAAAAAGATTATATGTTAATTAATGGAGTCCAGTATTTTTTTATTTGTTTTTATCATTAATAGGAAACATCATCTAGCTATCTACTTTTTATCAGTTTACAACTCAATTACTTCGAATGACGCTGACTAAATAAAACAATATAAACACGATAATTGTTTCGTTGAAAGCCCGAAAAACCTTTGCCAGACCTTTGCCATTTCAAGTTCATGCAATTTTGTTCCCAGGCTACCCCTGGGAACAAACTTGCAAGCTTGTACGAGTGGCAACAGTGAATGCCTTATCGGTGAATATCCATCACAGACCTGTTAAGCTGTTCATACATTTGACATGTCGCCGCAAGATTGAAATCATCATCATCATTTTCAGCCTGTAATCGCCCTCTGCTGAGCATAGGCCTCTCTTCGAGTACCACACTCGTCCCGGTCCTGAGCCAGTCTTATCCAAGAGTGACCCGCGACCTTCCTAATATCGTCGACCCATCGATCCGGTGGACGCCTGACGCTCCTTTTATCAAAAGTGGCCACCAGTCTGACACTATTTTGGTCCACCTGCCATCACTCTGCCCGGCAAGGTGCAGGACACCAACTCCACTTGAGTTTGGTAATGACATTCCAACGTCACGCACTTTTGTGCGGCGTCGGATCTCGGTATTCCTCACCCGGTCTTGCAGTCTAATCAGGGTACACCGTCTAATCCCGAGCTATAGGTTATAGAGGCGAGTATTCAGGCATCGTGGAACATCGGTGGATTCAAGTCGAGTCGAAGCTAGGTGTCAAATTATACTAAACGTTAACAATGTAGTGCTAATGAGCAAACAAAAACTTTCGTTCTAATACTTTATTACTTATAGTTATTACCTACGATATGTGGAACTTAATTAAATTTAAGACTATAAGTACCTTTGTTTGTATAGATTTAATTGATTCTGTCGCCTTTCTTTATCGTTATTTCGCTGTCCGCTGCTAAAGAAGGACGACAAAAACTTCTAATTGTCTTCGACGCCAGACTTACTCCTGATGTTTCTATTAAATCTGGTGCAATTTGCAAATGAACACTTTTTGCCCTCCGCGAACTTTCGCCGTTGACTTGCTTTATTCCGGGAAGCTACCTACGACTTTTCAGTCTTTGCTCAACTGCAGTCCATTGTATTGATGCTATACGTACAGTTCAACTGTGCTATTAATAAAAACGAGGTACCCTTATTGCAGCCCAGTCAGACTAGGGAGTATTACTGAATAGGAATGACTGAATAGAATTATTTATGTATGATTGTAATCTTTAACAATAATATGTAGCGAATACTACACTAGATCTACATCTATTTTTACTAAATAAACTACTACTAGCTCATGATTATTTTCGAGAATGATTCGAGGAAATCTACCGCGCATAATGCATAATGAATGAGTTCGCGTCGTAAATTATTACCTACTAAACGATTTGGCTGGCAAGGTATTGCCGGCCGTTGCTGTTGCGTTTGTAACGTTTGATAACTTTATTGTAACACAGGAGAGAGTTGAAAACTAAGAACAACGCAGTTTAGTAACTATGAAATGGAGCCTAGTAAAACTAGCCGAGAGACAATCAAGGCGAGCGAGCCCGAAATGCGAAATAAAACGTACAAATAACAAGTTTAATTAAATCGCCAAGACCCGGCGCGAACACGGGAACAATTCCAACTATAACGATAGTTTAACAAGTGAACTCAAAGAGCTTCATATCGAATGTTGCCTGCAACACACGTAGGTGCCCAGAGTTCAGTCAGTCGAGAAAATGATTCCTAGGTGTATTCAGGATTGAGTTATATTGCTATCCTATCCACCCGGAGCCAGTCGAGTCGATAAGCATTTCATTCGTCGGAAATTGAACGAGTGCGACAGATCTCTAGCTAAGTAGGTACATATTTTATTAAAACCTACCAATAACCAGGCTTGTAAGAACATGAAAAAAGATCGAGGTAAATAATAGTTCTATTTATTCTAATATATGTACATATAAGCCGAGCGTAGTTATATGTACATATATAACCATGAAAAATGTGCTGAAATGCTGTAGTGAAGTATGTATCGCTTTTGAGAAGCATAATTTGCGACTTTGTGTGTGTGGCTTTCGATCTGACAGTGTCACAAGTCCAGCTTTGCATTCAGTATAGGAACGTGACTCCATAGTGGGAGCATGGACTCATGAAAAAAAGTGCGTGACCACACATTGGGGCACCCGGACAGGGAACGTGTTAACTTTAACGGTTGCTCTTTATCAACCAATTGTGTGGCTATAAGTACATACAATCCGAGCAAATTTAAAAGGAGTCAAAAGAGGGAGAAACTCGTTTCGGCTGTTCAAGATTTGGCGTTCTTCGGTCTTCATTTCACAATAAAGCTTAAAAATTCACCAACTTTTCTCTATAAACCACATGGTAAAATTCTCAGATCTTTTAT
This sequence comes from Epiblema foenella, assembly GCA_963556455.1. Lineage (NCBI taxonomy): Eukaryota > Metazoa > Arthropoda > Insecta > Lepidoptera > Tortricidae > Epiblema > Epiblema foenella. The sequence goes on along the minus strand of OY747099.1, from coordinate 7,423,616 downwards.
GTTCTGAGGTAAAATGGTTACAAAATTTCCTCCTACATTTTCACGATGTTCTTCTCACTTCCTGTGTTGTGAGGCCATTGCCACGAGTGTCAGCATTTCATAGAAGTTTTGAGCTTCTAACGGGATCTGGCGAAGGCGGCATTTACTTGTAATTGAAAAACAATGTATTTTAAAATTAGATATATACGGATTATATTAAAGCTTAGTTATATAATAAACATGTCCCCTTAAAATATTTGTTTCCGTCAAAAATGGAATGGATTACCTACTACGTGTGTAAAATACCGTCGGTAAGGATGTTAGTGATTCGAGTCATCAAATCCTAATAGGTTACAATTTACGACGATCTCACTTAAGTTAATAACGCTTTAGCTCTACCTATTAAATAAAAGTTACAAACAGTAAGTACTGCGCTTAGTACATATTTCCATCAGTAGGTAAATTTAGTATGAACAGAATATTGATGCTAATAATTAGAAGCGGCGGTCACTCGAGCGACATGCTATCTCTTTGTGAACTTTTCCCTGGAAATAGTTGAATTGAAACGGCGCTTGACATTTTCCTATTGTTCTAAAAATAGCAAATGAGAAACTGATGTTCACTTAAATGTAGTATAACGCGAATGTAAACGTCTCTGTTTTGTTGCGGCACGGCGCGGATGACACCGATTTCACACAGCCTTAATCCCCATTTGTCACTTCTCTTGAGGGCAAAATTAAGATAAATAAGAGGCGAAGAGTGGGTCCTCTCTCATCCATCCCTTCTAGACATTAGAAGGTCGAATCCAACGTGCGTCCGTAATTAAATTTAAGCTTTACAGCTTTGAAATTACGGTTCATTTCATTGAGACAATATTGAGGGTTCCACAGCAGAGAGATCCACAAATAGGCATCCGAGAATAGAGCGAGGCTACTGGACACGCGGCGCAAATATCTCCAGAGCTGCAGTTTTTTTTACGGTTGACTTTAATGTAGAGGCTTTTTAAATGTATTTGCATATCTATCATATATTATTAAAAAGCGCATAATTGTATTTAATTGATAATTTGTACAATAGTCTGGAGTATAAAATATGGTAACAAAATGTTAGACTTGAATGGACTCAATCTATACAAGATTGTTCGTTTAAATGCTAATCAGCGTCACCAGTTTCCTTCCTTTTATTTTTGTCTCGGGTTTCGGCACTATATAAGGCATATGTAATACCTATACACTATTTTGTAGCATGAGACACAAATTCTGTTGTTCTAAGAGTTCGATTGTAAGAACATTTTTTTGGTCAATACAAAACACAAATATGTTCTACTCCATTTGTTGACTTGAAAATTATCATTTATTTCCTAAGAACATCATACACTTAATTATTACTTTCACATTACATGTTTAACAATTAACTATCAATTTCGATTCTTGTTACACATTATTCAAACTATTAGATATTTTATTTAATAATTTTTTTTTAATAAAAATATGATGTATTTTGTATCTTTAACTGTAATATTATTATTATATATTTTTTTAATTTTCCTTTTGGCCACATGCCACATCCATAGACGTTTATTTCGCGATGTTTTAATGTTTTTATTCTAATTGAATTTCCATTATTAGGTAAATTATAGGTTTTCGGCGTAAATCTGATAGATATGAAAGGCATCCCGCAAAGGTAACGCTCTGAATATCTCTGATTCGTGGTTGGGAAGGGTGTTTGGGGATTAGTGGGAGTGAACCTTCCGCAGGTCAGTAAGAGCAGGTAGCGTAACCGCGCGCACGGTGGTCGCCGTCATTCAATACCTCGCCTCGCTCGTTAGGGCAACCGACTGACTATTATCATTCGTATGTATTCAAATTCATATTAAAATAACACAATCTTTAACTCATTTCGATTGCTATTTATACGATTGGGGGTTTAACGAGTGATATGTCTGTGTGCAAAAAATACTTCTGAATTTTTCCTTTAACGCTAGTGTAATTGCGTCAAAGTTTAAATTATTATCTAATTATGTATTTAGCGCCTAATTTTAATCCTCAAGTGTGTGCAAATTGCGAGTGGTAATTAGATTTATACTAACATATCTACACTAATCAGTAATATCGAGTTGAGTCATAAATTAATCATATCATTGATAGTCGCTTGCTGTAATATAAAATATATGTCTATTATTGTCAGCAATATCAATGGAAATTTCTTTGAATCTCTTATTGTGAAAGATGATATAGAGTGAATAGCGTCGCAGGTCGCAGGTTTATTATAAGTAGAATGGCCGTTTCTTGCTGAGCTCGGTTACCCGAGCCGGTCGAGTAAGCGAATGGGCAGAGTTCTTCGATTACAGCATCCGGAGTGGCATTAACAGCTCGTCAATAAAGCACGCACTGCAAATTATCTCAAGGAGAAAGAGTCGCATAACGAGTGAGATTTGGTGTGACGTTTTTCATTAGTACCTATACCAATATTGTAGACCTTCACTCATCTACCTCTATTCAAGTTTAAATAAAATTTATTTAGATTAATTTATTCCAACTCACATTCTAAATTTATCTAAAAAGATAAAATCGGAAAAACCTACATCTGGAAATGGGTGAAAATGAACGCAATTTATTGTTTAGTTAGTAGTAGGTAAATGACATTAATGTAAGGCTCGTAAAGCCTTTAATTACGGGCAATGGTACTGAACATGTACTTCTAACTGAGGCACATAAGGAGGAATGAGGAACTTAAACGGTGAGTGTTTTTTTTTGAGCTGGAGAAGTGTAAGTAATAGAAGAGTTTAATTAAGGAACATAGCCATATAAGAGAAGTGGCAAATGGCGTTAAATTCAATTTCCCTAAGGCAGAATACGTGATAAATCGTTCCGAATCGGCCATTAGGTGCGACGCTGCGTGAGGGCCCCAAGTGTCAGCAGTTTACACGTCTTATTGCTTGTCGCAGCCGCCGGCTTCTCCGCAATAAAAACATCAACCGTATTGACCAAAATAACTCTTGGCACCTATTCGAGACTCCGACAGATACTGTAATTGAAGCTCTCAAAAACTAAAGAACTGAGCGCATCGATACCATTGCAACTAAATTCAATAAACATATATGTAATAATACCGTCGGATTCGGGGCGTTTCATGAGAAAATTACCGTTTGTAATTACACTGGAAATATAAGTATACATTGCTATAATCTCTTTGACAGTCTGGCTTTGGAAAAGTAAATGAAAATTTAAGTAGGTACCTAAATACATACATATACTCGCGCCCGTAACACATTAGGGTAGGCAGAGATCAAAGAACGCCAAATACTATTGTTCAATCACATCCATACATCTCTTCATACAGGCTCGTCGGTTGTGGGTACTTCTGACCTGGCATTTTTTCAGTATCACAGAAATTTGATCAAAATACCCTCGCCTTCTTCCGACCCTTCTTCCATCCATCTCCTGTCCATAAATTTTCTTAGTCAGTCACACATACTCTCGACATGCCCAAACCACCTATTCATACGTTTTTAAATCCTAGTCACTACATTGTCTTCTATTCCGCGTCTTTCTCTTGTATACTTTTTTTATCCGATCACACTAACGTACTCCACACATACTTGTTAAGTACTCGTACCTAATTGAAAAATTATAATGAAGATGGTAGACGGTTTTAAGATTTTTAAGCCAAACGACTTAAATGGGGGCTATCGTTTTTGTGCTCACCAGTTGGCGCCACTGTCGAGTAAGGTCCAGCTGTCAAAAATTGTAATTGGTTATTATGGACATGAGAACGAAATTTACATTTAAATCATATTCAATACCATAAAACCGTACCGTAAAAATATCGAACATACCGCATTGTAGCGCGGTCCCGTTTTGTTCGAAAAGAAGGAGGAAATAAGTTTCCGAGAGACAAAACTGTCTCAAAGCCCAGTCATTGACCCTTAACTCATATTTGCCATAATCAAGCTCAGATATTGCAAAATAGTCACCATATTGTTCCAATTAGATATCAACTCGCGTAGCGCAACCACAAAGAGTGACATTTGACGTTTCGGAGACCCCACGCTACACTAGCGCCTCTAGCGGCGAATTCATACGCGATAGCCCTCATTATACTGTCACTAAAAGGCTTTGTGGTCACTGTGCCCCCCGTTAGAACATAAGTTCCAAAACAAATTAGATTAAAATCCAGTGCCACTTCTTGCAACTTGTAGGTTTAAAGATCAGAAGCATGTGACAGATAATTGCATTGTATCTGCGATTAATATAATAATGATAAATAATGACTTTGATAAATAAATAATAATTTTGTCATGTCATTGCATAGTGGAAATAGCGGTCACTTTGGACATTTACGTTCTCCGGGGACGCGCTGATGCGCTGTGGCTGTCTTCCATCCCCAACTGTTTGGATTGGAGAGCTAAATAATCAACATGTTCTCAAATCATAACAGGGAATAATAAAGCGATTCGCCAATTAACTTCTTCTAAGATCCCTTAGATCTTTTATGTCGATAAATATGTTCTAAACATGCACCTACTGTGTTAAACCTAGGTATCTAAAGTTTAATCAGATATTTGGTCTAACGCATCTTTATAAAACCCGGCGTATTAGGAGCATTTATACTGACATAAGGTCTAATAGGACTATCAAATTAGATCCATAAAAATCGTTTAGAGGATTTAATTTCCAGCAAGCTGACTTCATTTAGCCCTAAATGCGTGTAATTCGATTTTGCCCAATGCATAAACATTTTCGTTCTTTCTTGTTCAGTTCTTTGCTTGTAGCTCGAAATCCACGGAAAATGTCATTCCATTCAATAGCATGGAAGCATGGATGGAATGGCGGGAAAAAGTGGAATGCTATAATAATTTATTATTTAATATGTCGATATCTGCGATATAGAATTTTATTTTTATTTAAGGAACAATGAATATAAAAAAACAAGAACATACTAAACTAAGGATAAAAACCTACTTACAAATAAAAAATGGGCTCTAATTCAGAGAATATAATAAATAATATAGAATTTGATTTAAATTTTAATTGAAAACTAAATTTTCAGATAAGTACGAAAGGTAAATATTATTTGGTCCTGATATTTTTTCATTAAGTATTTCATTGAATATTTTTTATTAACATGTTTTAGCTTTATTGGTAATTAGGTACTCACCTAATTTTTTGTGGACAAATGTCAGAATGTATGGGTAGATATTTTGAATTGAATTGGAAAACACCTACGCCTTTTTATAATAAATAGAAAATTATTCCTTTCGTCTAAATTAAAAACGGGTAATTTGGTTCGTTTTTTCATTCCGTTTATTTTGAAATAAATTTATATACTTACACTCATAATCCATAAAAATAATAAGTTTAATTATAAATAACAATTTATGGAAACAATTATTGTTTTGCAATGAATTGGAAAACGCTCACCATTAGCTTATTTAACATAAATAACGGTTATACTAATAATAAGACACCACTTTTTTTAATAGTTACGGATATTGACTTGATTATAATTAGAATGTGTACCTACACGTTACGTTATTAAAAATGTGAAAATACTTTGTTAATAGGTTGTTGACTTATTAATTAATTTGTAATATAGCGTTACGTGTCACTGTGTTATTTGTAAAATCACAATTTGTTTACGAATCTGCTCTAAATCTTATTACTTCAATGCTTTTACACATAATGTTTGCCTAAAATGAGTGATCACGCCAACAATGCTAGAAATGCATTAAAATATTTGAGGAATTTTGTTTGTTTGTTTTCAGTTTGAAATGAATACTCACGCCTCGGAAAAAAATTCGAATAGTAACAGTCCATTACACTTTGAAAAAATCACTGCATCGGTATCAATATCACTGTCAATTTGTTTACAATTCACTTGCACATATCGCGATGAACGCCAGCGATTTGATTAAATAAGAGCACAAGTGACATCACCACGCACAGATCGGAATACGTCAAATCGCATGCAGCCACCAACGCGACTGAAGTGTACGACGGGCGAACGATACCATACCGCGTCTTTCGAAAATTGCGCCATCCCAGTAAGCAGACTCAAGCGAAATTAACAACACAAAAGCACCTTGAGCACACTTCATTCCCGAGAACGCGCCTAATGCTGCCGAACCTAGCCTAGATTATGTTTACATCACGAAATGCTGACACCCGAACTACCGGAAGTCGAAGCGAACCAAACGCGACAACTATGTAAAATATTGCAGGATCGCGATCGCATTGTTGACATTCCCGAATAAAAATCACCAAAATATCGAGTTAGTTGTATGAACACCACCTTAAATATAATTTTTACTCACCTATTATGGTGTGCGAAGATGAGTTGAAGGGCCGAATTTTGATTAAAAGTAGAATTCCGAGTTAATTTAAAGAATATACTCTTATTGGTATGCGAAGAATGGCACAAAGAATCCCGACAACGCACGCGACGAATGCGCACCTCGTTTGCGCATATGCTGACACAACTTCACGGACGTTACTCCCCTTACCCCGCACACACCCGTTCTGCGCGCCTGTGTGCGTCTTCAAAGTGGTCAAACGTGAAATTTTGTTCATATATACACTAACACATGCGAAGTTTATACCTGCTGCCTAGCTCCCAACCGCCGCCATCTTTGTTACGACCGAGAGCGAGGGTCTCTCCATTTCGCTTCAACAAGCTACTGTCCGCCATCTAGTGGCGAACGTTTAATTACAAATGTTAACAGAAGATGGCAGTGATGCTCATGTCAAATTGACGACTTTCATAACTTGGGCAATTAATTAGTGCTTTAACTTCTTCTTTCATATTTCTATTTATTTTTCTACGATTTTTGTGATGTTTTTGTACATTTAGACCAATATTGTTTTTGACAATGGACGTAGTGTATCAAAAATAACACTGAAATGTTTTTAAATATGTGGACGTAGTTATAGGTAATACTTATTTTCCATGACTCATAGTCTCCCTGCTCGCTCAGAGTCGGGTTATACTTTCTTATGGTTTAATTTAATGTCTAATAGGGTTGTTAAATATTAAATAGGTAGGGTAGGTAGGTAGGTATAAATGAGTACAAGGCATCATTGTTAGTCATTTATTCCATAAACGGAGACAAAAGTTTACATCCTCATGAATATCTTAATGAATGGAATGTGTATGACTTACTTCGACACTATAATATTAATGAATAATAATAATTTATTCAGTCGTGACACTACTTATCTAATAATAACAATGTTAATCAATACAACAATAAACATTCTTTTAAATTTTTTATACACCTATCCATAAAAACTGTTTAATCCAAAACAACTAATATTTGGTTTATAACTTAGCCCTTAAATGCATGACTAATTATGACCTCCTTTTCACATCGGAAAAACAGCACTGGTGCTACTAGTTATTATAGTATATAGTTATTATAGTTGCATACACTACTTTATCTACATCCATATGTTAAATCCTCTTTCATGTGTTTCATGTGGGCGCGTTGAGCCGGCGGAAGCAATGTTTAACGAGATAGCCCGGCCCGCAGCCCCCAGGTTGCGACTTGCGACGCGCAGCTCTGCTGTTATAGTTGTACGTGATCTCATAACCGCATCGTATTTAAAAGCTGGTCCTGACCAACGGTTTTTGAACATATAAAAGATCATAATTACTTTATGTATTGACATCTTTTTGTTTTGACAAGTAGTTGCTAATCAACCCGCACGATTGTATAGGTCGGTTCCGAAAGCGTTTTATCATATTGATGCACTTAATAGGTATGAAAAAATATCTTTTCTTTACTAGTAAACTAATTTATGTTATGAGGATGTCCTTTATCTCTGCAAAATAACTTAATAATGTGAGATGTTAATTTTTATTTACATGGCTGTAACAATATTTATAATATGTTTTTGTTTATACAAATGACTTATCTATAATCTTTAATAACCAGGTAGTTGAAATATAAGTTTTATGGTAATTTTTTAAGGTTTAAATCTTCCAATACGTCACATTAAAACCTATCATGCTAGCTGGGCTGGGCTGTTGAAGAGAAAAGACCTATTTATACAAGGCCTTATAGTCTGGTGTGTAGGAAATGTTTTCCCGCTCCTCCTCCGTGTAGGCGGATATAATATTACCTAATACCCATACCTGATACTAATTGCAACTTAACCCTTAACCCCATTCAAATCACCTCAACAATGTACATTGGAATGTATAGGCTCAAAACTTTTATCGTCTTTTTGAATATTTCAAAGTACAACAAATTCTAAACTTACTTTAAGTATGTAATACCTACCTGGCTACCAAAGCGGGAACATGTATTATTAATACAAGTTTGTTGTCATCTTTAATTCCTTACTGTTATGCGCGTACGATGCTTGAACATGCATTTAAGGGCAAAATGGAAAGTTTCTGTGCATTTTCCACGTAGGTAGATGTTCTTGCTTGCTTGCTTGATAAGAACAAATTTGCTCATGCAATATGCTCATTGATTGATAAGAACAAAAAATAAAATCATTAGAATCTTACTTGGTGAGCAATAAAAATACGTAGTTGTATTTACTATTTATCTCACTATTTTATCTTTATCTTAGTGTTAAAAATTATTTTCTGTTTACTACTGAACTTGTCTCTGCTAGCAATATCATAGATCGCCGTAGAGAATTGACAACATTTCACTCTATATCGCACCAATATTTTTATTAATATTTATCATGGCTTATTGTAAAAAAATATTAAGCTGGTGATCATTGTTTGACATACTTACGACAAGTTATTCATAAAAGTAACATAATGATAATAATAAGGTAATTTTAAGATGACATTAAACTATTGGTGTTTTCCTCTTTTTAAACGAAATACAGGAAACTAACAAAATTGTAGGCTCTGAAATATAAAATGTTGTCAATTGTGGACAACATCGGTAGTTTAGCATAAACTGACGCGTAAGATTAAAAACTAGACAACAACCGTTGTAAATTGATTACAATGTTACTTGGTAGCTACATTGTTTAAAATTGGATAGATACCTAGGTAATGTTTACCAAGGTAGATAAAGGTACTCATCTAGTTTTATAATGTTACTCCATCGGTAATGCATAATTTAAATATGCTCATAAATCGTGTCCTTAATTTAAACATAAGATAAAAACATACATGTATGTAAACTGTAAGTACCTACATAAATTTGAAGTAGATGACCTAAAATTAACATAGGTACTTACATATATTAATTTACAATAAACCATAAATATAAATATAAGAACACTCAACTAATAATCTAAAACTAATAATAACTGCATATTAAATGTATGAATATTTTGGTTTTGGGGGAGCAACGATGAAACGATTGAACGAAAATGTGTTATTTTATTATTTACTACCTACGTAATTTGTCTGTAAACCTCATACAATATGGCTGCTGTTCATGTTTTAATTACATTATAGATAGAATAACATTTAAAGAATGTTCTCTCTTTAACTATATTGTTTCTTATTCACATAAAATTTCGAAGAAAAAAGGAAACGCCATTAGGTATGTGAAGATGGGGCAAGTTGCTTTGGAATTTACTTTGTCAACATGTTGATTCTCTACTGAATTCAACATATAGGGAAACTTAAAAAATACGAACTCAAGACATATAGCTTTTGATGTTATATCCTATTACTTACCTATATAAACATATTTTTCGTATGTCTATTCTTTTTTATACTGATTACATAAGGTACTGATAAGGCAGTTTTATTTTCGATTTCAAAGTAATTATACAAAAAGCATACAAAGCGAATTCTGTCTGACAGCATAATATAGTAGACAAAATATTTATGTTTTAAATGTCGATAATAAAATGGCTTTGGAGTTACGACTGCACTGGGCTTAGTCAAGCTATTTAATTTACCATACTTTTTAACAGTATCTTATCAGCAAAACAACCTGCGTAAACAACCAACATGCGTGTATATATGTACAAGACATACAGACATCAATAAGGTAAAAAATACTAATTCACTACAAAAAATATTTGACTGTTATAGTCTGTTTTCATGACGCACGAAGACCGATTAAGTGTATCCCACCATATCCTACCAGTTACCATCAATATCTTTATTTTTTTGTCATCTTTTGCTAGTGGTAACACTGGTAGCTAACCGCTGGGGAAACAAAATCCAAGTTGTTAGGTTAGGTACCAGTACAACTAACGTTGCTAGCTGACTAGTTGCTAGATGAGTATAAGGTCAGCCGTTTCTGGTGGCAACACATAGATGGTAACAGTAGATGAGAAGAACTTGATAGATTTTATTTTTGCCACTTTCATTTTGTTGTGTTAAACGTTAAAGTAACAAAATCAAAACACGTTGCTTAGCGGCTTTTATAACTAAATCTCGAAAATGCCATGTAATTCTAGAGCGAACTAAATTATTTGAAGTAAAATAATTAATAAACGGTGCGTGTTCAAGGGATGGATGGATTTATAATGTCGATAAATGTTAAAGGCTATCAAGCCGGGGGCCGTAGTTGCATGACATCAGTCAGCACGCGTGAAGTGCCGCCTAACTTGTCGCCTTGTAGGTTAGGTACATAACCACGGCTTTATCCTTCCAAATCTGAACAACCTGGAACTTTTAAATATATTTTTTTAGTAGATAAACATAAAAATTGAATCCCGTCCTACGTTACCTGCATAGGATATTTTTTGTTTAATGTTAATAGTATAACTACCTAATGGTAGGTGTAATTTAGACGATTTTAAGAGCGTGCAATTTATCGAGCTGTAATGTATATAAATATTTTTAATTTTAGATATGTATAAATTGAATAACTCCTCACATTTACATTATCATTAGATCATGACATCGAATTTGGTCCGTCCAAGTACATTAATACTTAATACCTTTATTACAATACCAATCGCGACATCTATATGTGTCTATTTATGAACATGATAGGACGCCTTATAAATTGTGTCTTTCTCAGGGATAAGGGACCTTAGCTTGGCACTTACACGATTGTTACGTCGTGAATTGTGACGTTTTTACTAGCGTGTCTTTAATAATGGCACTGAAGTCCCATTTCCACGGGAATTACACTATTGTACCACTAGATACTTATTAATATGGGCATACCCACGCCTATGCACACTACCTAACAGAAGAGACATTTCAAAGTATTTAGAGGCATTCAAGCCAACGTCTAGTAGTACAAAAGCCTGAATCTTATGTCATAAGGTCATATTATAATTTAGTTGTTGGTGTTAGGATGAGTTAATTGCACCAAACCGTTTGTAATCGTAAGCGGTGTTCGTTAAAATCTGATTGTATGGAAAGTTTGACAAGTTTGTATGGGATGACAGCTGCCGGCGCTATATTTGACGATGACCGGCCTGTGACCGTAAGTTGGTGCAACCGACCCTTAATATATTACGTATAGATGAACCTAACCTAAGAAGAAGCCGTTCAAATATTTAGGTACTTCAATTTTTAGGACAGAAAGGATAATTTCGCGTTATCGTGTTTTGTAACAGGTCTCTATCGTTCTAATGTTAAAAGAGCTATGAGAGTGGAAATATTCTTATGACATGCCGGACCATGCCTGTGACCTGTAACACGGCACAGTTTGTAGGTCAAACACCGGGCCGGTATGTGTTTGTTTTATCTGAATATGCTGTAACTGCTGTGCACAGCCTGTACAAATAGAAGAGATTGCTAAAACATTCATACCGATTTGGACTACGGGTTATTTATAAATATGTGCTTTGTTCGTTTCCAATATAAATGAAATAATATCTGTAAAATTAATACTATTATACCAACTGTAGAAAATTTGGAACCCACTTCGGTGCCGACCATATAATATACCTAGTAGGATATACTTCTTGGTACCATATATTCTTCATTCTCCTTTTGACTTTGAATTGATTTTGTCATATATTTTTTTAAGTTACTGACCACAAACTTCCGTTGTTATAGATCTTTTCGTTAGGCCTTTTCTCGCACACATTAATGACATCATAAAGTTTATCATCACCATCATAATTATAATATTGAAATACAATTATTAAAATAAGCAACTCACTACTCGCATTTAAGTATTGACGCATGCTTTACGACAGGTATCACGTTCAACCAAATTATAATATCCCAAAAATACTGATAAATTACTAAAACAAATTAATACAATTTAAGCGATATCATTGATGGTAGAGTTTTCATGTAAATAATGATTGTATCGTTAAATAAAGTAACAGCTAAAACTTAACCTGGAGGTTTAATATATCGATGAGTAGGTAGGTACAACTAGTTCGTGTGAAAAAGTATATCGATTCGACTCTTATTCCATTCGCCCTTTTCCTTGTTATTATTTAAACTTATCATACAAAAAACATGTACCTGCCTACGTAATTATTGTCTTATGTTATGTTGTAAACTTATTGTGTGTAATTGCAGCCTAATATTACTTTTGTTTATTTACTGAAACAATATCGTTATGTGCTTAATAACGATATTCAATGAGTACTTGTATACCTACAAAAAATAATGAAGTGCTTATGCTAAAAAAGAGAAAGGTAGGCATGAAATTATGAAATAGAATGATCCACTATATCATTTTCTTGTTGTGTAAGTATAAACATAACGGTTTTATACAAACTTATTTTCCATCTGCACGCGAGATGAGGTGGAGCGGGAATTTTCATTACATGAACGACAATAGTAGATTGTATGACAAGGGTCTAAAACGAGATCATGACTTTTAGACCAGAGTTATACACTCTACTTTTCACTTCGATTGCGAGAAAATAAATAAACAAAGGTTAACCCACCCAAAATTAACAATAGATTCCACGGTGAAGATATATACTTTTGCAGCATGATTTTTTTTTTATACTCCTTTGACACACAAAACATAGAGACTGCGGTTCGCGCGCAACATTCACGCGCGAAAAAAGCTAGCTGACCATCCATTGAGCGCTTCAAAGTGTTGCTCGAACGATTTAACCACTTTTTTAATTATTGTGAAATAGGGACTACAAACTTAATCTTTAAACTCTTTAGAAAAATTAATTATGTTTCCTGATTGGTCGATTTTAGTAAAGCTGTATTCTGGTTGGTTAATACCCAATACCAAATATTTTTTTAAGAGTTAAATTAGTGTTCTGTGATTGGTGGATTTAATAGGTGAAGTATTTTGATTGGTCAAATTCAAATATTTTGTAAATCATAAATTTGTATTCATATTTTCCCTAGGGGTTAAATGTACTACTTTAGCCCCGCTTGACAAGTCTAATATGACACACTTTTCGAGCATGAGAAGTGAAAAATAGTTTTTTATTGCCGATTGTATGTAATTTCAATAGGGAAAACCCTTGAATTGCCTCATCAGTGGAAAATGAGTTTTATCGTGTACACGTATACGGTCAACCAATTTGATTTCTGGGCCACTTCGTGCCTAATATGACAGTGACATTAATATGACATCTCTAGTGGCTTTCATATTGATTTTTGTTGTGACAAGGTACGAAGTGGCCCAAAACTCAAATTGGTTGATGGTATATATACACATATAGGTAGAAGATGAAACCAATTTGGTGATTCATAAGAATCATAAGAAACATTTGGTGTCAATCGAGTATCTTATTTTGGCAAAATGATTTACTAAAAACTAGGTACCTAACCTTAATAAACAAATAACAAAATAAAGTGAACTTATATTTATTTCGCTGCTAACTGACTTTAATTTACTGAACTATAAATTAACTATATTTTAACGACTTAATGACTAATTTTAATCTACTTTGTAATTTTCAACCTTAAGCAATATCTTACACGACAAGTCGTTAAAAACTCGTTTGGTTTGGTTTTAGATATAAATGAAAATAGTATTTTGCGTGTATCTTGTTTTAAGTAGCGCATTCAATATGTATACCTAAAACAAAAGAGAAACTAAACGAACCATACAATACAGTACGATTACTGAAGCTATGCCAATTGATATTCTGTATTAACATACGATGTTTAGATAGTGTGTATGTGTACGTAATATGAACTCTATTTATTTCGTTATTTTAATTAAAGTTTATTTTTTATTGATTTGACTAGATTAATCGGATAGAAAAAGTAACAACTTCAAATAAATTAACTTTAACATCAAACAAATCTTAAACTAGGAGCGTCATAAATTTGACATAAGCATTGGACGCCAATATCTGTGGTACAAGCAAAAAAGTGATTATAATAAATCTAACTAAAGTTACTAAAGCTTACTGACAACAAATCGCCTCAAGGCAACTAAAGTTGTTCTTGGGGACGTGTACACGACCACCATTGCAACGACTTTAGGCATCCGCGGCGTTCAAAGGATAAGAGACGTGTAATGTGTAATTCTTCGTGCTTTAAAATTTGAATTATATATATCCTTGCACAGATATAAATGAAAAATGATTAACACTATACCAACAACATAAGCTCAAGTTATAATCTAACTAATTATAAAGTGTACTTTTCATCTTTCATGAAGCTTGTGCCTACACGCTTTATATCTAGAATTTGCTGTAGAAGTATTATTGAATTTTTAGTTTTATAATTAGTAGATAGGCAATAATTTGCAATAATTTTTTGAACGAGATGTAGTACAAATCGCATCAACTGTTGGCTTATCACCAGAAAGATTAATCGTGACTGAAGTTTTAACGCGACCAAGTTGTGATGTTGAACAATTGCATTCCCAGTTTAACTTAGTATAGCTACCTAATATAATCACTGAAGGTTCAATCATGTTGGTTTGGTGGTAATAACCAGAATATTAGCATACAAACGAAAACAAATTAATAATTTTTCTTACAGTTTTATAAAATTATCCATTCACAAAGTTATTTAAAGACTAGTGCTTACCCGTCAAGTATAACGGCAAAAACACCAGAACTTAGTACAGTACTTGTGTGTACAATGTATAAACAACACACTTGGTGTTCCGGTGGCCATAATTTTGGCGGTCAACGTGGGGACATGTTGCACTGCTCCGTTAGTCTGTTTTACGGTGCGTGGGGCACACAACATGTATCTCGTGGAGAGGCAGGTCTCGCACCACTAGAACGTGGAAGGCCATATTAGCTGTTGCCAGGATGTACTCGCAAACCGAGAAATAGGTGAACGCTGGAAAGAGAACAATGAAGGTTAATATATAATTTAACCTTAATTCTTTCTCCTTTAGAAATGGATGCCAAGAGAAGAACTATAGTAAATGCATTAACAAAAGGTGACAATTCAAGGAGATTTAACTGCTTGCCGTTCTCTAGGTAATAAGTAATTCTTAAGTAAAAAGTATCATCGTGGTTTGCTAAAAGTACTTAAAGTTAAACGAATTCTCTATGACTTTCAGGGATTGGAAACGAATAGGTATATTATGTGTCATTCCACAAGTTCCATGTGCTACTGTGCACACGATGTCTACTGGATGATATTCAGGCAGACCGTACGCTTATATGCCGTCATAGTGG
This sequence comes from Epiblema foenella, assembly GCA_963556455.1. Taxonomy (NCBI): domain Eukaryota; kingdom Metazoa; phylum Arthropoda; class Insecta; order Lepidoptera; family Tortricidae; genus Epiblema; species Epiblema foenella. Next base: position 7,408,158 of record OY747099.1, on the reverse strand, counting down.
TATTAACAAAGAAAAGAGTTACATACCTAATGGCCGACATAGAAGTCGATGCCTTAGGAAGAACACGACCAGCCCCACCGTGGCGACAATAGCCACGTAGAACAGTATCCACACCAGCTTGTTGGTCCGCACTGTCTCCACGGAGTCACTGGCGATGCAGCCGACGCGGGCGCGGCACAACATGTGCAGGAGTGCGACTACCATGAACACTATGAATATCTTCTCGTGCACGACTGGAAAATTCATGTTTGTATTTTAATACAGAATAAATCAGCGTAACTGCTAAAAAAGTGGCATACTTAATATTTAAAATAGTATAATGAAACGGGTCACTCCCGGTTCAAAATGCTATTTTGCCCATAACATAAAAAAAACATATAACTTGACATATTTCGAATTGGTACTCGGATATTCAACCTTAAAAACGTCAGTGACCCGTTTCATTGTCTGAAAACGGGAGTGTTATAAAGTGACGTATTTCTTATAACAGTTACCGTTACTTTGAACGCGCGGGGTTCGATCTGTCTCAATTTCCATTCTTCCCCTGAGAGGATAAGATGAAATTCAATTGGATATACAATTGTCCATCCCTTATGCTTACACTTTCTACATGTGACATTTCATCGCAGATGGTTCAGTATTTTCCCTTTTCAAGCCTAGGAAAAGGGAATAGACAGAGTGAATGTCGCATTTAAGAGTATTTTAATTATGGTTTTAAATAAAAGTATATTATTAGTGTATTATACAATACTTGTAAGCTTGATGTTCGCAAGAGGTAGGGCACAGCGGAATATTTGAATTGAAGTAGCCCATTTGGGACATCTTCGCCTTATACTAGACTATGTAGGTAGGTGTAGTATACTAGCAGTTACAATAACACTACTTAACGCCACTCCGCTCGTCTCCACTTTGATTTGATGAATTAATTTTCACCTCAGTGGCTCAAACACGGCGGTTTTGCTGCTTGAAACCAGTGAGCAAAATGCAATTTTGCTGCGAGCGCGAAGAAAACTAACTTTTTAATTTTTCATATCGTAGATCGATATCGTAGTCACAGGTCATCTTTTCATACTACGGGTGTAATACAAACTTGGAACATTTAAACTTCATTTTCTCTGTCACTTTCACTCCGTTACAAAAAAGAGAGAGAGATAAACTATGTCGATTCGTCATTTGACTTCGAACTTCGTAGTAGGCCCCTAAAAAGCGGAAACGAAAAACTCGTTCCGAAACAAAATAAAATTCGAACTCGTGTTAAAGTCGTATAAAAATATTAAACCTATATTAAATCTAATTATTATAATCGTATTAATATTTCATTGTTCTTAAAATACAATGAAGAAATGCGATATTGATCGCAAATATTAATTATTATAAGTCTTTAATTTTTTTCATACGGTGAACGAATATAGATTCATATACAGTTTCAGAACGCATTTTATATTCTTTAAAAAGTTAGCGCGATTGAATTTTTTAAATTTTATTCGTATTACGTTTTCTTGGATATAAAACATAACTTAAACTAAAAACTGTACTAAATATGAGTGAATAAATTGACGAAGCCGATGTTTTAACTCCTCAAGTGTTGAGAGATGCCGTCAAAGAGGCTGAACTGTGTTTTATGCCCGAAAAGTCTCGACAGAAGTATTTAAAGGGACACGAAATATTCAATAAATGACGATCGGATAAAGGAGCAACCATTACATCGGAAAAAGTATAAGTATAAGTAAGTAAGGTTATCCCATAACAAACAACCGAAAAACATGTGGAACAATATTCGATGCTCAAGCGACGATGAAGACGAAACACAATATTATACATATTGAAACGTACCAAAACTAGTTGCATTTCTAAAACGGTTGTCAGTTGGCTTTTTCTTAACGTCATATAAAGTGAATGTTATGGGAAAGAGTAATTGTAGTTAATGTTTGTTATTTCACATGTATTTGTTGTTTGATTTTTTTTCATAAAAATGATTTGATTTATTCTATGTGGCGTTTTATTCCATTGAGTTATATGTTCTCGCCGCTGAGGTGAAAAGTTGTATGTATCACACGAGAGCAAAAATATTTGCATCTCGTGTCTTTGAGTCCCTCGCTACACTCAAGATTCTAATTTTTAATCACTCGCTACGCTCGTGATTCAATTATAGAATCTTTCGCTTCCTCGGGACTCAATATCAACACTTGCAGCAAAAATCTACTTTGCTCTCTTGTTGAACAAATAACTATTGATTGGTAAATTCTGCAGGTCTCTGCTTTGCTGCGCCTCAGTGGAAACGCACTCTTAATGTTTGATTGAATCATATTATTATCAAAACTACCAGTAAAAAATCTCAAAAAGCCGCTACGACGCGAACTCGCAAGCTCTAGAGAGTATTGCTACGTTTTCTTCCGTGATGCTGACATTACAGTCTAAGTAAACATGACTAAGCAAGGAGCTATCGTCCGAACTGACCGTTCTGCCTAGGCTAACTTTGTCTATTATCATTACGTTAGCTCTATTATTACCATTGGGACGGCAATTGGTAATTCGGGACGGGTTAGGAAAACGGCTATATTAAGGAAACTAGGTTTAATCCCAAACCCGATCACACGTCTATCTATATATTTTGAATATCGGTAAAATTTAACCATGAACACTAAAGTGTGTTAAAGTAGGTATTTGTTGGAATTTAACTCATGGTGTCGTGTTGCCACGGTTTCTTAGTAGTTGAGTTGAAGTAGGTAGAATCGGAATTAAATTATTGCTTTCAGTAGACTTGTCATGCACACTGAAGCTCGGTTTTATAAAGATCCGTTAGACCAAATGTCAGATAACACAGCCTGATAGACATGTACACAGTCAAGTTTACCGGTCGGGGTTTCAAGCGCATTGATCGTTTGGCCTCCTATCCTTTAAGTAGGTCAGGATTCCATTATGCTGACATTACATGTCATACTTGACGTAATTTGGATATTATAATCGCCGAGTCATCATCAATGGTTATCCGTATCGTGGCGTTAAACTTGAAAAATATGCAAATCTTTGCGTACTTTTTACAAGCCGCTGTAAAATTACCTGCTTAATAGTTTCTATAGCCTGTGGGAATCGAGTTCTGTCTATGCCCTCTAGAGTATCGAGTAAGTTCACGGTAAGATTTATGGATAAAATATACAATACTTACAATAGTTTTCCCTATTGGAAACGTATGTGACTCCGGTGAGCGCAAACAGCTCCACTAAGTTGAGCCAGTAGCATGCTTCTCCCAATTGTGTCGCTTGCAGTCTGGCCTGCAGATAACAAAATATTATTTTCTCAAAAATGGCCCGCAACGTGAACATTACTCGCTACATATTGGACGGTAAAGTGTATAGTTTAAGGTCAGATCAAAATTAAAAAATAAAAAACATTGCAGGCCGCCTGGAATGTTACATATAAATTCCTTTATTTGTCGAGTTCCAAACTTTTTAAAAAGTGGAAACTGGCATATTTAAGACGGCACAGGTCGTATTCAGCCAATTGAACTCGTATTTTTCTGTTTGTAAACGCGACGTTTTTGTATGTGTCTCAAATAGGTTGCGTTTTTCGATGAGAAAATACACTTGCGATTCTGTTTAAAAAAATAAAACGGCGGGAAATCTTCAAAATAATATGAGTTCAAGTGTCGAAGAAATGGAGTGTACGCCTGAGGAATAGAGGGATAAAGCGAATTTAGTAATCAATAATTTGTTTCCAGAAAAGTCAAAAGAAAAATATATGAAAACCTACGATAATTTTATGAAGTGGCGAGAAACAAAGAATGTCTCCAACTTTTCAGAAAGCATATTTTTAGCTTATTTCATTATATAAGGACTGCACTATGTCCAATATGACGTTTAATTTTAAGTAATTTGCGGTATCCTCAGATTGTACATAATAAAACTTAACTTTAATTTTACTCTTTTTTATTCCCCCATTTTTGAGAAAAGCACTATATTAGCCTCGGCCGGAATGGCAATTGCAGGCTTCGTATTATAATTAAACGGACTCGCAAGCTCGTCCGTTTAAACAAATACTCAGCCTGCAATTGACTCCTTCCCGGCCACGGCAATAATGTACTATTTTAACATTCACCTTTATAAAAGGGGATTCATTCCTAAGCAATCAAATACATATACGTTCCGTAGTACCTATATAACTTTGACTAGGATTTTCCAAAACCTTGACAATTAAAATTAAACCGTCACAAGATTGTTTTTAAATTGATCATAACTAAGCTGAAAAACGAGCCCGAAAGAGACTCACTTTGGGCTTTATCAGTTATCACACTAGTGAGTTGCGAGCGATTAACAAGCGACGCGACCAGTGCGCCTCGCCACGGTTGCGTAGCGTGCGTGCTCGCCGCAGTCGCACAGCGAGCTCGCCGAGGTTGTGCGGCATCATGTCCGCGGTACCCTATAATGTACAGTAAGGCCCAATAATCCGCGTCCATCACGTCTCTGTCTCTTTTCTCTTTTTGAGCCTCTCCCAGATCCGCTACTGGCATAGCTGGTCTATTTAATTCCGTATTTATGGTTGTCGAAAGATAGTGTCACTGGCTGGATCTGGCGGTAAATTTTCATCTCGGAGGTGCGTGAGAGCCGAATTCTGCCGAAGTGGTAAGAAGCAACAGGACCAGACCTGGTTAACGTTCGCTGCTATTTCTATCCATTTACAAAGTTAATTTGGAACATGTTTTTAAAAATTGTGTATTTTATTTATCATTTATTGAATAAATGTTTATGTTTGGAATCAGTACTTTATCTTGCGATTAATAAAGTACCAACAAAAACAGTCAACAAATATACCTAGCTATTTTTCTGACATACTGAAAATATAACATTATTTATGAGAGAGAAAAGGAGCAAGATAGGTACTAATACTGACAGGCAAGTATAAATGAAATCGTCGTTTGCTTAATTTAGACCTCAAATAAAATTGACAAAATTAAAAAAAAAAAACAATAGTGCGTTCAAGCCTCGGTTGCAATGAGCACAAAAAATGCAAAAAGATGACTAAAAATGTGTGCAATTAGATACGCGGCCCATTTTCGAGGATAAACCGATTAGGTACCTACTATTTATAAAAATATCGTTTACAACAATGTTTCAGCTTAAAAATTATTAGGGTATGCGATTGAAAGTACGGGTAATGTGGTTTATTTAGGCTCGGTTTTATAAAGATTCGTTAGACTTTATGTCGGTTTGTTATGAATGAATTAATGAATGAATGATCGTTTCTTAGATGATGATCGATTCGGATCTTTATAAAACCCGGCCTTAAAGGTTTGACTAAAAAGATTTGGTCACTTGCCTTGATGTGGGTAATTGCTCATTCAGTTATTAAATTTTCCACAGCTTTATAATCCTAACTGGGTAGTGAACATTTACCACAGTCCATGTGAAATTGAATTTTTGTGGAGTCAGTATTGTGAATACTAACTGATAACCATTCTTGGCCCAGTGAAGAAGAGGATCTTGGCCAACAAGAGCACGCCACGTTTTCAGATCCAGCCCTAGCATTTACTGAATCCTGCCAATTGTCAATCTGAAGCTAACGAAGATCCGTCTCGGTCTTTGTAGCAATACCTATGTAGTGGAAAATGTGGTGACCTACCTTATCCTCAGTAATATGGGCGCTTCGCTGCTTATGATAGTTATAATAGAGGGAGCCGATGAGGAGCCTCGGCCCGAGGTGGAAGGCGATGCATATCCTCCACACGTACCGCTGGGGGCTGATGCCCGTAATTGCACTTATTGAGGGTACTACGTTGTAAACCTGGAAATCAGATTAATAAATGAAAGATAGCGCCATCTTAGTGGCTCGTAAAAAGGCTTTTAAAGCTACTGCACCGGAGAACTACTAACGCTGAGCTCGTTTTGAAAATAAGATTTGTACCTAATTAATTTAATTTCATCATATAGTCTAATAATACTATAAAAGTCGACAAACTTTAATTTGTAAGTAGACCGCAATGGAAATTTTACAAGTCAAAAACTATTAGCGTTTCTCAAGATACCACTGCCGGGGAAAACGAGGAAAGAAACTCGACAGTCAGTCATTTTCTCCAAAAATATGCTTATTATGCTTATTATACGTTAGTTCAAAGTATTCAATTGATTATTCTTATTCTAGCTTCGCTCTGCTGTTCCACTTGCGCGGTATTTCGGCGCGCTTAAATTCCTCACCCAGTCTTAATTAAAAACATCGCTGCGCTCGGGAGTAAAAGCTGGAGTCCTTCATTACGTTCAGGATTAAATATGCTTTATCCCTTTGGTGAACAATCTACTATAATATGTTTACAACTACATGAGTTCAAGTACGAGTTTCAACTTCGCACGAAGTAATATCTTAGCAAAATGCAAGTGTTACATAAGTTGCACATAACCTGTTCTGTGTCAAGCATAATCTAAGTAGATATATTTACCGTGTTAGTGAGTATGCACTTGTAGAAATGTTAAATTAAGCAAATTTTATGCATTTCCGCCCTTTATTTACATCCAGGAGCCAAATGACGTGATGATCATCACGCCTATGAAAGCATCTAGGTAGTAAATGGTCTTTTGGTGAAATGAGCAAAAAATGAAATATTTAGGAATTTGTTTTAAATATTATCGACATACTCAAATAAACCGTAGGAAGACAACAGAAGAATGAAGATTAACTTACCTTACAATGTGTTTCATGAATATCATCTGCTTGGAATATTGATGCTGACACGTAACAAAATATTAAAGCACCAAGTGGAAGCCAAAGAGCAGTCAGACAGATCTCTCTCAGGCCACATTGCCAAAGAATTCCCTGCAAAACAAAGCAGTTACACAACACTGTTGGTAGTTTGGGTTTTTGTGGATTGTCCAGCTTATTATGTACCACCTGCAAATCCACTGACTTAACGGCCCTAATTATGTTGCACTTGTCGTTTGTGCGGTCATTCCCGTCAGGCACATCCACGTTCGGCGGCGACTGTACTTGTGCGTCAATTACCATTTTACTCTCCCCCGCTGCACTTTTTATTTAAAACTCACATATTCCACGATAATCAGACGACGCTACCATTAAGGTTACACGTAACTTTTTCATTGTTATTGTTAATTCTATTTTAATAGTGTTAGAATTATAGTTTCGAAATATTTGAAGTTGTGCGTTGAGGCAGGATGGGCTTGTAATGAAGATTAAAGTACAATGCATGAATGCGTGTAGGTGGCTCAAGGCGTGGATTGAAAGAGGTTATTTGGACCTGCGCAGTAGGCGCGAAGAGGGGCGCCCACCCTTCACTAGTAAGCAGCTTTCCTCGGGAACAATACTTAGATGAAACAATGGTGACATTTGCTTCATCAAACAATTGCGTTTTCAAAATAGGTTACTAGGTAAAGAGGGGAGATATTTTATTCTTTGAGTGTTTTCCGGTTTGAGGTAACCGCACCAGTAATGGATAAAGATCCAATGATCCACATTAACAACTATTAAAAAAAAACTAACAGTTATTAATTTTTAGGGTTCCGTACCAAAAAGATATGAAAGGTGTGACTCTCCGTCCGTCTGTAACAACTTAATGAAGCGAGTCAGTTTTATTTTCTATGAAAATGTCAAAAATGGCCGATATGAGGGAGGGGTAAGGGGTTATTTTTACTAGGTAAGAGCTTGAACGACACATTCTAAAGGTTGACGCCCACATATCGCTACCTCACCATATCGCCTTGGCCCCAGCTCGCGCCGGTCAGGTATTCTTTGTTAGAAACTTCATCGAGCTGGCTTTGCGAGCTGGTGAGATGAGGCGACGCCGGTCTAGTGCCTAGCCTTTACTCGTATGTGTGCGACAACCTTAAACCCGTTTTTCTTTCTTTTTTATAAAGTGGATGGTTTTCGATTTTTATATGACAGAAAATGTAAAAAACAATACCATTATGAAACTAAGATACATATATATATATATATATTATTTCGCTTTCGCTGGTTAATACGTAGAAAACAAATGCCTTGACCTAGCCCTCGACTGCCCTCGACTCCGCGGTAGAAATCTAGATAGAAGAAGAAGATTATTAAAATTAATAATTCCAATAAAAAAATTCTGTAGGAAATAAAATATTCCTTATTCAAATAGCATAAAGGTTCGCACTTGACCGATTTTTTATACAACAATCAACTAAAACCGTATTATTTTTGATTTCCCCGGTCAGCTTAAAGCACACGTTACATGTTAATAATAGTGTTAGGTCAGTATCTACGTAAGTCAAGTAACCCTTTAACAGCCGACGCCGAACGTAAAAAGTTATTCCCAATATCATAAATCAAGAAATGTCACCTCATACACTGTCACTGTCTCATTTTAGGTATCAGACGATGACGGTTAAAGGGTTAAAGAGTTCGCGAATTCATATCAACTTAATACTCCATATTTCATACCGTCATGACTTCTGGAATAACAAATGTATTCCAGCATGTTTAAATTGGAACCAACACCCGGTATTTTTGCTTGTACATATTTTACGGCTCGTCATGCTACGTCACGTAATATATACTAAGCTTTGCATCTCGTTGCATTTACGCGTCCATTGGTGCTTGATGATTTTGGTCAATTCCCTACTTCCCTGTATTTAAATCTATTCGATGTGTACTACAGACACATTTCAATTTAATACTCGAATTAAAACGCGTGAAAAGTCCAAAAGTTTTTAATTTATAGAATCAATTTTTAATTTCCAATTTTATTATATTTACTGTAACAACATGAAAGCAATAAAATACTTGAAATACTTCAAAATTAATTTATGATTCGGTACACGTTCTCGAGCCCAGGCCATATCGGTGCGCACACTGGAACAAATAATTCCACTACATAAAGTGTTTGCTTCGCGCTTTAATAAATGACACTGACGTCTGGGGGGGGGGGGGGGGGGGGTCCTATCTTTTTGCCGGTAGGCCCACTGAACAGAAGTGGTTCGGCCCTCATTGGAAAATGTATGAAAAACCATGCTGGGCGGCGCATGGACCGGACTCGGCGCGGTGTACTGGACGTCATCTTAATCTTAATTCAAAGTTTTGTAATGGAATAAAATAATAAATACTAAACCTGGTTAGGTACAGTTACCCAAGAAAGTGGTCTGCCACATTTGGATCTCATTTTACATAAGTATAAAAGACTCAAACGTGAAAGACTACTCTATTGGACAAATGTACTTGTGTTACCGAAAAGAGACAACACCGGATTCTAGAATTTCGATGTTGAAGAACCAATTAGTACTTAAGAGACGAATAAAAGAGGTGTAGGTACCTACATTCTTAAAATAATATACTTACCTTTTTCAAAATGCATATTTTAATCTCTATTGTCGTACTTATTAGGTATAGTTTGTAAAAGCAATTTTTGGAAACCCAAAGATTGAGTGCAAGCTTACTACTACTACTTTCCTCCTCCCAAGCATTCACCTATTTGCCTCTACATAGATATAGAAAATATACGAAGCCAGAGATCAAACTCGGAGAGCTTTCTTCAATTTTGGGTCGAACTCAATGCAGCACAGCTAAAGACTAAATTCCGGTGAAGGGCTCAAGAATGCGTCCTGGCGAACAGCGAAGTCTGAGGGCTTCTTCTCGCTCGGTCTTCCAGCCCAAAGGCCCAAAACCTGTTCATAGCCCAACTACCAGTGATTTGACATGATATCAAACGCGAACTTAAAGGTAAAAGATAGGACAGCTTTTAAATATAAAACTATTGGAGGAAAGAGATCATGGTGCTGATCTGTCTATAGAGAAAACCATTAAAGATGTCGAACGTATTTAAACAATTATTACGGTCAATATTTTTTGCAAACAATTATAAATTTCATTACTTCAAAATTATGACCTTTTTTAACCTAACTGGTACTTATTATAGGCCCAATAAAGTGAAAAATGCTCGGTTGGAAAGTAGCTTAGAGAAAACCCAGACCACGCGGGCGGTTTAAATACTGGAATAGGTAGGTACTCTAAGAGTTTGCACTTCAGTGACATTGGTTGAGCAACAATCTGAGGTATGAGTGGAATCGAGCTACTGGGAGTTTTGTCGCTTGTTCACTAAACCTAGCCTAGCTGAGAAGAGTTCAGTAAGAAATTTAGCTAGGCCTGACCTGGGTCGAACTGACTCTACCCGGTATGCGGCGATACCGGATCGAATTTGGACTATATGTGTCTGTGTTAGGGTTGCCATAAGCATGAGGACGAGCACCGGGACAATTAAAGAAAAAGTAGTATAGGTAGAGCTCATGAAGAAAAATTGGAAGGACATCAGCACAATGCTTCATCCCCAAAGTCAAAGCAGATTTGGGAGCGGGTTCGGTCTTTGCCGTGGGATGGTATCCTTCATGCGCGCGCGCCACGCAGACACTATAAGCACTGGTTAGGCTTATGGCCGTCCGTACTACGTACATGCATAAGTACTTATTTACCTAGCTGCTGGTCCCTATTAATTAACTATGCTTTTCAAACCGGGACAATTTGCTTAATGGGCGGGACACTGGGACAACACGCTTCAAACCGGGACATGTCCCGGCATACCGGGACGTATGGCAACCCTAGTCTGTGTTGTCAAGATCGCGCGGTGGACGTCCCCGCTGGGAATGCCTTCGGCGGGAGTGTATTCGTGTCTGAGTTGTCGCCGTAAGCGCAGCGTTCCATCTTTCGATGTCGTTTTCGACCCTGTAGGGGAAAGTGGGTGGGATTCGTACAACATTAGCTATCTAATCCGTCGTCCTATGTCTAAAACCAAACTAACCATAGTTTTGAGATATGAACAAAAAATGTTAAAATCAAAATTTCTAGGAAATGTGTGTGTGTGTTTATATACAAATTAAAACTAAATTTATACTTGCTTTTTTATTGCATTACTCCGTAAAATAATGTTTTTTTTTATATTAAGGATTTTGTATTTTAGTGTTGTAAATAATTACTAAACTACCAACGATATTACACTTAAAACACCGTTAAGTATAACCTTAGCCGTTCTTTAGCATTCCCATAATAAACAGAACATACCTAAATAACGGCTAAGTCACTTATAGTAGTTTATACAACTGCTACGTAATGAGAGGCATTAAAACACGAGTGTGGTTTTATGAAACGAGGCGATGGCGAGTTTCATAATAAGATCACACGAGTGCTTTAATGCCTAATTATGTACAGTTGCATACACTACTTTATCTACATCCATATATTAAATTTCATGTGTTCAGGAACCATTGCGTTGCAAGTGTAGTGAGCTCGAGCGTGAGCCAGTTGAAGTGTTTTGTGAGCACGAGCCTGGGCCGTAATGGGCGGAGATGGCCTTTACACCGTTTTTGATGCTATTATGGCCACCTGCGCCCCGGGCCGGCTCGATATTGTAACACTTACACTTTTTGAACACATTAAAGAGTATTTACTATATGGGTGTAGATAAACGAGTTTATAGTAGGTATTTGTAGTTGTGAGAAGATTATACTGAAAAACTTTAAATACTGTAACCGTTTTGTAGGTGTGCAATTACTGTAAACATTCAATTCAAGCAAGTTGTATGCATTCCTAATTTAAAAACACGTTAGATAACGAACCATCGCCAGGGGGCTTGCAATGGGCGGTGCGCGAAGCTTTAGATACTTAACAAATTACTAACGCTCGCGCGCTCCGAGGTCGCCCGTCAATTGAGGGCCATCGCCGCGCAAGTGAGCACATCACATGCACGTCGTCTCAAGTTCCGCCGTCGCCGTTTTCCGATGGTGACGTAATCTTTTGGGCTTTTATTTTATTAATTTAAACTTTATTGCACAAAAATTACTGTGAGATAGAGATGGCGGACATAATGCCAAAGGCTTTAAAGCTATATATGCTGTCCAAAACAATTTTCTATAATAGGACTAGGCTGTTTTCTACGTGCGAAATGATGATTTATAATTTCCTACATGAGTAGATATTATTTTTCGGTTTTGTAGGTACAGGAAAACAATATACGTGAGGTCTACGTTGTACCCCCCCTTCCCCAACGTGATCAGTCGTGAGATTTTCTCGACCCCCCCTCCCCTTCGGAATCTCGCGTGATTTCTGGATAAACACTTACGAATTAAAATTTCAAGAGTTCAAGAGAATTGTGGCGGTGTCGTTTTATTTGGGGCGTTATTCACAATGACACTGATATACATAAGTACAGTCATGTGAAGTATCACGTAGGTAGGTACTTAATTAATATGGGTTCACTGTACTCGAGCGACCTCTGGTGAGTTAGAACATGTTTTGTCTTCATCGATGTATTTTTGGCATGACAGCCCTAGCGCTACACGTGCCGCGTGTGAATGAATACAAGTTAAACGATAGACAGAGATGCACAGAGTAGGCACGTTTTTTTGCCTAAACACCGTTTTTGTTAGGAAGTGAAGCTTCTGTACTTGTACTACCTTCGCCTCTAACTGAGTTTTAGTCGTGTAATCCTGTGTAAAAAGTTAGTGTTTTGGCATAACCACGTTAATCTGTACTATTACTTATAGAAGTTAGCTTTTAAAAGTAATTCAATATTTTAAAGATATAATATCTGTATTAGATGTATTTATTTGAATACAAAAAAAACTAATCCCCTTCGAACCGTTTCATAGCCAGCTTGTTTTTTTCCGTTGTTGCCTGCCTTCGAAGCTGGAGGTGCCGGGTTCGAATCCCGGTTAAGGCATTTATTTATTTACTGTGTGATGAACATGAATATTTGTTTCCGAGTCTTGGATATGTTCTATGTATTTAAGTATCTATTTATCTACATATAAGTATGTATATCGTCACTTGGTACCCATAAAAGATACAAGCTTTACTTAGTTTGGGACTAGGTTGATTTGTGTAAGATTTTCACAAATATTTATTTATTTAATGCAATATCTTCGTATTTCTGAACGGTATTTGTAAATGTCATGTTGACAGTAGCTGTCAGCTGTTATAAGTTTTAATCAGAGGGGCTACCGCGAAACGAAAACGATCGAAGCTCGAATATCTCCCTCTCTGTCGCACTTGCTTATTCGTGCGGCAGAGAGGGAGATATTCGAACTTCGTTCGTTTTTAGTCGCGGTAGCCCTGCAGGGACAGGGAAAAGAATCGGCATTATTGTTCTGCAAACTTGTAGAGCGCAAGACATTTTAATGACTGAATTAATACTTTATAATTATGAAACTAATTCATGTGACTTTCAAGATGAAGTTGATATGGTGCTTGTGGCTGGTCAGCTTGTGTACGGATTGCACACAAGCCTCAACTCACTGGATGGTCACCGAGAGTGGTTTAGTTCAACCTAAGGTAAGATAAAGTTTAGTGTCCCTGAACTGGATTTCTGTGTCGCACATCCCTGCCTATCTTATCTAACTAAACTCTATTAATGCTGTATGAATTAAGAATGTTATTGAATGTTTTATTACAGCTAGAATCGCCATTTGAAATGGCGCGCCCTTACGATTTGCTAGCTTTTCTGAATCAAGATAATCAGTGGGATAGTATAATAAGCTTGTATCATGAGCTTGCAAGAAGGCAGGAGGTCATTAATCTCCTTTGGAGTACATTGGAGACTGGTATAGATGTTACCTCACAACTGGCTGAAGACGAAAACTGTGTGAGAGCAGGGCCCGTGAACGTACTGGACTGGTACGCGTCCATCCTAGAAGATGGCAGAACCAAGTTTATTCCAGAACATGAGTACCAGCTAGATAATCCTTTCTATGGACATGAAACCTTAGTACCGGACTGCAAAAAAATTTCTTCTTTGACATTCAGCATGTTTGCTTTTGAACATTTAGAGGTATTCCTGGTCCTTATATTACATAGTAATTGTAGTCACACTAACACAGTTACATTCTGTCACAGTTTTCCTCATGCAAACACTCCATTTTTCCTCGAAACAACTAACCAATAATATTAACTTTAATCTATTTAAGTTGGTTAAAATGTGTTATATCATACTTTGTTCTAAAATTATATAATGAATATGTGGTATTACATTCCATTATAAATAAATTGATATCACTGAAATGTTATGAATACATAATAGTGTGCTGTTGCATAAGAATAATGAGGATAATTTTCATTTAATAAGTGTTTCTTTTTTTACATCTACTAAGTTATTATCATTGTAATTTAAGAATAAGGAGTAATCAAGTACTTCAATTCCTGATTAATAAGAGTTTTTTTATTTGAGTACAAAACATTTTTTGTTCCAAAAAGTGCTTTTAAGGCACATATGTTATGACCACCTCTTTAGCCTAGATAGTTGATAGTGACCCTGCCTATGAAGCTGCAGGTCCCGGGTTGGAATCCCCATCAGGGCATTTGTGTGATCAACATGATTTGTTCCCGAGTCTTGGATGTTTACTATCTGTATGAGTATCTATTTATCTGTATAAATATTATCATTTAGTACCCATACTACAAGCCTTGCTTAGTTGAGGACTAGGTCAGCTTGTGTAAGATTGTCTACAAATATTTATTTATTATTTATTTACATTTGTATTTAAACACTGCTTAAACCTTCTATTTTCGAAATATATAGGGTGATAGGCATTAAGCATCAGTTTTATTAAGAAACTAACTAATTTTGAAGTTACCGAGTAGTGTTTAACATTGTATTGATTGTAGGGTATGATCAGAAGGGAGAACCTGAGCATTGATCGAGAGTTGTCACTGCCGGAGCAAGTATCTCCAATCATGACAGTGGACCAATTTGGCAACTGGGTGGCCAATGTTCTCCAACAGAACAGCTCCTCTTGGTTGCACTACAATATGGCTTCCCTGTACTGGAGGGTGCAGGGGAACGCCCCCAAGGCTCTGGAGTGCAGCAGACGGGCAGTGCATTATGCACCCAGGTAACAGGAAAAATAAAATAATAGTTAAATATGATAATTTAGAAGAATGGTCTTAATAGTGATGCATTAATTTTCATATAAAAAATCTATTTTTAATATTAGTACTGAAACTATGTTGCTTAATTTAATAATGTTGAGAGTCATATGTTAACCATTAGTTTTTACCTATATTGGTAATGTAGACAAATATATTTATCACTATCCTTTTCCAACAAATATAAATGTGATTACAGAGAATATAAAGATATAGCTCTGTTAAGTATGGGCACAATATTTCACCGCAGCAAAATGACGGAAGATGCCATCACGGTGCTGCGAGCTGCTGTAGACCATGACCCGGACTTTGCTCTCCATCACTTCATGCTCGGGAACGCTTATGGGGTTATCGGAGACTTCAATAGCTCCTTGAAACACCTGGACATCAGTATGGACCTGGACATCTTGCCTGAGCCATCCATTAAACATAGATATGGCATCATGTGTCACGCTAGCTTGCTAGATCATAAGGATACAGTTAAAGAGTAAGTGTAACGTTATATATTGCTATCTTTCCACTCGTGGAACCTGGGTCCAAAGAGTTACGGTCATGGAGGTACTGCTCCCTTTTCTTATATATCTTTCTTATAATCAAGCTTAACATGTTGTTACAAGTTGTGTGAAATTTTAATGGTAGCCAACAATGTACAGTGTAGAAAGATAAGTCGGGCCCTGGAGGGAAAGACCTTAAATCCTTTAGCTGGCTCATTTTACTTAGAGACATTCCTTTATTTTTAAAAAGAAACAAAACTGCATTCAAAGATTTTCTATGTTTTATTTCACACTTGCCTCACCTGGGACTCGAACCAACTAAAATTAAAAAAACAAACAATCCTTATTTTATTATACTAATCGATAGTATTATTATTCAAATTAAATTTCTCTAAGCTAAATACTTACAAGCTATTATTTTAACTTATAGAGGCTTTTTTAATTAAATGGATTAAAAGATAAATATATTAATCTATTGACACAAGTAAGAATTACTGCACTGTTTTCTATTTTTTCGGCCATAGGTTGTGGTGTCTGCTTAAGCAGCGGTTTGTGACTCAATTCTTTATTGCACATCATGGTTATACACAGTTGGAATGTCATGCTTATATTATAGGTCTCACATGTTGGGCGCGGCAATTATGGATTACAAGTTTTAATAATTACACTATACTATTAAAAAAGAAATATTTACTTATATAATGATGTTAATGATTCATCTAAAAAAATCATTTAAAGTGTAACACTCCAGAGAAGTCACCAACGCGTTGCCGAACCCTATTTTGACTTGAGGATTATTTGTGTTGACTATTGACAGCTCTCGGCAGCTCTGGCGACCTTACCACCACGAACATGACACAAAACCAGAAGAAGTGTGTGGTGAAGGTCCTAGTGTGGGCGAAGTTACCTATCTTAATATTCGTATTATAATTTGTAGTGCCAGATGTAGAAGTGACTGGTAGCGAAACATATTTACTTTATTTAGCACTTCAAAAAGAATACAGTACAGAACATTCGGCTTAAAGTAGAGCTAAACAACAGGCGATCTTATCGCTAAAGAGCGATCTCTCCCAACAACCTTTGGGGAGTGGAGATGCAACATGTATGTAATGCTACAGCTATATCTAATGAGAGCAGGTGGCAAACCGAAATACTTATGGATTTTAAGTATATAACGTGTGGGTGCTTATTTAAAAATAAATAATAATAAACAAACATATTACATATATAAACATAAAATAAACATACATAAAATAATCTAGTTGTGCTTTAAGTAGGTCTATTAGCGCCATGAAGATTATCTACCACTATTAGTGATCGATAGACTATCCACTATTAGCGATCGAATGATTTCAGCGCATTAGCCAAGCTGCGGGTGGAGTTGGCAGAGTACAGCCAAAAAGAAGCCCAATGGTTGGATTTGCAATCATCATTTCTTAAAACGATGAAACTCCCAGAAAATTATGGTAAGCAGTTTTTCTTGGAATTAAAAGAAAAAACAGTTTTGAAGCCAACGAATGTTACGTAATCCATACGAACAAAGCGAAAATAACTGTCTATCCGTGGGTTCGTCACAATACTTTTATCTCACGAGCGCGGGTTAACCTTGGTTGTAGTTATGACACGTACGAACACATAGACAACGTAAACTCATAACTCCTATGCTGACGCACACATAGACAATGTGCATGTATAGCTCAACACAACCATGGCTCACTACTATCATTGCGCACTTATAGGTACCGCTCGACCGACTTCTATGAAATTTGTTATGGAGTCAGTTTGATAAAAGATATGCTAAAAAAACATCACGTCATTAATGTATAATACCTAATTACAAAAATCCTCACTGAACACTAGGACGTTTAACTTACGGCGTCATTAGTTTTTTCCTTGCGTTCGATATGTGCCTATCTATTATTATAATAATATTCCTTTCATAATTTTGAGCATCATTTACAGATTACCGGCACATAGAAAGCAATTGTGGCAAAATGGGAGAACTGACTGGACTCGACTTCAGAGGGCTGAAAAAGACTGGAGACATGAATTCTCTTATAAAACATTTCCTCGACGGCCCATTGTATGACGACAAGTGGTTGAAGGCGAAGGGAGTCCACGCTTTAGAGTCTGTGTACACTCTGCAGAGGCTCATTAAACATATACAGACCCAAGCGAATATGGCGTCCGAGTTCGTGATGCCAGCGGAGCAGATGAAGCCGCCTGATCCAAAGTTGATGAAGGAGTTGGGATTTAAATTAAGTGACTTGAGATCAACAGGTGAGTTTTTTTTGACCCAGGTTGAGGTTGTTGTTGAGTGTTATGATAATAATAATTATTTAGGCCTTTATTAACTACTTTTGAATTATTATCTAGGTACATACTATTTATTCTATTGGACATCTACATGCCTTGTGACAATAAGATTTCCGCTCTCTTCTATCCATGGCCTTCCTTCTCTCTTGTTAAGTGTTAATAATCCCTAAATTTTAATTGCATACTCACTTCGAATCACATTTGGAGTAACTGGAAAAAGGAGTATAATTTCAATAATATGATCTTTATAATGTTGAATAAGATTTTTTTGCTATTTTTGTCTGGTCTAAAATACACATTGGAGATTTATGATTTTAGAGATTAACAATATTTTAATTTTACTATTTACAGTTAAAAAATGAAGGTAAAAGTAAATTAAATTCTTAAGTATTTTATTGCGTGTTGCGTAATTATTGTTTATTTGGAAATATTGGCAATGAATAGTGGTACTGTCTATTTTCCTACCATTACCATGTTATCTTCTAAATACATCATACGTTTCTTGAATTAGTTAAATTAATTCAATGTTGCCTGTACCGACTTGAATATTTATATTATAGCATTACGAGCAACTTTCGACCTACCGCACATATCAATAGGGTTGAAAATATAAAAGATACACGATATTTGGCGTGTTATCCTCATCGTTTGTGGTTTAGTAGCTATATTGTTGTTGAAATATCATTATAAAAGACTGTTAAATTGACGTTGATTACGTTGATAATGATGACGTTATTCCTATGATTCACATAACATTATAAAATAAGGAGAAATTAAGAATAATTGCTATTATTTTATATATAGGCAATGCTGGTAACTTTATACGCTTGGGTAAGATGGAACTGCCTTAAAATTATATTTAACGAAATAATAACTGTAATTGATGGGAATTATGTATAAAAGTCAACCGGACTAGCTGTCGACAGATAACTCGTCTC
Organism: Epiblema foenella; assembly: GCA_963556455.1. Classification (NCBI taxonomy): domain Eukaryota; kingdom Metazoa; phylum Arthropoda; class Insecta; order Lepidoptera; family Tortricidae; genus Epiblema; species Epiblema foenella. The sequence continues at coordinate 7,389,539 of OY747099.1, read as the reverse complement.
TAAATGATCTATGATTTTCTTTGAATACTTATAGAATTAGACAAGGAAGGTAACATACTAAAGGGCGAGCTTCGTCTAGGTGGTGACCAGATGGCGCACAGTCAGATAATTCAAGTCAAAAGCCAAATCGAAGATGAGGAATTCGAATTTGAAGGAGGAATGATTTTGTGAGTATAGTTTACATTATTTATACTAAATTTTAAATCGATTTCTAAGGTTTCTTAGGTTCTATGGTAACAAATAAGCATACCTTACTTTAGGCATAATTTCTTGCTTTCATCAATTTCCCTTGGATGTGCGGGTCCATTTGAACTTTTTATATTACACATTTGGTACAAAATCCATTGTTTCTGTTAACAATATGAATCGCCTTAAAAATAATTTCTAGGTATGTAGTCAATAGCAGTAATGGTCCCGTGGTAGAATATTATTTATTTTAGCCTTTTGTCCCATCTCATTTAAATGTAATGTAATGTTTAGGTCCCTTTAATGTAGGGTTTCCTTATGCTGAATCTTCATCATCATTAGCCTATGTATGTCGACGTCCCACTGCTGGGTACAGGCATTATCTCATAGACGATAGGAAACTGGCAGTAGATCACACGCTGGCCCAGTGCTGGTTGCGGACTTGATATACACATTAGAATTTCTTCTTAGATGGAAACTTGCATTTTCTTCACCGAAAAGCTAACGGTAAATATTAAATGATGTTCTGTACATAAGTCCGGAAAACTCATTGGTACGAGCCGGGATTATGCTGAATATTATTTTAATTAAATTGAAATTACCTATCTATTCCAGATATCCGCCGACGATGAAAGTCAGTCGGAACACAGAAGACTTCGATCGCGACACCGATTGGCCCACGCACAAATTCTGCTCGGAGTCTGCCCATGAGTTCCCTAAGAACTTGGAGGCTATATTTCCAGTTTTTTTGCCATTTGAAAATAAAGGCATTAGGTAAGTTAGTCGCTGTGCCAGTTAATTAAACCGGGATATGATAAAACCTTACCACTGATTGGTGCGGATAACAGTGGTTCAATCTCAGTACTTTTTTTATGATTTAATTAAAGTAAAAAAATGTTCTGATATCCTCTCATGGATTTTAAATACACTCACGATAAAAAATCTGATTGGCACGTAAATTCTCACAAATAAGTAAATTGTACACAATCTGAAAGTTCCTGATTCGATTTCCCAGATTTGTAATTTATCTGAAAACTGAAACATCAGATAATATATTTCCATTATAATAAACTATATAAAACAGCCCAATTTCCAGAAAAGTCTGGTAAACGAAGAAAAATGCAGTGAGTCTTTTTTTTTTGTTCGTGTGAAAGAGATGTGCATTTATTTAAACAAAATAAACTCTTACTATATCTATATTTTCCGTTAAAGTAGATTATAAATTTATTTTGCCACTCTGTACTAAGTAGACCACTATATCAACTTTGTCATATCTGTTTTTTTACTACTATTAGTACTAGTTAGAATGGGGACGTATTGGGCGGTTGTCTCCAGGCAACAGGTACCTACCGCTTTATCGGTGGTAATCAAACCATCATGATGTCAATAAAGCGTAGTTACGAGTAAGCCTTATCTTTGATAGTCGACTCTTACGACAAAAAGACGGTGGGCTCTTCTACCCCGACTCGCGGACATATTGCCAGTGGTAATGGAATTCGTGGTAACAGATGAGAATAACGCTTAGATTTTAGGACAATTCAATTTAGCTCAATACTCTAATACTCCTAGATCTCAAAACGACTTGGTGTCAAAATGTCATAATCACAGTAGTTTTTTCCTCCAAAACACTGATTGTTTTGGTGTTTCGAGACTGCTAAGTCGTGAAACTAAAGCGTTTTAACATTTTACTAGACATTTTTGAGAAAAACAATTAGTCATTCTGTGATCCAGGCATTTTGACTCTTTTTGAGATCTAGGAGTATTCAAGTTGTAAAGAAATCTAACCGGAATAACCCTATCTCACAGTCAACCAATTTGATTTCTGGCCCACTTCGTAACCTTGTCACGGTGACAATCACTCACAGCCGCTAGAGATCTTGTGACTAGGTACACCGTACACCGTACACCGTACGAGTACAACCGGTTGTTTAGGCTCGGCGCGCTGCTGACGGACAGGCTGGGCGTGCGCGCCGACGCCGAGCACGAGCTGCCGTGGCACCCGCCCGTCTGCCCGCGCGACGCGCACGCCGCCACCTTCACGCACAAGAACAAGCCCAAGTGAGACTCCTGCACTCCTGCACTCCTGCACTCCTGCACTCCTGCACTCCTGCACTCCTGCACTCCTGACTACTCGTATTGTCGATAACATATTCGAGAACGCTACTCGGTTCTTATTTACATTTTACGTTATAATTAACGTATTTTTTTGGAAAAGGTGTGGTTGTTTCGCTTAAATTCTATGGTGAACGATCCATTAACATATACTGTATGTGTGTATGGTTGGTTCTGCTCACATCTGCCAAATCATCCTGTGTACTAGTAATATGTAGTGAATTTATTATTCACGAGCTGTTAAATCGAGCCAGTAGCGTTTACGATACGGTCTTCTTCATTTATTATCAGAAATTCATGATTCTAAATCTGAAAAACAAAATATCGTGTAAAGTGAAAAGTAACAAGATTTTTTAAAGACACTTAAAAAATCTTTTCCGATTCCAGACAGCAGTTTACGAACGAGGTGATGGACACGGGATACTTGCGACAGAAGTTGCTCGAGTACGTGGGCGACGGAGATCTGCAAGCGGTCAAACACATGCAGGACGCAGAGATCGGACAGCGCATCTACGCTGCCACGCAAAAAGTACGGCCAACCTTTGAAATACCCTAAAACAATTAATAGTACCTAAAGGTGCAGAAGCCCAACTGTTTTAGTGATGTGGGACATACACTACTATCGGAATGACTATAGGAGCTGTTGTCTTCCAAAATAGAACACACTCTTGATTTACAATACAATCACCTCTTTTGTTTGTTTTAGTCAGTGTGTGACTGTAATACACGATGTATAAAATGAAAACAGGTACCTAAACACCCACATCTCAGTAATGTGATCAGTAATGATTATCGCATTTTTTAATTACATTAAAACAATAGATACGAAGCATTGTAACATTCCATTAATATAAGTATAGGTATATACCACACCACCACTATGCGACACTTAGGTGAAATTTTAAAATAGGATACGTAAGTAGTAACTTGTCCACACCGGGTTCGACTGAACCATGTGACATCGTTCAATGATAACGAAGATCAGAACAGCGGAATGTCATCTCGCCAATGTTTGGAACGGCCTAACCGGGGATGTATCTCCACTTTGCAAAAGAGCTCGGCTCTGATAACAATGCTTCCTGCCTTGTAGGTATGTGGTGTCGTCTTTCTGGTGCAGAGTAAGGTGCCAGAACTCCCGAGGACCACTGTATTGAGAAGAGACCTATCCATTTTATTTTGCATATCCTTTCATAGGCTTGATTTCCGGTTTGTTCATGTTTGGAAGGACTAGTAACTTCGTACTAGTGTTTAGTGGAATTGACATGATGAGAGACTTCGCTCTGTTCTCATTAGATTTTATTTTTAGACTGACGCTTAGAGACCTTATACATCTTTGAGGATATTTATTTATTAAATTTTATTATTTTCATGTTGACGCTTATATATATATCTCAAAATATTTTATTATGATTAGTGCATCTTATGCACCTTATACATCTCTAACAAATCTCGATTGTTATTAGTTTCTTAGTCTTATTTTTGACATGTAACACTACATTTAATTAATGATACTTTGATTATTGTATTATTTTTATTTGATGTACCTAGATAGATTTCGACTTGTAAAAGTGCCCTTGAGGCCTATTTGCAGAATAAATGTTTTGATTTTGATTGTTATAAATTAGCTGTTTGTATAGCACGTCCGAAACTGTAAGGCCAAATTCTGTCAAATGAACGCAATCAAGAATCTAACTTATATTCAGAGCTGTTAGTGGTTTTTTATGCGTGCTTTCGTTTCACAGAATTATCTACAGTGTGTTGGTTATCTTTAGAAACTGGCTCCAAAATGGCTGCTATACACGCTATCGTCGCTGTACTGGCGCGTGCGCGGCAACCGCGCCCACGCGCTGCACTGCCTGGCGCAGGCGCGGCGCTCGGCGCAGGCGCGGTACCGGGACCTCGTGCTCGCGTCGCTCGCTTCGCTCTATCTCGAGATGGGCTACTTCGACGAGGCGCTGGTAGCCGCCGAGGAGGCGTTCCGGTTGAGTCTTTACGAGGTGTGCTGTCTAATTTTAACAATATCTTTTAAAATTTGTAATTTCTACAATGAACATTACCAGCGGGGTAATCACGTAACTTTTGTACTACCGTTAGGTAGATTTTAATGTCAAATTTTAACTGTCAGCTTATACAGTTATACTTCAAAATTGACAGTAAAATCTATCTACCGTTAGTACATAAAGTTACGTGATTCACCTGCTGGTATACTAAGATGAAAATTCTGGGAGATTCTGTTCTCATTGAAAATTGTTCGTTGGGGAATATGGCTTTTAGACCAGAGTATATACTTTATATTTCACTTCGATTGCGAAGATATATATACATAGTTTAATTTTTTTTTATAAACTGCTTTGACACAACTTTCAATTTACGTGTGGCCAATAAACAAAAAACAACATTTATACGAATCTTTATAATCTTATGATTATATTTTTATTTTTATGGATGTCAGTCTGACTTATCGTGTGCTCCTCAAGAAAAATCATTTTATATAGGAAACAAGGCGATCACCACATGAATTAATACACAATCGCACCATAGTCGTATGACTTGGTCGCACACGTGTGGGCAGCTTGCAACAGTTGACGCATTTGACGGAATTTGGACGGAAGTCTTCCCATATTTCCTGTTACGGCCTTTGACGGGACGCCATACGCTGCTGTTGTACTGTAACCCGTAGCGACCAGCCTCCATACGGACTACATCGCCTTGCCATTGGCCTTGCAGCTGGCGTATCGTAGGCAACGCCAAACAGTGCTTGCGCGAAACTCACCCTGTCAGACTTAGACAGTGTCAAACTATTTATTTTGATAGATTTTATTGTTCTTAGTAATTTAATTAATAGTGCAATGAATGATTTTCTAGCCTAGATTTGTGCGGATGCATGCCTCGACCCGACCCAGTGATAGTACGTCCCTAGGAAATCATACATGCCACATATGCCAAAAATCTTTTCAAAGCTCCCGTGGATTAAATATACACTTTTCTAAAATTCACAGAAACTGTTTGTCACAACACTCACAGGATATTATTCCCGCCACAACTTCAAACAATCCACCATGCACTCCCGATGCAATTCGCCCATCAAGCAATTTGCATTCTCACCTTAGTCAACTCAAAAATAATGTTCCAATCATTAAAAGGATTCCACGTGGAGCTAGAATATGTGTCGCTACACGTCTTACTAACCTTCTAGACAAGTGCGTGGAAACCAACAGTATCGAAACCTGGCACGATCTCCTTTTCTTCACATACTGCACCCTTCACACTACCACTACAACTGAAGATAATCACACATCATTAACCCAAAAAATCAAAAACAACTGCCTCAAGCCCATAGACCCAGCTTTTTTACCTAATTTACAACCAACCAGGAAAAAACTTTCCGTTTACAACTTGTCCAAGAACGTAGAAAACAAAATAAGTGATGGAGATTTAAAAGGCGCTGCCCGGCTACTGTTTTCTAGTGACGTTCTATCACCCGACTCTCCTGACACACTCGCGGCCTTAAAATCGAAGCACCCCCCAGCCTCAGCAACACCTCTATTTCTTGATCCCCCTACTGCAATACAGGACTGCCTACAAATCGAAGAAAAACATATAGTTGATGGAATTTCCAGCTTTAAAACCGGCTCAGCAGCAGGACTTGACGGAACTTCTCCACAACATCTAAAGGACCTGATCTCACATGGCGTCGGCGACACTGCCAAGAAACTAATCAAATCCCTTAAAAATGTGGTCAATCTTATGTTGACCGGAGGAGTAAACCCAGAAATAGTCCCGGTCTTATACGGAGCTAATCTGATTGCCCTTTCAAAAAAGGATGGCGGCGTGAGACCCATTGCAGTCGGCACAACACTAAGACGTCTTGCTTCAAAAATTGCCGCTCGACAGATAATATCGAAGTTACAATCACGATTTGAACCGATACAATTAGGTTTCGGGACTAAAGGAGGATGCGAGGCAGCTGTCCACGCCTTACGTACCTACCTTGGCACCGACCAATGTGAGGTGTTGCTGAAAGTCGATGTTAAAAACGCCTTTAATTCTTTAAACAGAGACACCCTGCTGGCAGAAGTCAGAGACAATATTCCAGAACTGTACAATTACCTCCTGCAAAGTTATGCCGATCCTACTAAACTAATGTATCGCAATAACCAACTTTCCTCAGAAGTCGGTTGCCAGCAGGGTGACCCCCTCGGGCCGGCAGTCTTCAGTCTAGGCAATAATCCTATCATTCAAAATTTGAGTTCTAAATTTAATGTTTGGTATTTAGACGACGGCACCCTAGGAGGGAATGTGAACACCGTACTCTCAGACCTAATTGTCCTCAAAAACAAATTTGAATCCATTGGATTAGATTTAAATTTCAGCAAGTGTGAACTCTATATACACAGTACAACCCTAAATCACACAGAAATTATAGAAAAGTTTAATAATTTGTCCCCCAATATAAAAATTGTAACCAGGGATTCCCTTAACCTCCTAGGAACCCCAATTTTTGACGAAGCCTTCCCGGACCGTATAAACAAGACCATCTCTATATTTCAAAATTGCTCAGATTGTCTACTTGAAATTAGCTCCCATTCGGCCCTTTTCATCCTGAAATTCTGCCTTTTCGTCCCAAAAGTTACTTATACGCTTCGCTGCAGCCCCTTCTGGCAACATCAAAACTTATTAACACCTATTGACACCCTAATCAAAACCAATTTGGAATTAATACTAAATTTAAGGCTCGGCAAAGAATCCTGGTGTCAAGCATCCCTCCCCGTCCGATACGGGGGTTTAGGGTTGCGTAAAATTTCTAGTGTAGCTCTACCGGCATTTCTGTCGTCTGCCCATAGCTCATACAATCTTGTAGGCAAAATCCTCAGGGATCTCCCTTCAAACTACAAGATTGCGGGCTTGGACTGCGCTGTAAATGCTTGGTTGTCTGCCTGCCCGGGGCAAAACGTACCCGCAAATCCGAAATCTCAAAAATGCTGGGATGATGTAATTTCGAAATCTACCTACACCACCTTACTTAACGGCAGCGCTGGAGTGGAACGCGCACAACTGACTGCTGTCGGATGCAAGGAGGCCGGTCAATGGCTGAACGCATACCCCTGTCCAAGTACTGGTACATTCCTCGACAGCACCACCCTCCGTTTGGCGGTCAGTCTGCGCCTAGGGGTCCCGATTTGTGCTCCACACAAATGCCCCTGTGGCAGTGACGTCGACCGGTTGGGGCACCACGGTCTGTCATGTGTAAAAAGCGCCGGCCGCTTTTCGCGACACGCCGCCCTTAACGACATTATCCGCCGGTCTCTTGCTAGCGTGAACGTGCCGGCGATGCTCGAACCAGTCGGCATCGTTCGTGACGATGGCAAGAGACCGGACGGGATGTCCCTAATACCGTGGAAAATGGGACGGGTGCTGGTTTGGGACGCAACTTGCGTTGATACTCTAGCCCCGTCTCATCTCCACGGTACAATGCACAGGGCAGGCGCAGCAGCCGAGGCGGCCGAAGCCATCAAATTACGCAAATACAGGGGTCTTGACGCCGGATACAACTTCGTTGCCTTCGGCGTCGAGACCCTCGGTCCGTGGGGCCCTGGGGCAACAGAGCTCTTCCAACAACTGGCGAAGAGACTGGTCGACGTCACAGGGGACAAGAGAGCTGGCAGTTTCCTCGCACAATGCCTTGCTATCGCCATACAGCGAGGAAATGCTGCCAGCATTCTAGGAACCATGCCGCAGGGACCTTTTTTAGATTTTTATTAGTTTTTATTATTTATTAGCTCTACTTTAAGTTAGGTATTGTTATAATTTTTTATTTTATTGTATGTATTTAAAGATAATCTTATGATTTTAATCAATTTGTCTAATATATTTTATAGTGATAATTTGATGGCTTTATATCCATATAGCCACACTATGTTATAAATTGTAACATGAGTCATGTACGCTACTGCCACTCACCGCCTATTTAGCGCTTTTATGTATATTTTCGTCACGTTTTTAGAACTTGTTCCCTTTTTCGGCAGGACAGGTTGTATTTCATCGCATAAGATGCGGTGGTCGATGTTTATGACTGATTTTTGTTACGTGTATCGCAATTTGTCGAGAAGAAATTGCTTTTTCTCTAATTTATTCGCGGACAGAATTTACAACGATGTTTCTTTGATAGCTGCAACCGGAAGATCTCGTACATACACACTTACCGTAAATAACAAAGTTCTAAATGGCGGTAAATTTGTGTGAATACAAGATTTTCTTTTACAGAGGTTTCATTTCTTTTGTTTCGTTTGGCTTTAAAACAAATTTAAATCTACTATCCAAATGATTAGGTACGAATTCCATTGTCCCTTTTTTCATGCTCAGAGGAGCAGGAGGTTAATGTAAGTTATTACACTAATATGTTCCGGGTGGTACTTCCAGCCTGCAACAAACTTCATCCTCGGGGAGCTGAACATGCTGAAGAAGCACCGCAACACGCACATGTTCCACTTGAAGCAGGTGGTGCGCGTGGAGCCGGCCTTCCTGGGCGGGCTGGCGCGCGGCCTGCTCGCCGCGTGGGCGTGTCTGCAGCAGGCGCAGAGGAGCGACGCGCACGAGATGGGTGCGTACAGTACCTATACTATAAGTTTTTTCGAAACAAAACACAAACGAACGCGTTGGCTTTTAGTCTCAATTTGTATTTAAAAAAATGTTACCACCTAAGCCCACCAGAGGCGCTGCTCGCGTTGCCATACATATTGAGATTAAACGCAAACGCGTTCGTTTGTTTTGTTTCCAAAAAACTTGTACTAGAGGTACAGTAATTTTATCTCACGAACGTCATCGTCAGCGGCCGGCCATTAAAAATAAGTTCAATTTTACGGCATGGGCCAACAAATCAGGGTGTGAAAAGTACTGACACATCATCTTTGTCCGTACCGGTCAATAATATATCAACTTTTTTTTTTATAAAAGATTTAATCCCTCCTGAAAGATTATTAAAGATTGAATCCCCCCTGAAGGAGTTTCTTATTAGGTATGTCATCATTTAGACTGTAAGATTGATCAGAAGATTCAGCCACTTAACTAGTAAATACGGAGAATTTTCATGTTTTCTTAGGTGTTTGTACACTTACTTAATTGTTGAATAGGTAAAGGTGTTATTGGCCGGTACTGTAATATAAACCTAAAAGTGGTAATTGAATTAAATTTTGCTCTGTCTACCCCTGTTGGGGTTATAGCCGTGAGTTTATGTATATGTATATGCTTGCAGAGTACGGGGAGGCGGAGCTGACGAACGTGTGCCTGGTGTGCGAGAAGGGCGGCACCACCTGCCACATGAGCAACATCCACTGCTACAACTCCCGCGAACGAGGTTAAACTACTTAAATAAATGTTTATTATCCACTTATTATTTCCTTTTTTTTATTTATAAATCGCCAATTCCTCCTTTATTTTCATTCCTACAACAAAATTTTCGTTAAAATTAACAATTTTCACTGCGCTCCTGGGGAATCAGAAAGATAAACTTACCATTTCTGAGGTTATAACGAGCATATTCCATTTTCTACCTTGAACCTTTTCGCCGCCATTGACTTGATATAAAGTCAGGACATTTTGTACCCCACACGCCAATGACTTCATATCGAGTCGACCAAGTCGATGTAAAGGCAACCTACGTGATATCAAGTAAGGTTCATTTTTAGTTTGTTACAAAGACTGGCGTGTGAGAGTTTACAGAATCTACTGTAGCGGTGAACAGGTTAAACACCATCATTTGATATATCAGACAAAGTGAATGAAATGACATCTTTTCATTTATGACAGAGTTGAAAATTGCGAGATACTTTTTTGATGTTCGGCGGTTAAAAGGTTAATCTAGAAAAATATTGCTTTTGATATTTTCCAACACAGTATAAGAATTTTAATCTGTAAATACATAAGGGCAGTCAGGACTACGTTGTTAGAATGCTTCGGGTACCACATCTCGGACACCTTGTATATAGATATGGGTGGTTTGTGGCAGTTAGTACGTTCGTATTCCTCTCGCACTTACATATACCTATGCTAGTGAAAGACGAGTGTTTTACGTTACGTTGCGTCCCACAAACACGATCATGCTAGCTATGTTGTAGCTTATTAAAGCCAGCTGTGTCAATCCGTATAAAAACGGCATAAAGCAGAACTACCGGCTTTGGCCATCTTAGTACAGTCGTGTAAAAATATGTATCGAATGAATCCTCCCATAAATATCTACCGAAACCTGAATGCATCGACAAGACATATTTTGGAGTAGCTTGCATACACCCATATTTTTGCACTCGACTGTACCTAGAGTACCTACCTTCTTTGGTCACATCAGATTTAAGTTGTTTAGTAAGACTATTGCATGTTTATTTGAAATCATATTTTTATTTTAAGTACCCGGAAACGCAAGCGTATAACTGTTAAGGTAACTGATAACTTTCAGAAAGTATTCTTTGATAAAAAAAGTCACTGGTCGTTTGGAGTATAGCTCTTCTGGAGTCGCAAGCGTCCATAGGCTACTGTGTCTGCTTACCATCAGGCAGGCATCAGGCATTACCGTTGTAGTATAAAAAAGTAATTTAATCTTTTCAACGCAGTCAAATAGAAAAGCAGTCACTCACACCACACGCCATGACATCGGAATGTCAAGCGCTAAGTTAACTGAGAACCTACATGGTTGATATCGCATTGCACACACACAGAAGGTTAATTTTTGCTTACATACCTACATAATGAGTAGGTAGGTACAATACCCTACAGTAGAAACTTTGTGGACCACATCCACCAAGGCGTCCATGAAAGGCAGCCAGGAAGAGCGTAAGATAGGGATGAATTGGGTACCTACAACGAATTGGAGTAGATGATTTTCGTAATAAGAGATAAAACACCAGATACTATTTAGGTAAGTACTCACTATAATCCTAGTTAGCCCTAGCAGTGATACAACTGGTTTGAAGAAGTAAATGTTTATTTTTTATTTTTATACAACTTCGGCGCCAAACGAGCATACGTTCCACCTGATGGTAAGTGGACACCGCAGCCTATAGACGACCGCAACTCCAAAGGAGTCAGTGCGTGCGCGTTGCCGATCCTTTATAAAGTTTTGCCAGCAGAAGGGACAAATTTAGTTCCCTCGCTCTCAACACAGTGCATCCTCGGGAGCTCTGGCAACCTTGCTCATCTCCACAGGAACACAACACTATATACTTGTATAGTAAATAATGTTATTATGGCTGTGGTCTTCTGCAAGGCGGAGGTACTTCCCCAGTTGGGATGCTCCAAAATCGAGCAAAATGACATTTTGCTGTGCCCTTACCTCTCTAGAATTAATGGCACTTAGACGTCTTCTTAGCACAATAACGCTATCCATTGGGAGCTTGTTTATAGAAGGCGCATACGAAAAAAAAGGCACAGATGTAGTAGAGACATTGGTGGCATTCTTGATGTATTCGTAAATGAAAGGTACAAATACGTTGAGTAAAATAGACTTCGTGATATACCTACATTATTTCTCTTAGAGAGCGGCTTTGAAGTCCCAATGCTCGAGCTGAAGGGCGAGGACCTACGGTCTTCCGTCGAGCATATCGACGACAGCATCTTCGAGCCGTTCATAGCGAACATGCCCGCCAGCTGGAGGGACAGCCTGGCGCACCATCACAACTTCGAGGACATGCGGCGGATGCTGGACACAGCATTGCAGGGGTGTGGCCCGAGGGGGTGCAATTGTGAGTATAACAGTAGAGATAGGTACAAGTCCTCGCTACTGGCGTTCAGTGGAGATGATCGAGGGTTTATGTAACTTAGTCCAGTGATTCGATCCAGTTGTTATTCAGGTGTTCGGCTGTTGCCATTATTATCCGCGGTTGGTGCGTGAAGCGATGGAAACCAAGAAGGGTGCCTTTATTTTTTGACGACCGCTTTAGCCTAGTTGTGAAGTGACTCCGCCTACTAAGCTGGAGATGCCGGGTTCGAATCCCGATCAGGCATTTATTCGTGTGATGAGCACGAATATTTGCTCCTGAGTCTTTGTGTAGCGATGCGTGTACCTAACGCAACGTTACACACAAACTTTTTGGTAATTTAAAAGTTAAATAATTTATTTCAAATACTTACCTACCAAAGTTCAAGTGAATTATTGTATCATAGTGATTGTGTTCTATGTAATTCAGTCGTGAGTTTCTACAGTGCAAATTTATTATATCGTTCCAAGGCACAGTATTGTAAGTTTCCATATTAGTTAATCTAATCCATATTCATACACTTAGCTTACCAATTGGAACCGTCGGCTAAACGTATCATACGTTTACCCTACGGTATTATATAAATCCTGTTTAATTTGTTCCGGAACCATTGCGTTGCAAGTGTAGTGAGCTGTATCGTGAGCCCGTTGAAGTATTTTGTGAGCACGAGCCTGTGTATCGTTATGTGCGGAGATGGGCATAACGATATCGTTTTCGATGCTATTATGGCCATTTCCGCCCTGGCCGGCGCGATATTGTAAAGCTGGTCCTTTTTGAGCTTTTTTATAGTAAATCCTCTTTAATGTGCTGTAATAATGGATGTAGATAAAGTAGTGTATGCAACTGTACATAATTAGGCATAAAAACACTCGTGTGATCTTATTATGAAACTCGCCTTCGACTCGTTTCATAAAACTACACCCGAGTTTTAGTGCCTCTCATTATGTAGCAGTTGCATAAACTACTATTTATTATATTAAAGACACACTGTCTAAAAATTTTTTTTTAATATGGTTGTAGATAACCTCTATTACAGAGCATAATTTCAGTGTCATTCTTAAAATAATTTACCTGTACCGAAATGGGCTGATTCTTATTATCAACGCCGTGAAAGCCTCCTTATTTGAATGTACCAATGAGAGTGTCGCATATCGCAATACTTTATAGCTAAAAATAAATAAGTAAGTTCAGATGTTATTCAGAATGTGCTTACAGACATAAAACCCGAACACTTGGCCCTGAAGCAGGAAGATTGCATTTATCAGCAGTTGCAGCTTGGCTATTGGCTTCACATTGTTGGTTTCAGACAGCTCGTCAGCGATAGTGACCTCAAGTGAGTTACGTTATGGTTAATACCTACGTTCCTACCAACGCGTATGTATGGTCACTACGATGTCTACCAGGGGAAGAAAATTATTGAGCCTCTTCGGGCTCGTCTCTCACCTTCTATTTGCGTCCTAATTTGAGGAAGTTGTTCCAAAAGGCAAGACCTGTAGTCTGTTCAGTGTTCACTAATAAATACATGAAATGTATTTCGTAAAAAGTAGAACCTCGTGAAGGACAAAGCCATCAAGTACCTTAACCCTGGTCGGAGAGACAGACAACTCGGTTTGTCGGTTCGACAATCATTATGCCGAATGTCATCTCCGGTCTAATAGCGAAGAGTCTCGACCTCAAGAGACTCGCTAGGTGGCTGGGTCAAGAGTCACATACAGAAGGCAGTACTCGTGGACAGGACACGGAGCGGATGGGTAGTCCAGAGGTTCCTTTACCTGCCGCTGCCGACGGCACCTTAAGTTAGGTTTAGTTAGGTTAGTTTTTTTATAATGATTTGTAGGTATAGTTTTACATTGGACTCTTATGTATTTAATTGTAGAAACCACAAATTGTAGATGAATAATCACACTATTTCTCTTTATTAGTCTAGTGTTTCACACTTTTCACTATTTTATGACTCGAATTTTCCAACCAGGTTGCCACCCGAGATACCGTTGCTAACGCAATCTAGCAAGCAAGTTCCAGAATGCCGGCTCTTCTCTGACCCCTCCGAGAACTTCATCCTCCAGAGACTCAGCCGCCTGGACACGGAGCATTGGGAGCCCATCCTTAGCTTGATGCATCAGCTCGCCGAGTTGTTCGACAGCACTGACTATACCAGTTTGGGAGCCAAGACTGCTCAATATGTGGAAGCTGTAAGTATTAAGATATTTAGGCTGTGTATGTGCTAAGCTGTGTTTCCATACAAAATAAACCCAGTTAAAGCATGCGAGGAGTTAAAACTTAGCTTGGAACATATCGCTGATGTGTTTTTCCACATTCTTCTTAACGTGCTTTTGTGCAACTGTCAAACATCAAATATACGTCTTTATAATTGGGTATTTGACACATGTTAAAATTTATAACAATGTGCTTATATAGATAGAAAATAATCAATTTATTACAATAAATAGCAGGTACATTAGACAAGTTAATCCAAACAATAAAAAGATATAGGGCCATAAAAATTCGCATTTTTATAATAGTCCAAATTTAAATTGAAAGTTACCAATAGAGTTCTCATGTTTCAATAAAAAAATGTATGGCAAATATGTCCATAAACGCAATATTTCACGACTAAAACGGCAAATTACTCGTTTTTCCATACAATGGTATTATAGGAGACTGTAGAACTGTGATGTCAAATTTTACTGCTTATCAGTATGGAGCGTTTTCAGTGCTCGTCAACTATGCTGTACTTTGCCTCTCGTTTTAGCTTTTATGTTGCTCTAATTGTATTTGGTCCCATACAAACATTTGATCGTGTCTAAAAACTGGTTCAAATGGCACCATTTTTTTTTCAAATTGCCAATTTATTGGTCTCTGTTTACTTATACGGCACGTTCGTCATGCAGCAACCGCGTGCCTGGTTAGGCGCGCTGGCGGCGGGCTGGTGGTGCGGCGCGGGCGGGCGCGGCGCCTGCGCGGCGCGCTGCCTGGCCGCCGCCGCCGCGCGCGCGCCCGCGCACCTCGCGCCCTACCCGCTCCGCGCCATCGCGCAGTTGTTGCACATGTAAGCACGGGCTGATGACGCCATTAGGCCGCCCTCTAGATGCCAATTGCTGTCTCTTTCTATCTCTAGGTTGTTGGGAATTGATAGGTGCGTAGAAGTAATACCACCTCGTAATCATTCGGGAAAACCTCGGCAGGGGGGCTCATTTCACAAGCGGAGCGTTTGAGGGAGGGAAAATTCTTAATAGGAATATTTTCCTCAATAGGTAGTGATCACAAACAAACTTTACAGCTAGGATTGAAAATATCATCAAAATAATGGTCATTAATTTCATAAATATGGTGTAAGTCCCCAAAGGATTGAAAATATCTGAAAAATCTTACGCTCTTAACAATAAGTCGTGTACCTACACGTAATATTTGATCACTTTTCCCCTGCATAAATTATCGAACTCGGCTGTACAAGTGCTAAGTCATTTATTTGAATTATTAATGTTACGGTTTTTGCCTATACATTCAATTATTGTTTTACTTATCCATAATTACAGGCAATCGAAACACCAAGACGCTAAGGAAGTCGCGTATCTCGCTCTCTACATGGCACCTAGGAGTAAAGTGGAAGCATTCCTTGTGGCAGTATCTCATGCATATATGGTACTGAAATGATTTTTATTTACTTTATAAGCGCTTTTTAACCTAACTAGCAGTTTTCACAATCATGCTCGGGTATGTTTCAACAACTTTACAGCACAGGTGCGAGCCCGTGCTCGGCCTCGGAGTATTTCAGTAAACATGGGTTACACATGGAATAAAAACGCTAATTTTTTTTGGCTATTGTACCTACCAATTTAAAAATATTAAGTTTTTTCTTATTTACTGCAGTGTTTAAATCGAGATTAATTAAGGAGAAAATACATTTAGCTAAAAGAAAACATCCTGCAAATCGCACGTTTTTCTTTGTGATAGTTAATTCACGCTATGAAATAGTATATCAAGCATCATCCACACTATACAGTATGAAATGGTATATAATGCCTCATCCCACACAATGCGCCATGATGACCCAACGGACGAAATTATGCATTGAAGGGTAGATGTATTTTGATCTCATTCCACCGCATAACTACGTCCTGTACGTTTGGCTATCATGGCCCATGGTGTGATCCCGATTTAATGTACGTGATGAACAGGAGGAGTTCGAGCAAGCAGTGTGGATGTTCCGCTACGCGCTGACGTTTGATGATAAGTTCCTGCCCGCGAAGGCCTGTCTGCACGCCACCATGTGTCTCATGCTCTTTGGAGAGAGCGCCAAACAAAAGCCTAAGGGAGACTAGATAATCAACATGAGCCTTATATGCCTTCTTTGTTCTTCGTCATATCCAGAGGTGTAGCTAGGTAACCAAAGGCCCTATGGTGCAAAAAACTGCGGGGCCCTTGGGCCCTAACTAAACGGTTTGGTTTTAAGAGTCCGTATAAGTTATTTTGATGATTTTACTAAAATTGATGACGTGATTTCTCATTATCTATTGGTATTCCTATACATTTTATAACAGATTCTGAAAATTCATTTTATTCTAAACGGATAAGTGTGGTACTTTTTTTATTTTATGATTCTATTTCGAATAATCTCGCTTAACTTAACAGTTGTTTCCTAAATTTTCGCGCGAAGATGCTTTAAAAGCGACTTATTTAAGGTTTGTATTGTCCTCTTAACCGGTTTAAATTACGTACATATCCAATAGATACTCCTCTCAGGAATAAGTGGAAGGTTTTTTATTCATTTCATACAAAAGTGTTGAATAAAAATATCAAACTTCATCGCATCTCTTAGTAATTCTCAAGCTATTAGCTTAGTAAAAGGGTCTTGGGTATATTATTACGATAAACCAACTTCTATTTTACGATATCATATTATGAAAGGCAGTGTATGGTTTCCAAATTAAACAAACTCGTTCCGAATATTCTTATTTATTGTAATCTTTGCAACAAACTTTAATTACAAATTTAACTATTAAAAAACCTTTAATAACACCGGCTCTTCGCCATATCAGTATAGCTGTCAAAGTGACACTTAAAAAACAAGGGATATTTCGCATTCGTAGTGATGGGAACTCTACACTCGCTTTTTTCACTACATAGTATAAAACAAAGTCGCTTTCTCTGTCCCAATATCCCTACGTATGCTTAAATCTTTAAAACTACGCAACGGATTTTGATGCGGTTTTTTTAGTGATTGAAGAGGAAGGTTTATATGTATAATAACATCCATTAAATAGTGCACCCGTGCGAAGCCGGAGCGGGTCGCTAGTTTTTAATAAAACAAAATGCTTAGGAACAGCACTAAAACAATAGGTAATGAAACATGGGATTAGCCATGTAGCTTTCATTACAATATTATTATGTACCTGAGTTACCTACTTATATTGATCATACTCAACTTAAGGATATGTTTAATCTAAACTTATAGCATACATAAAGAATATCTACTTTCATTTTCCCTTGGCATCATAGAGAACATAAGAATATACATTTCAATACATACTGCATATGTCAGTACGTCCTACGGTCAAATGTAACATGCTGCATCTTATTGCTGTTTACATACATCAAAGTCCCTTTCGATCTCCTCGGTCCATTAGAACCGACTCATTTCCCCCATAACGTAGAGCACCGACCTGACATACTCGACATAACACTCCTAAAGAACGTAGCGTTAACTGCGTTCTGTAGAAGTGATACACGAACTTGACTCGGACCATAGGCCAGTTCTTTTGAGACTAGAACCTCACCCTAATAATGCACCTCGTACCAGAACACTCGTGGACTGGAATAAGGTACAATCAGTTCTCTTACAGACAGATCCTCCCCTGCTTAGAGACATCCCTGACTGCATAACTACTACTGAACAGACCGACCGGTAAACCCCGGACTTCTCCTGCCTCTTATATGCCGATCAGTTTACTTAGCTCTCTAGGAAAGCTATATGAGCGGATCCTTCTCACTAGGATTGTCAAATTTACGGCTGAGAATAACGTTCGGCTTTAGATCCGCGCACTCGCGCGCACGCGTGCACCGCGTCACGGAGCACGTGCTGGACGGTTTCTCTCTATTCCAGGGGCTCAGGACCGGTGCAATCTTTCTCGACGTGGCGAAAGCATTCGACAAGGTATGGCATAACGGGCTGATATACAAGTTATATCATCCCTTTATGCCTGACAGACTCGTACTTACCATACCAGATTTTCTCAGGGATCGAAGCTTTCGATACAGACTAGAGGGAACGTACTCGGACCCACACCCCATCCGGGCCGGAGTCCCTCAAGGCTCCGTGCTCTCTTCCACGTTTTATTCGTTATTCACGAACAACATTCCCAGGCACCCTAAAGTCCATCTGAGGTTGTTCGTGGACGATACTGCGCTCTTTACGACTCATTGTAAGTAAACTTTTATCCGGCGATACCTCCAGGAGACAATCACTGACCTAGGTCGTTGGTTTAATCTTTGGCGTATCGAAGTCAATCCGGAAAAAAGCACTGCGATATTCTTCCACCCGTCTGATCGCGTTAGCACGGAAAGGCGTGTGGCTCCCATCCAGATGTTTGATCGGCCCATCCCCTGGGCCAACGAAGTCAAATATCTTGGAGTGACCCTCGACAGAAAACTGACTTTCCATAGCCACATCAGTAGGGTACGCAACCGTGCGTTGTTCGTGCTAGGAAGGCTTGGGCCGATGATTAACAAGTTTAGTAAAATGTCACTTAAAAATAAACTGACAATCTACAAAACTTGTGTTCGTCCAATCATGTCTTATGCAAATGTAGGTTTTGCTCACGTGCCTATAAAATCGCTGAAGCCGCTTCAGGTCATTCAGAATCGTTTTCTCCGTAGGACGACTGGTGCTCCGTGGTACCAGTCGAACTTCAGTCTGCACCACGACATGGGGATTAGCACCATGTATGGTTTTGCTTAAGCAGACTGGCAGACGTTATTTTGACAACGCTTCCCATCATAGGAATCCGTTAGTTAGGAAGGCTGTCGACTACGTTCCCATCCCTCCCCCCTCCTAGGCACACGCTTACGGCGTCCAACTCTGACACGACGCGTACACTTTATTAGGCATTCCCGCCGGCGGGGACGTCCACCGCGCGATCGCGACAACACTGACACATATAGTCCCTATTCGTCCCGGTACCGCCGCACACCGGGTAGAGTCAGTCCGACCCAGGTTGGGCCTATAGCTGAGTTTCCTGCTGGACTCTTCTCAGCTAGGCTAGGTTTCGTGAACCAGCGACAAAACTCCCAGTAGCTCGATTCCACTCCCACCTTAGATTCGGTTGAAACCGCTCAACCAATCAAATTGGAGCGCAAACTCTTAGAGTATTCCAATGTTCCAAACCACACGCGTGGTCGTGCCGGAGGTTTGCCCTGGATTTTCTCCAGGATACTCTCCAACCGCGCACTCATATCGCTTTATTGGGCCCGGCCTATAAAGCCACAGTCAGGAACAAAAAAAAACATCAGAGAATATACTAAAGAAATATTTCCATTCACCTTGGCATCATTGAGAAACATAAGATTTACATTACAATGCATACTGTTTTACATCAGTATGTCCTACGGTTAAATGTGACATTCTACATTTTATTCCTGTAAACTTTCTAAAATAAGACTAAGAACAAAATCTCTATATTTGGCAGGAGTCTGTGTCAGTCGTTTAGCTGAGATTCTAGAGTCAAGAGTCAGTTGTTTTGTCAGTTACCTTATCTTGACTGTCAGTCATTTCCGGTGGAGTTTCACTTGTCATATCTGGGGAAATCGCATGTGTAATATCCGGCATCATATCCTCTACCTTCCTGTCTGCATTTCTCTTTTCATATGTGCCTGTCTTGTATTTTCTATGCCAAACCTACTAAGATCCCTGTCCTGGAAGGGCTGGAGTTTCTCCTTACTATCTTTCCTTCTGGGGACTGAGCTTCTATCAAATTTCCACTTTTCCAGATTAGATTGCTCAGTAGGAGAGAATGGTGTGCTTACTTGTTCTCTTTCTTTTGCCTTATCAACACCTTGTCGCCAACATGGATCTCTGACTCTTTAGCATGTCTTCTTTTGTCTGCACATTGCTTGTATTTATCTTTCCTTAGTCTATCTAGGTCTCTCATTAGGCCGGATCGCTTCTCAGTCGGCTATCCGACATTGACTCAATCGGTTGACAATTTGTCAAAAGAAAATAATTAAAATAAAATGGTTAGTGGTTAAAAATATTATGATAATAATGCCGGACTGCGCCGTAAATTGGTGTAGAAACCACACAGACGGAAAAAGGGATGACATTTCTTTTCATTAGTAAGTAAAACCAATTAATATATTGCCATACTTTACTGCCGTGGCTGATATTAATGCAATATAAGTTTTTGAAAATTGAGTGTATCTACTACGAACCAACAACAATGAGGTTACTTTGTGATATACCTACATGCTTCATTTTTTTTTGTTAAGTACTTAGTTAAAAACTGTATACTACAAAACAGAATAAAATAAGTAGGTATTTAAGGGGGCTCCCATACAAGAAACGTGATTTTTTTTCCGTTTTTATAGATAATGTTACAGAACCCTTCGTGCGCGAGTCCGACTCGCACTTGGCCGGTTTTTTATCTTTTTC
This sequence comes from Epiblema foenella, assembly GCA_963556455.1. NCBI lineage: Eukaryota > Metazoa > Arthropoda > Insecta > Lepidoptera > Tortricidae > Epiblema > Epiblema foenella. The sequence continues at coordinate 7,368,848 of OY747099.1, read as the reverse complement.
AAGCGTTGTGTGTAACCGATGTAGGTTCGGTCTTAGTTAAAGAATATCATGGGAAAAATAATGTATGGGAGCGTACTTTTTTCCTCATGATACTCGTAATGATACGAGTAATATACTTATAATGTGGATCTTCATTCATGTATTTACAATTACGTATGCTTAATGTATCCAAAACGGAGTAAATAAAATTATAAATCATATTATTAAAAAAGTGACTTGGAAGTAAATAGTAAATTTGTAAACCAATTGAACATAGTTCACAGTAGTAGTATGTACCACAAAATATTGATATTATTCGTAATTTTATATTTGTAAAAAGCGATTTCAATAAACTTCTAATAACTACATAGGTATCTTTCATTTTATTAAATAAATATTTTAGGAAATTTTCATGTATTAATTATTGATTACGCAATTTAATTGTTATAGAATAAAACCATCCACGTTGAAAGTGGGGCGTACTTAAATCAAGTTCAATTTGAACGAATATGTTAAACTATTGACAAATCAGCAACTCGTGTCAGATAGATTCTAACCAGTCACAATACATAAAATTTTTCTTATTTGGGAACTTAGGTGAAATAGTATAAAACGTTTGCGAAAATTAGGTCTACCCAAACTTCAAGTGAATGTGGATTGGATAAGACATTTTGGTTTCAAAGACGTCGTAAATGGGTCAAAATTTAACGTCAGGTTTGTTAGGCGTTATATTTCTATACTTATTATATTTTGATGAATGCAGGATACAACTTATGACACTTCAACATGCGTCGGCGGCCGTCCGAGGCAGCTTCAGATACGTGACGACAAGGTGCTGGAATATAATTCCGCCACCTTTCAGAAGCCTACAAAGTATTTTTAGTTTTAGATCAGCAATTTAAAAAAATGTATTTGAACACCAGCGGCGACAGGAAACATTGGCACTGGACACAAGCTGTTTTTAGAATTAATCATTGGCATGTATAGACTGAGACGGAAAGTAGTAAATAAGTTACTGAAATGTCAATATATATTATGTGTGTATACATACCTTTTTGTCCCATTAATAAGTCCCGTTCTCTGAAGACGCCCAGACTTATGTAGGTTATATTTTGTATTCCCGTGTCAAATATGTTGTGCTCGAAGAGTTTTTGTCACGTGCAATTTTTATGGCAACCATATAGAATCTGGAGATGAGAACCAATTTGTATTATTTCTATATAATGATGCGATTCTTTATTGTAAAATATCTCAACTGCATATCGTTTGTTTATGTATCGTTTGTCCAACCGCCTTGCCTATCACAGGCTACTTAGGAGATACTATTGCCTATTGAAAATTAGCAGCCTGCCAGATGGCGTTGTTTGACGCAAGCGTAACGGCTGCGTTCAGAATAGGTTAAGGCCGCGTCGGACAGCGGGGCAACGTGATCCACAAAACTTAATAAAAAAAAGAAAACCGACTCCAAAAAATACTAAAAGTAAAAAATAATTGCCTTACTTCTAACATGAGACTTTACGCTTCTTATTGAACAATGTAGACGTACCTATTGTAATTTTTGAAGCAGGTGCCATCCAAAGAAATTGTCTAAAGTTGACGAGATGGCATCGACTAGAAACTACTGGTTTTATTTTTTTATTTATTTCACACTTTTTAGTAAATCATTACTAGAGTGCACCTCATAACGATTCCAATAAGCTCAAACACGGATAAGCTACACTGTTTTATTACGGATTCCGTTGCCTACTAAAATCGCTATATGTTTCCCTTGAATTTTTGAGGAGTTCCCTCAATTCCCCATGGGTCCCATCATCAGAACTAGATTCTGGTAACATCGGGACCAACCTTGAAGCATATGCTTTCAAACAAAGAAAAAAAATTTCAAATCGGTTGTTAAACGACGGAGTTCTGAGGTAGCACACATAAAATAAATAAAAAAAAGAACATACAACCGAATTGAGAACCTCTTCCTTTTTTTGAATTCGGTTAAAAATGGTCTCGCCGGAAGAGCAGCGCTGGCTTGTGAGTCAACATTATGTTGAGGCCGGACCATTTCGTGGCAATTTTATTAGTTAGTAGTAGTATATATTATCTTGTCTGGTTCTATGTCACGAATAAATTATTTTCATTTCATTTTATATAAGTTGATATGGATGTTCACGCGAACGAAGTCGCGGGCAAAAGCTAGTTATACACATGTTCACCGTGGAATTTATTGTTAATTTTGGATGACCTTTATTTATTTATTTTCTCGCAATCGAAGTGAAAAGTAGAGTGTATAACTCTGGTCTAAAAGCCATATTACCCCTCGAATACATATAATATATAGGTATATGTAAAACCTGGCGGAATACAAACATCCAGAATCAATCGTATGGAGTAGGAACTCATACCTAATTATGCCGTTAAATTTAAAGCTGACAATACTTTAAAAAAAATATTCTGATGTGGATCTTGTGACGGTGATTATTATCATACGATATTATCTATACATATAATAAAGCTGTAGAGCTTCGAAAATCTGTACATTGAAGATATTAGCAAAAAAATCGATGGAGGGGTCTTAAAATCGATAACAGAACACATTTCAACAGTTTTTAGAATTTGTGTCTGTTTGTCTGTCTGTTTATTTGTCTCACCATCACGCGAAATGTAGGCAATAGATTTCAATACAACCTTCACTAATACGTTTCATTGATCTTCGGCCAGGTTATAGGATATAAAAATCATACAGATTGGGGATGGAAAGAGGTGAAAAGAGGGGTTGAACTTTGTATGACAAGTCCTTCAATTAATGACTTAAAGGCTTGAAAATTGGTAAGCATACAATTGGAAGCAAAATAAAAGGAATCCCATTCAAAAATTGTACAATGAACAGATAATATCTGAAAAAACGGAGATTAAAAAAGTGCTTAGGGGACTAACGACAAATAACCAAAAATCCCTCAACCCATTGTAACTGTTTGAAATGAGAGATTTAACTATGTTAGTCAGTCGCTGTCAACATGGACAAACCAGTGTCTTGAACTTCGTCTACCTATATCTGATATATCTTCGTTGTTAGAGTAGTCGAGTGTGATAACAGTGTCATCTGAGGGCCACAAAATACCACAAATTCCCACTATTCCCACTAATATTATAAATGTGGAAGTTATGATGTTTAGATGTTTAGATATTTGTTACTCAATCACGCAAAAACGGCTGACCGGATTATGACGAAACTTGGTACACAACGAGTTTATAGCCTGGATTAACATATATGATACTTTTTATCCCTCCATCATCCCTCAAATAGATAAATTCGGGGATGGAAGTTGAATTTCGTAGATATCCAGAATCATCTAAATATATAAAAGAAGAAACTGACTGACTGATTGACTGACTGACTGACTGACATATCAACGCACAGCCCAAACCGCTGGTTCTAGAGATTCCAAATTTGGCAGGTAGGTTCCTTATAAGGTCTAGGGGTGCACTAAGAAAGGATTTTTCAAAATTCATCCCCTAAAGGGGTGAAACGGGGGTCCAAAGTTTGTATGAAAAACCGTATTTATTAAAGTGAGAGACATGAAATTTTGTATATAGAGTCTGTGTTTAAATATATTAATGGCGTATTTCAGCGTTTTTCTAAATTGCTCCACTAAAGGGGTGAAAAGGGGGTTCAAAGTTTGTACGAGGAGAAAATCTTTTTCAAAGTGAGATATTTGAAACTTCGTATATAGACTCTGTTTAAATACAACAAAACATATATAAGCGTCTTTCGAAATTGCTCCCCCAAAAGGGTGAAAAGGGGGTTTCAAGTATGTACAGGGAGCAAATATTTTTTGAAGTGAGAGATTTAAAACTTCGTACATAGATTCTATGTTTAAATACAACAAAACATATTTAAGCGTTTTTCGAAATTGCTCCCCTAAAGGGTTCAAAAGGGGGTTCCAAGTTTGTACGGAGAGCAAATCTTTTTTTAAGTGAGAGATTTAAAACTTCGCACATAGACTCTATGTTTAAATACAACAAAACATATATAAGCGTCTTTCGAAATTGCTCCCCCAAAAGGGTGAAAAGGGGGTTTCAAGTATGAACAGGGAGCAAATCTTTTTTGAAGTGAGAAATTTAAAACTTCGTACATAGATTCTATGTTTAAATACAACAAAACCTATTTAAGCGTTTTTCGAAATTGCTCCCCTAAAGGGTTCAAAAGGGGGTTCCAAGTTTGTACGGAGAGCAAATTTTTTTTGAAGTGAGAGATTTAAAACTTCGTACATAGACTCTATGTTTAAATACAACAAAACATTTAAACGTTTTTTGAAATTGCTCCCCTAAAGGGTTCAAAAGGGGGTTCCAAGTTTGTACGGAAAGCAAATCTTTTTTGAAGTGAGAGATTTAAAACTTCGTATATAGACTCTTTGTTTAAATACAACAAAACATGTTTCAGCGTTTTTCGGAATTGCTCCCTTTATGGGGTGAAAAGAGGTTTCGAAGTTTGAGCGGGGAGCAAATTTTTCCTTTTCTTAAAAATCGATATGGGTGTCATTTTCGAGATTCCTCGGGGTGCCGATTACGAAAATGACATTCATTTTCAAATTAAAGATGGCGGACATTCATTTTTCTTAAAAATCAATATGGGTGTCATCTTCGAGGTTCCGCGGGGTGCAAATTACAAAGATGACATCCATTTTCAAATCCAAGATGGCGGACATTTATTTGTCTTAAAAATCAATATGGGTGTCATTTTCGAGGTTCCTCTGGGTGCCGATTACGAAAATGACACTCATTTTCAACCCAAAGATGGCGGAGATTTATTTTTCTTAAAAATCAATATGGGTGTCATCTTCGAGGTTCCTCGGGGTGCAGATTACAAAAATGACATCCATTTTCAAATCCAAGATGGCGGACATTTATTTTTCTTAAAAATCGATATGGGTGTCGTCTTCGAGGTTCCTCGTGGTGCCGATTACGAAAATGGCATGCATTTGCAAATCAAAGATGGCGGAGATTTATTTTTCTTAAAAATTAATATGGGTGTCATCTTCGAGGTTCCTCGGGGTGCAGATTACAAAAATGACATCCATTTTAAAATCCAATATGGTGGACATTTATTATTCTTAAAAATCAATATGGGTGTCATTTTCGAGGTTCCTCTGGGTGCCGATTACGAAAACGACACTCATTTTCAGATCAAAGATGACGGATATTTATTTTTATAAAAATCGATATGGGTGTCGTCTTCGAGGTTTCTCGTGGTGCCGATTACGAAAATGGCATGCATTTTCAAATCAAAGATGCCAGACATTTATTTTTCTTAAAAATCGGTATGGGTTTCATCTTTGTGGTTCCTCGGGGTGCCGATTACGAAAATGACATCCAATACATATCTGCATGCAGGTCAAACTGAGAACCTCCTTTTTTGTAGACGGTTAAAAATTACTCTTAGTACGCGGGCGAAGCCGCGGGAAAAAGCGTTCAAACTTTGTATAAAGACTCTCTGTTTAAATACATTAATGGCGTATTTCAGCGTTTTTCTAAATTGCTCCCCTAAAGGGATGAAAAGGGGGTTCAAAGTTTGTACGGGGAGCGATTTTTTTTTGAAGTGAGAGATTTGAAACTTCGTAAATAGAATCTTTGTTTAAATACAACAGAACATATTTCAGCGTCTTTCTAAATTGCTCCCCTAAAGTGGTGAAAAGGGTGTTCCAAGTTTGTACGGGGAGCAAATCTTTTTTGAAGTGAGAGATTTAAAACTTTGTATATAGACTTTCTGTTTAAATACAACAAAAAGTTACTCGGCATTTTTCGAAATTACTCCCCTAAAGGTATGAAAAGGTGGTTCCATGTGGTGTTTGTACGGGGAGCACATCTTTTTTGAAGTGAGAGATTTAAAACTTCGTATATATTATAGACTCTGTTAAAATACAACAAACCGTTTTTCAGCGTTTTTTGAAATTTCTTCCCTAAAGGGGTGAAAAGGGGGTCCAAATTTGTACGGGAAGCAAATCTTTTTGAAATGAGAGATTTAAAAACTTCGTATATGGACTCTGTTTAAATACAACAAAACACGTTTCAGCGTTTTTCGGAATTGCTCCCCTAAAGGGGTGAAAAAGGGGTTTCAAGTTTGTGCGGGAGCAGTAATATGGGTGTCATATTCGAGGTTCTTCGGGGTGCCGATTAGGAAAATGGCATGAGTTTTCAAATCCAAAATGGCGGACATTTCTTTTTCTTAAGAATCGATACGGGTGTATTTTTGTTGTTCCTCGAGGTGCCGATTACGAAAATGACAACCATTTTCAAATATGATGACGTTATATGATGGATATACGGTCATTTTTTTTTCTTAAAAATCGATATGGGTGTCATCTCCGAGGTTCGTCGGGGTGCGGATTACGAAAATGACATGCATTTTCAAAACAAAGATGACGGTCATTTATTTTTCTTATAAATCGATGTAGTTGTCATCTTCGAGGTTCCTCGGGGTGCCAACTATAAAAATGTCATCCATTTTCAAATCCAAGATGGCGGAAATTAATTTATCTTAAAAAATTATATAGGTGTCGTCTTTATGGTTCCACGGGGTGCCGATTACGGAAATGACATCCATACGTATCTACATACATACATACAAACATACGGATCAAACTGAGAACCTCCTTTTTTGTAGACGGTTAAAAATTACTTTTATTACGCGGGCGAAGCCGCGGGTAAAAGCTAGTTTAAAATAAACTTGGTAACAACACAGGAAAATTCAAGACGTCATAGTTGCAGACACAAAATCTTCGTTTGGTATTATTAAACACCAATACCAGCAATTTTATACCACAAAGGATACCCAAACAAAATAATATATTTTATACTCTTATAACATCTATACATGATCTATGAGAGGAGGCCTGTATTGTGCTCAGCAGTGGGACGATACATACCTATAGGCTGATGATGCTGATGACAAATATATGGGGCGATGTGCCCAGCTAGCACGATAGTTTTTATGGCCATGTTTTACGACCGAAATATTCGTAAACGTCATGTAAAGCATGACCATAAAACCTATTGTGCTAGCTGGGCTGATTTTTAGTGTTGGTTGGCAAAAAATGGATACATTTTAAATCAGATTTTTATATAATACGGGGTCTATTCAAATAAGCCAATATGCACACGTGATGAAATTTTGCTGTGGTCTTCGAGCGGAGATTATGAAGCACCCACAATAACTGTTGGAACACGCACAAGAGTATACTATGTTACTAGTCATGTGCAGTGACCAATAGTTGTTTTGGGCTTCTGTTTTTTTCAACGGTGTTTTGTCGGGCTGCTGATCTGGAACAGGACATGTTTGCAAACGGACAAAAATGCAGAATGGCGGGTTTAACCTGGCGAGTTGACAAGTAGGTATTACGGGAATGATTTTTAGCGTAAAACCTACCGTTAGGTATGTAGAGAATTGTTCATTCGTTTGTTCTAAACTTACCATTCATCAGACAAAAAGGCCAGATGTATATAAAATAATTTTATTTAACCACACAGAAAAAACACAAGTCAGGTGAAATTAAATCTTGTTAATGTCGTATTATATATAGGGTCATCAATGTTGACAAGTTTGGAACTAGGTAGGTACAATCGCGAATCGGGGTTGTTGAGCCACTTGCCTTTGTCCGTAATTTAGCCATGTAATGCATCACCTATGTTACCCGATGCCGTGTCAGTCTCGATTTACGTTACGCGTCCAAATTGCGAAGATTGGTATATAAGGCTCAACAATCCCTGTTCGCGATGGTACGTCGGCTTTATAAGTAGCTGGATACTTCGAAAATTTGAGCCCCTTGTGGGCGGCCATACACATAATTTATGATATTATTGATGTCAATTTCGCCCCGAATGAATTCGTCTCAATTTCTATTTTATGATTTTCCTGCAGCGTCCACATAACATAGCAACATAAATATTATTGTCCACTATTATTCAATGTCACATAAAAATTAAATAGATTTTATAATGAGTAATCGTCCATATATATTTAAAAATATCGAAACCCTGAATTTATACTATCAATCAGACCATAGACCACTTCGAGCTACAATATCACTTTTAAAACCAAGAAAAAGTAGAGCCAGCTACCTGAACAAACAATACAGCACTCTTAGAAACGAAGAAGAGATCTCACTGTATAAAGAATACCTAAAAGATCACATAAATGCTCTAGAAGATAACGACAAGGAGGAGACGGTACAAGCCTATCATGATAAAATAAAGGCAAAATTAAAAATTTGGAAAATACCCCCGACGGATGTTCTCAATTGAAAAATAATTAAATAATGCATTTGAAAATCCCCGACTCTATAGGAAATAATTGGGTGTCTATTATTTTATCGAAATATCTTACATCGATTATCATTTCACCGAAAACTGTTCGACGAATTTCATTAGGTTTTTTTTTCTAATCACATAATCATCAATTCATTGCATTTTATATAATCGAACCACTTTTCATAGTTAATCGTTTCGAATCCGTCTCTGGTCGTAGCGTAACGGTACATCGAATTTACCTTTCATATAAATATTCGTTATTCATAGTATTAATTTAACGAAACTTGATTCACAGATAGTACGTTCCATATAGTATTCTTTCCACGAACAATGTTTCATCGAACAACCAAGCAAGCATGATTTTTCAAGGCGTATAATCTTTCTGGGCTTATATAAAAAAAACTTCTAACCTATCCGCATTACAGTCGGTCTTGCCCTAACTGGTCTTTCTGGGCTTATTAAAAAAAAATAACCTCGACCTATCCGCATTAAAGTCGGTTTTACCCTAACAGGTCTTTTGTACATTTTAGGTTTTGCGTATTTTTGTTTTTGAGTATTTTTACACAGTACACCAAGAATCTGGGAAATTTTTAATTTTAGTCGTATTATCAAGAATAGTAAACAGTGGTGAAATGATGTTCTAGGTAATAAGAATTTTGGGAGCTGGAACCTTCGTTAAACCAAAATTATACTAAAGGTCATTCGATAAACGACTACGTCGATGAACAAATAAAATACTGAATTAAAATTCGATGAGTTTCTTGTGTAAAAGGTAATTCGAGCAAATGTTTGAGCGATCTAACGAAGTTCGATGAATGATTCCTAAGTGATAATAAAATTCTGCGAATAGTGTTATAGGAAACGATAATCGATGTAAAGATTTTCGATAAAATGATTCGGTAATATCAGATTTGAATAAAACGGAATCAATAGGAACTTAACCTGAGAGTAATTGTCAAAATCTTGGATTTACACTCTTCTATAATTGCCTGGTGGAACTGACACTAAGAAAACTTCCTGGCTCAAGTGGTGCCTGTAAAAATACTTAAATTGTGATAACATCTGAATACCTCCACGAAATTAGTAACTGGCGATCGCGATAGACATAGAAATCTAGAGATGCTGTGCGGTACACATTGTATTTCCATACATTATGTTATGACATGCGGACGCTACCTATGTCGCGTGTGCATAAGCGAAGCCTAAAAATGTGCGTGATGTCTACAGAAATCTAGAAGACTTGATATGTTGAGGACTTACATTGTGCACGACCCCAAGGTCGTGCACAATGTAAGAAGGTGACATGGAATGAGGACAAATTAATCCGGGTCGTCGTGAATGTAACTTATTTGTTGCCACAAATTGCATTTTGAGGGAGATTGCAGTTAATCCGTGAAATAACTTCATTATTCGCCATAATTTATATATGCATACCTTCTTATAAAACATACAGACATAAGCTAATGTCTTGTAAGTTTGACTTGTGTTTGTACACAAGTCAAACTTACAAAACAAATAAGTCAAACTTTGCATTTTTTAGACTAATCTCTTATCCTACCTGTTTTTACATAAAACATCTACACACGCGGTAGCGTGTCAAGCCAAGTTCAAAATTCAAAAGAAGAGAAAGAGAAGTGTTTACGTAGGTATCTCAAAATCTATTAATTTCATAATATTATATTATAATATTATGAAATTTGTATATAAAACTCCCGTCTGTCACGTCTTTAAGGTCGAATATCGCTCTACATGTTTCGGACCAACACGTGGCCCCTAATCACGAGAAACAGCCGCGGCGACCGCGCGTCTAGCCCAATATTATGAAAGAAAGAAAAAACATTTATTCGTGGCACAGGAGTAATACACATACCAAGGATTAAAGTTGAAAAAGGATTAAAGTGAAAAAGGTGTAAAACAAAAAGAAAACAATCAATAATGCCACGGAATGGTCCAGACTCAGCATGGTGCCAACCTAACTGGTCGACGCTGGTCTTCCGTCAGAGCCAACTGGTGAAGTAGACATTTGGTTCATTTATTAAGACCCTTAAGGCTAACTAAAACATCATATAGTACCGACAGAGCTAAATTTTGGTACAAAAAGTAATGATATGCGAGCCAAGTTAATTATTAAGAATATGCGTCGTTGTTGACTTCGCCGACAAAAGAGTTGAGACCTGGTTTTGACGTCCAGGTATGTTATTTTTCTAAAGTTTCGTTTGTTAGTAAAAACTAGCCAAGATTTTTTGTACAGTATCAGGAGTATTTAGAGCCGAGCTCGAAGAAAGCTTCCAGGAACATTTAAGGCGCGTAATAGAGTGAAATACCACATTTTGGTCGCGTTCAAAGGCCTAAAACTCAAAACTGGCCCGAAATATAGGTCTCGAAAAAATATACTTGAAGAATTGATAGGTCCTCTTCAATCTGAGCAACGGAAATTGCACCACGCCTAGATTGTACTAACAAAATAAAATTATCAAATGAGGCATTTTTCAACCTTTTAAATCGTTACTGCTCACTATCTAGACATGTTTTTTACACGGGATATTCAGAAAATAAAACTTAATTCAGTTTTTCATAATCCCAGCAACGGATATTGTAAAATAATCATTACTTTTGTCAAAAACCTGGAATAACTACCACACCGTCATAAAAGTTGGGGCGGATACGTGCGCGGGCGACGGGCGGCAGTCTGTCACCTGCTCTCGGACGGGAAGACTGTGTCGCTTTGCGCGCGACGCTAAAATATAAGAGTTCGATTCTGAGACAATGTACCTACTTAACTATTTTATATATTTAATTACTTCAAACATTCCTACGTATTTAGAAAATAATAATATAAAAAATACATACACACATACAAAAAATCTGTTACAGCGGGGGGGCGCGGGTAGTGCGGCGGGAAAGGCTACGCCACGACCCAACGCGCAAGGTCGTTCGGGGGTATACGCGCCTTAACTGATAAAAAGACAATTTATCATAATCATAATTAGCCTTCTACTTCGACCGGACATTTCGGAGAGTGAGACTAGATAACCAGACGGACAAATTTACGCCACTGCTATACGGTGAAGTTTTCAACTATCAGATCTAAGGGCTCGCCCAGTGTGATACCCCTTAGATCTCAACGCCGCTTACCACCAGGCGAGATGGCGGCCAAACACGAGCCTATTTCCAATAAAAAAAAACACAACATTTTCTTTTAGGTATGTAGTAGTTTTCTGTTTTCAACAACCGTTTTCAATTGTCTATGGTAAATAAATAATTTTTTGGTTTAATTTGAGCGTCTAGTTGTCAAAAATGAAGGAAAAGGCTACCCCATAAAAAGTACCCGACTGCATAATGATATCATCAACTTCGCTGGGTAATCTGCTGAGGTAGCAGTACATTCTGTTCAGTACAGCATACCTTGATTTCTAACTCAATTCTAAAATTGGTGCCTGAAAAAAAATCGTATTGTCTAATGGTAGATTACTATTTTGATAAACGAGGCACTATAAATTTATTTATTGGTAGTTTGGCACTAACTTACATAAAATTAAATTGAATTGATAAATAAATATGTAGCCACAAATATCTTATCGAAAAGAGTATCATTTTGCATCGGTAACTCTTCAGATGTTGACAACATTCGGTACGGGTTCATAAAAAAAATATTAGTAATTATATGCAGATTTTGACAGAGCTTTCAAGGTTCAAAAGATTTTTATACGTGCTCTTACAAACTTAAGCAGTAGAGAATCTTGTAAGCCAGTTTTTAAAAACTTGAATATTCTCCCCTTATCTTGTGTATATACATAGCTGAAATTAGTATTTTTCATAAAAAAATATGAGCACCATTTTGATATTGTCTTTGCAAACTCAAGGGATGGGTAGACGCAGGAATTAACTAAGGATCCCGATAAGTAATGCTCTTTTTCGTAAAAAAAAATAAGAATGGCGGCCAAAATATTTAATAAGCTTCCACCTACAATATCAGAGCTACCATTAAATAAATTCGAGACTGCTATCCTAAAATGGCTATATAATTTCTATTCACTGCAAGAATAGTTTAATCATAAGGAAAATTGATACCTTTGCTATTTTATTTGTCTATTCTATATATGTTGTACTCCAATTGATATAAATTATTATTCTGTACCTATATTCATTATTAATTAATTTAAAAAAAATAAAAAATAATTTCACTTAGTGCATTGGTATATAAATTATTTTTCACCTCACTAGCTCGGAAAGCCCTTTTTTATTCTTTAAAAACAGATAGCAAAACTGCATTTTATCCACAAGAGTGCAAAGAATATTTGAAATCCGAACGTGCTATTTGTAATTTTTTTAAACATAATACATGTAAAGGCCAGTCCAGAGTCCAGCAACAATAATTTTGTATTGTGTTGTTGTGTTAAAAAACTAGTACCTACGCGAAATCTCGGGATTAGGTAGTGGACCCCGGGTATCCAACTATAATTAGGATGCAACTGTACTGGAATAACGCTAGGATGAGGAGGAGCAAAAAAAAACCTTCGCTGTGAGTGCTACTGAGGTAAAAGGATTTGTGTTATATACGGCTGCAAATTTATTTTACGTCTCGTGTGTTGAAACACTCGCTACGCCCAGAATTCTTTTTTTGAAGCACTCGCTTCGCTCAGGATTCTATTGTCAAACCACTCGCTTCGCTCGCGGTTCAACCATAGAATCCATTTGCTAGCTCGTACTTCAACCCTAGAATCTATTCGCGAGCTCGTCTTTCAACTCCACACTCGCGGTTAAAATACAACTTTGCACCCTTGTATAACAAATAACTATTAATTTTAATGTTATACTTATAAGAGACAATTATATGTTCAATAGAGATTTATTATTATGTTCTATGTTTTGCATGCCAATTCAATATATTTTGCATATTGCCTTGTCAACTCCCAATTGCATTAAAATAGTAATAATAATGAAATTCGAGATAACTTAAACGACGGTATAAATAAACTGCACACTCTTACTTCATTTCAGGGCAGGCAATGGCAGCCTCCAACGGGTTTTTCTGGGCTTATAAATATACCTCGCAAACAGTAAACCGTTTTAAAAAAATATCTCTATGTAATTATTTCCTATAGAGTCGGGGGATTTTCAAATGCATTATATAATTATTTTTTTAATTGAGTACATCCGTCGTGGGTATTTTCAAAATTTTTAATTTTGCCTATTATATCATTTATAGACAATACTTATATTAGTATAGTCAAGTAAATACAATGATCTTGAGAGAGAGTATTTCATTAATTGATTGATTTATTTTACAAAATATTCGCCTCAAAATTTATAAACACACTAGGTAATATTTTTTAAAAATACAAACGGAAAAAATGTTATTTCACGCAATCCTACATTAGGTACGCGACACTATGTCATTCCTTATAAGTGCACACGAGACAAGATAATAATTGAAGTACATCCCTACATAAATATTATGCATCATTGAATAATTTCGGGTGCATTAAAGAATTGCTCCTCTTCTTTCAACACACCCCAACAAATTTTACGGAATATGGCGCGCAAATTTTAATTTTTCTGTGTACTATGCAATAGAAAATAGCGGTAAATTTAGAAAAATCTACGTATTCCAACATGTAGGTATCATGCGAAAAACAATAGGATATGTTAAACCGAGTAGTAATTTCGTATGTACTTTAATTGTTAACAAACATTTAAATGAAACGTTTATCTCATAAATGTACGAGCAAGATGGCATGGTTACTACACTCACAAAAACGTTTAGTAATTTTAGCAACATAACCCGTTAGATTTTGTCGGGCATGTTTTTTATTTTTCCCTTGGGGGGGATTTGCCATAGTCGCCACGCTTGGCAAGCGGGTTGGCGACCGCAGTTTGATGGTGGTAATGATCGAAGGATGCTGCTGCCCACCCTCCGATTTTCCCTTATTCGCCTCCTACGAAACCCACGGGAAGAGATGGGGGTGGCGCAATTCTTACCCGGCAACCACACGGAGGACCTAGGGAGCGACGTGGACGAAAACAACGATGGGTTTGTGGAAGCTGTCCATACGGTCGGGTCCAAGTTCTTCAAGACCCGTCGTAAAAAGGTCCAGAAGATCTCTGACTTCACTCTGAAGCTCATGGATGTAAGACGTGAGATGATCCTGCAGTCTCCAGATGATGCGTCTCGCTTTCGGCGGCTCAACAGACAGATCTCGAAGTGCCTGAGGCGCGATTTACGCCGATTTAACACTAACTGTGTTGAAGAGGCTATTGAGCGCAACAGAGGCTCTAAGGTTTTCGCTAGAGATCTGTCTGTTGGTCAGAGCCAGATGACTAAGCTGAAGACCGACGATGGCAGGATCATTTCTTCCAAACCTGAGCTTCTGCGTGAAGTTGAGAGGTTCTATGGGCAGCTATACACAACCACCCGAAGACCCGCCGTTGATCTAGCCAAAGACCCTAGAGCTAGATTAACCCGACACTATACCGAAGATATCCCGGACGTCAGCCTGTATGAGATTAGTATGGCTCTCAAACAATTGAAGAACGGCAAAGCCCCGGGTGACGACGGAATTACAGCCGAAATCCTGAAGGCGGGCGGTAAACCTGTCCTCAGAGCCCTTCAGACGCTGTTTAATTCTGTAATTCACGAGGGGAAAACGCCGCAAGCATGGAACAGAAGTGTGGTGGTGCTTTTCTTCAAAAAAGGCGATAACACTTTGACAGACCTACAGACCCATCTCACTTCTGAGCCATGTTTACAAACTGTTTTCGAGAGTCATCACGAACCGTCTCGCGCGCAGGTTCGACGACTTCCAGCCTCCCGAACAAGCCGGATTCCGAAAAGGCTACAGTACCGTAGACCACATACATGCCTTGCGGCAGGTTATACAGAAGACCGAAGAGTATAACTTGCCACTTTGTTTAGCATTTGTGGACTACGAGAAAGCCTTCGATTCGATCGAGACTTGGGCTGTACTGCAGTCTCTCCAGAGGTGCCAAGTTGACTACCGGTATATCGAAGTCCTGAAGTGCCTGTACGAAAACGCCACCATGTCCGTCCGACTACAGGACCGGGAAACAAAGCCTGTTCCACTGCAGCGGGGAGTCAGACAAGGAGATGTGATCTCTCCGAAGCTCTTCACCGCTGCACTGGAGGATGCTTTCAAATTTCTGGACTGGGAAGGACGAGGCATCAACGTAAATGGCGAGTACATCACTCACCTTCGATTTGCTGACGACATTGTAGTCATGGCTGAGACCATGGAGGACCTCAGTACAATGCTCGTTGATCTCAGCAGAGTTTCCGATCGAGTTGGTCTGAAAATGAACATGGACAAGACGAAGGTCATGTCTAATGCCCATGTTGTACCAACTCCCGTAATAATCGGCGGCTCTGCACTCGAAGTTGTTGACGAGTACGTATACCTGGGACAAACAGTCCAGTTGGGTAGGTCCAACTTCGAGACAGAGATTACTCGCCGAATCCGACTCGGCTGGGCAGCGTTCGGGAAGCTTCGCAGTGTATTCTTGTCCAATTTACCGCAGTGCCTCAAGTCAAAAGTCTTTGACCAGTGTGTGTTGCCAGTGATGACATATGGATCCGAGACATGGGCGCTAACGATGGGCCTCATAAGAAAGCTCAAGGTCACCCAAAGAGCAATGGAAAGAGCTATGCTCGGGGTTTCTCTGCGTGATAGAATTCGGAATGAAGCTATCCGTAGCAGAACTGGGGTCACCGACATAGCCTTCAAAATTGCGAGACTTAAGTGGCAGTGGGCAGGGCACATTGCTCGCAAGACTGACGGTCGATGGGGCCAGAAACTGCTTGAGTGGCGTCCACGCACCGGAAGACGAGCTGTCGGTAGGCCTCCGACAAGGTGGAGTGATGACCTGGTGAAGGTCGCGGGAATCCGGTGGAAACGAACGGCAAAGGACCGGTCTGAATGGCGAGCCTTGGGGGAGGCCTATGTTCAGCAGTGGACGTCTTTCGGCTGAAATGATGATGATGATGATGAACCCGTTAGATATGATTAAAAAAAGTAGTACAACCCGGTTAATTTAGAAGGGTACACGTTCGCACATGGGTTCAACGATTCTTTGTTGCTCGTTAAACTGGTTACATCTCCTGAATCACTCTTTAAAATTGTGTATAGGGTTTAAAGCTACCAAACATGAGATTTAGCGATAAGTATAAATCCATTTGGACATAGGCCATTTCTTGAGCATGCTTGAAGTTAATTTTATTAACATTTTTCTAAGAAACTTGGTTACTGTCGACACCTCGCCGACGGGACAAAATAACAGCAAAGAAAAGTTAATTGACCCACATACACGTTGCTGCGAGGTAAAAGGTAATTTTATAAAAAAACACGAGCTCGGTAATGCTATATTATTACTATTGTGGATTATATAAGGTAACGAACGCTATGTTTAACGTGGTTGTAATATAAGCAACTGTGTAAATAATACACAAAAATAAATAAATAAATGGCGGTGTGGTGTCCATTTCCCCTTTTCGTCATTTCGTTGTATCTGTAAAATGGCGGTCCACTCTTGATACTTTTAGGCATCTATACATATAAAAGAACAAGTCCTGACTGACTGACTTACTAATTGATTGACTGGTGATGCTAGAGATTTGATTATTGCACAGTCGAATACATATATAACGTAGGGAAGAAAAAAAAGGAGGTAGGGAGGGGGGGATAAGAAAGGATTTTCGAAATTCATCCCCTAGGGGGGGTAAAACAAGGGATAAAGGTTTGTATGAAAATACGTATTTATTGAAGTGAGAGTTTTGAAACTTTGTATATAGAGCCTCTGTTTAAATATATTAATGGCATATTTCAGTGTTTTTCTAAATTGCTCCTCTAATGAAGTGAAAACGGGGTTCTAAGTTTGTACGGGGAGCAAATCTTTTTTGATGTGAGATATTTGAAACTTCGTATTTAGACTCTCTGTTTCAATACAACAAAACACATTTCAGTGTTTTTAGAAACTGCTCCCCTAAAGGGGCGAAAAGGGGGTTGCAAGTTTGTACGGGAAGCAAATCTTATTTGAAGTAAGTGATTTAAAAGTTTAAATCTTCGTATATAGACTCTCTATTTAAATACAACAAAACATGTTTTAGCGTTTTTCGAAATTTCTCCCCTAAAGGTATGAAAACGGGGTTCCAAGTTTGTGCGGGGGGCAAATCTTTACTTTCCTTAAAAATCGATAGGGTGTCATCTTCGAGGTTCCTCAAGGTACCGGTTACGAAACGACATGCATTTTCAAATCAAAGATGGCTGACATTTATTTTTCTTAAAAATCGATATTGGCGTCATCTTCGAGGTTCCTAGGGAGCCGATTACGAAAATGACATCCATACAAACCTACATACGTAGGTATCGTACAAACTTACCTACGGATCAAACTGAGAACCTCCTTTTTTGTAGACGATTAAAACTGACGCTTAGTACCTACGCTAAAAAGAAGTACAAGCAAAATAGGTACATAAATATTATGTTTTGTAGGTATGTTACAATTAGGCAAAACAAAGGCAAAGCTCAATTGAAAACGTGCTAATTGGGGCATCGATTGTAAACGTTGTAGGCCGGGCTTGCCTTCCGATTGCAAGAAGTCCGAGCCTTCTTTGTTTAAAGAAAGAAAAAACATTTATTCGTGGCACAGGAGTGATACACATACCAAGGATTAAAGTTGAAAAACGTTTTAATACTTCGACGGTGGCAAACTAGCGTTCTTCCTTCCTGATCGTAAACAGCACCCGATTCCATGTCATGCCCCCGGTATTTTATACGGTTATCCTCTCTTTTTGTGTTTGTGTTTTTAAAAATCAGCATCGTAAAGACATGGAACAATAGTGTTATCGACGATGCTTGTCATCTATCGATTAACGTACATTGAATCAAAGCCCTGTCGTATGTTATTAATTCAAGAACCAATCGATCAGGAGTGAAGTGATTAAGACCGGAAGACTCAGCATGGGAAGACCTTGAATAGGAAGGAGGACCGACAAACTGGGAAGGACGTTGAAAGTCGTAGGATGAGGGTGGCGCAACACCGGCATTTGTGGAGATCCTTGCAAGAGATGAGCAATGGACTTCTTTTGGCTAGTTAATAATGATGATAATCAGGCTTTTGATTATCTTATTTAAAATGGAGGTCCACGATTAGAAAATATGTATGAAAAAGAAGATAAATACTACAAGGGAGCGGCGTAAATCTTTTTAAATCTTATTAATTACTCGATACATAAACCTCAAAAAGTACACATTTTCTATATTTGAAACTTCGAATAACCTGTTAGGTAGGTTAGGTTAAGTAGTGTAATATCTTGACTGGTTCCCCGCGACACAGGCGAAGCCCCTGCTGTAAACTGTATAACAAAAATTTCTATGTAATAAACGATTATTATATTTAAATTTATTTAAACCGCACGTAAGGATTTTTACAATATTTGTATAAAAAATAAAATATAAAAGTAAACAAAAAATGAAAAAAATTTAATATTGAAACCTAAAGTAGACGAGGTCGCAGCTACCGGTATACATTAAGAATAAAAAATATACATATAGGTATTTAGCACTAGTTACGTTTTCTAGTATTGTGATACCTATTGATCTGAAAATAACCGGCCAAGTGTGTGGCGGATCACGCACAATGAAGGGTTTCATACCAACACCTACTAGTCCACATTTACAAAAACCACTATCCAATACATTAAATCTAAAGAGGTCGTATCTTCATAGAGAACCCATGGCACTTACGACCTTTTGTTTGGGCAAGACAGTTTTTCAGCGAAAACTCAAAAACCGTAAAACTTATCTTGTTCAAACCAAAAATAGTTGAAAGTATTCATTAATGCACACCACCTTATTTTTTCATAAATTTAAACTTCATAGTTTGTAAATTACAGGGGGGGGGGGCACACTTTTTATAACTTTGACAGTTAATATCTCACCAGCGGTTGACTTAAATGGAAAAGTTATTAAGAAACCTCCATATCATTCTTAAAGACCTATCCATCGATACCCCACACGACTATGTGCGCTGAAATTTTATTTTTCATCCACCGGTTACATGTATGGAGTGCCCCCCTAATTAAATATTTTTTTGTATATGTATGTATATAATACAAGGCGTCATTTAAATTGTAATACAGTAAAGTAAATCTATCAATTATTTTGAACAATTTTTAATATAAGACATCTTGTCAGTCCAAAAAAAATCCCTTTCTTTAATTGACTGATCAAAATACGTATGAATCTTTTTTTGGTACATAGAAATTTGGTCCCAAAGTAAAATATCATCGGATTTGCAACTAAGCGCTAGGTTAAGCCATTATCATATATAATAGACACACAAGCAGTTGCAAGCTCCGCCCTACAAGTATTTTCCAGGCCAAGTTAAGATCCTTTTACATGAGGCTTGAGAACTACTTACTAACATTCAAGTTAGCCTTCAAGATGCGCAATAATAAGTGTCTATGTCGATTATTGGGACATTCTATGTCTCTGTTACACACTTTACTTATACATGCTTGTTTATGGAACCCTTAAGGATCAGTTCGTTGTATGGTCAGCTTCATAAATATGTAGATAAAAATTCTAGCACTTTATTGTTTAGAGATAAGGTTGAAAGATGTATACATATAAGTATACGGCCTTGTTAAAACAGTAATATAAAAAAAGGGAGCTTATTTCTACCAACAAACTGTTATACAGTTTGGCGGAAGTTATAACAAGTTGTAAAAGAGTACTGTTTTCGTGAATAAATGCTTTATTTGTTTGTTTGTGATACCGTATAT
This sequence comes from Epiblema foenella, assembly GCA_963556455.1. NCBI lineage: Eukaryota > Metazoa > Arthropoda > Insecta > Lepidoptera > Tortricidae > Epiblema > Epiblema foenella. The sequence continues at coordinate 7,348,774 of OY747099.1, read as the reverse complement.
TTTGATAAATTGTAAACCGTTAATTCAGAGTTGTACATTACATAAACTTAATTTTTAGGAGTAGGTGACCGCGATTTATATCGATGTATGGACATCAGTTTTACAACGGTCAAGTTTGTCTCTATTAAGCGAGAAATCTTCGAAACTGGATTTCTGTGATGGAGAAAGTATTTTTTCTAATTGATACACTTACAAATCTGTACAGAACCCTAGGTGCGTGTGTCCCACTCACACTTGACCGGTTCCGAATCGGCACACTGTGCTTTTGACTACAAACATTAGAGACGCTACTGAGTTCAATGAAAATCAATCTATAAAGTCTACATAATTCCTAAAATTTTATATATAGATATAGATAAGTATCAAACGGCACCTATGGTAAAAATTGTAACAAAAAATAACCCATAAAAATGATATATAATGATATTAGACCTGGAAGAAATATTAGACCATAAAAATATTAGACCTGCGGGGTAATCACGTAACTTTTGTACTACCGTTAGGTAGATTTTAATGTCAAATTTCAACTGTCAGCTCATACATTTATACTTCAAAATTGACAGTAAAATCTATCTACCGTTAGTACATAAAGTTACGTGATTCGCCTGCTGGAAGAAAATACACACATTATAAAAACCGCTATCATCTTGGTGAATTCAATGATATGAAGTTATATTCATTAGCGATCAAATATAAGTTACGGGCAACTTGCTAAATGCGCTCACTATGAAAAATGTCCGGACTGTATACATAACGCCTCACTAATCATATCTTTGCCCGGTCAGTATGAACATGGTTTATGAATAATGGCTACCTTGGACCCTATCTTGGGTAAAATAACAAAACAGTCCGTAAACCTGCTGGTGGGTCGAAGTTGTCATGCAAAAAACATACAAGCCTCGCTTATACAGTAGGTTCGTTCGTAATCTTATGTCTTTCAGAGCGGGAAGGAGAGGAAAGCAGGGGCCCCGCTTTGCGGGGCTCCGTCGAGAAGTTAGCAAGATTTTTTTGAACTTGCTACTGAACAGAAGATTTTTAAGGGGCGGTACATTTTTTGTAACAATTATTGGCCGGCTGTAAATAGGGGAGTATTAATTCATACTGCCCGGTCCAGGTGACAACTGAAGCTATTTCAAACCTTAATTATTTAAATTAACCATGGGTCACGGTATTAAATTTAGCAATTTGACCGACGCTCTTGGTCAATAAACAGTTCATACTAAAACTGATCGGTTAATCAAGTTGCCCGAAACATATACATGTCGGTAGTGATGTCAGATGTAATCGCACGCCTTCGTTTGACATGTCACACGATGCATGAAACTGTGGAATCACGTGTCGCCCGACGTTGCCCGCGGGAATAGCACAACTATCGCTGACGTGAGACGCAGCGTCAGCGACAGTTTGTAATATTACCGAGGCTGATACACACTTTGGCAATTGACATGCGACGACACGCGATGGGATCCAAGAGTCGCACTATTTCATCTGAATCGTTCTCGGTTTTGTCGTTATAAATTAAAATGTTGTTAGGTTTTATGTTCACACAACATTTTTTTTACTATATCAATAAGTAGTTACACTGACCTGACAAATATACCTATCAGAAAACACAATATTATTTCTTCATTACTGGTAAGCAAGCTCCAGGATGAACGAATTTCTGAGCTGTATCGCTTGTATTTGAGTTATTTTTTTTTAAATCATATTGGCTCATTGCTGTTCTCGTCTTACGAAAGGTAAATAATTCTCACGCTTATACAATGTTCGCACATTAAGTACTGAGTTGCTAAGACAAGACCTCGCCACTGATCAAAATTTTCGTAGGTACACGTTTTAAAACAGCCAGCGCAACTGAAAAAAGTGCTCAATTTAGTGTTCGATTCTGTCACAAAGTCCACGTAATTGTATTAAATTTTCGTGAAAGGCTATCACTCCGAAAATGGCACGTATAGCCGCAATATTCGGAAATTGATTCAGGAAGTCCCGTGAAAAATTACTGCATGTAAATAGAGTTTCGCCAATGGAAGCTTCAAAGTCGATTGACTCAATTAAGCGGTAGCGTTGCCCACAATACGCAACTACGTACACTAATACACTTTGACGAAGAGCGTCTGTTATTAAATCACCTTTCGTCGGTTATAATCTAAACGAGCTCTTAGAGCCTTAGTCGATTATATACATCCTGTTTGTTAAAAACCCTTAAACACACTTGAAGGCAGTAGAAATTCGAGCATATGTAAGTGTTGCAGTACGACCGTCGGCAGCGGTGTCGTCTTCGCTCGCAGACCATGAACCGCCCGCAATAGCCGCTGTCACACGCACAAGAGTATAGCTCTTACTAATCTTGTGCAGTGGCCAGCAGCTGCTTTGGGCTTCATACGGATCCTCTTCGGCTCAAAGCATGCTTCGAAAACGCACAAATAAATAAAGCTAATACAAAAAAAACTAAAATTAGTCTTCGTGCCCAGGAGCAAGTTTTGCTTCGATAGTGTGTTTTATTAAAACTGCGCTTAATTAATGACACAGAAAAAAAGTCTCTGAAACAGTTGCCCGTGCGCACTTGGCGTTAAAATGGTAAGCATAAGCGTAAATAAATCAAAATATCGCAAGTTATATGAATAAACAGTGTTACATGAGAACTATTCTCCAATTGTCAGAAAACACTGACTTGTTAAGATTGGATGGGTTAATTGAGTAACGAATCTGGTGCACGCTCTCGCTTGTGAAAGTGCGTTGCCCAAATGCGGGAGGGCGCGACTAGTACAAAAAAAAAATTAAATACACATTGGATAAAATGGAAAAGCTAAAGTAAGTTGTAAGCACTAAATAAATATATCTTGAGGATAATGGTGATCTTTGAAAGGCGTGCTACAATTTAATGAAATGTACGAGTAAGAGGTACACCCAGCGGATGCGGTCCCTGCCTAAACCATGGGGTGCGCACACAAGCAGTAGCGGTCGGGTGTATAGGGACTTTCTTTGCTGGTTGATGCAAACTAAAAGAACCGAGTTAGGTACTGCGTGATATGACTGACCAATAACTAGATTATTGGATAAGACAACTGCTTAGTCAAATTGTTTCACATTTTATCTCCGACCCACCGTTGAGATAATGACTAGACTATTGGATACGACAGCTGCTTAGTAAAATTGTCTCACTTGCGCACTTGTACATTGCGCCGTTAAGAATAGTAGTTTGGCATAATCTGACTTCTGGTATCCAAATCTACCTACTCTGGCAATGCGGAGATGACGCTCTCCATAGAAAATTCGGGAAGCCTAGTTTGTGAGTGCGATGTACTGATGTTAAGGTTTCAAGTTGAAATTAATTTGTTGGTCGCAAAAAACTCTGGGTAAGAATAGACTTGTCAATTGTTTCATGCGTCGATGAACAATAATTAATACGATAGAATTTCCAAAATATTATCTATTTCATTTTGCATTTCGAATCTGGTTTTTAAACAGAACGCGTATGTCTACCGAGCCGTTAGGGTAAAGGTAAAAAACATGCGGTGTCGGGTGGCGAGCGAAGCCCCTCGCTCGGAAACCTTACTACCGGCTTAACATAATGCACGCAACACACGATACTAATGCCATTTGAAGCGAGATAAACTCACTTAAGGTTGTGGACGAATTATTAAAATAACTGACCATAGAAAAAGAAAATAAATGTACAAAGTGCGCAATTATTAATTACTATTATATGCTAGTATTTTGTGACCCATGCTACTTTTTCATTTTATTTTATGTATAGGTACACTGGTCACTGTTGCACATGAAAGTAATAAAAAATATCGATTGTATGGTAACTGGTAAAGCAATAAGGCGTTGAAAGTAAAATAACGAATATTTTACTTCCGACACAGTGACAAATTCATCTAGATATTTAAAAAACCGGCCAAGTGCCTGTTGGGCAACGTGCAGTGTAAGTACCTAGGTAGGGTTCCGTATTTGTATATGTCAACATTTGTGGTCACATTATAAAAGCTTTAAAAGGGGTTATTATAATACAATACAATACAAATACTCTTTATTGCACACCTCAATAAAAATACTTAAAAAGTAATCTTATTGAGTTCAAGTTTTAAAACGGGCTCTTAAATTGTCACGTGAACGTATACATTGTTTTTCGATAATTATGGAATAGTAATTATTAAGGAAGTTATAGTTTAATTAATTCAGGCAGCGTTCTTACTACCTACTAATTACTATTCCCTAAGTAATTTTCAATGTATATCATGTAAATATTCCATGTTTTAATTTTTCAAGTACATTTTTAAAGTTGACAGGGTCTCGTTAACTAGTAATTAGTATTACGTATCTACTACGGTCATGATTTTTGTTTTCTAATAGTAGTTGGTAGTAACAATTTATCATCAGGCAGCAAGTCCCTCTGCCTGATAAATTGTTACTACTAACTACTATTGTGACAAAAATTGACACTTCAAAGATTAATTGTCATTAATATTATGTTGTCGTGATTGATTCTTATACCCATGCCAAATTATAACTTTCTAGAGATAGGGGTCACGGGGCTACACGGCGGACGGGCGAAAGGACGGACACACGGACATGGAGAAAGTATAAGGGTTCAGTCGTTACTATGGACCCCTAAAAAGTTACTTCGTGTCTATATTTTAGTGTCTGGTATCAAAATTGCGACTGGTTCTCAAGGAGAATACATTTTATGAACTTATTAGAATGCAATAAGGTGTAAAAGTGTATACATCTCTTTGTAGCCGACTGTACCTTTGTAAAATTAGAGTTCTAGTTTTTTATAAATAATTATTTGAGTACACAACCAATATCATAATTGTATTTAAATAATCAAAATGTTTAAACTACCGGATTAGGTACCGGACTTCGGGCATCCTTCAGGATGCAACTGTACTGGAATAATGCTAGGAGGATGATAAATCTATTCATTATATCTAACATAATTTTAAAACTCTTTGGGATCGCAAGTTTGTGATACAATGCAATACAAATATTCTTTATAGTCCACCAGAAAATATATTCATTCATTTTGATTTTTGTAATACATAAAAAAATAAGTAGGAATCAGTAACAGTCTTTCCACTCTAGTTTAGTCATTGTAAATTGTAAACCTGTTATCGCGAAATAAAATTATGATAACTGGAACCTCATTCATACAAAATCTTATGTAACTCACGACAATCTGTCGGTCTGTTTGACACATGAACACAAATACAAAATTTTTGTATGGAAATAGTTCGAAGTTCGAGGAAACCTTCCTGATGTTGAAGAATATTTTAGAAAAAGTTGAATCGAGTTGTTTTTATCCTGGTTTACTGATCCCGGCATCGATAATCGACGATTGCGACAAGGGAATTTCAGTGATTAATACTGAGGAATGTAAGTTTAAGACTTTTAAGTTTATATACCTATGTAGCTTTTGTGTTTCCGAAGTAACTCGTTGCGCCAGCGAGGCGCATAGCGAAAATTTTAATTTTTTATATTTACTAATGTTTTTATTTATTTTTCCAAGTTTAAATCACTATTTAGTAGAATGAAAAACTTTGCTTTTTTAATTTATAACATACACTTAAGACTTTTGGGACCAAATTGCCGTACACATGATAAAAATAATTAATAAAAAATAAGACAATTAAAATGTTAATATTCGTAAAATACTCACTTGGCATAAACACAAACCTAATGTATTACACTAGCGGACTATCACAAATACTTGTCACATATAGGGATGTAGAGACGTGTGCACACGGGGCGAGCCGGGGAGCAAGTGACGACGGCTTCCCGGTGGTGCTACTGCTACCTGCGCCGCGGTGCCATTATATCCTGCTAGTGCCAAATTATCTTGTGGGCCAAGTGACAAGCGATTTTTTTTTAACCTGACTGTGGCTTTATAGGCCGGGCAAACCTCCGGCACGACCACGCGTGTGTTTTGGAACACTGGAATACTCTAAGGGTTTGCGCTCGAGTGAGATTGGTTGAGCGGTTTCAACCGAATCTGAGGTGTGAGTGGAATCGAGCTACTGGGAGTTTTGTCGCTGGTTCACTAAACCTAGCCTAGCTGAAAAGAGTCCAGCAAGAAACTCAGCTAGGACTGACCTGGGTCGGACTGACTCTACCCGGTGTGCGGCGGTACCGGAACGAACAGGGACTATATATGTGTCAGTGTTGTCGCGATCGCGCGGTGGACGTCCCCGCCGGCGCGAATGCCTAAGTGTACGTGTCGTGTCACACGTACAAGCGACGCCAAGCGACGCCAACGCATACATAAGGCTACGAACCCATAGTACCGGTTTTGTGTATTTCATTGCAATTTTTTTTTTGATAAAACGAAAAGCTAATTTTTATTAGGTTAATTTTATACCCTTTAACTGACAGGTTAAAGTGGTACCCTGTTTTCTGAGTTTGCATTGTGTGTAGATTCGTTTAGGTACTTTTAGAGTTTCATGTTCGTTTAGGTAGGTACATTATATGTTCAATTACGTACCTACTTTTAGAGTTTTGATTCTATTTGGCTAAGATATATGTAGATTTTTTTTTTAATTTTATTTATCAAAAAAAGTACATAACAGTTACAATCTTTTAATTTCTCGCCAAACTGCCATAACAGTTTGTTGGCGAGATCGCGCTCATTTAACTAATGTTACTATGCTATTACGAACTAAACTTAAACACTGAATATGACAATGCCTAAACATTTAACTGCAATATTTTTTTTAAGAGTTAATAACAATAAACATTACATTGTTACCTATAACAATTAAACATTTTTTTTTTGTTTTTGTTTTTTGGTAAGCATTAGTGTAGTTTGGCCAGAAATGTCTTTTTTAATCTACTTTTTAATTAAGTTATGCTGCACTTCTTGTCCTCTCTTAAAAAATCAGTTTCGTTACATATTTTTGGTATCATAAATACATTTAATTAGTTCTTTTGCCATAATAGTTTTTAGCAGTTTTCTGTACATATTTCTTTATTCTTATATTTTTTGTTCTATACTTATTGTGTTTTAAGACTTTATACTCATCATTTAAATAACTTTCTACAGCTATCATATACTGCACCCTTTGATGTATAGGTAGTACTTTACATATCCTGTATAGCTTATCGTAATTACCTCTAAGATTATTTTTAGTTTTTTTATTGACAAGGTATTTCATACATCTTATTTGTAGCTTTTTAATTTCATTTAAATATGTTTGAAAAGTTCTACCATAAACACTAAGCCCATAATTAATAACAGAGTCAGCTAACGCATAATACACAACGAGCATAGTTTTCTTACTAACTACTCTATTCAAGTGGTACAATTTACTTAGCACTGAACGAAGCCTAGAACAAACTGCAGTGACATGTGTTTTCCAATTGAAATGATTATCAACGTGCATACCTAAATACTTATACGTCCGTACATATTCGAGCGGTTTACAGTTACATTTATTATTTAATTGATTGTGCAAACAGTCGTACCCGTGACCGACGACACCAAGGTCCCCATAATTGACCGAAGCAGCCTTACGGTTGTATGGGGAGTATATATGCATACATTTAGTTTTTGTTAAATTTATAATTATTCCATTATCATGAGCCCATTTAATTACAGCATCAAGGTCGCTCTGAATATTTTTATGAGCTTCCGACATATCTTTATCTGCATACAGTAAACACATGTCGTCCGCATACATGTATACTTTACACTTGTTCACGACGTTGACGACACTGTTGACGAGCAATACGTAGCCGACAGGGCCGTACACCGAGCCGGTCGGGACCCCGAGCGTGACGTCACACTCCGCGCCCGTGCTCCCGGCGATGCTCGTGCGCACGGTCCTGCCCGATAGGTAGCTGCGGAACCAGTCGTTGACGGGGCCACCGATGCCACATTCTCTCATTGCCTGGAGCAGAACTTCGTGGTCTAGGGTATCAAACGCTTTTTTATAATCTATAAAAAGCGCAAGAACCTGCTTACCTTCGTTCAATCGGCTGTTTATTTCGTCTGAGAATTGTGCCAGCGCTGACCCCGTGCTACGACCTCTTCTAAACCCGTGTTGCGCGTCCGTAAGTATGTTATGTTTCTCCAGAAAACCTGATATTTGTCCGACGACCACTTTTTCAACGATTTTATTAATTACTGATAGGATGGCAATAGGCCTGTAGTTAGTATATTCTAAGTGATTACCGCTTTTGTAAATAGGTCTGATAATAGATTTTTTCAGGTTTTCTGAATAAACACCTTTCAACACACACATATTAACAAAATTGGCCAAAATGGGACATAGCTGCTTTTTAATATATTTAATATCTTGCACTCTAATCTCATCCGCGCCTGGCGCTTTTTTAATACTCAATTTACTGTCAATTTTTTCAATATCACTTGCCGACACTTTTTTATACCTAAAAGACAAATCTATTTTTTTAACATAAGAGTTACGATCCAGAAATTTAACGTTACATGTGTGTTTTATATTCAAGATTTCCTGAGTAAATGTCTCAGAGAATCTACTACATATATTATGAATACTATTCATTTTACCTAAGTATCGCAAAACTACCCCGTCAACATTTAATTTTATTCGCCCTAACCAGTTGTTAATTGTATTCAAAATTTTTTTATAATCATTTTGACACTCTTTAATTTCTTGTCTGCGGTACTTATTTCTTGCAATATTTATTAGTTTATTTACCTTATTTCGATACTTAGTGTATTCCAGTCTTTTATTCATATTATTTGGTGTCGCCTTCCACACCCGAAACAATTCATCCCTTTTAGCACCATGATAGATGGTCTCCCATTTTATTGATATAATCAACAATAGGTCTCTTGAAGAATTTTGAAAAATGTTTTCCTATGCGATTTAAGTTCAACTAGCGTTAAAATAGTAGGGCATTTCAGATCAAGAAAAACATATTGATGCATGAAAATGCTGGAAAGTCGACCACGAATGTTTTAGGATCCATTTCCATGTGCTTGGACAATCGTGCATGACTTGCACCGTAATGTGGCACTGTTTGTATTTTCCGCACGAGCCATCCTTGTCACTCATTATACTTCGTTAATTTAGTTACGATGAGGGTCATTTAAATAGACTTGTTACATAATTTCCAATTGATTTTAGAGCTGTGCTTTAAGCCTGACTACTTAGCTCTTCATTACTACATAATATTGGCCATTTTGGCCTTTAGCTAGCAGAGTGAAAAAGATAGCCAACGATAGAAATAAAATATGTTCTTTTTTATACAATAATCAGTCACATACTTCCGATCTGAGGTATTCTTTGATTCAGATTCAGATTTTTCAGATTCATTTATTTCAAGATAAAAATTACAATATAAATTTGAGTGTATGTCAAAATTACAAGAATTTCTATCATGATCGTCAATACTAGGGAATGCAATCCCGATCCCGCGAGATCCCGATCTCGGGTAATTTTTCGGGATCAATCCCGACGCATCATATGACGAGATCGTTCGAGATTGACGGGATTGGGATACTATTTAATACCCTTTGTTTTATAAGGAGTCATTTTCAAAATCACTCGTCTTAGGTAACTACTTCCTAATTCCTTTGAAATATGTTTATTATTTTGATTACCTAATTTACCTATGTTAATTTCCTTAAAACCTGATAATTATTTTTGGTTGGTAAGATTAAAGAATAAAGGTTTTTATTTTCTTTCGAGTAATATGTTATTTTACCTAACCACACTATCACAAACAAGCAGTTATTAGCTTTTTTAGTCGTCCAAATTTATTATATTTTTAAAACTAGACGGGATCCCGAAAATTCCGGGTTTAAATTATTATTTAAACTATGTCTACATCTATCTATCTATATCTATACATATAATAAAGCTGTAGAGGTTCGAAAATCTGTACATTGAAGATATTAGCAAAAAATCGATGGAGGGGTCTTAGAATCGATAACAGAACACATTTTAACAGTTTTTAAAATTTGTGTCTGTTTGTCTGTCTGTTTATTTGTCTCACCATCACGTGAAAACTAGCCCATAGATTTCAATACAACCTTCACTAATATGTTTAATTGATCTTCGGCCAGGTTATAGGCTATAAAAATCATACAGATTGGGGATGAAAGGGGGTGAAAAGAGGAGTTTGAGAGGAACTTTGTATGAGAAATCCTTCAATTCGTGACTTAAAGTCTTGAAAATTGGTAAGCATATAATTGGAAGCAAACTAAAAAGAATCCCATTAAAAAATTATACAATAAACAGATAATATGTGAAAAAATGAAGGGGAAAAAAGTGCTTAGGGGACTAGCGACAAATAACCAAAAATCCCTCAACCCATAGATAGTAACTGTTTGAAATAAGAGATTTAATTATGTTAGACAGTCGCTGTCAACATTGACAAACCGGTGCCTTGAGTTCAAGGCACGGACGGAGTTCCGTCTACCTATAATTGATATGTCTTCAGTGGTCATCCAGAACGTTAGAGTGGTCGAGTGTGATAACGATGTTATCTGAAGGCCTACAAAATCCCTCTAATTCCCACTGTAGTGAGAACAGTGGGAATTATTATAAACGTGAAAAATCGGATGTTTAGATGTTTGGATGTTTATTACTCAATCACGCAAAAACGGCTGTACAGATTATGATGAAACTTGGTATGCAACGAGTTTATACCCTGGGTTAACATATAGGATACTTTTTATCCCTTTATCGTTGCTCAAATTGATAAATTCTGAATCTATGAACCAGACTCATATAGATATTTATAATGCCTGCTAACGTACGAAAATTCGTCTCAGATGAACCAGTGTAAGTCTGAGCTCCGAATATGTAAATAGTTGTCACGAATCGTAGGGTCAAGGTACAATAAGGACTATCGTGAGGCGAGTGAGACAGTTACAAATATCACGATATTTGACGTTTGGCGTGTCAGAGACGTGCCATTACACAGATGGCATTCGGTAATGTCTAATCGAGGTTAACTAAGATTATTTACTACTTGCACAACTCAATAATTTGAGTCGTATAGTGGCTAAGATAAAGTAGGTACATGCATGTATAGTTTTCATTTTTACCATTGTAGTTATAAACCGAGTAATTTCGCTGCCAAATGATTATGATGAGATTGAGTTGAAGAGTTAGTTCGGATATTTGTGACTCTTAGAGCTTAATTATCTCAAAACCAAACCGACTCAAGTGAATGTGAATGTTTACCGCATTTCAGTACCTAAAGTTCTATTAATTACATGCATAATCGTAAGCAAAACAGAATAGATTTGCGTTATTTAGGTACTGACTTACAGCCTCTAAAGCGCTTGCGTTTTAAGCCAAAACTTGCTGACTCATAGAGCCTTAATAACTTTACTGTTTATAAAATTGGAGATTAAATAGACTGGACGTAGACGGTTGTTGTCAGCATTGACTGGCCAGTGCTTTGATATCTGCCTAATACCTAAAATTTATGGAATTGCCACTCCACTCCATGAATTAACAAATTATTTCCTAAGTTATATTTGTCTACATAATGAAAGAAAATCAACGTGTTTGAAAGTTACTCCGAAATCTTTGGAGTAAAAACGGATGGTTGAGAAATATAAAACAGTTTTTTTTTCTTGAACCTGACTGTGGCTTTATAAGCCAGATCCAATAAAGCAATAAGGAGTGCGCTCAGGCATCAGTCGTATTTCTGTGAGTAAGGAAGTACATGGGAAATATGAAGAGATTTCAAATTTTAGGTTATTCGAAAAAAAAGCAATTGGCCTAGCTTCAAATTGTAAAAATTGGCTACTTAGAAGGAGAAAAGTAAGTTTAGGCAGCATTCTACCTGTCAGTTTTCGGGTTTACAAAAATTCTTTTAAACATAATTGTAAAACGATAATGCACTTAAAAATATTAAGTAGTACTGTTTTAAGCAGTAACGTCTGCTAAAGAAAATTATAAATTGAAGTTAAGGAAGCGCGAGTCTTTTTAGTAGATGCCACTCTGCGTATACCTCCCCATGGCTTTGTAAGAGAGAACTGGTTGAAGGATTTGGTAACCGAGTGTGATTACTGATTGTTCAGAAAGATCAGTTAAAGCGATGGGCTGCATATGTCAGGATGTCACAGGTTCGATTGTATGTTTTGGAAAGTGTTTCTTCACTACCTACGATAAAGGGATAATTTCTTACAGATATTTTGAGAGGATGCTAAATTCTTGGGTTATAATGAAGTTTTTGTTCGATTCAAGCATTATATGTCTTCCGCTGTATTCGCTACATCGAACATGTCAGTACTAAGGCTCGGAAAGTAGGGAATTAGCTACGCAACATCGAACCATGACACCACTATGCTCCATGGATGTGATGAGGTAGTTTCTTAGCACACATTAGTGTCACATAGTATAAGAAATCACCAAAACAATTGGTATACGTATAAATGCTATATGGGATCGAGTTGATGGCGTTCTCCGGGCTGAAATGAAGTGTGTATTTAACGTCTGACTTACTTAGCCAATACCTATTACCAAAACATACACATATATATATATATATATATATATATATATAGGTATTTATAAATCATACCCATTTTGTTTCATTATCCGCCTATTACATCCTACTTCAGGACACATGCCTCATTTAATGGACAAGAGGGCCCATTTCACTTGCTAATATATTTGTATATAGAAACTTTGTAAGGTTTTAATTTTGAGACGTAAAAACCTTTGAGTACATTTAGAGTGAGTCACTCAAAGTTGAGTTGTTTATAACCTAACCTGCAGAATTAATCTACGAAGGGGAAGGGAATAGTCAGTAGAAGTTCACGCGAACGAAGTCGCGGGCAAAAGCTAGTTATCTAATAAAATATGAAACCTGAAACATATCTCCTAATAAGGATTGTCACTAATACTTAAAACAGAAAATGTAATAATAGAAATGTCAGGTAATTAAAAAGTAATTTCCATGTACTCGTCAACTTAGTACAGTGGGTTTTCCAACAAAAGGTTTCTCAGTTTGCGCCTAAAAGTTTCGTCAGATGGTTCGTTCCTTAGATAGACAGGGTAGACGTTCGTAATAAGTAGGACCGATGTCGCGAGGCGCTTTGTTTTACGAAACGAAAGTGGCTAAGCAAAAATGTGGGATAGTCATGCTTTTAGCACAGCTTATGTTTATTATTAGACTATTTTTACTCGACTGCTGTAGAAGGGAGATATTTTTTTGTATATGTTAAAGAAAACTGAAACCTGCCCCTTTTCTTAGATCTTATTTTCATTGTGACAATAGCATAGCGAAAAGGTACTTTTTTAAATTTGTCTGACTGAGCATATACATGTGTGTGGGTTTATAATAGGCATGTTCTTGGGCCGAAACAAACGACATGACTTTATTTCTTGGCTCGATATGCTGTGCTAGTCGCCCGCGCGTGAAAATTTGCATGAAATTTTACAAAACGGATCATATTTCCAAAATGTTACAAAATTTTATATATGTTCGATAAATATGCAGTAGGTATTGAAATGGTTAAGATAAGAGTGACGACATAATTTCTCCTTTATTTTAAATATGGATTTTGAGGATAAGCAAGTTACTCTTCATGTCGTGCAGATTACGATATATATGTCTTCTGGTATTAACATTGTAATACTTAATGCATAAAATGGTTACAAAACTACAAATTTTTACTATAGTTTACCTAGTATAAGTCTTAAGGGACTATCGTCCCAATACTGGCATATTTGTAAGAATTGCAGTCAGGTTTTGGAGTCTTTTAACATCCCTTGTTATAAATTATAATGAATGTAGGAATGATGGACAGGCGTCGCGAAGCCGTAGTAAAGAGGCCGGCGCCCCCCCTTTACAGGATTACTGACAAGCCGGCACAATGATTTAAACCGGCCGACGGTGCCCACTGTGCCACGGCATTTGGGTATTTGACACATTTGAAAATTTATAAATCATAAAGATTCTAACTCTTCGGTCTTCTGTATAACCTGTCGCAAGGCATGTATGTGGTCTACGGTGCTGTAGCCTTTTCGGAATCCGGCTTGTTCGGGAGGCTGGAAGTCGTCAAACCTGCGCGCGAGACGGTTCGTGATGACTCTCGAAAACAGTTTGTAAACATGGCTCAGAAGTGAGATGGGTCTGTAATTCTTCAGCAAAGTGTTATCGCCTTTTTTGAAGAAAAGCACCACCACACTTCTGTTCCATGCTTGCGGCGTTTTCCGCTCGTGAATTACAGAATTAAACAGCGTCTGAAGGGCTCTGAGGACAGGTTTACCGCCCGCCTTCAGGATTTCGGCTGTAATTCCGTCGTCACCCGGGGCTTTGCCGTTCTTCAACTGTTTGAGAGCCATACTAATCTCATACAGGCTGACGTCCGGGATATCTTCGGTATAGTGTCGGGTTAATCTAGCTCTAGGGTCTTTGGCTAGATCAACGGCGGGTCTTCGGGTGGTTGTGTATAGCTGCCCATAGAACCTCTCAACTTCACGCTTATACAGAAGACCGAAGAGTATAACTTGCCACTTTGTTTAGCATTTGTAGACTACGAGAAAGCCTTCGATTCGATCGAGACTTGGGCTGTACTGCAGTCTCTCCAGAGGTGCCAAGTTGACTACCGGTATATCGAAGTCCTGAAGTGCCTGTACGAAAACGCCACCATGTCCGTCCGACTACAGGACCAGGAAACAAAGCCTGTTCCACTGCAGCGGGGAGTCAGACAAGGAGATGTGATCTCTCCGAAGCTCTTCACCGCTGCACTGGAGGATGCTTTTAAATTTCTGGACTGGGAAGGACGAGGCATCAACGTAAATGGCGAGTACATCACTCACCTTCGATTTGCTGACGACATTGTAGTCATGGCTGAGACCATGGAGGACCTCAGTACAATGCTCGTTGATCTCAGCAGAGTTTCCGATCGAGTTGGTCTGAAAATGAACATGGACAAGACGAAGGTCATGTCTAATGCCCATGTTGTACCAACTCCCGTAATAATCGGCGGCTCTGCGCTCGAAGTTGTTGACGAGTACGTATACCTGGGACAAACAGTCCAGTTAGGTAGGTCCAACTTCGAGAAAGAGATCACTCGTCGAATCCGACTCGGCTGGGCAGCGTTCGGGAAGCTTCGCAGTGTATTCTCGTCCAATTTACCGCAGTGCCTCAAGTCAAAAGTCTTTGACCAGTGTGTGTTGCCAGTGATGACATATGGATCCGAAACATGGGCGCTAACGATGGGCCTCATAAGAAAGCTCAAGGTCACCCAAAGAGCAATGGAACGAGCTATGCTCGGGGTTTCTCTGCGTGATAGAATTAGGAATGATGCTATCCGTAGTAGAACTGGGGTCACCGACATAGCCTTCAAAATTGCGAGACTTAAGTGGCAGTGGGCAGGGCACATTGCTCGCAGGACTGACGGTCGATGGGGCCAGAAACTGCTTGAGTGGCGTCCACGCACCGGAAGACGAGCTGTCGGTAGGCCTCCGACAAGGTGGAGTGATGACCTGGTGAAGGTCGCGGGAATCCGGTGGAAACGAACGGCACAGGACCGGTATAAATGGCGAGCCTTGGGGGAGGCCTATGTTCAGCAGTGGACGTCTTTTGGCTGAAATGATGATGATGATGAAGATTCTAAACTATTAATGTTAGGGTTCCGTACCTCAAAAGGAAAAAAACGGAACGCTTATAGGATCATGTTGTCCGTCTGTCTGTCTGTCTGTCTGTCACGACCCTTTATCTCGGAAAGGCGTGGAGATATCGCGTTGAAATTAAAACCTTATACTAAGGTCTACAGTCCCTTGAAGCTGTGAAAAGATCATACTTCTAAGTTAACGTAAAAGAAAGATATTGGCGTTTATGTCGCAAAAATACCTATTTTTCGACACTCAAATGAATCAAAAATTATAGGGTAAGTACCCGTTGACCTAGAACTATGAAATTTGGCAAGTAATATCGTTATATACTACAAGTACAGGGAAAAGTCAAAAAACTTTATATTTATAATGAAATCATATAAAATATCCTACTTAATATTATACATACGAAAGTAACGATGTTTGAATATTTGGATGTTTGTTACCCAATCACGCAAAAACGGCTGAACGGATTATGACTTTGTATATATAGATATTTTAGCCTGGATTAACACGAAGGTAATACTTTTTTTCCTTAAATCATCCCTCAAATTGATGAATTTGGGGGTGGGAGTTAAACTTATTATGAACCAGACCAGAGTCATGTAGATATTTACAATGCCTGCTGACGTACGGAAAATTCGATTCAGAAGAACCAGTGTAAGGCTGACCTCCGAATATGCACATATTTGTCACGAATCTTAGGGTCAAGATATAAATATCACGACATTTGACAACGTCATTGGCATAGAAGTATCGTTTTATACCGATGACATTAGGTGAACTTGAAGCTAATATTACTGAACATATTTTACACAATTGAATTGAACATAATTTTACACTTTGAGTCTTATCATGGCTAAGATATTTTTATGATCGTAGTTACAAATAGGGTATTACGCTTCTACTTCATTATGATGAGCTATTATTTTGACAGATTTAGTTCGTATATATGGGACTGATATTACAAGAGCTAAATAATCTCCAAACCAAAACGACTTATGCCAATTAAAATCAACGCATTTCAGCCCCTAAAGTTCTAGCAATAACATGCATAATTGCATGGAAAACAATAGATTAGAGTTACTCAATACACTGACCCATAGCCTCTAAAGCACTTGCGATATAAATATAAGCCAAAACATGCTGACCCATCGTGCCGTAATAATTTTAATGTTTAATATCGTAGGAGATTAAATAGATTGCGCTTTGACATCTGCCTACCGTAGTTGTTAAGAACCTATGGGTCAACTAAAATTTATGGAGTTGTTAGTGTTTGGTTTAGAGTCACAACAATGACTTGTGACGCTGTACCCACGGCGATCAATTTGTATTTTGTACATAGCACTATAAAGATATTTCCTGAATTAAATGGGGTCGGGATGGGTACACGACCTGTGTTCTGAATCCTCCGTGCGCGAGTCCGACTCGCACTTGACCGGTTTTTTTTTAATAGTACCAATGTAAATTGAAAGCTACCAATGGAATTCTCATGTTTCAATTAAAATGTAATTATAGATTAGATTAGATTAGATTTATTTATTTCATAATATAACAATTCAATATAAATTATCCTAAGTCAATTTATACGACTTTATATTATGATCGTCAAAAAAATTATGAAATGTCAAAAATGATAATAATAATAATAACATTAAATTATACAACAATTATCAAAATTATTTAAAATATGATCATACTACTCATAAAATCACATCATTTATAACAATAAAAATCCGCGTCAATAATATAATGTCGAAAACTTAAATAATCATCAGTCACAATACATTAAAATTAAAATCAAACAAAACTATAATTTAAAAATTCAATGTCCAACAAATTTCATTTCCATGAAGTCATTTACAGAATAAAAAGAATTTTCCAATAAAAAGATTCTAAGTTGGCGTTTAAATGCTTCGTCAGATGTTTCATTTTTTAATTTGGTGGGTAGATGTTCGTAATACGTTGGTCCTATAACGCGTGGGTTTTTTTCCGAAAGTGCCATGCGACGCGGGACTGTTCTGAGTCTACCTGTGGATCGAATTACTTTTCCCGTTACCTCCACGCGTTTGAAAATCTGTATATTATTTCTCACGTACATTAGTACCTCAAATAGGTAAAGGGAGTAGTGCGTCATTATATTATGAAGTTTGAAAAGGTCTTTGCAAGAGTGTCTTGGTTTCACTCCGGCCAATAACCGAAGTGCGCGTTTTTGGAGTATAAATACTCGCTTAGCATCTGTAGAATTCCCCCATAGAACCGTACCATAAGACATTAACGAATGAAAATGGGAAAAATACACTGATCTTAATGACGAATTATATATGGCAACTACATCCATAAACGCAATATTTCACGACTAAAATGGCAAATTACTCCTTTTTCCATACAAAGGTAGGTATTACGGGGCAATAGAACTGTGACGTCACATTTCGCTGGCCAACAGTATGGAGCGGTTTCAGTGCTCGTCAACAATGCTGTAATTTGCCTCCTGTTTTCGTCTTTTGCGTTGGTCTAATTGTAGTTGGTCCCATACAAACATTTGATCGTCTCTAAAAACTGTTTCGAATGGCACCATATTTATTATAAGTGTTTTGTTCGATTAACACGTTCACAGTCCAATGCCCCATACATGGGTCACGACGAACTATCTCCACAAGTCCGTGCCCCGTACATGGGACACTATATACGACCAGGTACGCACTCAAATCACTATAATTATATTTTTGATTAGATTGTTCTATTTTGTTATATTCTTTTGCCTGACGATCATGATGCGAATTATTGTGTACTGATCATTGCAGTGCTAGGGAACATATGATACACTTCCTACTGCATCTGATAAAAGCAATTATGATTTATCAAATCATATTTTAATTAGATATGAAAAAGCATTCTATAATATACATGGTAATTTTTAAGTCGTGATCTAAAGTGCCAGGGGGTGATGGGGATGATCACACTGAGCCAGCCGGATTAACTACTTGATGCCCTAAGCAATCCTCGTCCCTGGACCCCCCCGTTCAAGTTTATCTAAAAGTGAATAGTTAGATCTCCGTTTCAACTTCGACAAAAATGTTTTCACATGTCCGGATGTCCACCCGGTTGTTCTCCTCTACAGGTCGCATTTGTCAACTGATTCTCGTGAAATTTTGTGACAATCTAACCGATGTAGGGTCAGTTTTATTGAAAATTTAATCACTCGTGTGGTCTATAGCTCACAGAGCCACTAAGCAGTATAACCGACCGAGTGAAACGAAGGTCACCATTTCAGCGTGGGCAAAAATGCTTTTAAATGTCCTTCCGGCTATTCTCCTCTACAGCCTCTAGGGGGAAATAGGTGGAATTGGTACAGCGGGAGCATACATATAGTGACTATATATCTCCACTATCTAATGCGTTGATGCGTACGTATTTATCAAGCACGTAGGTATAAAACTCTAAGGAGCGGAGGGGTCATAAAGTCATAGTACAAGTAAATGAAAACGCGAGCGTAGCGAGCGCGAAATTATTCGAAAATTATAATGCAAGTGAGGAAAATACGTCATAGTTTCGGTCCCCAGTTATAAGTCATATTTCAGCTAGATGAAAACGCGAGCGCAGTGACCGCGAAATTTTTCGAACATTACGACGCAAGTGCGGAAAATACTTTATAAGAGTCCCCAGAGATGTGCCACGAGCCTTTGTAACCCATTTATCATCGATAGTTATCCAAAACATTATAACATCACAAAGCACGCGATGTATCTGCTTAGGCTTCAGGGTTCCGTACCCGAAGGGTATACTGTACCTAATTATTTTTCAAAATATATTGGAAAACAAGAATTGTCGCTATTTTACAAAATTTTGTAACGAAGAATTTATTAACTTCCCATTGACCTATGAACTTGAATATAAATAAAGTGATACATGAGATTTTTGTCTTTGAAATTCTCTCATTTTACTATTACAACTAACTTTATTTTGCGCTTGATAACTCTAAATTTGTGATTTCTGACACGTGCTTGGCCGATTTTTTTATCTAATCTGTATTTGCGTAAATAAATAAGTAATTAAACGAAGTAAGTACTTGAAATATAAGCTAGCAAGCGGGATGCGAGATTATGTTTATGATCACAAACGTCGACACTAGTCAATTTAAAACGTGCGGATTTTCAAACAGACCCTTACGTGTGTTCATGTGCAAGCAAATTATTTTTTGGTGCTGCTTGAAACAGCCTGTTTCTGGTGCTCCCAAAACGTGGTGTCCTAAGCAACTACTTAGTTAGCTTAAGGGTTAATCCGGCACTGCACTGAGCAACTTTCACTATGGGGCCAATGACGAAATCATGAAAAAAAAAATTAGTTGTTCCATACATTTAGGATAGTTAGCGATCAATTAGCTATGAATTAACTCTTAATTTGTTTTTTTTCCACGATTTTATGGTTGGCCCCATAGTAAAAATTGCTCAGTGTGACCCTCCCCTTCAACCCCTGGCACTTCAGATCACGACTTAAAAATCATCTTATACATTGTAATAATCCGAGTGCATACCTGGTCATTTCATAGTGACCCAAACGTGGAGCACGGACGTGTAATGGAAGTAAGTTTGCTTGGACGTCCAAGAAAATTGAAACATGTTGTATGAGGACTGTGAACGTGTTAAGGCCCGTAGGTAGCTCGATATGCCGTGTTCGTCACTCGTGCACGAACCAACTTGCGAAAAAATAAAAGTTTAAATATTTGAATCGATGATTGTATTGGAATTTCAAAGGTGCAGATTTTAGATATATGAATTTAATTTTTTTTTTGGAAATAACCGTGTAAATATCTTTTGTAGTTTCGAAGTAGTAGTAATTTGGATTATTATTATTTTTAACGCCCCATTTTAATTTTTTTTTTCAAAAATATAGAGTATTTTAAGAAACTGATTTGAATATTTTAGCAATTCAGGGCTTAGTTTATTTAAAAAAAAATATATATATAAGATACGACTTCGCGTAAGTTACATCTGGGGGCTGAATCGATAAAGTACAAGCACAATAGAGACCCAAAAAAAGTTGTTAATGTCAATCGATGGTTAGTAATTGTCGTCTGTCAATGTAATCACCCATTCCATAAATTCTATACCCACCGTTTGCCTTAACACATAACATTTCATTTCAATACATTTTAATGTGAGAATACTGTTCAACAAAATACCGATTTCTATGTACAAAATTAGCCGATGCTATGTGGTTGTTAGTGGCCCTCTGGCGCTGCCTATAAAGCGAGCTTTTTGGTTTTTTTCCAAGTAGGGGCAAATATTATATATTTGATTGATAAGCAAGACTATTTTATTCGTGTGTCTCAAGTATTTTGTAGCTTAGAACATCATTTAGATAGTTTATGTAATTTTCTCCCGATAAGATACTATTTACATTTAAAAGCCAAAATAATGAATAATACTTGTATCGTCTTATTAATCTTATCATTTGTCCTCACGTCGCAGTAGTATTGTGTATAACATTGGAAATACTCTACATTGACTTCACGACACCACGTTTTCTTCCCGGATTTTAAGTATTAGAGTAGAAATAAAACATTTCATATATTTTAAGTGATTTTGACGACTAAACAAATCGAAAACACCGGTATTACCTCACATTAATTTACGTCAGTGAAGGACAGTGGCAGTGACGGTTAAACACCAAAGATCAAAACTATTTTAATGACCGTAGATTTTACTAATTCAGTCAATGAGGATTTGAGGAAGGTCACATGAATATGTATTGAAATATCTCTACCTAATCATTGATTATTTTGCCGAAGCAATTGCCTGAAATGGGTTGAAAACCTCATATCTCGAAAAGGATTTCGAATTAGCACTTTTGAAAAAATATGAACAATCCTAATAATAAATGAAAGATTCAAATTATAAACGAAATCACAAAATATAACTTATTTTTAGAGCCTGAGCATTTTAAAATCTATCATTTGTGGTATTCCCAGTTTTAGTGATTTTCATTATCCAAACCCATCGTACGGGACTGAGTGTCGCAACGTCAAGCAAAAAATAGTTTAGGGTCTCTGTTTCCTACGTGGCGTGAGAGTAACGACACCTTATTACTCTGTATGTAGGTATATCGCGAAAATGCGCGAAATTGCTTTAATGTGATGTTGCTTCTAGTGAGTACAAAAGTAAAGGGCAGGTTCCAAACTAGTTCGCCTGAAAGCCAATGAAAACTGTACTTTATGGAATTTTTCTTCCTTGGATCCTTGAGAAACTTATTCCCTAGTCTCCTCTACAGTTTAAAGTTGTAGACTAGCCTATCGATTATTTCTCGCGTCGTCTTAAAATATGGACACGCACACGTACCGCAACAACTGGCGCAATGTCTACTCACGAACAAGCGTGCGTGGCAATCACCAACTGATTCCAATTCAATACCTTAAGTTAAATAGAGCCCCAGTTTTGTTATAGCTAGCGTTAGAGATTGTATTCGCTTTGATAGTTATGTATCGATCAATGAATGCAGTGTAATGGAGTAACACTAGATCCAGGGTAGATTACAATATACTCTGACCACTCTGACGTAGGTTTTCCGTGGTTTTCGTTACCAACAGAACATTAGTTTTGTAATTAATTTACAATAAAAGGTTTGTTTTGAAAAACTCAACACTTGCAAACAAAACTCAATAACGACGTGGCTGTCATTTTATTGTATTTTGCGATTTTAAAATAGGTACAGTCAAATGTGAAAGTATGTATCGGGTTAATCCCCAAAATGTAACTTGGTCCCGCCACCTCTATTCGTCAACATAAGAGCCATGGGGTATATTTTTGAATAAGTTGTACCCACCCATAAACGAAGCAGTTAGGGACGTCCCATAGGAAATTATGTTTTCACTTCTCCTATTCGAAAAAAAAAAGGCTTTAGCCCGCTTAGAGGGAGTAAAACTCGTTTTTGCTCCATGTTAATATTTCTTTAAATTCTTTCACTTCTGCCCGGGGTAATCACGTAACTTTTGTACTACCGTTAGATAGATTTTAATGTCAAATTTCAACTGTCAGCTCATACATTTATACTTCAAAATTGACAGTAAAATCTATCTACCGTTAGTACATAAAGTTACGTGATTCGCCTGCTGCTGACAGGAAACAAAACGTTTTTGCTCTCTGTGCCTGGTCGCAGGCCGGCAGCGCGCACGGGCTGCGCAGGCGGCTCCCCCCGCCCCAGGTTTAGTTATTCATCTTTAAACATTACAACAATCAATATAGGTATACTATGTATCTTAATCGACCAAATTTTTAACTTTTTATTTTTTTTACTTATTTTTTCTTTTTCTTAAATAAATGGATTGATGATTAATCAAGTATTGTTTCTTTTACTTACTTATTTGGATGAATAGTTTTTCTTATAGGAGAAGTGAAAAGAAGAGTGTATTACACGGCAGCAAAATTATTTCTAACTCGGGCGTGGCGGTTTGAACCCCTCAATACGCTCAGGATTCCATGTTAGAATCCCTCGCTACTCTTGGTTTTCTATTCTTATTCTGGATTCCTTCGCTTCGTTCGGGATTCAACACACTAGCCCTCGATGAAATGTTGCATTTTGCTCCCTAATCTACTAATGTTAGTCTTGGATTACATTTTTGATGCCTGTCATTAGCTATCTGCAAATATGGCTTCTTCTCTGTAACTAATACACTAGTTTTTCATTTAACTAAATAATGGTGGGTGGTGGTGAATTTAGGTACATGTATAATTTTATTCTGGTTTTCTTTTATAAACTATTTCTGGTAAGTAATAAAGAAATTTGAATTGTATTGTAGTCTTTGTTAGCATTTATAAAATGGCGATCAACAAAATTTGATTGCAGCTAAAGTGTATAAATTGTGTTTCAGTCAGGGCTAGTAAGAAAATAAGTGGGTGCTTAGTGTCCGTGGTTTTAATTTATTAAGTTATCTTGTACATGTTTCTGCTGGTTCTCCTATAAAAAATCCAACGCAGCGCGTTCAAAGCGTTTGCAATTGCCGATTTGAGTTGCAAGTACGGTTATTCAAGCGTCATGCCGATCTAAAAATACGATTGGCTTATAACCCGTCGTCTACCGGTCCCTGGGATCCCAGGGATCATAACAAAAGAATACTATTGTTTATTTTTTTCGCCGGGAGCCAAATGAATGAAATGTCAGATCAAATGTAACTCAGTACATTTTTTGACATAACATACTGACATAAGGTCTAAAAGATCGTTATAATAACAAGCCTGATAGCATCGCAGTTTTTTGTTCGCAATAAGTTAAAAAGCCACTTCCTCTAGCAGGAGCTCGGCTAAGCGTAAGCGTGGAGTCCCGATAGATTAGACATCGGAGCCCGAAGCCCCGCGGAAGTGGCATTCGACACCGGCGGCGGGCGCGGTAGTGCGGGCCAAGTTGCGACTAATCCTGCGTGACAAAGGAGATCGTTTCGTATCATCTATACCAAATATTTTTCGGGGCATGTAGTGTATATACAATACAATATGTTAAGTTAATGATGTGGTAAAAGTAACCTTTAAGTTTACTATCCCTTAAATCCAATATCTCTTTTTTCCCAGTCTTCATCATAATATTCCCGCACTTAACCTCACTCAAATCTGAGGCGATCCCCGTTCTGGTGAGTACTTGGTGCAAACCCCGTTCTGGTGAGTACCTGGTGCAAAGCCCGTTCTGGTGAGTACCTGGTGCAAAGCCCGTTCTAGTGAGTACCTGGTGCAAAGCCCGTTCTAGTGAGTACCTGGTGCAAAGCCCGTTCTAGTTAGTACCTGGTGCAAAGCCCGTTCTGGTGAGTACTTGGTGCAAACCCCGTTCTGGTGAGTACCTGGTGCAAAGCCCGTTCTGGTGAGTACCTGGTGCAAAGCCCGTTCTAGTGAGTACCTGGTGCAAAGAATATCCTAGCCAACGAGGGAACTCGGCCAGTATACTATAGTACCCTTAGTGCCGGGTAGTAACAGGAACGAGGAATCCCCCATCTCACCTACTATAGGTACTCACTTCATGTAGTTTTATTCATATTTTAGTAAAATACATTAAATATTGTAAATTACTATAATATAGAATATGCATGCGTAATTAATATATATAATAAGATGTCATTACACGATTAGTAAACCGTCAAATTATGACAAAAACAGTAAGTTAATAAATATACTCAAGATTTTAAAAATACTACTACTATTGACTAAAAGTAAATTAGAAACCACCATCGGGATTCTTATGTTTTAAAAAACAAAAAAATTTACAATACCAATGTATCTAAATGCAATATTTGTTTGTTTGTTTGTTTGTTTGTTTTATTTGTTTTAACATTTCCATTTTGTATAGTGCACAATAAAGTATATTATTATTATTATTATTTGTATGTCTTTCCCGTTCACGGGACAATGGTATCCCGGACCTTTGGGAGGCGTGCGTGGAGCCGAAGTACCGAGGCACCGAAGTACCAAGGCACCGAAGTACCAAGGCACCGAAGTACCAAACGAGTACCACATAGCCAACACGTAGAGGCCCTTTTGACACTTTAATGAAATGCAAGGGATACACCGAGCGGATACTGTTCCTGCCCGTGTCATGGGACGCACACAGAGACAGCACCCGCCAGGGTGTACAGGGACTATTTCTGGTTGATGGAGCCTAAATGAACTGGGTTATTGGGTGAAAATGATGAATTAATGGCTGGGCTATTGCGTGAGACAACGGACGCCTGCCTAATAAAACTGTCTCAGATATTTATTTCCGGCAGACGGTGACTCGCTCTCTGCTAGATGGGCCCCATAAAATAGCGACATTATAAAATGGCCTAAGGGCAACACCGGTCAGAGAGCTGGGGCTTATTATTATTATTATTATTATTTCCATTTTTTATACACACTATGCTCAATATTAGTATGGGAGTTTTGAGGGCGTATTGAGAGCTCGGATTTTATGTTGTACTTTGAACTCTATTTTTGTCTTTTGTGTTGTTCTAATTGTACTTGTTCCACATTACATTATTTTTTCTCTAAAAACGGATTCGAATTGTATCATGAAAAAATAAGATGCATATTCTCTATTAATAAAAATAGCTTATTTAATTTTTTTCTTCAGAAACGGGTTGGCAGCGCGCTTGTTATGGTGTCTGTTTGCTACCGTCGTAGAAATAAATACATATATGAAAATTTTAACACTAGAATGAAGTATCGATTTCAGCCTATTTTTTTAAATATTGTGCTGGAATTAGTTAACGTGATTGTCGCAGTAAAATAATAAGATGACATACCTATAAGAGCCTTAGAGTCTTTTATATTGATTTAACGGGCTTTATCTAAACCTCGATATTTAGCCTTCCTTGTCAATATGAGGTGGCAATCGTTCTTAGATAATCGCGTTTTTGCCAAACACATTGTATTAAGTAAATACATTCTAAGAGGACAATCTAACACGAATTGATCTTACACAGTAGGTACGTACTCTAAGTAGTTTAACTTACTTAGGTTAGCTATCAGACAGAAACTTGGCGCCTTTGGTGTGTCAACTTCATGCACCTTTACGCGTGCGATCGACAGACCAATACAATACAGCGCCAGACTTGCGGCGGTCGCGTCGTAGGTTCCGGCGGGGGTAGCTAGAGTTCCGCTTACGAATCACAAGACGTATAAAGTTTAAACTAATCGATAGGTATTGATCGAGCCTTAACACAATAAAGATCTGTCTTTCTCCGGTAATTTACTTATGGTAGGAGACCGTGGTAATCAATGGGTGATTAACACTTGGAGAATATGATTTACTTCAATCGACTTTTGTTCATCGCGCCCTTTACGTTTTCCTACTCAAAAAATAGAGGATGATAAGTCGCACCAAGTTGGAATGACATTTTTAGATTTCCATAACCCTAACTCAATGTATAAAAGATATTTCTATCAGTGTTTCAACAACAATGACAAACGGGCGTACAATCCTATTAACAAAGCCGGTTTTCTGTATGGTTGTAATAGTCTTAATATGAGCGACGTAAGTTTTTGTGCCTTACCTCTACCATTTCAATGTTATGGTTGTCCATATTTTACAGAATTTTGATCGCGTGTACCTATTTATTAATTTAATTTGCTTTTTTTTTCATGCTGTATTTGAAGATTCATTGTTTAGTTACATAAATTAAGTTACTACGTTTTTTTTGGAGATTACTCAATTACTACTTGGTATTAAATAGCAGTTGAAAACTAAGGCTAAAATAAATTAAGGAACGCGCCAATCATTAATTGAGAACGCGTAAATAATCAGATCAGAATGAATTAACTAAAACTACGTTCAAGTAATCCGCGAAAAATCTAACGACAGCAACAAATTACATTAAATGTGAAAGAAATTTATTTATACATGTCCGCCTTATAACCAGGCAATAAGACGCTTAAGTGTAAACATATCTTCAACGTCGACCACAGGTAGACGCGGCGCACCCGCGCCCTCCTCTATAAATATACTGCTCCGTAGGCTCCGACCTTCAGATTAAAAATAGAACCGAACTGCCGAGGTCGGGAAACTGGGTCAGCGCCGGTCTCGCTCGCACCCGGGCCGAGGCACGCGGCTGAGAAGGATGCAGCAGCCTGCAGCACCCGTGACGTAGCCAAGTCGTTCATTGAATTTTACAGACGCCCGCTTGGCTGGGTGCGTAAAGGCTTATTTTGGCGTTATGGAATTTAGAAAAACCACTTAAAATTAACAGAAACGATGGTAATTCACATGCATTAAAGTATGATACTAAGATGAAGAAAAATTAATTATTTGGTCAGTAAATGAAAGTAAAATTCTATGTTTGACGCAGGGTAAGTATCGAAATCTTTTATATATTTAAAAGATTTTTCTATGGATTTTTGACGTAGAGGTGGAAACCACATAATTTGCAGTATTGGCATGGTTCTTGCGAACATTTGCCTACGGAAACTAGGTCCAACAGCTACTATGACGTCAAGCGGGTGTGGCAGGGACCCATGACGTCACGGGCTAGCTCTGACGTCAAACCGAGCCCCTCCGCGCCCCCCCGCAGCATACCAAGTGATACAGTTTTGTGGATATTGTTTCTTTGTCGCTTACAGATTATGTTAAGATCGCTTCGTGCAAGCAATTCTTCTTTTTGTATATTTTTGCTATTTTAAACTTACGATAATAATTAGAATGCCTAATCAATATGAAATAAGACGAAAACTCGCGACGTTATAACAACGAAGATCGATTCCGAGTTTTGAAAACATTTGACGAGTTATTCGAAACCAACTGAAAGTTATACGAAACCAACTGAAAGTTATATGAAACCTATAGCGATGTTTACCCGAAACGTGTCCCAATTACCAGTCTGTTTTAATGAGAATAGAAACACAATAATCTGACGATCGATTACGGTATTTGTAATTGTCACTATTTTTGGAATAAATGTCAGGAGAGGGCTGGAGCGAATGCTCCACGCATTCTTCTTTTTCATGTACATAAGTTGTCGATACTTTGTCTAACATTGTACTTTTTGGAAAACTTCGCTATCATTTCATATTTCTGTATTGTATGATCAGTGGTGCAAACTCCAACCTACTAGAATGCCAGGAGGCAACGAAAAAACAAACAGGTGACCAAAAAAAGTCAAAGATAGCAAAAATATACCTTTATGCTTTATGTTCAAAGCCTAACCAAAGTTAACAAAGCCACTACGAGTGGAGTGGTATAATGGCGGCACACACTTCGATATGCGTGTTCGCTTTGCGTACCTGTTCGCCTCCATTTATTTTGCGATATTAAAAAAGAGATGCAACACGAATATTTGCAAGAATACGGCCAAGTGATACAAAGAAAGTAGTAGAACCCAAAAAAAAACATTCCTTGTAAAAACAGGCCTAGTATCGAAACTCTTTCACAGTAAAAAGTTGTGAGATATTACGTAGAGCCAAGTCGGGCAAGGTTATTGTATTACTAGAAGTACCTTGGAATTATGATGATCCGTCAGTGTGTCAGTGACAAAACTAAGGAACTTTGACGGGCAATAGTTCTTAAACTACAAGTTTAAATTGAATATTATTGTGAATATATATCTAAGTCATATTATGGCCTATATGTTACTGAAAATTCAGGATTCTAACTTTAGCCAGCACAAAATTACAGGATGTTGAAAATGGCCTGAATCGCTTTGAGAAAAGGATGGTAGAGCCATGCCTCTTTGTTTTGCTCGAATTGTCGGGGGCACTGCCGCGCCCCCAGGGGAGTTTCCACCTCTGACAATACATACAAATACCTACGTGGCATTTTTTATAGGTACTACTGTGATAGAACTGACAGGCTGCACTGTGCATACGCACAGATAACAAAATAGTCAAAACCGAAAACACCCGCCCGAGCCGACCGATTTCTTTTGATAGTAACCGTTGCCGAGCCAACAATACAGCCCCTACGAGTAGTGTAATTCCAGTTACTTGTCAAACTCAGGAGATTTTACACAATATTACAAGTTTTTTTTATATAATGGAAATTGATTGTAAAATAATAATATCAATAATAATATTCTTTATTGCACCACTAATACAGGAGTACAAAAAAAAGGAGTAAAATATTGGTTTAAATTTTACACTAAAATACCCATTTTATACTAAAATACCATTATACATTTAAAGGTAATTTTAACCATTTTGAGTGTACAAAGTAATATTTCGCCGCTATATTTTACTCTATTAAACCACAACCAAATTGCCAGTTTGACAATGACATATGCTCTTAATTAGGGAATGCAATCCCGACTCGAGATTGCAAATTCGAGATCCCGCGGGATTAGAAATATCAATCCCGCGGGATCCCGTCTAGTTTTAAAAAAATAATAAATTTGGATGACTAAAAAAGCTAATAACTGCTTGTTTGTGATAGTGAGGTTAAGTAAAATAACATATTACCCGAAAGAAAATAAAAACCTTTATTCTTTAATCTTACCAACCAAAAATAATTGTCAGGTTTTAAGGAAATTAACATAGGTAAATTAGGTAATCAAAATAATAAACATATTTCAAAGGAATTAGGAAGTAGTTACCTAAGACGAGTGATTTTGAAAATGACTCCTTAAAAAACAAAGGGTATTAATAATATCCCAATCCCGTCAATCTCGAACGGGATCTCGTCATATGATGCGTCGGGATTGATCCCGAAACATTACCCGAGATCTCGCGAGATCGGGATTTCGCGGGATCGGGATTGCATTCCCTACTCTTAATTCATTGGATATTCTACTTTAACGCTAATGTTTTTAGATTTTTTCTACTCGGCTTTAATGTTTGAATTAAGATATCGTAGACGAAACTAAAGTCACATACTTTTCTCTATGGAGCTCCCTTCAAGTGAACTCTATGAAGTAGACCAATAACGTTGCCCCGTTATTGAACTATAATAAAATTGGCCAATCGCGTGTCGCTGTTACTGAGCTTTAATGATTTTGAACAATGACGTGACACCGCGGACATAGAACAAAATACATCAACAAGCCATCAACCCATGTGCCTAATCTTCATTTCTGAAGGACTAGTTTGTTTAATTATTTTAGTTTGTTTAATTCATATCCGTTGACTCGTAGAATAAACAGTATATGCAATCGTTATATAATTAATCCTGTTTAGAGAACCGCGTTTAGGCCACGTGACTTGCCGAGTAAACTACTATTATATTACATAGATACTGTCTAAAAATCGTATGTTTTTAATAGGAACTATTACGTTAGAGTTAAAGTAGACTAATATCCAATGGAATGAGAGCATATGTCAATGTCAAACTCGGAGTAATCGCACTGTACAGTCGAGTGCAAAAATATAGGTGCATGCAAGCTACTCAAAAATATGTCCCATGGATGTTAATGTCGGCGCATTAAGGTTTTGGTACGTATTTATGAGAGGATTCATTCGATACATATTTTTACACTTGACTGTACATTTCGTCAACTTTAGGCAATTTCTTTGGATGACACCGCCTTCAAATATTCCAATTTTTACCCACATTGTTCAATAAAAAGCGTAAGTCTTTACTTTTTAGTGTTTTTTTGTCTGTTTTTATTGGTAATTCTCTATTTGACCATAGTTTATTAAGAGTAAGCCTTAGTGATTTTGCTAGTTATAGTCCGAAATGAATAAAATACACAACGATTAGGTACATCAGTTCATATTTCCCTAGATAAAAAATAACACCGAATAAATTAGAATCTGCCTACCGTAGACGTTAAGAACTAAAATGTATGGAGTTGTTAGTGCTTGGTTTAAAGTTACAATAATGACTTGTTACTTTAAACCCTATTGTTACTTAATTTTTGGCAATTCTTGACATGTTGTTTAGTTTTAAAAATCGGTAAGTAGTTTATTGGCTTTCAGAAAAAGGTTTTTACCGTGAAATTGCAAGTATCTATTTCAAAATTTCTATTTTCAAAATTTTCGTTTTAAATCCTTGCTCTTAAGTATAATCCCCTTAACGGAACAGGTCGAATTAGTAAATATAAGTTCGTAATTTAATAATTTTTTCATGTATTTTTATTTTGTAAACTCGGTTCATGTGCTAAAGAATTATCATTGAAAAAGCAACATACTTTACTACGTTATTCAGGTATTCAAATTAGTAACAAAATGTGCCGATAGATGGGTCGGGACGGGCACACAAACTGTGTTCGGAACCCTCGGTGCGCGAGTCAGACTTGCACTTGACCGGTTTTTACTTTTCTGTTGCATATTACATGCACATATGAATTTCAATTATATAAACTACCACCGGTCGTTTCATCCTTTGTATAATTTGTTTGCGATTTTGGAGGATAGACCTTTAAACTAATAAATTACATTTTTGTTAACTTTAAAAATGTCTACACATATAGGTATACCTATTTATTGTGTACAACGAAAATGTTGATAATAATTTTGTTTTTTTTTTTACAGAGTTCGCAAAGCGTCTCCGTCTCAGCTTCGGAAACAAAGCTGGGCTGTTCTATTCTACAGGTCGCATCTCTCTACCGATTTTCGAGAATTTTGTGCGATTTTCGATAATTATGTGGAAGTTCTTAGTCGATTCATTTTTTGGGGGATTAAATAAATAAAAAATCGCTCACAAAGACAATAGTTTTTAAATATTTGAGTAAGAATGTCACATTTTGAGTGGAATAGAGGTCAGCTCCGCGCCGCAGGACCTGCGACAGAGTTGGGCAAGGCCACCGCAAAACAAAAGACGTCGATCCTATACAATATACAAGATGGGGTCTTAGTGGCTGAGTGTTGTACCTACTTCATTGTGTAAACTAAATTAATTCTATTATTTTTTGTACAGTACGGATGTAGTTAATTTTAGTTGACAAGAATAATTCACGTTTCATAGTGGTTTAAAGTGGACATTAAACATGCAGTGGACAGCAAACTAAAAAAACTCAACAAAAATTAAGCTCGGTCGGAATATTAGGTGTTCCATTTGACGCCCAAAAAGGCTACATGTTCCCCGTGTAGCAGCATTTTTCCGCTTTGTAGCAGAAATCTCGAAGAGCCATAAAGCATAGGTCTCAACATGGGCTTTGAATGAACTAAAATGTGTTTTTTTCCTTCACGAAAACACAAATGCAACAAAAACACAAAGTGGTAGATAAGACAAAGTATTTTTAAAGTAATTTTAGCTAACATAGATTTGATGGATGTTTTACATATGAATAAGCGCATGCATAAGCTTGGTGAGGAAGGCCCGAGCGCGTGGGCGAGTCTACGGAGCTACGAGCCGACCGCGTAGGCGTGCTACGCCGTAGTGTGGCTCGTAGCTGACTAAATACACGTGCTTGCCTAACTTTACTTGTCTTAGTGCTTCCAAACAGACTAAACTCACCCCAAGTCGGCCAGTCAGCTGATCCACCGGTAGACCAATACTTAATAACATTTCAACTGACTGTTTTGGTAACTACGTGGCACATATGGGACATACACAGATTTAAGGTGGTATTTGGATTTGATTACTTCACAATGTTAAATATCTACATTGTTCTTTCAAGCCAACGGTATCATTAGTATCTCCTCTATAAATTTATTGATTCCTTTGTAACACAAAAGTTACCCGTATAAATTGTATGCATTTTCGTGTCATAACGGAATCTTGTTGACGGATTATAAGCGTTAATAACGCTCCAAAAACAGGAATTGCATCCATACGTGTTTATAACTAAAATCTAAATTCGAACTTTATGTTATATTTAGTGAATTTTCAGTCTGTGTACGACCCATATACATCGAGCGATGCATCCGCGGAGGCGGGCGTCAAGAGACTGCTACATCCCGCGCCACGAATTTCCCTTTAGGAGTTCGGTTTGAATGGGTCCGCGGCGCCATTGGTCGGGGCGGCGTGACGTCACGACGGATTTGACAATGGTGTGGCGCCGCGTGTGTGTGTGTTCGGGGCATGAATGGGTCAGGCCGCCGCGCCCGCCACGCGCCTCCGCGTGACGTCATCGCAGCCCCTACATTATGCAACCCGTCATCTCGCTGTGATAACTTCTCTACCTCTGGGCTATTTTCGCGAACTCGATATAAGTTGTGCACACATTTTATTGGAGTTTATAGGAGTTTACTCCTTACGAATCGATTTTCATATATAGGCCCGGGGTATAAAAATTATCAGGTATAAAATCAAACGTAATCTGCCGTGCTAATTTAAAAAGTCGTATCTCAGTATACGATCGGGGTTAAGATACGATTTCTTAATTTAGCACGTTATGCTTTATGCGATATGGTGGGAGAGCCCAAGAGGGAATTTCGGGTTTTACTCAAGCGCGTGAGATTAAAATATGGAAGATAGCTTGCACTTTGTTGAGTACCTCCACCATTTATAAGCCCTCTACCTTGACATTGCGATTGATTTTATTTGTATTATGAAGTGAGTAAATTCACGAACAACTGGAAATCTTAATCTGACCATTTACACAAGCCGAAGTAACAAGTTAGTTACAGCCAATGGTACTTTATGAACCGCTATATTAAAATGATGTGAAATTACGAAAAAATATTAAATTTTGGGGGGCACTCCATACACGTAACCAGGGGATGAAAAAATTTTTCAATGCACTTCTTATCATCCAATATTCAAAATCCAATAGGATCCAACGACGCTCGATTAAATCTATATTTAGCATCGTAGGCTCCCCTACCATTATGTCTATGCGCAACTTATCTTGCGCGGCTCTCAGTCGTTGAATTGTCAAATGTGTCTGACAAGATCAAAATTAATAAAACAACGTGTAAATATTTTATAATGTGCTATTTAATTGGTATAAAATATAGTGAAATATTCTCTCAGAGTCCAAAAGGGTGCAAACCTTAGGGTTAGGTATGGAGAACTCGACAAAACTGCAGATTTGTTTGCTAGAGTGAAAATCGAATTGGGATACATGGAAATATAAAGCCGTAAGTCTGCTACGAATACTAACGGTCTCGCACGCGCTAGGACTAGTGGAAAGCTCGTCCCTGAAATCCACAGCACCCGCCCCTGGCTCATTAAATGATGCCGCAGCTCAGCTGTTGGGACATATAATGCCGGTTTAGAGTAGTTTGTAAAAGCCGACGCAATTGCTCTTTTGATAATTTACAACCAATATGACGAACTATCTAATATATATAAAAGAAAAGAAACTGACTGACTGACATATCAACGCACAGCCCAAACCGCTGATTCTAGAGATTCCAAATTTAGCACGTAGGTTCCTTATAAGGTCTAGGGGTGCACTAAGAAAGGATTTTTTTTATATTCATTCTCTAAGAGGGTGAAACGGGGGTCCAAAGTTTGTATTAAAACACATATTTATTGAATTGAGAGATTTGAAACTTTGTATATAGACTCTCCGTTTAAATGTATTAATAGCATATATCAGCGTTTTTCTAAATTGCTCCCCTAAACGGGTGAAAAGGGGGTTCCAAGAGTGTACGGGGAGCAAATCTTTTTTGAAGTCAGAGATTTAAAACTTTGTATATAGACTGTTTAAATACAACTAGACATATTTCAGCGTTTTTTTCGAAATTGCTCCCTTAAAGGGGTGAAAAGGGGGTTCCAAGTTTGTACGGGGAGCTAATCTATTTTGAAGTGAGAGATTTAAAACTTCGTATATAGACTCTTTGTTTAAATACAACAAAACGTGTTTTAAGCATTTTTCGAAATTGTGCGGGGAGCAGTAATATGGGTGTCATCTTCGAGGTTTTTCGGGGTGACTTACTTTGACTTATGTTCCTATGTCCCCTAGATGGGGAAGAGGGCTTCCACAGTGCGCCGCCATCCCGTTCGGTCTTGAGCTTCGCCGTGCCGATTCCTCGGGGTGCCGATTACGAAAATGACATCTATTTTCAAATCCCAGATGGCGGATATTTATTTTTCGGTATAGGTGTCATCTTCGAGGTTCCTCGTGGTGCCGATTACGAAAATGACATGCATTTTCAAATCAACGATGGTGGACACTTATTTTTCTTTAAAATCGATATGGGTGTCATTGTCGAGGTTCCTCTGGGAGCTGATTACGAAAATGACATCCATATTTAAATCTAAGATGGCGAACATTTTTTTTTAAATCGCTATGGATGTCATTTTTGAGGTTTCTCGGGGTGCCAATTACGAAAATGACATCCATTTTCAAATCCAAGATGGCGGAAATTATTTTTTCTTTAAAATCGATATGGGTGTCATCTTTGTGGTTCGTCGGGGTGCCGATTACGGAAATGACATCCATACATATTTACATACAAACATCAGTTCGTCAACTGAGAACCTCCTTTTTTGCAGGCGGTTAAAATTACTCTTAGTACGCGGGCAAAGCCGCGGGAAAAATCTAGTTATAAATAAATGTTTATCCTATTATGTCGTTTTCAATTTTATTGTTTCTTTCTCTGTGTAGATGCACGGTGTCCCTGGTCATTTTTAGGGTTCCGTACCAAAATGGTAAAAAAGGAACCCTTATGGTTTCACTTTGTCTGTCTGTCTGTCACATCGCTAAATATCTCAAGAACTACTTATGCTTTCGATTTGAAATTTGGAATGGTTATAAAGAAGGAAATCCTAGATACATAGAACATGATTTTTAAAAATATATATTTTTTTCTTTTCTGTGAAAAATGACAGATGGTGGTTCAAAATTTGAGTCTAGTAAATATGTCGAGTGGGGTGTCATATGAAAGGGCTTGGGTTGCACATTCTGAAACATATTTTTTACGATGAGTGATTTTTGTTTTATGAGGGAAAATGTAAAAAAAATATGTCGTTGAGATTGTTGAGATTTTCCTGATTGGATAGGGTTGGAACCGGTACACATCTGTATACGTAACCCTAGGTGCGCGAATCCGACTCCCACTTGACCGGTTTTTATTATTTTGAACGTGACTGTGGGTTTATAGACCGGACCCGATAAAGCAATAGGCGTGCGCGGTTGGAGAGTCGCCTGAGGAAAATTCAAACACTGAAAAGTTTAAACACTGGAATACTCTAAAAGTTTACGCTCCAGTGAGATTGGTTGAACGGCTTCAACCAAATCTGAGGGGATACTCCGAAATTCGAAATTCGAACTTCGAATCGTGCCGCCCCTTTCACTCATATAGTGTATAACACGAGAGTGAAAGGGACGGTAGGATTCGAAGTTTGGATTTCGAACTTCGGACTACAGGCCCCGAGGTGTAAGTGGAATCGAGCTACGAGAGTTTTGTCGCTGGTTCACTAAACCTAGCCTAACTAAGAAGAATTCAACAAGAAACTCGGCTAGGCCGCGGCGGTACCGGGACGAATAAAGGCTATAAATGTGTCTCTGTCGCACTTGCGAATTCCTGCGACTTCGTTCGATTTCGGTTCCCGGTAGCCCCTCTGGTCAACATTTATCGATATCGATTACGTCTACGCGCTAAATCTTTATTCATATAAATAAATGTAACATGCATGATTTCAGTTCCGTAAAGTGAGGCCCCTTGGGTCTTAAATAGCCCCACTTTGCGGTAAAATAAAAAACGAGTTTATTTATCCTCATTTACTAATCTATATAATTCATTTACTAATCTTTACTAACATATGTATAATCGTTCGTAAAAAGTAAACTCCAGTCGTGCGTCGGAGCTGACACACACTTTTATTTCCTTTAATCATTGTGAAAACAAATATATAATATTACAGGCGTATTCTAAGACACTTTGCAATCCATAGAAAGAGAAAAAAAATACAGGATTAAAATATAACGGAAGATTGTCGCTTATCCATCGCCTCGCAGAACCTCATGAACTCGCGACATATAACCATCTTAGAAAACGTATTTCGAAATATTTCAAATATTTTGTACGTAGTAGAGGACTAAAGTCTTCCAAATCAGTTTTTATCACTTCTAGTAGCCATTAGACCATAAATAAAAAAAGTATAAGTTTTTTGTCCGAGTGAAATGAAGGGCTCTGCTTCAGCTTCGACAAAATGTTTTCGTATGTCCGAATTCCGGAAATTCCATATTTTCGGGTTTTCTCCTCTACAGGTCGCATTTCTCAACCGATTCTCGGGAAATTTTGTGAGCAGGTTCGGTAATTATAACATACAATTTTTTTTGTTCAATGATTTTGTAAGTTTTTGTAAATTTCTGTTTGTTCTCTACAGGTCGCATTTTTCAACCGATTCTCGTGAAATTTTGTGACCATGTTCGATGCTTATGTAGATTTTATTGTAGTGTAAGTTTTTGGAAATTAAAAAAAAAACCCGAGGTCTACAGCTCACAGAGCCACTAGTACTTAAATAGTTCAACTAACCTTTATTATGCTTAAATATTATCAGTCAAAGTTCATACTTTTCTTTATTCATACGGCCCATTATTTCAATATGTGAGGCTCTGTGTATCGCGCCTATGCTTACCTCTATTATATCGTCGTCCAGTACACATAGTACCCATATTACTAAGCTTTGTTTAGTTTGGGATTAGTTCGATTTTGGTGAGATTATCCCCAAATACATATTTATTTATAACTCTACCATTGTGCGTCTAAAATGAGTCATATCATTTACGTAGGGTCAACGTTAGGATATTGACAACGACAGCTATGTTGCACATCATATTTTCTAGTAGCAAAGAAGAAGGGTCAAGACTTTATTATAATCATAATCTTTATTCGCAAGAATATTTAATTCCAATTTAACTACACAGATGTTATTGTGCAAGAGTAGGTTACGGTATTCAGTCGTAAACGCCATGCAAATATCAACATTATTAACTTACATTAGGTACTTATATGAAAACTAAATTCGGTTTTTCAATAACTTTCTCTTCCTACTTTTGATGACTATATTCAGTGTATTCTTTGACACTATAAAAACAATTTTCTAACAGGAAACTGGTTAGTTTTTTCTTGTACTCCGTATAATTTAGTGATTTTATACGGTTCGGTAAGCTGTTATATAAAGCTATACACATATTATACGCATTTTTATTGTGAAGTCAACCGAGTGACATCGAGGCTGGTATAAAAGATTTTGATACTGACATAAGATTGAATTTCATTTGGCATATGTGGATTGTCACTTGGTCGCCATGAGGCTTGAGTGAGCTGAAATAGTAGATTGTACTATAATGGTCTAAAATAAGTTATATTGCCACGAAGTGGTTTAATGGGATGGTTAAGCAAAAATATTTTTTTGAGAAATGAATTCTGGTTTCTAATTGATTTATTTTAATATAGCTGTACTTTGGTTGATTGAAACCAAAATCAAAGTTTCTTTATTCATATGGCATTCTTTATTTAGGAGTTAAATTACTTAAACAGTATATCTACCCAAAAAAACCCAACGATCCTATTGGCTGTCTATGTGTGTTGTGATTGGTGGATTCAAAATGTTTTGCAAGTGACATACATACCTTTCTGTCGCCTCGTGCGTTACATTCACAATTTATCTAATTTTCGCAAAAGCTGGAAGAAATCCCTTAGAGGGATAAGTTCGCCTTTGTACTTTATATTTTATAATTTTGTTTTTTGTAAATGTTTTTCTTATGTGCAATAAACTGTTATACATACATAATGTAACAATATTTTTTAGGAACTATGTACTACTTTAGTCCCGTTATATAAGCATAATATAACATACTTTTCGAGCATCAGAAGTGAAATAATAAATTACGCTTACTTTTCCAATAAACAAAACTCAGAAAATGCTAAGAAAATATGACCCTACAACTTATTTTTGCTTTTTTAAAGATCTGACGCTGTTTGACTGTAGAAAAGCCAGGAAGTCACCTTGCTTTCCCTACAAACTTCGTACATACTAACGCGTCCTGGACGTTTCATAAAAAGTTGCGGATATGATACGAGTAAGTGGTGTCAATATCTCTGCGGTCTTCTGTAAGCTGGAGGTACTTTCCCAGTGGGGCTGCTCCAATTATGAGTGAGATGACGTTTCGGAGATTAAGCTGCTATGGACTACGGCGTAGAGCTACGAGCGTAGTGTGGCAATGAATGAGCTAAGAGTGTTGCTTCTGTATCACCTTGACAATTGTCAATTGCTGTGATCCCATTACCTTATATTAAGTTCTAAGGACGAGGCAGTGTCCGTTTCACTGCCGAGGGACAAATATGTTATATACTGTGGCCTGTGTATATCTTTTTCATCGCTTGCAATTTTTACAAATTATATGTGTGTCTTCTGTATTTGTGAATAAATATTTCTTTCTTTCTTTCACTAGTAAACTACCACATTTTATTTATACCATGATGGTGTCAAACAAGAATACCACCGCTCACCGTAAACTATTGACACTTGCGACTCCAGAAGAATTGCAAGCGTTGCTGACTCTACACACATGCGCTTCCATGCGGTATCAAAAAAACGCATAAATTGACCTTCGAACTTTAAGAGTACGGGAAGAGGCGCGGGTGCCTTCGGTCGTTGCCTTCGCCCCCTCCCCCGCCGTCGGACCCCGCAGCCCCCGCGTGACCCGGTCACCCCGCAACAAGTGGAGAGGTATATCGACGGTGCTCCTTTGACATTTAAGAGAAGGCTGCACTTTGAGTGCGTTTGGATTCTTAGTGAAGCTGTATTAGCTATTTCTCTATAAATACTGATATTATTGGGATATATTGACCGCGCACAAAATGCGGCATTAACAGGAGTATAATATCGGTTAGTAAATAAATAGTATGTACAGTACGTAAACTTCCTTTAAATCCGATGATGGTCACGTCGAGGTTAGTACTGTACCGCACTTTATGTTAGTGATTATTGATTAATTTTGAATTTACCTTGTAATTAAAAAAAATCCTTTCACACTTAGTGCTGAGAATGCTTTACGACGAAATTTTCTGGAAACTTATTCTTTGTACGTTCAGTTATGGAAACGGAAACAGTCATGCACGAGTTGTTACCTTGCTCTGGCAAAAACTTAAACGGTTTCGTCTTAACGTAACGCCGATACGAGGGGCGGCTGATAAGTCCTAAGCCTATGGTATTTCGAGGTCGTATATGCGTTTATGGTACTGGCAACTAGAAAGGCCATTTAAAAACAAATTATTTAAAACAAAATCATGTCATATTTGTTTGAATCCTTCTTAGCTGGTTATTTAGTGTCATCAACCTTGCAGATTTTCAACAAAGGACGCCACTTGGCACAGTTGTAACTAATGGTCATCTGAGCAGATTTAGCCCTGTACCCACGAAATTCGTCCATGGTGGTGGGGGCTGGAGGGGGGTGAAAACCCCATTTACCGCGCTGTACTCTGAGCTCGTATTCTTCATAAGTTTAGTAAATAGGTCATGTTTGGTATCGTTTTCGTATAATTCAAGGATGAGGAATTCATTTTTGAAACAAAATTTTCACTCGTCCGTAGAAAAAAAACAGAGTTCTGCACAAAACTTGAAATTTTTTTTTAAAGTAATTATACAAAATCTTGCACTACAATTAAACCGCGAGGTAATGCACTATAAAAAAAATATGAGTTAATAGCCCATTTTATGTGAAATGTATAAACATAAACTGTATTGACAGATTTAACCTGCAAATGTGTAAAAAAAAATAATTCATGTAGCGGCGGAGCTGCGTACTGGCAAGAAGGTATTTTATTTCTACATGAGTTTAGAAAATAGGTCATGTTTGGTATCGTTTTTGTGTAACTCAAGGACGAGTAATTAATTTTTGGAACATAATTTTCACTCGTTCGCAGAAAAAAAAAACAGTTCTGCACAAAACATGAAAAAAATATTATGAAATACTACAAAATCTTGCCTTACAATTAAACCGCGAGGTAATACACTATAAAAAAATTAATTAATATAGAATGTACAGACATAAACTATATTGACAGATTTAACTTTTAAATGTGTTAAAAATACAATACAATACAAATACTCCTTATTGCATACCTCACACAAATGAATCAGTAGGTAGAGGTAGGCAACAATATAGAAATGAATAATTAATGAAGAATTATTTAATAGTTCTGCACAAAACCTGAAAAAAAAAATTCAAAAAAATCTACAAAATCTTGCCCTACAACTAAACCATGAGGTAATGCAGTATACAAATATGAGTTAATAGCCCATTTTATGTAGCATGTATAAACATAAACTATATTTATTGACAGATTGAACCTTGAAATGTATTAAAAAATAATTTATATTATTAATATTTATATTTTTAATTTTTTTTTTTATTTATTAATTTTTTTTTTTTGACGACCGCTTTAGCCTAGTTGGTAGTGATCCTGCCTTCGAAGCTGGCGGTCCCGGGTTCGAATCCCGGTCAGGGCATTTATTTGTGTGATGAACACTGTTTTTGGGTCTTGGATGTTTTCTATGTATTTAAGTATCTATTTATCTATATAAGTATGTATATCGGCGCCTAGTACCCATAGTACAAGCTTTGCTTAGTTTGGGACTAGGTTGATTTGTGTAAGATTGTCCACAAAATTATTATTTGTATGTCTTTCCCGTTCACGGGACAATGGTATCCCGGACCTTTGGGAGGCGTGCGCGGAGCCGAAGTACCGAGGCACCGAAGTACCAAACGAGTACCACATAGCCAACACGTAGAGGCCCTTTTGACACTTTAATGAAATGCAAGGGATACACCGAGCGGATGCTGTCCCTGCCCGTGTCATGGGACGCACACAGAGACAGCACCCGCCAGGGTGTACAGGGACTATTTCTGGTTGATGGAATCTAAATGAACTGGGTTATTGGGTGAAAATGTTGGATTAATGGCTGGGCTATTGCGTGAGACACCGGACACCTGCCTAATAAAACTGTCTCAAATATTTATTTCCGGCAGGCGGTGACTCGCTCTCTGCTAGATGGGCCCCCATAAAATAGCGACATTATAAAATGGCCTAAGGGCAACACCGGTCAGAGAGCTGGGGGTGGAGAGGTGGCACTGGACTTTAAACATATAGCCAACTCGCCACTTAGGTGACCACATCCACCCTCGAGCATCAGCTCTTGCGACTCCACTCTGGACGGCCGGTTAAGGCAAGCCAGAGGCGGGGGGGCCTGTCCCACCAACCACACAGGCCACCCCCAGGAGGACTCAGGTACATAGGGTCGCTACTCCCTAACAGCTCGCCACAAGCCGCCTTACGTTGACTGATTGCACTGGAAAACCAGTGGGCGATGAGGTCGTCACATCCCTACGCCTTTTAAATTATTATTATTATTATTATTATTATTTAGCGGTGGAGTTCCGTACTGGTAAGATTCTACAGAATTCTTAATTTTATTGTTAGATAATGAAACTGATTAGGTGCTTCTAAATGAAGAAGTAATATTTTATGATATTCTTAATATTAAAACAGATTGAGATAACCATAATTCCGAATTTTTGTATATTTGGTTATATTGGTATCCCCACAATTTTACCTGGAAATTGTATGTTGATATCAGTGCAAAAAGTTGATATAAAATAAAGACAATAGTTAGACATTTAATAAATAATCAAATAATTTTAAATGCCGAAGATCATCTCAACTTCACATGTAATATAAAGCAATAATAACAAATCTGTCAAAAATC
Source organism: Epiblema foenella (assembly GCA_963556455.1). Lineage (NCBI taxonomy): Eukaryota > Metazoa > Arthropoda > Insecta > Lepidoptera > Tortricidae > Epiblema > Epiblema foenella. Next base: position 7,306,208 of record OY747099.1, on the reverse strand, counting down.
GGCAAATCCTCCGTTAAATTTCCTGCTTTGGCCTTTATCGGAATCATGAAACGCGCTTTTCTTCCCTTTACCAAAAAAAGAAACTGTATTAAATAAATCCAGAAAAGGCGTGCCTGTCCACAGCTCAATTAATCTAATAGGCAAAATCCTACGGGGTCTCCCCTCAAACTATGAGATTACTGGCTTGGAGACCAAAAACACTTGATAGTCTGCTTGCACGGGTAATGATTTAGGTACCATCCATTCTGCCAGAGGAGCTACGACGACGATGTGCCAAGGATTTCTTTTAATTTTCTTGTGAGCCACAGCATAGGAGGAAAACGAGCCAGGCTATTGGCCTCAAGCACCAAGGAACCTATCGCCAAACACTGGCACCTTATTGTAGTCTGAATCCCTCCGAATCGCGAATTGTTTAAGACTCGGGCTCCCTATCTGTATTCCACACCGGTGTATCCTAGCGGCAGATTGGTTGACGGGTCTCACTGGTGATAGCCATGGCAAGATATTCACAGAAACCGTTGGCCGCTTTTCCAAATAGGTCGCTCTGAATGACACCATCTGCCGCTCTCTAGTCAACGTGCCATCTCTTCTTGAACCAATTAGCATCGCTAGAATCGATGGCAAGTGGCCGGACGGCATGTCCCTCATCCCCTAGACTGTGAGACGCAAGCTGTACAGTCACTCTGGCTCCTTTTCACCTCCACGGGACTAGCAATCACCCTGCCGTGGAGGCCGAAACGGCGGAAAAGCTTAAAAAGCACAAATATAGGGACCTCGGCACTGGTTACACTTTTATACCGTTCGGTGTCGAGACCCTTGGCCCATCCCAGTGCCCGTCAACTATACAAGGACCTATTGAAAATGTTGGTTGATTACAAGCTCGCTCAACGCATCAGCATAGTTATTAATCAAGGAAACGCTGCCAGCTTCTTAATGACCCAATTTTTTAAACATATTTTACTTTAAGTAGTTTCGGTTTAATTTTCAGTAATATATCCCTTATTTTCAGTAATTATATAGTAGTATCCCCAGTAGATCCCTTAAAAAGTGTAACCAAAAGTATGGATTCCAAGTAAAATTGTGCAAACCAATGGGACCAAGTCTCAATCTGTTTTAATGTTGAGAAGTTAAGAATATCATAAAATATTACTTCTAGATTTAGAAACACCTAATCAAAGTCATTAGCAAACAGTAAAACGAAAAACCCTATAGCTTCTCACCAGTACGCAGCTCCGCCGCTAAATAAAAATAATTCTTCATTAATTATTCATTTCTATATTGTTGTCTACCTCTACCTACTGATTCATTTGTGTGAGGTATGCAATAAAGAGTATTTGTATTGTATTGTATTTTTAACACATTTAAAAGTTAAATCTTTCAATATAGTTTATGTCTGTACATTTTATATTAATTCATTTTTTTATAGTGTATTACCTCGCGGTTTAATTTTAAGGCAAGATTTTGTACTATTTCATATATTTTTTTTCAAGTTTTGTGCAGAACTGTTTTTTTTTCTGCGAACGAGTGAAAATTATTTTCGAAAAATTAACTACTCGTCCTTGAGTTATACAAAAAACGATACCAAACATGACCTATTTTCTAAACTCATGTAGAAATAAAATAGCTTCTCGCAAGTACGCAGCTCCGCCGCTACATGATTTTTTTTTTTTTACACATTTGCAGGTTAAATCTGTCAATATAGTTTATGCTTATACATTTCACATAAAATGGGCTATTATCTCATATTTTTTTTATAGTGCATTACCTCGCGGTTTAATTGTAGTGCAAGATTTTGTATAATTTCTTTAAAAAAAATTTCAAGTTTTGTGCAGAAATCTGTTTTTTTCTACGGACGAGTGAAAATTTTGTTTCAGAAATGAATTCCTCATCCTTGAAATATACGAAAACGATACCAAACATGACCTATTCACTAAACTTATGAAGAAATCGAGCTCAGAGTGCAGCGCGGTAGATGGGGTTTTCACCCCCCTCCAGCCCCCACCACCATGGACGAATTTCGTGGGTACAGGGCTAAATCTGCTCAGATGACCATTAGGTACAACTTTGCCAAGTGGCGTCCTTTGTTGAAAATCTGCAAGGTGCTCCATACAAATACGACACTAAATAACCCACTATCTTGAGATATTCAACGGCAAAGTTCGCCATGTCTGAATTATCAACAAATATAACGAAAATTGAGCACCGCAATGTATTTTTGAAGAAATGGCTAGTATTTATGGTGCTTCTGGACCTTCTTATGCTACGGTCAAAAAGTGGAGTCGCTTATTTAAACTGGGTAGGGAGTCGATTGAAGACGATCCCCGTTCAGGGAGGCCAATATCGGCGGTGACTGAAGAAAATGTAAGAAAAGTCAGAAAATTGGTATTAGAAGACCGGAGAGCTAAGGTTTGGCAAATAGCTGATACTGTAGGCATTAGTAAAGAACGGGTTGGGGAGATTTTACATGAACATTTGAACATGACTAAGGTCAGTGCTCGCTGGGTACCGAAAATGCTGACAGCGTTCGATAAAGAACGTCGTGTTGAAACTTCCCAGGCGTTTTTAGATCTGTGCGGAGATGGTATAGAATCGACGGTGTAAAGGAATAACCCTTTAAGCGACATTTTGGTCAAAATCGAGTTATACGTATATATATCGTTGGAATCAGCGTTTTTTTCTGCGTCGTTTGAGCCGGGTTTCACATCGATCCGATGACTTATATGTCGCTTAAGGGGTTACAGAAATAAGGCCCAAATTTAAAAATCGTTACCTGATGCGACACATAATTTGAGTAAAATTTTATCTGAGTCACTTAACCATATATACAGGCATAATCGTAGTCGCATAAGCGATTTTTAAAAATAGGTCATTTTCCATGTGATGTCACTTACATGTTTATTCCAAGTACATTTTACATAGGTTACGGCGCTTAAGTGGTTCTTCAAAAGTGTTAAAATTAACTGTTGTCGCTTAAGTGAATGTTACAAAAATGTACCTAATATTTCATTACTTTAAGCGACATGCTTGGCCCTGGCCGAAATTGTCGCTTCAAGTATTTTTTAAAAACAGCAATACGTTGGTTAAATGAAAATTGCAAGAGGTGTGATGGCGTTTGAAGTATCGCCCAAATTTATATGTATGTATGTAAATACTTTATTGTACACAAGACAAGTAAAATAAATTATACAGAAAAAAAACAGGTCAATCATGTACAAAGGCGAACTTATCCCTGTAAGGGATCTCTTCCAGTATTTATAGTATGGCGTTTAAGTGTATAATTTTTTGTATGAATTACGCGCGAAAGGGACTTATAAACGCAGTGTAACGCCGTCGGTCGCTTCAGTCTTCACTGATTTGATTTTGTATTAAGCAGTAACGCTGCTAACTAATAATTTGTTACTGCTAGTAATTTGTAATTTGCTGCTAGTTAATTAGTAACTTGAGACTGAATTTAGATGCTAATTAGTGCTTACAAAAGTGTCTTCAAGGCATTATTTTTGACTGAAAAACATTGTTGTTTTTACTATACCTAAATGTTTAAAATTAAAACTAGTTTATTGATGTTATGAGAGCTATGTTGATTGTTAAACTTTTTAAACTATTTTCTTCTATTATACGTAAATGAAAATTCCAATACTTTCGAATAAAATAAACAACAATCACATTCCTTGCTTATTTAAAACGACGGACAATTTATTTTTATTTATGCAAATACACTACTGTCGCTTAAATTAATTCCCGAGATCAAATTAGATATATTGGTGTAGTTTCATTGGATTTTTTAGGGCCCTGGTTATAGCACGAAGGTGTCGCTTCAATGGTTCTTCCGGGATCGTTTCGGGGGCCTATTCACTTAAGCGACACTTATTTCAGAATCCTGTAAGATTTCAAGTTTGATAATATTTTTAAAATATAGCTATTAAAATTTGAGAAAACTTGTGTATAGAACTCAACTTTCTAAAATCAATAGTAAAAGAGATAAAATTGTTTTTGTCAAAAAATACACTTTAATACGCTCTCCTGTAAAATTCAAAAAATGTCGCTTCAAGGGTTATTCCTTTATACCGTCGAGATGAAGTTTGCTCCCGAATAGTAACTTTTGATGAAACATGGATCAGGCAGTATGATCCGGAGTGTAAGTCTGAATCCATGCAGTGGATTGAAAAGGGTGAAAGACCACTGAAGAAGTTTAAAGTGCAAAAATCGGCATCTAAGTTAATGGCCACTGTGTTTTGGGACTGTGATGGCATTCTCTTAATAGATTATTTGGCCAAAGGTTCTACAATAAATGCACTTTATTATGCCAATCTATTGAGACAGATGCGAGAAGCGGTAGTTGAGAAAAGGAGGGGCAAATTAAGGAAAGGCATTTTGTTTTTGCAAGACAATGCATCCGTTCACACCGCACGGGTTGCGAGGCAGGCGCTGAAGGAAATCGGCTTCGATGAAATCGACCACCCACCCTACAGTCCAGACCTAGCCCCTAGCGATTATTTTCTGTTCAGTAATTTAAAGAGACAGTTACGGGGAAAGCGATTTGGCAGTGATGAAGAGATGAAGGCGGCTGTACAGGAGCATTTTGAAGGCCAATCTAAAGAATATTTTTTTAACGGCCTAAAAGCATTGTATAAAAAATGTAAAAAAATGCATTGAATTAGAGGGAGATTATATTGAAAAATAAACATAAATTATTTTTTATATATTGTTTTTTTCTACCATAGGCTTAGAACTTATCAGCCGCCCCTCGTACCACGCGTCATCATAAACGAGCCCTTAGTACTTTAGGGATATTGTAACCTTGGTATATCCAGCACACCTCGTATTCAAGGCGGTTTCGAGCACCAGTAGGACATGGCCTTGTAAGTACCCTAGTCCACGATGAATATTTAGAGGGAAATTTGGACCTTCCAGAATTACAACCAAACATTATTTTTACCAACCTTCAAAAAGGTTCAAGGTTATTTATAAATATACAAAAAAAATGAGAAAAAAAATGATCTCATAGCATTTTCCGGATTTTCGTGGAAGAATTTTTTCCTATAATCATCCAACGTTGACAGAAGTTACAAAGACATTGCATATTATACGGTTTCCTATTTTACAACTACCCTGTATACATTATATCTCGATACGAGATACAGCTACATTTGGCATCAGGAGTATTTACAACTTTGTGTCGATTCCGTCACTAGGCCCTAAGTGTCAGTGAATCGTCATGCCTGCCAACAGTCAAGTTGCAGAAGGTTTCATCGAGTGCCCATCAACTAAAGTTTTCAGAGGTCAGCGAGGTCTTAATGTTCATATCAGTAGATTACACAAAACTCATTTGAATACATCCTTTCCCAAGCATTCGTCCGCTCAACATTCGTCACCCCCCAACACAGCTCCTATCGACCCTGTTGAGCTCTTTGAAGAGATGAACCCCTATTCTGAAAAGAATACCTCGCGGGGCGACACACCGTCGCCTATAGTTTAATTAAAACCATCGACGATTGCACAACAGATAATTCGGAGAGTAGCTGGCTACGATTATTGTCTTTCTCTTATAACACCTTACATATCAGTAAGGCACACCCCGAGGTATCTCCTGTGGGTTCATGGTACATGATAGTGTGATATGCATGGGGGTAGGTGGAGATAATAAAGGATTCAGTCTAGATCCGACCATGTAGTTTCATTCACGCATCTTCTAACGTTAACATGACGCAGCCGGTTTGAAATAAAATACCGTTATATAATAGAGACCGTAATATCGTTTGGACTTGGCTACAGTGAAGTTTTTATTCGTGGAATTAGGTGTGGGAAGGAGAAATATTTTGCAATGGAGGTCGTTTTGTCACCACCGCCGCCGTTTATTTTTGATAATAATTTGGAAAATGTGACATCTAGAAATTTATCGGTGGAGTGGACTAAGTGGAAAAAGGTTTTATGATGTATTTCGAGGCGTGTCAGCTGTCGAGCAAAGATGAAAAAGTTCAGATGAATATCTTGCTGCATGTTATCGGTAAGCGGTGTCGTGAGGTGTAAACAGAGTGCAAAATACTAAAAAATCTGCTCGAGCGATTTGATCAATATTTTTTGCCGGAAAAGAATTTGACAATAAAGTTTTTTACCCATAATCAACGCGATTGAGTATCAATTGAGCAGTATTCTTTTGAACTGAAGAAATCGGCGAGTACATGCGAGTTTGACTCGTTAATGCAGGATTTAATAAGCTGATTATGTGGTATTAAAAAGGATGCAATACGGGAACGGTTGTTACGTGAGTCGGACTTGACATTGAAAAGTGTCTTGATATTTTGTAACTTGGCCCAGATGCCTTAAATGCAAGCGGGAGCAATTAAATAAAGACGAAGGCTGTTGACCATCATGCGTATATTGTGAAAAATGAGTCTTTGTGCAACACGGATTGTGATTGGAATTATGAAGGTGGTTATGAAAATCGAGTACTGTGGGTAAATCTACGCGGAGCGCCGGCGCATCGCGGTGCAGCGAGGAGCCGAGGACGCCGCGGCCGATACCAGACACCCGCCTGCTTCCCCCGTGCTCTCGCGGGAGAACCTCATGCGCCGAAACCAGGCATCTAGTCAACAAATGCGCAATGTGAAGATATTTTTGAGGGTGTAGGGTGCATGCCAGGAGAGTATAAAATTGAGTTGAATAATGATGTTAAGCCGGTGGTCCATGCACTGAAAAGCTTCCAGTAGCTTTGACAGAGGGTGTTAAAAATAAATTTAATGAAATGGTCAACGATGGCATTATTGCTAAAGTTGGCGGGCCCACTGCTGGGTCAACGGTACAACCGTGGCAAGGAAAGCTAACGGTGACATCAGACTATGTTTGGATTCGAGGGATTTGAATCAGGCTATTAGGCGCGAGCATTTCAAGTTGCCGACGCTTGATGATATAACCGTTAATTTAGGGGGTTCCAAGGGTTTTGGCAACTTCGCTTACATAAAAATAGTACCGATTTGTGCACATTCAATACATGTTTTGGTAGATACAATTCTCTTGGCATATACTACGCTTGGTCACCTAGGGGGGAGGGGGGTAAAAAACGCAAAAAATTGGTCACGTAGTTTGTGTATGTTCCCTTATCCCGATGACTCACATATATCCGCAATAAGTAATATGACATGCCCGACGATTACGAAGGATTTTGAACGATTTTTAGGGATGGTAAATTACGTGGATAACTTTATACCCAATTTATCAGACAATAATCATGCACTTAGACAACAGTTGAAGAAGGATGTCGAATGGCATTGGTTAGAGGAACACGACAGAGCATTTAATGTTTTGAAACAGTGTCTGACAAGCGTACCGGTTTTATAGTATTATAGTTTGAAAAAACCATTGTTAATTCCAGTTGATGCTTGCAAAAATGGGTTAGGTGCATGTCTCCTGCAGGATAACTTGCCTGTGTGTTACGTTTCGCGATCACTAACAAAAGCAGAACAGGCATATGCACAAATAGAAAAAGAACTCCTAGCGTGTGTGTATGCTTGTGATAACGTGTGTTTTACGCATATATTTATGGGCGTAGTGATATAACTGTGGAAACTGACCACAAACCTTTAGTCAGTGTTATTAGTAAACCGATTGCCTCCGCCTCCGCAAGGTTGCAGAGGATGCTACTGCGGTTGCAGCCGTATACCTTCAAGCTTGTGTATAAACCTGGCAAGTATATGTATATGGCAGACACACTGTCTCGTGCGGTGGACCCGTCGAGTGCTCCGAGCGCGGTACCGCGAGATCAGCTCGAGGCCCGGGCGCAGGTGTGTGCCGTGTTACTCAGCAACCCGCTCCTCAATTCGCATTTCTTACGTATACAGAAGCACTAGCAAGAAGATGCCGAGCTGCAAGCGCTCATCAAGTATATAACTGAAGGTTGGCCCGACCACAAACAAGAAGTAGATGACCAGGTAAGACCATATTGGGGTTATCGAGATAACAGTCTCTCATGGCAGGGCGTGGAAGGGCGATCGAATAATTATTCCATTATCCTTGTGCAAGGAAATATTAAGGCGGGTGTACATTGTGCACTTTAGGCCTAGAAAAATGCAAATTAAAAGTACGTGAGTCCATATTATGGCCAAATATTCAGTTGGAAATTTCATAGAAATTGTCAAGCGTGCCTAAGAAACATTAATATCGCATGATATACCAGATAGGGCTTGGTCCAAGGTAGGAGTAAACATTTTTTATTTAGATTATTACAGTAAATTCTTACAGGTCCTAGAACTGGCTAGTGTGACATGGCAGTTTAAATTTATTTTTAGTCATCAAGGCATACCCGACATTGTAATGTCCGATAATAGTCCCGAATTTTCTTCGAGCCAATTCATATTGTTCTCTGAGCAGTGGTGTTTCGAGCACATAACTTCTCCCCGCTATGCTCAATCCAATGGGCAAGTTGAACGATGTGTGCAGACGGTAAAGAATATTCTAAAAAAACGGATGTGGAAAAATCTGACTTCAGACTCTCATTATTAGAATACTTAACTACTCCCATCAGTAATGAGCTGACGTCTCCCTCAGAGCTTTTAAGTAATAGAAAATTTCGGGGTATTGTATCGCACTTACCCCGATTACTAAAGCCCAAAATCCATAATAATGCTACAGTGGAATTAGAAAAGAGGCAGATCAAACAAAAACTATACTATGATAAAACGGCTCGTGATCTATCGCATTTAGCACCGGGACAAGAAGTAAAGGTTAGAATAGATAGAAAATGGATTAACGCTACAATTTTGCACCTAAAAGGAATACGGTCTTATGTGATTCTATTGATGCAGGGAGGTACTTAGAAATTAAAAGATAATTGCTCTCGGCCCGCTTCCACTCCGCAATTTTCTTCAGTCGCAACTCATCAAAGACCATCTCAGCCAATCTTTAAAAAGGTAGAAACTAAATTGAACGACGGAGATCTAAGAGGAACAGCCCGTTTACTATTTTCAAACGACTCGTGTGCTCCAAATTCAGCCGCGACAATGGCTGCGCTTTCTAGCGAACATCTTCCAGCTCCTCCATTTTCCCAGTTACCTACCCCTCCTAATGCAATGTTACCTTCCCTTCATGCATCAGAAGATGGAGTTTTTGCTGCAGTGATGTCGTTCAAGAACGGCTCTGCCGGTGGTCTCGATGGTATTTCACCGCAACATTTAAAGTATCTTCTGTCAGTATCTGGTGGTCGTAATAGTGCTCTTCTCACAAATCTAACCAATCTCATAAACCTCAGGCTAGCTGGAGAGGTGAACCTTCTTGTCACTGATACTGTATATGGTGCCAATTTATGCGCCTTTTTTTAAAAAAAGATGGTGACATTCGCTCCATTGCGTTTGGTTCAACTTTTAGGTGAGTTTAAGATTTCAAGCTCACATGGTTATTTACTAGAACTCATAAAAAATTATCATACGCATAGATATAACGCGGTCAGCATAGCAGGCGAACAAAGTGACCTGACGCCCGCTCTGTGCCGTACAGCACAAGGATCAATCCTGGCGCCGACCGAGTACTTATTATACGTCAATGATATGTGCAAAATATTCCGGCATAGCTCTGTATATCAATTTGCGGATGACACCTGTATAATAACAGCTCATAAAAACCTGGAGACGGCCCAAAATATAATGCAGACTGAGTTTGACATCATGTGCAAATGGGCCTCACGATCTTGGCTTATCGTTAAACTACTCTAAAACTAAATTAATGCACATACATTCGCTATATAAAAAAATAACTATACGCCTAGGATCGTGGCCCACGAGCACAAGTGCCTACACTGCACTTGCCTGACTCTTCAACTGTACATACATACCTTGGACTAAAAATAGACTACAAGTTCAACTGGGGTCCACACGTTGACCAGGTATGCAACAAGCTTCGATCTATACTGTCAAAACTATGTATACTTAAACATAAGTTCCCTTATAATACATTAAGACTTCTATACATGTCATTGGCTGACTCTGTTATAAGCTACGGCATAGAAGGCTATGGAAGAACCTATAAACCATCATCATCATCATCATCATCATTTCAGCCGAAAGACGTCCACTGCTGAACATAGGCCTCCCCCAAATAGGTTTGGGGGAGGCCTATAAAACATATCCAAATAATATATATAACCTACAGATACGTCTACTGAAAAAGATTGTACCCATTAAAGTTAAATATAAATATAGGAATAACTATGAGAATCTATTTAACTATTGCAAAGTATTAAACGTATTCGAGAAAGTGCAGCTAGCAATTATATCACAGTATTGTAATAATATACCTAACCTTAAGAAAAAAGTAAGACCCACCCGCCTGCGTAACTTAACTGATCTCCCAACCTATGAAGTAGGCAAAAATAATAATGAATATGGGCAGAGGGTATGGAATTGTATTCTCCCTTCAATACTAAATAGATTTTCTAGTGACCTAATACTTAAAATTGAGGGTAAAACCTGTAGTCAAACAAGAACCATTGTCAAACAGCATATGCTGCGAAACAAAAATCAACTATAGAATATATATGTAATAGTTTAACTTAATGATTATGTAAGAAGTAAGAAGGCTCCTTAACTCAAAAAATCTTTTATAATTAAGATTAGTAGTTAAGTATAGAAAAAAATGTAACTTTATTATGAACTCAATGAAATAAACAGTTAAAATTTTTTTTTTTTTACATTTGAATTACGATTTGAAACGGTATATTTACGGGTTTCAACTGTCAAGTGTCTGGCGTCCAGTGATCCGAAAGTTCACAAATCGAAAAGAAACTGTTTCCGGAAAGAACTCGCGTATTGATCTTCTTATCTTATCTTATCTTATTTGGATGAGGGCCCTAGCGGATGCACTTCGACCCAGTGGGATCTTTTGTGCAATTGCCCCCTCCTTTATGCCTACTCCAAGCTGCTCTCCAGCATTTCCACAAACCGAATGATGGATTTCAGCGGGAGTACTTTAAATTCCTTTGGTTCAGGGTAACCACTGCCAAAGTCATTCATTCTTTGTCTGGCAAGCGCGTGACATTCACACAGTAAGTGTTCCATTGTCTCGTCATCCTCGCCACACATCCTACATTCTGTGTCGTCTGATAGTCCCATCTTGATCAAGGTTCCTTTGACCCCGAAGTGACCTGTAAACACCCCAGTTATCATCCTGAGTTGCTTTCTGCTGTATTTCCAAAGTTTTTTGGTCCAGCCTGTATCCACTCCTTCCATGAAGAGCTTTGAGTGCCTTAAGCCCGCCTCATTCCTCCACTCATGTTGGTGCTTGGTTTTGGCGCATTCTTTCAAGGCCAGTGTTATGGTTCTCTGCGAGAGTCCCACAAACGGTTCCGGACCTACAAAACAGTTTGCTGATCCCCTTCTTGCAAGCTCATCAGCTTTTTCGTTACCAATGAAGCCCTCGTGCCCCGGTATCCATACCAGTTGCACTATGTTGAGTCTCCCAAGCTTATTTAAAACTTGGATACCATTGTACACAAGTCTAGAGTCCACTTTCGGCGCTGTTAGCGCCTTAAGGGCCGCTTGACTGTCACTGAGTATATAGATATTCTTCCCTCTGGTTCGTCTATCTATATTCACCTGTGCACAGGCAATTACGGCGTATGTCTCCGCCTGGAAGACAGTCGCAAATTGCCCCATGCTTACACTACTACTATATTCATTCGCATAAATGCCTGCACCTGTACCGGATCCCATTTTTGATCCGTCTGTGTACCAGATATCGTCTTTGTTGCCATCGCTCGGTCGTTCAAGACCTTCAGCCCATTCGGCCCTTGAGGGAACTTTTGTAGTGAAGTTCTTATTGAACACATACTTGGGTTGCATTTTGTCGCATCCCATGTTTGTTATTCTGTCTAGAAAACTATCTGTTTCCATGTTTGTGTGTTTAGTCTTAGGCTTACTGTCGCTCCACAGTCCAAGCACTCTCAGTCTGTAGAGCGACTTGCGCGGTTCCGACTTGATCACCAGGTGAAGCGGTGGTAGGTCCAGTAGTACTTCTAGCGCCGCCGTTGGCGTTGTACGAAACGCCCCTGTTATAGCCATGCATATCGTTCTTTGCACCTTTTTCAGGGCCTCTCTGCATGTACTCTTTAAAGTCCTTGGCCACCATACCAGGCTTCCGTACAATAGTATGGGTCTCACCATCATGGTGTAGATCCATTTCAGTACCTTTGGGTTCAACCCCCATGTTTTACCATACGCCGATCTGCACATTCCAAACACTCTCAGTGCCTTGGTTATGGAGAGATATGTATGCTTTTTCCAATTCAGCTCCTTATCCAGTGTAACACCCAGATATTTCACTTCATTGGACAGTTCAATTACCCTTTCGTACAGTTTTAACTGTTGTATGCCTCGAAGGGTTCTTTTCCTAGTAAACGGTATTACTACAGTTTTGCCTGGATTGATGGACAATTGGTGGCTAATGCACCAGTTCTCCACCTTCTTCAGTGCTTTGTTCATGATTTCTGATACTGTACTTGGGAATTTCCCGTTAACAAGTATCACTAAATCATCAGCATATCCTACCGTTCGGATAGGCCCATTATTCAGTTCTCTCAGGAGTGAGTCCACCACCAGGCTCCATAGAGTTGGCGACAGTACTCCGCCCTGTGGACAACCCTTTGTGGCAGTAGCCGTTATCTCATCTCCTAGAAGACATGACTTTATTACTCTGCCGTTTAGCATGTTGCCTATCCATTTACAGATGGTGGGCTCTATGCCGTGTCTAGCAGCAGCTTCGCTGATAGCATTATACGTGGTACGATCGAAAGCCCCTTCCACGTCTAAGAAAGCTGCCAAGCATAGTTCTTTGTTCTCTATGGCTTGTTCAGCTCTAGTTGTTACCAGATGTAGTGCTGTTTCTGTCGACTTCCCTGGCTGATAAGCACATTGTAGTTCGTGCAGTGGATGTCTCCTCGCGTATTGATACTCTGACTCGCGTATTGATACTGTGAGTGTGGTGTGTCGTGACCGTAATCGAGTTTCAAGTGACAAGGCGGTAGTGACGGTGACACTGTGCGAAAAAAGCGAACCAAGAAGAGGGTAGATCGCTATGGTGTGTGGGTAGACCACAACTAAAACTCGCAGCACGTCAGTTAATCCTTGATAATGGCGCTTGCAACAGTGCCGAAATATCGGGAACTCACAAATACAAATATACATGGTAAATATCCCGTTTCAGATCGTAATTTTAGGAGAATTGCTTCCAAAATCTATTGCAGGCATATTCTTCCCCTGCTGTAGCCTAAGTTTCAACCGGTCCAGCTAGGTTTCGGAAGTAAAGCCACCAATATTCCGCCACCAATAAGAAACTCTCCTTCTCTGTTCACCTTTAAAAACAGTTTGAAACTCCACCTACTCAAAGTACAATTTCCAGCCTAGCTGATTGGCGTCTTGTATCTGTGTCTGCTTAAGTTTACATTGAGTTGTTATTGTTGTATTGGTTTCCGCTGGTAAAAACATTAATGTGGCACAATGCAATTGGATGAATTTTTCTTTTTATGTTTTCAATCTTGTCACAACTGATCTCTTTAGTTTTAGTTTATGGGATCCACTGAAAATCAGCGTTGTTGCACTCTGTGCCTCAACACATGCTGAGTGGACTCCTTTTTTGTGACAACACTGTATATCTCTTAGATTTAATAATGCCTTTTGTAATGTAATTTATTATGTTGTTGTTGCAAAATAATATTTTATTTCGTTTTCTCTCCGATTTTGAGGTGGCCTATTTGTCTGACGTCAAGGACACTTGGGAGCAGGACTGTCCTGGTACAGACTTTCCTACAAATAAAATAATCAAAAACTGTGGGACTTGCCGATAAGCTCAAGAGTACATACCCACCTTACAGACACATGTTCCATCCCGACAGACAAAGCCAGGCTCTTAGCTGTTTCTGTGCGTCAGTCCGGATACTAGCTTGACGCAATTCCGTCCATTAATTTCGGCACTTTACTAGATGATAGTTCTTTCAGGGTGGCTGTAGCCTTCGACTAGGCCTAGACATCGTCGTACCACACCAATGTCCGGTTAGGACACCACGGCCTTAGCTGCCCCAAAAGCGCCGGAAGACTCTCCCGCCACGCTTGTCTCAACGACATCATACGTCGGGCTCTTGTTAGCGTTCACGTGCCTGCGGTACTCGAACAAAACGGCCTCGCACGGGACAATGGCAAGAGACCCGACGGTATGACGTTAATACCGTGGCGATTGGGGCAGCCCTTAGTGTGGGATCCACCTGTGTGGACACTTTAGCATCATCTCATTTAGCATATACGTGTCAAAAACCAGGTGGAGCGGCCACAAACGCAGAGGCAGTAAGCGCCGAAGAAATCAGCGTCTAGGCAATAACTACATTTTCGTCCCTTTTGCCGTGAAACTCTAGATCCTTGGGGGCAAGAAGCTCACGAACATTCAATGTGTTGAGAAAGAAACTGATACGAGTACGAACTTGCTATGATCACAGAGCTGGCGCGTTTCTCGGGCAAAGGCTCAGCATTGCTGTGCAGCGGGGAAACGCCGTCAGCTTCTTGCGTTCATTTCTGTCAATGAGCGACCTTGGGGACGATGTCTAGGTTTTTTTATATTTCATTTATTTTCCATAATTAATGTTAATTTAAAAGTAAATTAGCTTTAATTATTTATTTACCTTATTGTTTTCTGACTGACTGACTGACTGGCCGACCGACCGACCGACTAATCGAACGACCGATCGACCGATCGACCGACTGACCGACCGACCGACTGACCGACCGACCGACCGACTGACTGAATGCATTATTTTTCTTAAAATCGATGTCGGTCGTGCCGATCCTCGGGGTGCCGATTACGAGAATGACATCGATTTTCAAATCCAAGATGGCGGACTTTATTTTTCTTAAAAATAGTTATGGGTGTAACTGCTGAGGTTCCTTTGGGTGCCGATTACGAAAATGAGATCAATTTTCAAATCCAGGATGGCGGACATTTTTTTTTTTTTTAAATCGTTATAGTTGTCATGTCGAGGTTCCTCGGGGTGCCGATTACGAAAATGAGATAAATTATCAATTCCAAGATGGCGGATATTTATTTTTCTTAAAAGACGATATGGGTGTCATCTTTGAGGTTCCTCAGCGAGCCGATTACGATAATAACATCCATTTTCAAATCCAAGTTAGCAGACATAAATATTTTCTTAAAAATCGTAATGGGTGTCATATTCGAGCTGAGCGAGCGAGAGCTGGTGTAAAATGAAACCATACATAATAGGTAGTTTTATGTATTAGACAGACCGATCACAGTCATCCCATAGGAACTTGTCAAAATCGCCATACATTTAGATTTCTACGAACACAGCTTACGATCACAGATGTTTATGGCAACCTACCGTTAGTATTTGGTGAAATCATAATTTCATAGGTAATTGCATTACAGGCTGCCTAAATGTTCCGTATTCCGTATTCCGTAATATTAGGATTATTGAGGCGAGTGGCGACTGCCTAAATTTCGGGCAGCGATTAATTCAACCTGCTGCGATACCGCCCTAGGCCGTTGGTGTTTATCCTCGCTGGCCGCCAATTGCAAATCCGATTACTGGCTGGAACTAGATAGCCTTCGACCGACAGCACAGCCGCACATTGCAACCGCATCTGAGCTGAAAACAATAATTACTCCATTAAAATCTTCAGGGCTGTATGTTTACTGTCCGTAAATGTAATCATAATGTCATGATCGCTAAAAGGGGCTTTTCTGAATTTTTTTTCTTATACCTACCTATAATAGCATTATATAACTTTTGTGATTTGATTGGTTACATCTGAATAGGTTTTATTAGACATATGCTGCAAAACACTCATCATACTTTACACAGGAATTAACTTTTTTTTTTATTATTAAGAAACAAACAGTCTCATATGTTTACAATTGACACAGTAAAGTTGTAGAGTTACAGTTTCCTTAATTCGAATATGTAAACCTAAACATTAAAAACAATAAAATTTAAGAGCTTTTGATATACATCGTTAGTAGTATAAATTAATAAATAGTGCCAAAAACTTACAATTATGAAAAAATATTGTTATGGTTGTTGAATACATTGTAAAGATAAACGTTTGAAACTACATAATGTCTCATGGAAAATATCTAATGTTTGAAATTTTTCGTCATAAAGCCTGCACGCTCTTTTGATGAAACCGTTTTTTGCATAAGAAGTACGACTAGGGGGGATATGAAACAGGGGTTTTTTTCTACAAGCTCGCTCGCAACGCCGCGCCGGGGTACTCTAAAAGAAAGCGAGTGTATTAACGAAGGGGCATCGATGATGTTATTAATGATTTTGTACAGAATCAAGACATCAATTCGTTCACGACGAGAACTTAATGAAGAAGTGTTTTGTCTTTTCAAAGAAGTGTTATAGTCTATGTATTTATGTCCAATGCGATAATCAATTGCCTTGACAAACTTTTTCTGAACTTTCTCTATTTTATCACTGTGTATTTTACAAAGTGGATTCCAAACGGCGCTAGCAAATTCTAACCTACTACGTACATAACTGTTAAATAATATCTTATAAGTTGACAGCATACAAAAGGGCTTTCCTACACGTAATATAAATCCCAGTTGCTTATAAGATATAGCTACTATGTTGTCTATGTGAGGAGCGAAGGTAAGTTTTGAGTCTATAATTAAGCCGAGGTCACGAATCTGGTTAACACGGGCCAGCTCTGTATAACATAGTGTATAATTAAAGTTTATAGATGTTCGCTTACTAAAACTAATAATAAAGCATTTTTCTGGATTTAAAAACATTTTATTTGGGGAACAAAAAGCCTGAAAATTATTTAAGTCATTCTGCAAAACAGAACCATGTAAACCTTATTTTATAAGTCTCAAAATATTGACTTTTCCGTGTCTATATATATTAGAAATGGCACTATTTGTTAAACAAAACTTAAATTTATTTAAAGGCTTCAATAGTGAGCGGCAACGAAACCAACTACGTGTTCACCCTTCTAAAACAGCTCTTTTATCAAAAAGTATTTTGGGAATGTGCCCTAGAATTTATAATAAAGTGCCTAATTATATTAAAGAGAGACAAAATAGTATGCACTTCAAGAAAGATTTAAATAGTTTTCTATTAGAAAAGGCTTACTATTCAATAAGCGATTTTTTTAGAGACCGTTAAAATTATAATCAAAATTTGACTATGCTTTTACACACTTCTAAATCTAATTCTTAAGGACATACATGTGGCAATAATGTAATTAAAATATTATGTAATGATATAATGATGTAATTTAAATAGTATATTAATAATGATAATAATTTGTATAGTGTTAATGGCTTAGCTCCTATTAGTTTAGTTTGTACATTGCAATGCTCGAAAGAGCTCATGTTTAGAACTACACCTAACTTTAAGACCTAATTGTTACAACATGAATGCAATAAAGAATCTGAATCTGAGAACAATCATCCATGTTTTTAATAACTCTAAATATTTTAGTGTCGTCGGCGTAAGACTTTCGACCCTCTTCAGTTTTACTATATATATATACATATATAGACAGATTGGTCTCCCTCATTTTTATTACATATTATACTTATTTGTAGTTTATAACCGATATCGCGATATGAATATTACAAGGATTATTCCGTGTATTGACAAATTGATATATATTGAGAGATATTGGTTTTGTAATATTGCCTTGAAGCAAGGGCAAGTAGCGGCAACTATAATATATACGAGTAGGTACTCGTATATATTATACTAGCTTTTGCCCGCGACTTCGTTCGCGTGAACGTCGACTGACTATTCCTTCCCCTTGGTAGATATATTCTGCAGGTTAGGTTATAAACTACTTAACTTTGACTGACTCACTCAAAATGTATTGAAACGTTTTTACGGTTCAAAGTTACAACCTTACAAAGTTTCTTATTCATATATTAGCAAGTGAAATGGGCCCCCTTGTTCATGAAAGGAGGCATGTGTCTCGAAGTAGGATGTAATAGGCGGATAATGAAACAAAATGGGTAATGTGATTTTTCAATAGGTACTGGTCAAGGGTACTGGCCAGGAAATTCAGACGTTAAATACACATTTCATTTCAGCCCCGAGAACGCCGTCGACTCGATCCCATATAGCATTTATTTACGTAACGAAACACAATGTGTGCTAAGAAACTACGTCATCAAATCCATGTAGCATAGTGGGGTCATGGTTCGATGTTGCGTACGTATGCACATTCGTTCGCTTGTTCTATGAAGTTTCCCAATTCCCTACTTTCCGAGCCTTAGTACTGACATGCTCGATGTAGCGACTACAGGGGAAAACATTATTATTATTGAATGGAACAAAAACTTCTATGTTTCTCGAATTGCAACGTGTTAGGAGTCCTACATTATAACCCAAGATCTGTAATGACCTACAACAATATGACACGCTCTACTTGCAGTGAACACCGGTCACCTTGGGCACATGTCTCTACGCATTATCCCTCTGTATGAAACTTTATTTAATACTTCTAGTTTACAAAGATTTTTTTTCATATGTACTTGCAGTTGACTAAGACAAACACGTTTACAAAAGTGTTAAATTTTCTCAATTCATCATAGGTATTTTTCTAGTGAAGAAACACTTTCCAAAACGTACAATCGAACCGGTGACATCCTGACATACACAGCCAATCACTTTAACTAAGCTGTCTGCATGAAAAATCAGTCATCACACTCGGTTACCAAATCCTTCAACCAGTTCTTTCTTCTCTTCTTCAAAGCCTTGGGGATGCGTACTCAGAGTGACATCTACCAAAAAGACTCGCGCTTCCTTAACTCCAACTTGTAATTTAAAACAGTAGTAATATTTTTAACTACCTACGCGCATATTATCGTTTTACAATTATTTATAAACTAAACAGTCAAGTAATCCATGTTTTCATATTACCTAAATTGAATTAGTATTGAAATTGGATAAGCTGACCTATAGTAACCAAAAAGATTTGTAACGGTTTCTATGGGTCCTTAGGATAGACACAAAATTACCCCGCCGGCGGGGATGTCCACCGCACGATCGCGATATCGCAGACACATATAGTCCCTATTCGTCCCGATACCGCTGCATACCGGGTAGAGTCAGTCCGACCCAGGTCGGGCCTGGCTGAGTTCCTAGCTGGTCTCTTCTCAGCTAGGCTTGGTTTAGTGAAACAGCGACAAAACTCCCAGTAGTTTGATTCCACCCACACCTCAGATTTGGTTAAGGCCGCTCAACCAATCTCACTGGAGCGCATACTCTTAGAGTATTCCAGTTGCAGTGTTTAAACCCCCCGTGTGGTCGCGTTGGAGGTTTCTCCTGGATTTTCCCCAGGCCACTTTCCAAACAAATGCGCACTCACTATCGCTTCATTGGGCCCAGCCTGTAAAGCCAGTCACGTTCAAGAAAAAAAAAACTGTTTTACATTTCTGAACCATCCATTTTTTTTTCAATAAAAAGAATAGAGTGGAGTGGAATTTCTATAATTTTTATGCAAGCATATATCAAAGCGCTGGTCAGTCAATGTTGACAACAATCGTCTACGTCCAATCTATTTAATCTCCAGTTTTATAAACAGTAAAGTTATTTAGGCTCAATGGGTCAGCACAGCAAGTTTTAATTTAAAACGCAAGCGCTTTAAAGGCTGTAAGTCAGTACCTAAATAACGCAAATCTAAAACAATGCGGTAAACATTCAAATTCACATGAGTCGCTTTGGTTTTGAGATAATTAAGCTCTAAGAGTCACAAAGATCCGAAATCTTTCATAATAATAGCTCATCATAATCAATTGGTAGCGACATTTCT
Source organism: Epiblema foenella (assembly GCA_963556455.1). Lineage (NCBI taxonomy): Eukaryota > Metazoa > Arthropoda > Insecta > Lepidoptera > Tortricidae > Epiblema > Epiblema foenella. The sequence continues at coordinate 7,286,397 of OY747099.1, read as the reverse complement.
CAGTTTATAACTACGATGGTAAAACTAAAAACTTTACATGAAAATACGTACTTTATCTTAGCAACTATAAGACTCAAATTATTGAATTCTGCAAGTAGTAAATAATCTACATTAACTTCGATTCGACTTGAACGAATGCCATCTGTGTAATGGCACGTCTTTGACACACTAAACGTCAAATATCGTGAATCTACAACAGTCTACACTCCGCGCACGATACGTCCTTACTGTATCTTGACCCTACGACAACTATGTGCATATTTGGATCATCTGAGTCGAATTTTCGTAAGTCAGCGGGTAGTAAATATTCTACATGATTCTGGATCTATGAAATTCAACTTCCGCCCCCGAATTTATCTATTTGAGGGATGACGAAGGTATAGAGAGTATCCTATTTGTTAATCCAGGCTATAAACTCGTTGTGTACCAAGTTTGATCATAATCCAGTAACAAATATCAAAACATCTAAACATCCAAACTTTCACATTTATAATATTAGTGGGAATGGTAGGAATTTGCTGTATTTTGTAGGCCCTCAGATGACACCATTATCACACTCGACCACTCTAACAACGAAGATATATCAATTATAGGTAGACGAAGTTCAAGGCACTTTGACAATGTTGACAACAACTGACTAACATAATTAAATCTCTAATTTCAAACAGTCATTATGGGTTGAGAGATTTTTGGTTATTTGTCGGTAGTCCCCTTTTTACCCTCCATTTTTTCACATATTTTCTGTTTATTGTACAATTTTGGAAAAGATTCTTTTTATTTTGCTTCCAATTATGTGCTTACCCATTTTCAAATCTTTAAGTCATGAATTGAAGGACTTCCCATACAAAGTTCAACCCCTCTTTTCACCCCCTTTCACCCCCAATCTGTATGATCTTTATAGCCTATAACCCGTCCGAAGATCAATTAAAAGTATTAGTGAAGGTTGTATTTAAATCTATTGGCTAGTTTTCGCGTGATGGTGAGACAAATAAACAGACAGACAAACAGACACAAATTCTAAAAACTGTTGAAATGTGTTCTGTTATCGATTCTAGGACCCCTCCATCGATTTTTTTTCTAATATCTTCTATGTACAGACTTTTGAACCTCTACAGCTTTATTATATGTATAGATAGATAGATTGTAGTAATGTAGGTAGAATACACAATGATGACAGCCACAATATAAAATAAGTACGCAGATTGAATTGGAACATTGTGATATAGGTAAAATTGTCAAAAATAATGTTCGTTTTTTTTTAATTTAAATATTGGGTTCAGGATAACATTAAAAGAGCACTAAATTAAGAATAGAATAGAATTAAAAAACATTTAAAACTAATTATAAAACAAAACTAAATTTATGAAAAGCCATTCATCATCTTGTTTAGGTTTTGATTCTTATTTCAATAGCCAGTTTAAAATAACGACCTATTTCGAAACAGTCATTCACAGCCCTTTTATTTAATTTTTTTTTTTTTTGGTTTTCCAAGTTTAAGGTTTATCAATAATCAGAAAAACAAATCAAAAATATTTTATTTGCTTTTAACACAATGAAATAGATGCAAATATATTTTAAATCAATCATAATTAATAGACGAATTCTAAAGTAAATTTGTTGGGAGACTATATAAACTACGTAGGATGTTCCATAAGTCTTGCAAAAATCTAACTATTTATTAAACTTTTTCAAAATAAGAACCACCATTGTTAATACACTTATGCATGCGTTCAAACCACGTATTAAACATAATCTCCCACTGATCCTTTGTGACACTGGCGCAGGCCTCATCCCATGCACTTATTAATTCGTCATCAGTTGCAAATCGCCGTCCTTTCAGCTGGCTCTTGATCAGCGGAAAGAGACCAAAATCATACGGCGCGAGGTCGGGGCTATAAGGAGGGTGGTCCAGCACAGTAAGCCCCGATCGCTTCAAAAACTCCCGAGTAATGGTCGCTCGATGAGCAGGAGCGTTATCATGGTGCAAGTGCCAACTGCCCAGACGCGAGTTTGGTCGCAGTTTCTTCAGCTCGCGGAGAACTTGCGGCAAACGAACATCAGTGTACCAGGTAACATTGACAGTCTTCTGCTTGTGTAATACAATTCTAGCGACAATGCCTTTCTCTCTAAAGAAAACTGTGGTGTCCAAACTTGTTACATTCTTTCTATTGCAACACTTATGGAACAGCCTACCTACGTATTTTTAGAGGTGCATGTATACGAAATAAACAACAAAGTTGGAATAAGTTTTTCAGGAAAAAAGTCAAATTTGGAATGATAATTACGTGGAGTGTCACGTGTTTAGGGGACTAGTTTTACTTTAAATTACTTTCCACAGAAACTACTTGGCCTAAAAATCTGAAATTGCACATACATATAATTCGATAACTGGAACAAACGAGGCAGTCATAAATAATCAGGCGCTAGTTAAGAATAAAAAATTATTACAGTTTGAATTTTACAATTAGTTTGATGAGGGAGATTAAGGAAACAGTTGAATAAAATGGAAACTAATGCACTCTGCTTAGTTCTAAAAACTGATCTGGAGTCCTGATTAGATTGCGTATCCCACTGTGGCGTCAGACATAGCCGCACGATTTTGATTTTCATAGACTAACTTCTTTGTTTTCTAAATGAAAGATCCAAAATTTTCACAGAACGTCAAGAACATAGATGCACATATGCAGACATAAAAATATCACTAGCAGCAATAACATGGTGAATTACCTTTTAACTTGTGGCCGTAGTACTGTTGGATTGTTTCGTCCCAAACAATTCACGTTTATTGCCCATTTCTGTAAAAAGTTGAGAAGAAATAAAATAAATAAACTTAGCGTGTAAACTTGCTTACCAAGTATCAATCCGTAGCGTACGCGCTACATCTACAGGATAGGCGAGTGTCGGGGTCCGCTCGATCACCGACCTTAACGCAGCGACGAGAGCGATACATCCGTTCCTTGGGAAGGCCCGGCGCGTAATGAATCGAACAACGTTTTCGCGCGCAGTTATATAGTGGTTTTTCAAAAATCGTCTAAATTAAGTGGGTCATCCATAAGCGTTAAAAAAATAAACAAGAAATATCAAGCAAGACCTGTAATTTTATAATAATATGTTTATTTTTCCAAAACATAATCAAATACGTGAGAAAAAATAGTATATTATGCAACTGGCGTATAAGAAGGCTATAAAAAGGCGAGTGGTGTGGGTTGCGATGTGAGCCTTTGCGAACATCGCAAGTAAAGACACCACGAGCCTTTTTATACCAGTTATACACCGTTGCATACAATACTTTTTCTACGACTCATCTAAATATATAAAAGAAGAAACTGACTGACTGACATATCAACGCACAGCCCAAACCGCTGGTTCTAGAGATTCCAAATTTGGCACGTAGGTTTCTTATAAGGTCTAGGGGTGCACTAAGAAAGGATTTTTCAAAATTCACCCCCTAAAGGGGTGAAACGGGGGTCCAAAGTTTGTATGAAAAACCGTATTTATTAAAGTGAGAGACATAAAACTTTGTATATAGAGTCTGTGTTTAAATATATTAATGGCTTATTTCAGCGTTTTTCTAAATTGCTCCACTAAAGGGGTGAAAAAGGGGTTCAAAGTTTGTACGGGGAGAAAATCTTTTTTAAAGTGAGATATTTGAAACTTCGTATATAGACTCTGTTTAAATACAACAAAACATATATAAGCGTCTTTCGAAATTGCTCCCCTAAAAGGGTGAAAAGGGGGTTTCAAGTATGTACGGGGAGCAAATCTTTTTTGAAGTGAGAGATTTAAAACTTCGTACATAGACTCTATGTGTAAATACAACAAAACATATTTAAGCGTTTTTCAAAATTGCTCCCCTAAAGGGTTCAAAAGGGGGTTCCAAGTTTGTACGGAGAGCAAATCTTTTTTGAAGTGAGAGATTTAAAACTTCGTATATAGACTCTTTGTTTAAATACAACAAAACATGTTTCAGCGTTTTTCGAAATTGCTCCTTTTAAGGGGTGAAAAGAGGGTTCCACGTTTGAGCAGAGAGCAAATTTTTCCTTTTCTTAAAAATCGATATGGGTGTCATTTTCGAAATTCCTAGGGGTGCCGATTACGAAAATGACATTCATTTTCAAATTAAAGATGGTGGACATTTATTTTTCTTAAAAATCAATATGGGTGTTATTTTCGAGGTTCCTCGGGGTGCAAATTACAAAAACGACATCCATTTACAAATCCAAGATGGCGTACATTTATTTTTCTTAAAAATCAATATGGGTGTCATTTTCGAGGTTCCTTTGGGTGCCGATTACGAAAATGACATTCATTTTCAAATTAAAGATGGCGGACATTTATTTTTCTTAAAAATCGATACGGGTGTCGTCTTCGAGGTTCCTCGTGGTGCCGATTACGAAAATGGCATGCATTTTCAAATCAAAGATGGCGGAGATTTACTTTTCTTAAAAATCAATATGGGTGTCATCTTCGAGGTTCCTCGGGGTGCAGATTACAAAAATGACATCCATTTCCGAATCCAAGATGGCGGACATTTATTTTTCTTAAAAATCGATATGGGTGTCGTCTTCGAGGTTCCTCGTGGCACCGATTACGAAAATGGCATGCATTTTCAAATCAAAGATGGCGGAGATTTACTTTTCTTAAAAATCAATATGGGTGTCATCTTCGAGGTTCCTCGGGGTGCAGATTACAAAAATGACATCCATTTCCGAATCCAAGATGGCGGACATTTATTTTTCTTAAAAATCGATATGGGTGTCGTCTTCGAGGTTCCTCGTGGCACCGATTACGAAAATGGCATGCATTTTCAAATCAAAGATGGCGGACATTTATTTTTCTTAATTATCAATTTGGGTGTCATCTTCGAGGTTGCTCTGGGTGCCGATTACGAAAATGACATCCAGTTTCAAATCAAAGATGACAGACATTTATTTTTCTTAATAATCAATATGGGTTTCATCTTTGTGGTTCCTCGGGGTGCCGATTACGAAAATGACATCCAATACATATCTGCATGCAGGTCAAACTGAGAACCTCCTTTTTTGTAGACGGTTAAAAATTACTCTTAGTACGCGGGCGAAGCCGCGGGCAAAAGCTAGTTTCAAATAAAAAGTAACTACCTATTTTTCAGACTTTTCATGCGCCATATTTTCCCTTAGTAATTGTGCAACTTACTTACACAATTTCTTCAGTAATGCTATATAACTTCTTCGTGGATTTTTAAAAGAATCAACGTACCTACACATTTCTTCATAAACGCAAAAAAATTGTTTGATTTAAGTAATATAATCATTTATCAGCTTGAATGTTTTCGTTTTCAATTGGGCATTTGGTGGGAAATCAAAAATATGACACTTTGTTTATGGTTTTTTTTTTAATTTGCTAGACTTGGCATCCGACCTAAACTGAATTCAAATCCGGATCGAATCTTAACGGTTTCGTTTTCATAAATATGTCCGAAAATAGATAAAACTTGTTAAACAACACAAAAAAGATGACAAATATTAGTAAATAGTATATTATGCATTAATCTTCTATCTTCTATATTCTATATATATATATATATATAAAAGAAGAAGGGGTGATCTACCATCAACGCACAGCCGAAACTACTGAAACTAGGAACTTCAAATTTGGTCAAGAGCTTACTTTTATGACGTATGCAAGGGATAAGACGGGATTTTTGGAAATTCCACCCCTAAGGGGATCAAATAGGGGTGCAAAGTTTGTATGGGAGAAACATTTTTTTTGAGCTGAAGACTTAAAAATTCGTAAAAAGGTTACGAACTTAAATCCAAAGAAAGCTTTTTCAGCGTTTTGCGAAATTCTAACCCTAAGAGGGTAAAATAGGGGTGCAAAGTTTATATGGGGAGCAAATCTGTTTTGAAGTGAGAGACTTAAAACTTCGTATATAGACTCTCTGTTTAAATACAACAAAACATAATTCAGCGTTTTTTGAAATTGCTCCTCTAAAGGGGTGAAAAGGGGGTTCCAAGTTTGTACGGTGAGCAAATCTTTTTTGAAGTGAGAGATTTGAAACTTCGTAAATAGACTCTCTGTATAAATACAACAAAACTTATTTCAGCTTTTTTCAAAATTGCTCCCATAAAGGGGTGAAAAGAGGGTTCCAAGTTTGTAAAGGAGCAAATCTTTTTTGAAGTGAGAATTTAAAACTTCGTAAACGGACTCTCTGTTTAAATACAACAAACCTTATTTCAGCGTTTTTTGAAACGGCTACTCTAAAGGGGTGAAAAGTTGGTTTCAACTTTGTACGGAGAGCAATTCTTTTTTGAAGTTAGAGATTTGAAACTTCGTAAATAGACTCTCGGTTTAAATACAACAAAACGTATTTCAGCGTTTTTCAAAATTGCTCCCCTAAAGGGGTGAAAAGAGGGTTCCAAGTTTGTAAAGGAGCAAATCTTTTTTGAAGTGAGAGATTTAAAACTTCGTAAATAGACGCTGTTTAAATACAACAAAACGTATTTGAGCGTTTTTTGAAATTGCTCCTCTAAGGGGGTGAAAAGGGGGTTCCAAGTTTGTACAGGGAGCAAATCTTTTTTGAAGTGAGAGATTTCAAACTTCGTAAGTAGATTCTCTGTTTAAATACAACAAAACGTACATCAGCGTTTTCTGAAATTGCTTCGCTAAAGGGGTGAAAAGGGGTTTAAAAGCTCGTACGGGGAACAAATATTTTTTGAAGTGCGGGATTTAAAACTTCGTATACGGACTCTCTGTTTAAATACAACATAACTTATTTCAGCGGTTTTTGAAATGGCTACTCTAAAGGGGTGAAAAGTTGGTTTCAACTTTGTACGGGGAGCAATTCTTTTTTGAAGTGAGAGATTCAAAACTTCGTACATAGATTCTCTGTTTAAATACAACAAAATGTATTTTAGCGTTTTTTGAAATTGCTCCTCTAAAGGGGTGAAAAGGGGTTTACAAGTTCGTACGCGGAGCAAATACTTTTTGAAGTGCGGGATTTAAAACTTCGTATATAGACTCTCTGTTTAAATACAACAAAACGTATTTCAGCGTTTTTCAAAATTGCTCCCCTAAAGGGGTGAAAAGAGGGTCCCAAGTTTGTAAAGGAGCAAATCGTTTTTGAAGTGAGAGATTTAAAACTTCGTACATAGATTCTCTGTTTAAATACAACAAAACGTATTTCAACGTTTTTTGAAATTGCTCCCCAAAGGGGTGAAAAGGGGTTTACAAGTTCGTACGCGGAGCAAATCTTTTTTGAAGTGCGGGATTTAAAACTTCGTTTATAGACTCTCTGTTTAAATACAACATAACCTGTTCCAGCGTTTTTCTAAATTGTCCCCCTAATGGGGAAAAAGGATTCCAAGTTGACGGATGGGGACATTTATTTTTCTTAAAAATCGATATGGGTGTCATCGTCGAGGTTCCTCAGGGTGTCAGGGTGCCCATTACAAAAATGATATGCATTTTCAAATCCAAGATGGCGGACATTTATTTTTCTTAAAAAACAATATGGGTGTCATCTTTGTGGTTCCTCGGGGTACCGACTCCGAAAATAACATCCATTTTCAAATCCAAGATGGCAGACATTAATTTTTCTTAAAAATCAACAAGGGTGTCATCTTCGAGGTTGCTCAGGGTAATGATTACGAAAATGACATCCATTTTCAAATCCCAGAGGGGGACATTTATTTTTCTTAAACATCGATATGGGTGTCATCGCCGAGGTTCCTCGGGGTGCTGATTACGAAAATGATATGCATTTTAAAATCCAAGATGGTGGACATTTAATATTCTTAAAAATCGATATGGGTGTCATCGTCGAGGTTCCTCGGGGTGCCGATTACGAAAATGATATCCATTTTCAAATCCCAGAGGGGGAAATTTATTTTTCTTAAACATCGATATGGGTGTCATCGCCGAGGTTCCTCGGGGTGCTGATTACGAAAATGATATGCATTTTAAAATCCAAGATGGCGGACATTTAATATTCTTAAAAATCGATATGGGTGTCATCGTCGAGGTTCCTCGGGGTGCTGATTACGAAAATGATATGCATTTTCAAATCCAAGATGGCGGACATTTATTTTTCTTAAAAATCGATATGGGTGTCATCGTCGAGGTTCCTCGGGGTGCCGATTACGAAAATGATATGCATTTTCAAATCCAAGATGGCGGACATTTATTTTTATTTATAATCGATATGAGGTCATCTTTGTAGTTCCTCGGGGTACCGATTCTGAAAGTTACATCCATTTTCAAATCCAAGATGGCGGACATGGCGGAAGTGCGGGATTTAAAACTTCGTATATAGACTCTCTGTTTAAATACAACAAAACATATTTCACCGTTTTTCAAAATTGCTCCCCTAAAGGAGTGAAAAGAAGGTCCTAAGTTTGTAAAGGAGCAAATCTTTTTTGAAGTGAGAGATTTCAAACTTCGTAAATAGATTCTCTGTTTAAATACAACAAAACGTACATCAGCGTTTTCTGAAATTGCTTCGCTAAAGGGGTGAAAAGGGGTTTAAAAGTTCGTACGGGGAACAAATATTTTTTGAAGTGCGGGATTTAAAACTTCGTATACGGACTCTCTGTTTAAATACAACATAACTTATTTCAGCGGTTTTTGAAATGGCTACTCTAAAGGGGTGAAAAGTTGGTTTCAACTTTGTACGGAGAGCAATTCTTTTTTGAAGTGAAAGATTTAAAACTTCGTACATAGATTCTCTGTTTAAATACAACAAAATGTATTTTAGCGTTTTTTGAAATTGCTCCTCTAAAGGGGTGAAAAGGGGTTTACAAGTTCGTACGCGGATCAAATACCTTTTGAAGTGCGGGATTTAAAACTTCGTATATAGACTCTCTGTTTAAATACAACAAAACGTATTTCAGCGTTTTTCAAAATTGCTCCCCTAAAGAGGTGAAAAGAGGGTTCCAAGTTTGTAAAGGAGCAAATCGTTTTTGAAGTGAGAGATTTAAAACTTCGTACATAGATTCTCTGTTTAAATACAACAAAACGTATTGCAACGTTTTTGAAATTGCTCCCCAAAGGGGTGAAAAGGGGTTTACAAGTTCGTACGCGGAGCAAATCTTTTTTGAAGTGCGGGATTTAAAACTTCGTATATAGACTCTCTGTTTAAATACAACAAAACGTGTTCCAGCGTTTATCTAACTGTAAATTGTTCCCCTAATGGGGTAAAAAGGGTTTCCAAATTTGTGCGGGGAGCAAATCTTTACTTTTCGTAAATATCGATATAGGTGTAATCTTCGGGGTTCCTCGGGGTGCCGATTACGAAAATGTCATGCATTTGCAAATCCAAGATGGCAGACAATTATTTTTCTTAAAAATCGACATGGGCGTCATCTTCGAGGTTCCTCGGGGTGATGATTACGAAAATGACATCCATTTTCAAATCTCAGACGGGGACATTTATTTTTCTTAAAAATCGATATGGATGTCATCGTCGTAGTTCCTCGGGATGCCGATTACAAAAATGATATGCATTTTCGAATCCAAGATGGCGGATATTTATTTTCCTTAAAAATCGATATGGGTGTCATCGTCGAGGTTCCTCGGGGTGCCGATTACGAAAATGATATGCATTTTCAAATCCAAGATGGCGGACATTTTTTTTTATAATCGAGTAATTTTCACAAAAGATTAATAGCATCAGACTACCGACAGAAACAAATAAACCTCATTTATATCTTTGTTACCATCTAAAATCTACGCGGACGAAGTCGCGGGCGGCTGCTAGTTGATACATAACTAGCAAAGTTGCGTTAAGTTGGCAACACTGATTTTAATCATAAACGTTTCATTTGAACGCACCAAAGAATGACTACTAAACATAGTATTTGTAGTAGTCGGTGGCATCCAACTCTACTTTAATTTTTCATTAAAGTAGGGTAAGTGCAAAGCCTACAATGGCAAGTAAACGCATTTTATTTTGCCCCTTTTAATTACTGTTTTATTTTTGTTAAAAAACGTCGTTTGATATACTTGCGGAAGTGTCATTTTTACTCGTCCCGAGTACCGCACTTGCATCAAAAGGTACTATTTCAATGGGTGTGCCAAAGTTCATATAAAATTGCAATTCCGATTATTGTACATCCGAAAATGTATCTTATACAATTTTATGTCATAATGATCACTATTCATAATTATTTTTGGTTAATAACTATCGTATCTCAGAATTGTCAATATTTATAATGTCATTAAATATAAGTATTTCTATTGCTATTATCTAAATTCATATACTTTTTTATCATAACGATTATTAGCAATATAGTTTATTTTTATATAATTTTTATACATACTAGTTTTATTGCTAATTTTTTTATTAATAATATTTCGATATTTATGAACCAAAGATAATTATGAATGGCGATCATTATGAAATAAAATTGTATAAAATACATTTTCGAAGATTTGATAATCAAATTTGCAATTACAATTTCTAATAATACTACAATTTCTTTCATATTTTTTTTATTCATAAGTGTTTTTATTCCTTGTCATTTACGTTCATAGTGTTAATAATCATACAACTTTTTTTGTTACTAATGACACCTTATTTTCCATTATGTAAACCTAAAAATGTATTACCAAATAATTTTTCATCAAATTCTTATTTGGCAAGAAAAGCCCAGAAAGACCTGTTAGGGCAAAATCGACTCTAACGCGGATAGGTTAGAAGATTAAGACGGGAGCTGAAGCGAAGCGAAGCTCCCGTCTTAATCTTCGAGGTTATTTTTTTATAAAAGCCCAGAAAGACCTGTCAGGACAAAATCGATTTACAAATTAGGAATTAAGATACTTTCTTAGTAATTACATTATTACTAGCAAAATTGAAATATATCCTTTATGAAGGAAACTGTTATGAAAAACAACATTAGGAATTCATATACTTTACTAGTAATGACATTATTACTACCAAATTTATGAAGAAAACTGTTATGGAAATCAAAATTACGAGAACAAATATAATCTGAATGATAACATAATGAGTTAACATTTTCGGAATTAAAAATATATACAAAACAACATTATGAGAGCAAATATAATCTGAACCATAATATTATGAGTAAAAATTTTCGGAATATTCATTATTATGAATAACGACGGTAGTAATATAAATTATTCACAAACAAGGTTAGGAAAAACAAATTTATGAAGAGTGATGATTATGATCACAAAGCGGTATTATTAGAAAAAATCGATAATAAAATTTTATATGAGCCAATATGGACCCTATTTCAATAAACATGTCTGTGTGATAGGTATCCTTCTATGATCCTAAGAGCTTTTTTTTGTTTTAGCATTATAGAATTTGTATTGACTCCTATTTTAGTTTTAGTTTTTTTAATATAACATGTTGTTATATTCAAATTAACGTAAGTAAGTATTTAAAATATTACGAATAACATTCCCATGTGTCTTCTAACTAATGGCATTTACTTTAATTATAAATATAGCGTAAACCCATAAGCGTAGTTAGAGGGAATGCACAAGTTTGGTTCAGACCGACGCAGGTGGAGCCGTATTCGATTAACGACACAGGACAAGAATGAACTGTGCGCGCCAGGCTGCGTGCTTCGATTCATGAATAGGGGCTTGCAACCCGGGATGACCCAGTTTTTGACTTTATACGATTGTTGCTCAGGACCCGAGAGACTCAACCACCGGTGCGTAGACATGCTATTTATATCCTTAACTTGTGGTACCATTGGTTGGTTTTGCTTCAAACTCGTTAATGGGATATATTGATATGGCCCTGGTGCTCTAGCAATGACGTCAGTCGGCGCGGGGGGCTGCAACGGAGGAATTGGGTCAGTTTCATTCTGAAACAGGCCGGGTGAAGGGCGCGGGGTAAGGGATAGCCTTGCTAGGTCGACCATTTATCTGAAATAAGTAACGGCCGAGCTAAATAGTAATTCTTCTGGGATACGCCTAGGGCCTATTGAAATACCAAACCGTAAATATGTATATACTTAAACAAAGACGCTTAGTTCATCTTTTATGTAAACTTAAAAGAATGTAAGGAAAATTATATAATTATATATTATATGGCAACAGCCATATAAATGAGAATAATAACGTCCTCTTGACATCATATATTTCTGGACGAGCTTAAGAAATCTTCTTTGCATAGCTTTCTGGCAATTGACAAGTTTTGTTTTTATTTTAGTACTAAGTCCACGTCTGGCAAGCATAAGTAAGGGTCGGTAGTATACATGTATGCATCACTGTTTTTTTTTCAGATGGAGCGGGTAGTCCCCTTTCACTATCCCTTTGACTGACCAGTATTTTTTCCGGCTCATATTTATTTGACATTCGACCTCTTCTTCTACATTTCTGTCTTCGAATTCGTGGTATTTATTTACGTATTCAAGTGTCTTTTCTTCGAATTTCATGGTATCTGTGCAGCTGTTTGTCATAAGTTTTGTTTTATCTTTGTTCATGGCCCACTTTTATTATAATTTTTTCTAGCTTTGTGCTGTTTTCCGAAAAGAGTATTATGTCATCTGCGAATCTTCCTTCGTTTTCCCATTACATTACATTTACATAGCTCTGCTATGAAAATCTTGGGGAATAGCGGGTCTCTCTGTCTCATTTCTCGCAGAAGGTATTTCTGGTCCCCGACTACCTAGTTTTGAAGTAGTCCGTTACACAGCTGCTGCTGCCGTCGTATATGTTTTTCAAGACATTTATGTACTTTTCCGATTCGTTGAGTGCCCAGATTAAATCGTGTCGAATGTTTTTACGTAATAGATAAAAGCCACATATAGCAAGTCTGTAAAATTATGTATTTTACTATTCTACTACTTATGTGCTGAATTACTTGAATATGGTCAGTTGTTGAAAAACCTGACCGGAAGTCCGCTTGTTCAGTCGATTGGAGGTTTTCGATTTGGCTACAGATTTTACTTAGTGGTATGGACGTAAAAAGGCTAATTGGGCGTAGTTGCCAATGTCTTGAAGGTCGCCTTTCTTGTTTAGTAAAATTATATCTAGCGGATACAAAGCTAGATAGAACTATAAGGAACTCGGACTGTCGCCCTGGGAGATACCTCGCTCTCTCCTGATCGTCCTGCGGAGCAGAGGGGTCGTCCCCTCGTCCCGGTTGGCCAAGGGCTGTGGTCCACAGCACCATGCAAGTACGTAAGAAGATCTCAGAGCTGCATCAATTGTATTTTTCACACCTGCTATTCAGAAAAGAGTTATTGTTGCCTTCGAATGAGGGATCAAAGTTGTACTTTTCTTCCCTCATTTGAGGGCAACAATGACTCTTTTCCTCATAGAAGGTGTGAAAACCAGTATGTGACACTCGGTAGTAAAATCATTTGTAAGATATTTCATGTTTTTAGCAGCGGGCCTCATAGACGGTGTGAAAAGCAGTATGTGTCACGCGGTAGCAAAATTATTTCCGTCTTGGGCGTAAGGACTTGAATCCCTCGCTACGCTCAAGATTCTACTTTAGAATCCCTCGCTACGCTCAGGATTCTATTGTAGAATCTTTCGCTTCACTCAGAATTCAATATACCGCCCTCGCCGTAAATATATCATTTTGCTCCCTTGAGACACAATCTACTATTGTATTCTTAAGTATCAAAAGATTAGTAAATGGATATTGTATTTATAATGAAGACAGTCTATGACGATGTATTTAGGAATCTTTTGTGTTTATTTACATTACTCACTCTCATTCTCGTACTCTTTATTGATAACAATATTGTTAAATATTACATGTGTCACATTGAAATCTTGTATATATATGTTATAAGGTAACATTATTTTAGATCAATTATTATTATAAATATACATTACATCAGTGCAAAGAGTATTCTTGTTAATTATTACAAATAAAATAAATAAATAAATAAATAAATATTAGAGGACAATCTTACACAAATCGAACTAGCCCCACAGTAAGCTCAAGAAGGCTTGTGTTATGGGTACTAGACGACGATATATTTAATATATATAAATACTTAAATACATAGAAAACATCCAAGACTCAGAAACAAATATTCATGCTCATCACACAAATATTTGCCCTGACCGGGATTGGAACCCAGGACCGTCAGCTTCACAGGCAGGTGCACTACCCACTAGGCCAAACCGGTCGGACAAATGTCAGTTACGTTATTTATGTACACCATATAAACACTACTAACACACAAAAATAAACACGTCCTATACACACATACTACACACACTAGCATTTTCATTTGCCTGCCAGAATACACGCTCGCGTTATATACTTTATAATAGTCATATCTTAGGGTAGGTATGTTAAGGTAGTTAACGGATGTTGTTGAATATTTATATATATTCTCACGTACGTTTTTATAATGGTACTTCAAGAGTACATTACTACAGAGGCCGGGAAGTAAGGGATTGCCGGCTGAGTACATATAGACGAGGATAGTTACGAGGTTGGCAACCCCTTTTCACGCCGAGGTATGTATGTATAGTACTTTCCTCAAACATGCAATGAAATAAATTTAAAAAAAACTCCAAGAAATCAAACTTTAATTCCTAAAGAAACTAAAAGCCAGTAAGACAAAAATCCAATTACAGAATGACAAAAAAAAAAAATTTTGCCTCCAAAATGATTTAAAAAATACCTTCACGGTTTGAGTAGACATTTTTACCGCTAATATTTAGATATTTTAAGTGTGTATTTTTGTAGTTAAATTTGCAATTAAAATTATTGGACTATGTATACTATAAATAAAATAGCAAACTATAGCAAACATCGTTTATTTTTTTTTAAATAATCGTAGTGGCAGAATGTCATGATGAACCAAAAAGCTAATAATTGCTTATGGCTGAATGCCGTGATGTTGTGTCACAAATAATTGTGGAATGGAAATTAAAAAAAGAGCATCTACAACTTTGTATGAAATTCCTTTAAAGGACTCGTCTAGCCGCATCCGAAACGTGACACATCGCGGCCTTATAAAGAACATAACCTCAATATTTTATTGCATGTTTGAGAAAAATATCGAACTCAACTGCTGTCACTTATATGCGTATCATAGACAACTTGTAAGTACTCACTTTATTGACCGCGAATGTGGTGTCGATACAAACCCGATAGGGCTTAACGACGCTTATTTGTCAAACCTAATATAAGAATTTATAAATGTAAGTAAATAAAAATAAAGGTTACTGATAACTCCACGGGTCTCAAGATACAGGCTCGACCTAGTTTGAGACTCATCGGATATCATTTTACTATTTAACAGTGTCTTTGTGCCTAAATACATTATTCGTATTCTCATTTACTCTTAGGTATAATAAATAATTAAAACGTCAATACCCGTCGTCTACCAGTCCATGGGACCCCAGGGCTTATTACAAAAGATTGCTATTGTTTATATTCGCCGGGAGACAACGTCTTAAGTAACAGTATGCTTGGACAGACTCCATTAAAAACATAATTACTTTTCCTTTATAGAGGACGTCAAGTAGAAATCGGAAATTGGATTCATGTGCTTCACGAGCAGGACGAGGTTAATAAATTATATTCCCGACCTGCAGTACCTTTACCGGAGCTCGGTGCCATAAAGTGACTTAATTCAATGACTAGGGCTTAACCAGCGAGTGCTGTTCTACACATTATAATATATTTTTTACACCGCGTTGTTTTCAAATAAGCAGCCCGCCTGATGGTAAGCGCTCACCGCAGTCTATGGACGCCGACAATTGTAAATGCAATAATTTTAATGATCACTTATGCTGTCTGATTTAGGATCGTACATAATAGGGCCATATATACAAGAATTATTATCACAATACCGGGATGTCAATATAAATCATCGCAGATTCAAGATGGTTTAGATTTTGTAAAAATATTAATTAACTTAAAGGTTCGATCACACCGTTGCTTAATAGCTCAAGAAAATTAGATTCAAATGTATGGAAAATTTGGCAAAATTAATGGAGAACTTTTATCTATCAGGATATGTAGGTTATAGGACAAAGTTCAATTTTATCTCCGGGGCGAGCGTTTGATATATCACACGATATAGTTCGTAATTTTTTTTTTTAATATTATTTACGGGTCCATATTGGCTCATATAAAATTTTATTATCGATTTTTTCTAATAATACCGCTTTGTGATCATAATCATCACTCTTCATAAATTTGTTTTTCCTAACCTTGTTTGTGAATAATTTATATTACTACCGTCGTTATTCATAATAATGAATATTCCGAAAATTTTTACTCATAATATTATGGTTCAGATTATATTTGTTCTCATAATGTTGTTTTGTATATATTTTTAATTCCGAAAATGTTAACTCATTATGTTATCATTCAGATTATATTTGTTCTCATAATTTTGATTTCCATAACAGTTTTCTTCATAAATTTGGTAGTAATAATGTCATTACTAGTAAAGTATATGAATTCCTAATATTGTTTTTCATAACAGTTTCCTTCATAAAGGATATATTTCAATTTTGCTAGTAATAATGTAATTACTAAGAAAGTATCTTAATTCCTAATTTGTAAATCGATTTTGTCCTGACAGGTCTTTCTGGGCTTTTATGAAAAAATAACCTCGAAGATTAAGACGGGAGCTTCGATTCGCTTCAGCTCCCGTCTTAATCTTCTAACCTATCCGCGTTAGAGTCGATTTTGCCCTAACAGGTCTTTCTGGGCTTTTCTTGCCAAATAAGAATTTGATGAAAAATTATTTGGTAATACATTTTTAGGTTTAAATAATGGAAAATAAGGTGTCATTAGTAACAAAAAAAGTTGTATGATTATTAACACTATGAACGTAAATGACAAGGAATAAAAACACTTATGAATAAAAAAAATATGAAAGAAATTGTAGTATTATTAGAAATTGTAATTGCAAATTTGATTATCAAATCTTCGAAAATGTATTTTATACAATTTTATTTCATAATGATCGCCATTCATAATTATCTTTGGTTCATAAATATCGAAATATTATTAATAAAAAAATTAGCAATAAAACTAGTATGTATAAAAATTATATAAAAATAAACTATATTGCTAATAATCGTTATGATAAAAAAGCATATGAATATAGATAATAGCAATAGAAATACTTATATTTAATGACATTATAAATATTGACAATTCTGAGATACGATAGTTATTAACCAAAAATAATTATTAATAGTGATCATTATGACATAAAATTGTATAAGATACATTTTAGGATGTACAATAATCGGAATTGCAATTTTATATGAACTTTGGCGCACCCATTATTTACACCCCACAAGTACCTCCCATGTTTAAAAATTTATTTATTTACGTAACACATCCGTATTTGGGACACCGATTTACATATGTGTGCCAAATTTCGACTCAATCAGTCAAGTAGTTTTGGAGAAAATTGACTGTGATAAATGGACGGATACACACACAGTCGAATTAGTCGAGTCCGTTTATTACAGTCAATTTTCTCCAAAACTACTGGACTGATTGAGTTGAAATTTGGCACACATATGGAAATCGGTGTCCCAAATACGGATGTGTTACGTAAATAAATAAATTTTTAAACATGGGAGGTACTTGTAGGGTGTAAATAATATTAAAAAAAAAAAATTGCGAACTATATCGTGTGATGTACCAAATGAAAGGGTACATTATGAGGATATCAAATATATTTTTTTAATAATTTTAAGATAAACATTTTTGAAATTATTTAAGAAAATAGGCGAAAATTTACCATTTCTCCGCCCCCCTCTTATCTCCTAAAGTACTGGCCATAAAAATATAAAAAAAATACTGAAAATAGTCCTATACCTACAGATTACAGGAAAACGTATAAGAAGAATATGGTATTTTAGTACCACCGTTGAATTAGTATGAATATTTATATTTCGCTGTATGGCCGAATGAATTAAATTTAAAAAATAGCACAGCAACGGTAAATGAAAGTGCTTAGAAATGAATTATACCTTTTTATAAAGAGCATATTCTATTCTTTACTTTAGTTATACATATTTTTGCGGTAATGTGTGAAGTTTTTGAGAAAACTAAACTTACAGCAAAAAATATCGATAATTTTTTGAAAACGTTCGTATTTGGTGGCAGATTGCGCTGAAACTATGAGTGATATCGCTTTTGTATGTAGTAGAGGTTTATAGCTAATTTATCAAGGATTATTTCGTTCCTGTACACTTTTTAAGTATCGTGTACGGTTTTCTTTTAAAATGGAAAATACCGCGCTCCGGGACACTTTCACGTGCGGGGGGGTTACGCTCGCCCGGTAGGGGGGGGGAGAGTAGATAAATTTTCCGCTAATTTCATTGAACTATAAAACATGTTTTCGGTGCGTTGATGCAATGACGAGAAAAACGTCACGACTTCCACTCATGAGGCACGTCACTGCGATTCTGTACCATCACCGTATTTTGAGCAGCGGTGTTGGCGAACCCTATTTCTGTAGTACAACGCGTATCACGAGATTGAGCCAATGTAGCCGAGCGGTAAGGCAGGGGAGTTTTATTCTGGTGGGGTGGGGTGGGTAGTAAAAAAACGTATCTACGAAATATCAGTTGATATTGTGATATAACAATAGTGATATAACAGAAGTTTTTGGTATTTGACAGTAGTTAGCTTTTCGGTGAAGGAAAACGCTATGAGGAAACACTATGGGGGAACTCTATGAGGGAACACTATTGTTAGAACCATATTAAATAAGATTGTCTATTGTTCTATGTATTACCCAGTATGCGAACAAATTAAGGGATTCAAACATCGATATCGCCTTAAATCATATCATAGTCGTTAAGTTTTAAACAGTGGCGATACCGATGACGTGTACACGTAGACAGTGGCGCCACAGAGCGGTGGCCGATATGGGTAACTAATCCGTTTGCCGCCTTTACCGCGGTCGCCTTGGCAGATGGGAAACTAAAAGTTATGGAGGCTTCTTGAAGCAATTATCGATTGTTAAAACTGTTGTCATAACGTTGTAAATTAATATAATGCAGAATAAGCATACTGATTGTACAAAAATACTAATGAGATAATTCATAATACAGGTATTGTATGGAAATATGGACTTTCGTTTAACACTATGCGGGAACACTATGAGGGAACAATATGAGGAAACACTATGAGGAAACACTATGAGGTAACACTACGAGGAAACACTATGAGGGAACACTATGTGTAAATACTATGAGGTAACACTATGAGGAAACACTGAGGGGACACTATGAGGAAACACTATGAGGGAATACCATGAGGCAACACTATGAGGAAACACTATGAGAGAACACTATGAGGAAAGACTTTGAGGAAACACTATGAGGAAACACTATGAGGAAATACTATGAGGAAACACTATGAGGAAACACTATGAGAGAACACTATGAGGAAACACTTTGAGGAAACACTATGAGGAAACACTATGAGGAAATACTATGAGGAAACACTATGCGGGAACACTATGACAAAACACTATGAGGGAGGTGGTCAAATCCTTACAAGGTCTAATTTTCCCTCTGGGATGGAAGTACAGATGGCAGTAAAACTTTCGTAAAACATATTGCCTATGCCAAATCTTGAAGAAGCTCTAGCTCAAGCTAGAAGTGGCACTGAAATGCATGTGCTTTGCGTCGAAAAGCCGCATTCATATTTGTCTGTCGTGTTGTGTTGTGACACATCTGAACGGTATCGGTTTCATACATTTAATACGGTTGCGTTCACATTTCTCTAACCACTTGATTATTGTTTATATAGTTTTACTCGTAAATTTTGAGTAGCGACAACTTTACCTACGAGTATCAATGACGTCCCTAGCCGAGTTGTTTTCGTCCAGCATCCTTATTAACGCAGAGTGCATCCCGCAACGGGTGACCCACATACAGAGAAGCTCACTCAATACAGCCTCGCCCGTGACGTCATTCCCGCCATGACTACAGCGGGTCAATTCCGCCAAACTGCCGCTGAATTGCAAATAGGGTTATATTGCGATGCGTGCTCACACGAACCTGAACAATACCTAAGTGTTAATTCCGTCATGAAAATTATGTCTTCAATCCACGATTAGTCTTTGGATTTTGTAAATCTTACCTCTGATAAGTTGTCATCCTGATCAGTATCCTTATTTTTGTTTTATCAAACCCAGTATTAATACAATAGTTATCTATTAGGTACTCATACTCATTTATTTATAATATTACAAGTATTACATGTCAAAGTTATTAATGTTAATAATTATTGGAAAATCACATCTTAATGTCATAGTATATCCTACTATTCGTAATACTGGAAACTGGCAAAGTATGTAAGTTAATATTTTTGTATATAATTATGTTACTCGATCACACAAAAAGGTAGAAGGGACTTTATTATGGTTTGGCTTATGATATGTTGATACCGAGCTTCACATGGGATCACGGGAGATACATACTAAAATTCATATAATATGATGATAGAGAAAATATTTTTCTATGTACTTTAAGATTATGGGCTTTGGCGAAATTAAAATACATAGTAACGTTTAAAGAAATCAAATATATCGTATATTAAACGTTTTCAATAGCACTCGGAAGCCATCACATCTGACATCTTGACACATAGTGAGAAGTTGTAAAGAACACAGTATGGAGGCTAAGCTTAAGGTTGAATATACATCAGGTTGTATGTATATACTCTAATATGGTAGAGTAATTTTTGCATTACAAATTAAATAATCCAACAGGTACCTTATATTTAAAACCACAGTAGAAGAAAAAAATAAATACCTACACTTTGGTTCTAATATTCAAACAGTTGAATTTGGCCATGGTCTAAGCATACAAATTTTGATAATCCGAATCGTGACACTACATACGTCGCTGTCGACGACACACACACTGATGCTGGCTGATGATGTAGCTCGTGTCACCCACACTACCAACCAATGTACCGGATTGCCATACCTGGCAAAGTATATTATTGTATAACTAGCTTTTGCCCGCGACTTCGTTCGCGTGAACTTCTACTGACTATTCCCTTCCCCTTCGTAGATTAATTCTGCAGGTTAGGTTATAAACAACTCAACTTTGAGTGACTCACTCTAAATTTACTCAAAGGTTTTTACGTCTCAAAATTAAAACCTTACAAAGTTTCTATATACAAATATATTAGCAAGTGAAATGGGCCCTCTTGTCCATTAAATGAGGCATGTGTCCTGAAGTAGGATGTAATAGGCGGATAATGAAACAAAATGGGTATGATTTATAAATACCTATATATATATATATATATATATATATATATTATATATATATATATATATGTGTATGTTTTGGTAATAGGTATTGGCTAAGTAAGTCAGACGTTAAATACACATTTCATTTCAGCCCGGAGAACGCCGTCGACTCGATCCCATATAGCATTTATACGTAGCAATTGTTTTGATGATTTCTTATACTATGTAACACTAATGTGTGCTAAGAAACTACCTCATCACATCCATGGAGCATAGTGGTGTCATGGTTCGATGTTGCGTAGCTAATTCCCTACTTTCCGAGCGTTAGTACTGACATGCTCGATGTAGCGAATACAGCGGAAGACATATAATGCTTGAATCGAACAAAAACTTCATTATAACCCAAGAATTTAGCATGCTCTCAAAATATCTGTAAGAAATTCTCCCTTTATCGTAGGTAGTGAAGAAACACTTTCCAAAACATACAATCGAACCTGTGACATCCTGACATATGCAGCCCATCGCTTTAACTGAGCTTTCTGAACCATCGGTTACCAAATCCTTCAACCAGTTCTCTCTTACAAAGCCATGGGGAGGTATACGCAGAGTGGCATCTACTAAAAAGACTCGCGCTTCCTTAACTTCAATTTATAATTTTCTTTAGCAGACGTTACTGCTTAAAACAGTACTAATATTTTTAAGTGCATTATCGTTTTACAATTATGTTTAAAAGAATTTTTGTAAACCCGAAAACTGACAGGTAGAATGCTGCCTAAACTTACTTTTCTCCTTCTAAGTAGCCAATTTTTACAATTTGAAGCTAGGCCAATTGCTTTTTTTTCGAATAACCTAAAATTTGAAATCTCTTCATATCTCCCATGTACTTCCTTACTCAAAGAAATACGACTGATGCCTGAGCGCACTCCTTATTGCTTTATTGGATCTGGCTTATAAAGCCACAGTCAGGTTCAAGAAAAAAAACTGTTTTATATTTCTCAACCATCAAGTTTTTACTCCAAAGATTTCGGAGTAACTTTCAAACACGTTGATTTTCTTTCATTTTGTAGACAAATATAACTTAGGAAATAATATGTTAATTCATGGAGTGGAGTGGCAATTCCATAAATTTTAGGTATTAGGCAGATATCAAAGCACTGGCCAGTCAATGCTGACAACAACCGTCTACGTCCAGTCTATTTAATCTCCAATTTTATAAAAAGTAAAGTTATTAAGGCTCTATGAGTCAGCAAGTTTTGGCTTAAAACGCAAGCGCTTTAGAGGCTGTAAGTCAGTACCTAAATAACGCAAATCTATTCTGTTTTGCTTACGATTATGCATGTAATTAATAGAACTTTAGGTACTGAAATGCGGTAAACATTCACATTCACTTGAGTCGGTTTGGTTTTGAGATAATTAAGCTCTAAGAGTCACAAATATCCGAACTAACTCTTCAACTCAATCTCATCATAATCATTTGGCAGCGAAATTACTCGGTTTATAACTACAATGGTAAAAATGAAAACTATACATGCATGTACCTACTTTATCTTAGCCACTATACGACTCAAATTATTGAGTTGTGCAAGTAGTAAATAATCTTAGTTACCCTCGATTAGACATTACCGAATGCCATCTGTGTAATGGCACGTCTCTGACACGCCAAACGTCAAATATCGTGATATTTGTAACTGTCTAGACTCGCCTCACGATAGTCCTTATTGTACCTTGACCCTACGATTCGTGACAACTATTTACATATTCGGAGCTCAGACTTACACTGGTTCATCTGAGACGAATTTTCGTACGTTAGCAGGCGTTATAAATATCTATATGAGTCTGGTTCATAGATTCAGAATTTATCAATTTGAGCAACGATAAAGGGATAAAAAGTATCCTATATGTTAACCCAGGGTATAAACTCGTTGCATACCAAGTTTCATCATAATCTGTACAGCCGTTTTTGCGTGATTGAGTAATAAACATCCAAACATCTAAACATCCGATTTTTCACGTTTATAATATTAGTGAGAACAGTGGGAATTAGAGGGATTTTGTAGGCCTTCAGATAACATCGTTATCACACTCGACCACTCTAACGTTCTGGATGACCACTGAAGACATATCAATTATAGGTAGACGGAACTCCGTCCGTGCCTTGAACTCAAGGCACCGGTTTGTCAATGTTGACAGCGACTGTCTAACATAATTAAATCTCTTATTTCAAACAGTTACTATCTATGGGTTGAGGGATTTTTGGTTATTTGTCGCTAGTCCCCTAAGCACTTTTTTACCCTCCATTTTTTCACATATTATCTGTTTATTGTATAATTTTTTAATGGGATTCTTTTTAGTTTGCTTCCTATTATATGCTTACCAATTTTCAAGCCTTTAAGTCACGAATTGAAGGATTTCTCATACAAAGTTCCTCTCAAACTCCTCTTTTCACCCCCTTTCATCCCCAATCTGTATGATTTTTATAGCCTATAACCTGGCCGAAGATCAATTAAACATATTAGTGAAGGTTGTATTGAAATCTATTGGCTAGTTTTCGCGTGATGGTGAGACAAATAAACAGACAGACAAACAGACACAAATTTTAAAAACTGTTAAAATGTGTTCTGTTATCGATTCTAAGACCCCTCCATCGATTTTTTTGCTAATATCTTCAATGTACAGACTTTCGAACCTCTACAGCTTTATTATATGTATAGATACCCTTGTATAACAAATAACTATTGTTATACAAGGGTGCAAAGTTGTATTTTAACCGCGAGTGTGGAATTGAAATACGAGATAGCGAATGGATTCTAGGGTTGAACTACGAGCTAGCGAACGGAATCTATGGTTGAACCGCGAGCGTAGCGAGTGGTTCGAAAATAGAATCCTGAGCGAAGCGAGTGGTTCAAAAATAGAATCCTGAGAGTAGCGAGCGTTGTAACACATGAGACGTAAAATAACTTTGCAGCCGTGTATAACACAAATCTTTTTACCTACCTCACTAGCGCTCACAGCAAAGTTTGCTCTTCCTCGTCCTAACGTTATTCCAGTACAGTTGCATCCTAAATATAGTTGGATGCCCGGGGTCCACTACCTAATCTAGTTTTTTAACAAAACAGCACCATATACAATTGTTGTTGCTGGACTGGCTTTTACATGTTATTATATTTTAAAAAGTTAAAAATAGCACGTACGAATTTTAAATATTCTTTGCACTCTTGTGGATAAAATGCAGTTTTGCTATCTATTTTTAAAGAATAAAAAAGGTCTTTCCGAGCCAGTGAGGTGAAAAGTAACTTTTTTAATTTGTAGGGCCGAACTGCACTTTGACAGTTCGTGGTCTATTACAAATTCGAAATATTTTGACTTCATTCGCTCTGTCCGAGTTCGACATCACTTCGACATTCAAATTTTTATAGTAGACCCCCAAAACACGCTAAATATGAAGACGTTCGAGAACTCATAAATTATCCTAATAATTCAAATTATAATAGTAGTATGTTAGTAATAAATATTTTAAAGTAAAACTATTGTTGAAGAAAAAATAACGTTTGTCATGTAAATTAATAATTATACTTTTTTTTTTAGTAAAATTATTCCACGAGAGCAGTTTCAGAACGCCCCGGGCTTTAAAAAATTGCGGGATTAAATTGTTTTCAATTGTTATTTTCTTCCGTATTGCACTACAAATATTAATAAGTGATTAAAATAACTACAAAATATGAGTGAGTGATCAGTGATGAAAGCTGTATTTAAACAACATTTCGTCTAGTTTTTAGTGTGAAATGTGCCCAAATCTGCCGCCTAATCTCGCGTCGTGTGCTTAACCATTGCGCTGAGGAGTTAATAAAACAAGCAGTGCTTTGATGAATGCTGAATTAAGTTTTCTTCCTGATTAATTACCAGACACGTAAGTAAAAGCCTATGATATTATTGAACTTGAATTATGTTCCCAATGCTGAGGTGAAAAATTGTATGTGTCATACGCGAGCAAAGTTATTTGCATCTCGTGGTATTGATTCCTCTCCCTACGCTCAAGATTCTAACTTTGAACCACTCGCTACGCTCGTGATTCAATTTTAGAATCTTTTGGTTGTTCGGGAATCAAAATCAGCATTCGCAGCAAAAAACAACCTTGCTCTCTGGTTGCACAAATAACAATAGTATTACAACTGATGTTGTGCAACTTTTATATTAGGTACTTTAATTTAATTCAACCGAAAAAATTAAGTTTTGTTTTTGGAGGGAGTAAAAATAGGACCGCCACTGCATATGTACGAGTCTTTGAAAACAAATGCTTGTAAAACATAATTAGCGCCGATAGCGCCATCTATTTACACAATATTGTAAGCCTTTATTAAACGTTCACAGTTGTACATTTTAGTGTCGTGGCAACTCGAGGGGTGTCGCTGTTTAGCTGAACAGCAAATCAGTGTTCCCTGAAAACGCACGGTGGCAAAAGTAATCGCGAATATGCATAGATGGCGCTACGTGTATCAAAATTTAAATCTTTCAAATAAATATCTACATTCCATACAGCTGGGAGCGGAATTGACGGAAACACACTCAACTGGAGGGAGGAACTTTCAGTAAATTGGTTTTAGTTACTCTATCAGTGTGTCTATGTAGCCCCAAAACGGATGAACCGATTTGAGTATGTTTTTAAGGGAGTCAACGAAACGCTCGTGAACATACATAGGTACTTAGACCAGTTAGACAAGTGAAAAAAAAAGGATAATATATACTGCTGCTCATTATCCTCCTAACGTTTTAAGAGGATCCCGGTGTCCGCTTTGTGACCTAATCCCAAAATTTGGAGTAGGCACTAGTTTTCTAAAAGCGACTGACATACTGACTTTCTAACCCAGAAGGAAAACAACCTGGTCCTTGTTTCCTCAAGATGTTTTTCTTCACTGAAGAGCTGCTGTTAAATCTCAAATGATATATCGTACAATCGTACATACAGCCCAGTGGTGACAGCCGGAGTTCGAAAAAAATAAACCATAGCATTATTTTGTCATGATCCCTGGAATCCCAGGGACCGGTAGACGACGGGTTAATTAAATGTCGTAAACAACAAGATTAACACATTCATTGCCGACTAGTGCTACGCGCTGCGCTTGTAGCCGATAATATGGTTTTACCGCTTTGTAGCGAAAACTGCCTACGAACGGAGATCCCGACTATCGGGTCCTCGGCGCTGAATATGTTAAAACATGGCTACCTTGATATATCAAGCTAAGCAATGCCAAACTCACGATTATGAGGCTACTCAATATACAATTATGAAAATGTTATTTCTGTTACCAGACTAAGTGTATGACGAAATTGGCGAAGAAAATGTTATAAATAGGAACCCAATGATACTGTATTGAGTAAATACTCACAATTAGCAGCCAGTCGTTTTGAAGAATAGTTTCTAGAATTCTCCTAATTGTTCTTTTCGATTACATCTAATTTATTTCCCTTTCTGCGTCGTTATCTGTTATTGTTATGTGTATTGCCCGTAGCGCTTTATATTAGCTTGTGGTTCATTGTAGACTCGTAGCATGCATATAAAAGACTATATACTTACTTATATAGATAATTAAATACATAGAAAACATCCAACTGACCGGGATTCAAACCCAGGACCTCCAGCTTTGAAGACAGGGTCCCTATCAACTAGGCGAAAGCGGTCGTTGTAAATATAATTATACGTAATACTATGTCAAAAGATGTTACCCGCGCATAAAAGGTTAGACTATGTTGTGTTAATCCAGGGTATAAGCTACCTCCATTCCAATTTTAGCCATATCCGTCCGGCCGTTATTGAGATTAAGAGGAACGTACGTACATCCACCCATCCATACATCGGCATAAACTTTCACGTTTATAATATTACTAGCGACACGCCCCGGCTCCGCACGGGTGCAATGCTGATACTAAATATACTACAGAATGTGTTTATATACAACGTTCACAGCTTTTTTGTCGTCAGACAATACAAACATGTTTTCTTTAGAGCTTACTCTTGAAAATGTGAAAAGTAATGTACCGATACCGCCGCAACCGCTATGTCCCTGCATGTTAAATCTGTAATATCTTCGAAAATATTCATTTGAATTACATGTTGTAATTGATCTATATTAAATGGACAATGTATTTAAGG
The DNA here is from genome assembly GCA_963556455.1 of Epiblema foenella. NCBI lineage: Eukaryota > Metazoa > Arthropoda > Insecta > Lepidoptera > Tortricidae > Epiblema > Epiblema foenella. Next base: position 7,259,061 of record OY747099.1, on the reverse strand, counting down.
TACTTCACTACATTAGTATAAAACAAAGTCGCTTTCTCTGTCCCTATATCCCTATGTATGCTTAAATCTTTAAAACTACGCAACGGATTTTGATACGGTTTTTTTAATAGATAGAGTGATTGAAGAGGAAGGTTTATATGTATAATAACATCCATTAAATAGTGCACCCGTGCGAGGCCGGGGCGGGTCGCTAGTAATTGGATAAAGATTAATGCTACGTATATATCCTAACCCTAATAATCCTAATAATATTATAAACGTGAAAGTTTGTGCGGATGGATGTACGTTCCGCTTAATCTCAAAAGCTACTGAACGGATCTCTATGAAACTTTCCAATATTGTAGCTTAGACATCAGGATAGGACATAGGCTACCTTTTATCCGCAGGTAACACCGCAGGGCGCTGCTAGTAATATTATAAACGTGAAAGTTTGTCCGGATGGATGTACGTTCCGCTTAATCTCAAAAGCTACTGAACGGATCTCTATGAAACTTTCCAATATTGTAGCTTAGACATCAGGATAGGACATAGGCTACCTTTTATCCGCGGGTAACACCGCAGGGCGCTGCTAGTAATATTATAAACGTGAAAGTTTGTGCGGATGGATGTACGTTCCGCTTAATCTCAAAAGCTACTGAACGGATCTCTATGAAACTTTCCAGTATTGTAGCTTAGACATCAGGATAGGACATAGGCTACCTTTTTATCCGCGGGTAACACCGCAGGGCGCTGCTAGTAATATTATAAACGTGAAAGTTTGTGCGGATGGATGTACGTTCCGCTTAATCTCAAAAACTACTGAACGGATCTCTATGAAACTTTCCAGTATTGTAGCTTAGACATCAGAATAGGACATAGGCTACCTTTTATCTACGGGTAACACCGCAGAGCGCTGCTAGTTTCTTATAATCGCTTCGTAGAAAAATCATTATTTTACGTAAAAAGTGAAGGATAAAAGATGTTATTGTGGGTTAGGTATGCCTAAGAGATAAACATTGTCGACTTTTTTGTAGACCTTCTTAAGGTGTCCAATACTGTAGTACATTATTTTGATCTATCGCGTAGGGTTCGCCAGCGTTTGCAATGTAAGCACAAAAAAAAATGTGTTTATTTACGACATCACATTAGAAACCTCTAAAATTATCAGTGTTTCTCTGCTATATTATGCATGTATTATACATATAAACCTTCCTCTTGAATCACTATATCTATTAAACCGCATCAAAATCTGTTGCGTAGTTTTAAAGATTTAAGCATACATAGGGAGGAAAGGGGATTTTAAGAGAGGTAGGGCACAGCAAAATGTCATCTTGCTCGAATTCGGAGGAGCCCAACTGGGGAAGTACCTCCGCCTTGCAGAAGACCACAGCCATAATAACATTATTTACTGTACAAGTATGTAGTGTTGTGTTCCTGGGGGTGAGCAAGGTTGTCAGAGCTCCCGAGGATGCACTGTGTTGAGAGCGAGGGACTTAAATGTGTTCCTTCTGCTGTCAACACAGTTCATCCTCAAATCTTATAAAGGGTAGGCAACGCGCACGTGACTCCTTTGTTGAGTTGCGGGCGTCTATAGGCTGCGGTGGCCGCTTACCATCAGGTGGACCGTACGCTTGTTTGCCACCGGCGTTGTATAAAAAATAGGGACAGACAGACAACGGAAAGCGACTTTGTTTTATACTACTTATGTAGTGATGATGAGGATATGACATTTAAATCTACTTTGCGCAACGCTCGAAAACGTTACGTTACCACCTCTCTGATCACTGATTATAGGCGTTATAATTTATAATTCAAAGATATCAAACCTAATGAGTATGAACCTAGTAATGACTTGGTGGTAGCGGTAACTGCTCATGTACAATTCGATTCGACGATGTCGTCAGCTGTCGACATCGTAGCGTACGTAGACAACCTAGCTAGGTTAGGTCTTAAATGGAGTAGGCAATTTTTAACTAGTTGTCAGTTTAATTAATTGAAAACTACAACTGAACTGATTGAACTCCGTTTACGCTTAGAAGCACTGCAATACGACATGTCAGTACATGTACTTGCGCGATCGCCTGAATTGAATTAGCAAACTTCAGTACAAGTTGAGCCTATCCTTAGCCGCTGAAGTACAAACTCCCTACTAATCACTTATTAAACATCGACTAAACTTCCCAATATTGTTCTAGCAAAGACGATTACTATTTGTAGAATAAATACTAGGGCGAGTGTATTACGTATCAGACAAAATCGATCGGAGTAGTAAGATGAAAATTAATGCTTTGGCTGTATCCGTGGCTTTTATATTTACATAGTACTACTTGGTACTACCAAGGTGGCAAACAAGTATACTGATTAGTATATAGATTGGTAGGTAGACTCCATAATCTATGGATATATGCGACTCTATAAGCGCACTTCCGACCCTTTATTGATTTGAGGAAGAAACAAATCTAGTTGTTGATCCCTCACTTATCGCCAGAAACAAAGAGATATTTACTATATTAGGTCTTAGTTACTGCTACGAACGGTAATGCCTAATGTAATGAAAATATATATTATAATAAGGATTTATTTTCAGATATATGATATTAGCGACTGCCACCTAACCTTCCCACCCAAGGGAACACTAGACCTTTTGGGATTAGGCTTGTCAAGTGAGTGGGCAATTTAACTGTTAGAAGTTTCAAGCCGCCCGAAGGCCTCTAACTTGGCTTAACGACTGCTATGATAGATAGCAGCTGGGGTCAATGGGTTAACGTGCCTACCAAAGCACGGGAGCGCTCAGTTAGTAACCACTCATGGCGGTCACGCATCCCAGAGTTGACCACGGCCGACGTTGCTTAACCTCGCACGCGATATGCGGGCGCCGCTGAGCCACGAAGTCTGTATCTGCGTGTAAGTACTCGGCTGCTAAAACTTAAAAACAAGTAAGTACGTTTTAGTGAATTATACAGGAAAGCGAAAAAACGATTTTTAACTTTAAATGCCAATTTCTTAAAAAGTAAACAATATATCGAAGTGGTTATTTTCTAACTATTTGTGTAACTTGCCGTTCTAATAACCTGACTTATTTAATCATCTGTAACTGAAGCCGTCACGGCCATGCGGCTTTTGATAAAAATGTACTTAGGTAGGTATTTGTTTTTATTTTGGAGCAGCCGTACTGTTCATTATATGCCGCTGGTACCATCTAAAGGTTCATATGTATGTGGTTTCATTTCGAAGATTTGACGATGAGATTGCGAATATGGTTAACAAATTCAAACATACACACTCGTTAGTTGGATTTCTGCGGCGCAGTTTCAAGAACGCAAACATAATTTAATGTGTACTCAATAACGTAAGATTAAAGTTACGTTCGTTCCGTTTTATTCCCAAATTAATCCCTTAAATGCATAGTAGATACACAATGTATCTCTAGTCACTCCTTCTACTATATCTACCTACAGTTTTATGGTATCAGTAAACGTTCCATTGTTTCTGAGAAGCATTCATTTTATATTTAGGAACAAGTGCGACTCAAATTATAATGTAATGAGAAGGCCCAGTAGAATTTCAGATGAAGCGCGATGTCATCCCGGTGATTACGCGAAATACATGTGCAATTTCCCTGCTCCTTGTGGGTATGATTTAAATAATTTCTCACCTCTGTTTTTTGTGAATAAAATCGGTTTTAATATAAAATCGGTTTTTTTATTAGGGTTCCGTACCAAAGTGGTAAAAAATGAACCGTTATTGTTTCACTTTGTCTGTCTGTCACATCGCTAATTATATCAAAATCTACTTATGCGATTTGATGATATCGATTTGGATAGTTATAAAGAAGGGTAACCCAGATCATAGACAAATTAGGTATCATAAACTGTTCTCCCTTTGTAAGGCTCCTAAAACTTGTAAAAATGTTGCCAGATGGCGTTACGAGGCTCGTTAGAAATAATGAAGTTTTTAAAATCGACGAAATATAATTTTTTATTGGAGTTTACTCCTTAAGAATCGATTTTCATATATATATAAGTCCGGGGTATGAAGATTTATGGGGTATAAAATCAAACGTAATTTGTCGTGCTAATAAACTAAGTGCTAATCTCAGTATACGATCAGGGTAAAGATACGACTTTCATAATTTAGCACGTTATGCGTTATGCGTTATGTTCGTGCGCAACTTATTTTGCGCAGCTTTCAGTTGTTGAATTGTCGTAAATCTTTGTCGAAAACGTGTAAATCTTTTATAATGTGCTATTTAATTGGTATAAAGTTAGTGAAATGACCCAGAGTCCAAAAGGGTGCAAACCTTGGACGCATTGGTTAGGTATGGAGAATTTGACAAATCTGCAGATTGGTTTGCTAGAGTGCAAATCTAATTGGGATACATGGAAATACAAAGCCGTAAGTCTGCTAGGAATAATAACGGTCCGGCACGCACTAGGACTAGTGGAAAACTCGTCCCTGAAATCCACAGCACCCGCCCCTCTCAGTTTAGCTGTTGCGACGTATAATGCCGATTTTGAGTAGTTTGTAAAAGCCGACGCCAATGCTCTTCTGATAATTTACAAACAATATGACGAATTATTGTAAATAAATGTTTATCCTATTACGTTATTTTTTATATTTTTTCTTTCTCCGTGTAGATGCACGGAGGAAATATTGGGCCTTAAAAGAAGTCATGAAATCCAGAGATCTAAGCATTGCTGTAAAAAGAAAAGTCTTCAACACGTGCATTCTCTCTTGCATTACCTATGGCTGCAAAACATGGGCACTCAAAAAAGAACATAGAAACAAACTCGAGTACTGCCAAAGATCCATGGAACGCAGTATGACGGGAACCCGGAAACTAGACAAAGTTAGAAACGATGACTTAAGACAGAAAACCAAAGTATCCGACATACTAACTAGAATTGACCAGCAAAAGTGGAGGTGGACTGGCCATATGATACGGGACAAACAAGAAAAATGGGGCAAAATTCTAACAGACTGGTATCCCAGAGATAGCAAACGGAGCCAGAAAAAACCTCACAGAAGATGGGAGGACGGACTTAAACTCACTGCAGGCCCAAATTGGAGGAGAGTGGCCCATGACAGAACACAATGGAAAGAGCTAGAGGAGGCATTAGCCAAGAGTGGGCTGAGAAAAATTCAGGGGAAACCTTCGACACGACCAAGCGGGCGATTTAAACACTGGAATACTCTAAGAGTTTGCGCTCCAGTGAGTTTGGTTCAGCGGCTTCAACCAAATTTGAGGGCCTACTCCGAAATTCGAAATCCGAACTCCGTATCGTGCCGTCCCTCTCACTCATATAGTGTATAACACGAGAATGAAAGGGATGGTACGATACGAAGTCGGATTTCTAACTTCGGAGTACAAGTCCTGTGGTGTGAGTGGAATCGAGCTCCTGGGAGTTTTGTCGATGGTTCACTAAACCTAGCCTAGTTGAGAAGAACAAGACGGTACCGGGACGAATAGAGGCTACAAGTGTCTGTGTTGTCGTGATCGCGCGGCGGACATGATGTGCCTTTATCATGAGTTTACATGACCGTACTCGCTAGCGACTGGGTAAAAATCTGTATGGACAAAAGTACAGCGCCCCTGGCGGTTACGCAATAGAACTAAGAATCGGCATACTAAATCGTTTACGCAGTTGCTAGCGAGTACGGTCATGTAAAGGCACTATAATAATATAATAACGATAACGTCTACGCGCTAAGTCTATATAAGTTATCCTCATTGACTAATCTGTATAATTATTTACTAATCTTTACTAATATATTTTATAATCGTTCGTAAAGAGTAAACTCCAGTCGTGCGTCGGAGCTGACGCACAATTTTTTTGAAGTTATTCGTCATTTTCATATAATTGTTGTATTCAAATATAAAATTATGATAACAACACATACAAAACCCAAATTTAATATTTTCGACATTTGTGTCACCGACTCCAATAAACTGTTCAAACTGGAACATTTTACTTCTCTTCTTTTCACACTCCATTGATAGCTGTCCTACGTTGAGGCAAATTGCCAGACTAAAAATACTACAAAACAACATTAAATATTATTACATTACGAAATTAAATTAAATAATATATATAATGATAATTCTCGAATTAACGAATATGATATTTTCTTTCTTAATTACAGGTATTTGTTAAATTATAACGATAATAAAAAAGAAAACCTAATATTTTATCCGTATCTTCTTCAATAATAGGGCAGCACTGGTTAAATCTGCCAGTGACGTTCCAAGTACAAGCGGGTTTGTTTGTTTTTTTTATTTATTTAGGGGAGCAATTTAGAAAAACGCTGAAATATGCCATCAATATAATTAAACAGAGTCTATATACAAAGATTCAAATCTGTCACTTCAATAAATACGTGTTTTCATACCAACGTTAATCCCTTGTTTTACCCCCTTAGGGGATGAATTTCGAAAAATCCTTTCTTATCCCTAGCCTACGTTACAAATGTAATTGTCTGTGAGGACTTCTTTTTTATGTATAGATAGATGTATGGAAAAAATGTGCACTTGATATCATGTAAATTGTGGTTGTATGGAAAAGGATAAAATTTCAAATTAAAATGGGGCATATATTAGAAACTAGAAGACTTTTATTATAGTAAGTGTGGTCTAATATGACTTCTACCACCCTTTAAAGTCTTCGCACCTACAACATTGAACAAGTGTAACCCGACCGACACACACATGCTCATTGGTTACACCTACAAGTGTAGCTTGAGTTGGAAGTTCACCAACTGTTCAGTGGATGGCACTAAAAAGGTTTGTCTTCATCCTGCACAATAACGCCATCTAATATAATAAGTTGAACTACAAGGTACCGGTGATGATAATACGTTTTAAGCAAGTTTAGTACCAAGTATGAAGATAGCACTCTTACTTGTCTATATCCTCTTTACCCAGATGCATACGAGTAGAACATATATTTTTTTAATATATTTTTTATTTTCTGTGAAAAATGACAGATAGTATGAAGTTCGAAATTTGAAAGTCATATATGTCAAGTTGGGTGTCATATGAAAGGGCTTGAGTTGCACATTCTGAAACCATTTTTAAGTCGTCATTTTCGATTTACTAGGGAAAATGTAAAAAAAAACCCCGAACATTATCTCCGAAGTTTACCAATTTGTTAAAGCGTTAACTATTATTTCATAGTTTCTCACTGTCTCACTCGCTCGTCATTCACTCGTCAACAGATGGCGCTAGTAGAACTGATTATGCTGAAAGTACCTTCTTTCAAATAAAGTTTTTTTTTAAATCGGTTCACATGATAAACACTAGGAGGTTTGGATGACCATCCGTAGTCTTCTTCATCAGTTCCCGTTCACCAAATGAATGCAAATGCTAGATTTGTTATCGAAAATACTAAAATCGTGATGTTCCCCTTGAATTTTTGAGGTTTTCCCTCAATTCTTCATTTTGACGACCGGTTTAGCCTAGTAGTAGTAGTAGCTGACGGTCCTGGGTTCGAATCCCGGTCAGGGCAAATATTTGTGTGATGAGCATGAATATTTGTTTCTGAGTCTTGGATGTTTTCTATGTATTTAAGTATTTATATCTATTAAATATATCGTCGTCTAGTACCCATAACACAAGCCTTCTTGAGCTTACTGTGGGGCTAGTTCGATTTGTGTAAGATTGTCCTGTAATATTTATTTATTATTATTATTTATTTATTAAAAATACTTTTCAAAGATTCTCGCTTTCAGGTACAACCTCGGTCGCTCGTACAAATCATACTTTAGCAGACTCATAAAAATCAGTATTACCATACTTGAATCCCTTCGCAAAATGTACGACTTTTTATACTTACATAAGATTTTAATATTCTAACATAAACTCAGCTGCGCTGCTATCAACTCTAACCTTTAGCACGCCTCGTTTTGGGCGTCGTTCCTGTATTTTTTTCCCCTGAGAGTGTACAAAAATAACACTTCCTTCTATAACTCAATCACTAGAATGTCCAGATAGTATAATGCTTGGTGGCTGGCAATGTTCATGTTAACATATTTGATCCACGCATTATTAAATTTAAGAGAGACTTGGCGGCTATCCTCTTCTATCCTCGTCTCTTCTTCACCCTAAAAAGTAAACGCTTTACCCTGATTTCCTTGTTTATTTATTTAATTTCGTTTCAGTTTTATCGTTCAGTTAGTACCTAAGAATGCATCTCCTTTAATAAAACTTTTGTTACTCTTAGTGTTCAAGTTGATACATCATTGGTTCGACTTGGCTGGAATAGAGTAGGGCAATTCTGTTATTGAATGCTGAAGATATACAAAGCAGAGATACAAAACAGAGATCACCAAATGGAGTTATGGTTAGTTTTAGTGCACAGCATTAAAAAAAAACATAAAAAGGCAACATGCAGATAGCTTTCTATTTAGAAACTTGTAACAATTGATGTACTTTCCGCTTGAAATTTATTTGTTCGAGTATTACTAAATATGTTAACCGAGACCAGGCGTTTGTTGTAGTTGTGGTAGGTCCTGCGCTGGGGTGCTCGAACCCCTGCGTTTGTTGAAGCCGCCGGGACAGTGAATAGGGATAAAGTTCGTGTTCCATAGGAGGAGGCCCGAAACTCAATACATTTAAGGATAGCTATTTGTGGAGTCCGATCTGTTCATGCTTGCTAGGACATAGTGACTACGTTAATACTAGTGTCTTTTTATAGTGGATTGACGAGAGACATCATCCTGTTGTGGATTAGTTTTTATGATCAGTGACTCTTAGAGACCATATACGTCTCTAACAATATTAAATTAATTTTAATTTTGACGCTCAGAGACCATGTACATCTCTGGGATATTATATTAATTTCATTATACTCCTTGTTTAATCTTGAGATCTTATACATCTCTAACTTTACTGATGTTGTAATATTTGTAATAGATAACTTTGCAAGTTTATCTTTACTGTATGACATTAATTTTGTTATAATAGTAAACTCGAAATTATTATTCCTTCTTGAACTGTAAATTAATATTTTGACATGAAAAATGTATTACTTATTATAGTCGGACTTTCTAAAATTGTAAATTAATATTTTGACATGTAAAAGTGCCGTTGTGGCCTATTTGCAGAATAAATGTTTGTTTGATTGATTGATTCCAACAGCATTCAGGACAGTTGTAGTGTTATAAGGATACATAGCGTCCTGAGCATTTCGCTTGCTTGCCAGTCTGTAGCTTGTATCTTACGAGCAGTTCGTTGTACGCCATTGGCGCAAGCACAAGCCTATAGTGACGAGCTCTTAAGAACCGTTTCTAGACCGCTTCCACCGCATCGGTGTGAATTGCATAATGCGAGTTTTTCCAAATTTCAGACGCTTATTTAAAAAAAAAACTGGACAATCTTACACAAATCAACCTAGTCCCAAACTAAGCAGAGCTTGTACTATGGGTACTAAGTGACGATATATATATATATACGTATATACACAAATAAAAAGCCCTGATATTCGAACCCGGGACCTCCAGCTTCGAACCGGCGTGAAGTTAGCAGCCTAAAGTTGGCAGCCCAAGATAATCCGACCAAATTAAGATGTCATTTTATAAAACTCCTCTAAAATCATATTTTAAGGGTTTTCAATAGCATATGCAACGTTTTTTAAAAATAAATTTGAATCTATTGTCACAACTGCTAGTGTTAAACCAAAAACGGCCAAATTTTCACAAAAAAACATAGGGCAGCTAACTTCACAAAATGCAGCCTACAACTTTTCTCGAAGTTTTCAATTGTTTGAAGGGACACTGTCGAGATTACACATCGTCTCTAATATCATAAGAAGCGGCTTAAAAAACTCTTTCAAATGAGGTGTAATTCGTGAACATTGAAAGACCGTGCCTACCTCAAAATCCGAAATAACACCCAGCAGCCTAAATCTTTTCTCGAATTTTTCAAGTTTTCCATGAGACGCTGTCTACATTACACTTTGCGTCTAGTATCGTGAGAAGCGACTTAAAAAACTCTTTCCAATGAGGTGTAATTCGTGAACATTGAAAGACCGTGGCTACCTCAAAATTCAGAATTACACCTAGCAGCCTAAAACTTTTCTCGAATTTTTCAAGTTTTCGATCAGACGCTGTCTACATTACACTTTGTGTCTAGTATCATAAGAAGCGGCTTACGAAACTCTTTCGAATGAGGTGTAATTGGTGAACATTGAAAGACCGTGGCTATCTCAAACTCCATGGTTACACCTAGCAGCCTAAAACCTTTCTCGAATTTTTCAAGTTTTCGATCAAACGCAGTCTACATTACACATTGTGTCTAGTATCACAAGAAGCGGCTTAAAAAACTATTTCAAATGAAATGTAATTCGTGCACATTGAAAGACCGTGGCTACCTCAAAATCCAGAATTACACATAGCAGCCTAAAACTTTTCTCGAATTTTTCAAGTTTTCGATCAGACGCAGTCTACATTACACTTTGTGTCTAATATCATAAGAAGCGGCTTAATAAAATCTTTCGAATAGGTGAAATTCGTGAACATTGAAAGACCGAGGCTACCTCAAATTCCAGAATTACACCTAGCAGCCTAATACTTTTCTCGAATATTTCAAGTTTTCCATGAGACGCTGCCTACATTACACTTTGTGTCTAGTATCATACGAAGCGGCTTACGAAACTCTTTCGAATGAGGTGTAATTTCTGAACATTGAAAGACCGTGGCTATCTCAAAATCCAGAATTACACCTAGCAGCCTAAAACTTTTCTCGAATTTTTCAAGTTTTTAATCAAACGCAGTCTACATTACACTTTGTATCTAATATCATGAGAAGCGGCTTACGACACTCTTTGGAATGAGGTGTAATTTGTGAACATTGAAAGACCGTGGCTATCTCAAAATCCAGAATTACATCTAGCAGCCTAAAACTATTCTCGAATTTTTCAAGTTTTCAATCAGACGCAGTCTACATTACACTTTGTGTCTAGTATCATAAGTAGCGGCTTAAAAAACTCTTTCAAGGAGGTGAAATTCGTGAACATTGAAAGACCGAGGCTACCTCAAATTCCAGAATTACACCTAGCAGCCTAATACTTTTCTCGAATATTTCAAGTTTTCCATGAGACGCTGCCTACATTACACTTTGTGTCTAGTATCATACGAAGCGGCTTACGAAACTCTTTCGAATGAGGTGTAATTTGTGAACATTGAAAGACCGTGGCTATCTCAAAATCCATGGTTACATCTAGCAGCCTAAAACCTTTCTCGAATTTTTCAAGTTTTCGATCAAACGCAGTCTAGATTACACTTTGTGTCTAGTATCACAAGAAGCGGCTTAAAAAACTATTTCAAATGAAATGTAATTCGTGAACATTGAAAGACCGTGGCTACCTCAAAATCCAGAATTACACATAGCAGCCTAAAACTTTTCTCGAATTTTTCAAGTTTTCGATCAGACGCAGTCTACATTACACTTTGTGTCTAGTATCATAAGAAGCGACTTAAGAAAATCTTTCGAATGAGGTGTAATTCGTGAACATTGAAAGACCGTGGCTACCTCAAAATCCAGAATTAGACATAGCAGCCTAAAACTTTTCTCGAATTTTTCAAGTTTTCGATCAGACGCAGTCTACATTACACTTTGTGTCTAGTATCACAAGAAGCGGCTTAAGAAAATCTTTCGAATAGGTGAAATTCGTGAACATTGAATGACCGGGGCTACCTCAAATTCCAGAATAACACCTAGCAGCCTAATACTTTTCTCGAATATTTCAAGTTTTCCATGAGACGCTGCCTACATTACACTTTGTGTCTAGTATCATACGAAGCGGCTTACGAAACTCTTTCGAATGAGGTGTAATTTGTGAACATTGAAAGACCGTGGCTATCTCAAAATCCAGAATTTCACCTAGCAGCCTAAAATTTTTCTCGAATTTTTCAAGTTTTCAATCAGACGCAGTCTACATTACACTTTGTGTCAAGTATCATAAGAAGCGGCTTAAAAAACTCTTTCAAATGAGGTCTAATTCGTGAACATTGAAAGACCGTGGCTATCTCAAATTCCAGAATTACACCTAGCAGCCTAAAACTTTTCTCGAATTTTTCAAGTTTTTAATCAAACGCAGTCTACATTACACTTTGTATCTAATATCATGAGAAGCGGCTTACGAAACTCTTTGGAATGAGGTGTAATTTGTGAACATTGAAAGACCGTGGCTATCTCAAAATCCAGAATTACACCTAGCAGCCTAAAACTATTCTCGAATTTTTCAAGTTTTCAATCAGACGCAGTCTACATTACACTTTGTGTCTAGTATCATAAGAAGCGACTTAAAAACTCTTTCAAAGAGGTGAAATTCGTGAACATTGAAAGACCGAGGCTACCTCAAATTCCAGAATTTCACCTAGCAGCCTAAAACTTTTATCGAATTTTTCAAGTTTTCGATCAGACGCAGTCTACATTACACTTTGTGTCTAGTATCATACGAAGCGGCTTACGAAACTCTTTCGAATGAGGTGTAATTTGTGAACATTGAAAGACCGTGGCTATCTCAAAATCCATGGTTACATCTAGCAGCCTAAAACCTTTCTCGAATTTTTCAAGTTTTCGATCAAACGCAGTCTAGATTACACTTTGTGTCTAGTATCACAAGAAGCGGCTTAAAAAACTATTTCAAATGAAATGTAATTCGTGAACATTGAAAGACCGTGGCTACCTCAAAATCCAGAATTACACATAGCAGCCTAAAACTTTTCTCGAATTTTTCAAGTTTTCGATCAGACGCAGTCTACATTACACTTTGTGTCTAGTATCATAAGAAGCGACTTAAGAAAATCTTTCGAATGAGGTGTAATTCGTGAACATTGAAAGACCGTGGCTACCTCAAAATCCAGAATTAGACATAGCAGCCTAAAACTTTTCTCGAATTTTTCAAGTTTTCGGTCAGACACAGTCTACATTACACTTTGTGTCTAGTATCATAAGAAGCGGCTTAAAAAACTCTTTCAAATGAGGTCTAATTTGTTAATATTGAAAGACTGTGGCTATCTCAAAATCCAGAATTACACCTAGCAGCCTAAAACTTTTCCCGAATTTTTCAAGTTTTCAATCAGACGCAGTCTACATTACACTTTGTGTCTAGTATCATAAGAAACGGATTAAACAACTCTTTCAATGAGGTGAAATTCGTGAACATTGAAAGACCGTGGCTACCTCAAAATTCAGAATTACACCTAGCAGCCTTAAACTTTTCTCGAATTTTTCAAGTTTTCGATCAGACGCAGTCTACATTACACTTTGTGTCTAGTATCATAAGAAGCGGCTTAAAAAACTCTTTCAAATGAAGTGTAATTCGTGAACATTGAAAGACCGAGGCTACCCCAAATTCCAGAATTTCACCTAGCATGCCTAAAACTTTTCTCGAATTTTTCAAGTTTTTAATCAAACGCAGTCTACATTACACTTTGTATCTAATATCATGAGAAGCGGCTTACGAAACTCTTTGGAATGAGGTGTAATTTGTGAACATTGAAAGACCGTGGCTATCTCAAAATCCAGAATTACACCTAGCAGCCTAAAACTATTCTCGAATTTTTCAAGTTTTCAATCAGACGCAGTCTACATTACACTTTGTGTCTAGTATCATAAGAAGCGACTTAAAAACTCTTTCAAAGAGGTGAAATTCGTGAACATTGAAAGACCGAGGCTACCTCAAATTCCAGAATTACACCTAGCAGCCTAATACTTTTCTCGAATATATCAAGTTTTTCATGAGACGCTGCCTACATCACACTTTGTGTCTAGTATCATACGAAGCGGCTTACGAAACTCTTTCGAATGAGATGTAATTTGTGAACATTGAAAGACCGTGGCTATCTCAAAATCCAGAATTTCACCTAGCAACCTAAAATTTTTCTTGAATTTTTCAAGTTTTCAATCAGACGCAGTCTACATTACACTTGGTACCGAAGCATTACTGTCTCAAAATGTTATGAAGTAAGTAGGTTTAAAACGGTTGATGGAACCTTGGTAGCTGCTATTCTTAGGGCAAACACTCGGCCAACAACAGCCATGAGAAGAGGACAAGTTTTAGAAGAAAATGTAAGCAAAGCATTGGTGAATAAACTAGGCAAACAAATCGAAAAATGTGGTCTTTTAATTTCAGAAGAGATTCTTATGAACACGGGCTCACCAGATGGCAAATACACACACTGAGAGAGAAAAATACTGCGAATCTAACAAAAACACTTCAACGGCACAGAGCGCACATAGTAACTTTGCAGCTTAGTCAACGTTTTTATTGTCGCCAGATTATTGTCAAAATGACATCATTCCGCAACAATTTTTACCATTGTTGAAAACACAAACTTTGATGACAATGTTACAGCGTTGCCAATCTAACAAAAAACTTTACAGCACAGAGCCCACATAGTAACTTTGCAGATTAGTCAACGTTTTTATTGTCGCCAGATTATTGTCAAAATGACATCATTCCGCAACAATTTTTACCATTGTTGAAAATACAAACTTTAATGACAATGTTGCAACGTTGCCAATCTAACAAAAAAACTTTTAATGGTACAGAGCCCACATAGTAACTTTGCAGATTAGTCAACGTTTTATTGACGCCAGATTATTGTCAAAATTACATCATCCCGCAACAATTTTTACCATTGTTGAAAAAACAAACTTTAATGAAAATGTTGCAACGTTGCCAATCTAACAAAAAAACTTTAACGGCACAGAGCCCACATAGTAACTTTGCATATTAGTCAACGTTTTTATTGTCGCCAGATTATTGTCAAAATGACATCATTCCGCAACAATTTTTACCATTTTTGGAAACACAAAATTTAATGACAATGTTACAACGTCGTCAATTCCTACCTCACGCTCAGGGCACCGCGCCCCGACTCATCTTCGTGGATGGGGTCAGGGGGCTACCGCGAACCACAAACGAAATTTTCTCTCTTCGGTTGCACTTGCAAGATGTACATAAGTGCGACAGAAAGGGAACACTTCGTTTGTGGTTCGCGGTAGCAACCCAGCTCACGTAGTGATAGCCTGGTGAAGAGCTTACTATAGAAATGTTCCTATGAAGTAAGGTCTTGAGATGGACCAACCGACCGAGGAGGGTCATGATTCTGAAAAATAATCTTAACACCGCGATGTACAATTTACTATGGGCGCGCGACGGATGGAACAGCGACATCTAGCGGGAAATTGGGACATTAACCCACGTATCTCGTATTGTTGTTAATATTTTAGGCTGCTAAGTGTAATTCTGGATTTTGAGGTAGCCACGGTCTTTCAATGTTCATGAGTTATACTTCATTTGAAAGAGTTTTTTAAGCCGCTTCTTATGATACTAGACACAAAGTGTAATATAGACTGGGTCTGATCGAAAACTTGAAAAATTCGAGAAAAGTTTTAGGCTGCTAGGTGTAATTCTGGATTTTGAGGTAGCCAGGGTCTTTCAATGTTCACGAATTTCACCTCATTGAAAGAGTTGTTTAATCCGCTTCTTATGATACTAGACACAAAGTGTAATGTAGACTGAGTCTGATTGAAAACTTGAAAAATTCGAGAAAAGTATTAGGCTGCTAGGTGTAATTCTGGATTTTGAGGTAGCCAGGGTCTTTCAATGTTCACGAATTTCACCTCATTGAAAGAGTTTCTTAAGCCGCTTCTTATGATACTAGACACAAAGTGTAATGTAGACTGCGTCTGATTGAAAACTTGAAAAATTCGAGAAAAGTTTTAGGCTGCTAGGTGTAATTCTGGAATTTGAGGTAGCCACGGTCTTTCAATGTTCACGAGTTACACTTTATTTGAAAGAGTTTTTTAAGCCGCTTCTTTTTATACTAGACACAAAGTGTAATGTAGACTGCGTCTGATTGAAAACTTGAAAAATGAAATTCGATAAAAGTTTTAGGCTGCTAGGTGAAATTCTGGAATTTGGGGTAGCCACGGTCTTTCAATGTTCATGAGTAACACTTCATTTGAAAGAGTTTTTTAAGCCGCTTCTTATGATACTAGACACAAAGTGTAATGTAGACTGAGTCTGATTGAAAACTTGAAAAATTCGAGAAAAGTTTTAGGCTGCTAGGTGTAATTCTGGATTTTGAGGTAGCCACGGTCTTTCAATGTTTACGAATTTCACCTCATTGAAAGAGTTGTTTAATCCGCTTCTTATGATACTAGACACAAAGTGTAATGTAGACTGCGTCTGATTGAAAACTTGAAAAATTCGAGAAAAGTATTAGGCTGCTAGGTGTAATTCTGGAATTTGAGGTAGCCACGGTCTTTCAATGTTCACGAGTTACACTTTATTTGAAAGAGTTTTTTAAGCCGCTTCTTATGATACTAGACACAAAGTGTAATGTAGACTGCGTCTGATTGAAAACTTGAAAAATTCGAGAAAAGTTTTAGGCTGCTAGGTGTAATTCTAGATTTTGAGATAGCCACGGTCTTTCAATATTCACAAATTACACCTCATACGAAAGAGTTTCGTAAGCCGCTTCGTATATTACTAGACACAAAGTGTAATGTCGACTGCATCTGATCGAAAACTTGAAAAATTCGATAAAAGTTTTAGGCTGCTAGGTGAAATTCTGATATTTGAGGTAGCCACGGTCTTTCAATGTTCACGAATTACACTTTATTTGAAAGAGTTTTTTAAGCCGCTTCTTATGATACTAGACAAAAAGTGTAATGTAGACTGGGTCTGATCGAAAACTTGAAAAATTCGAGAAAAGTTTTAGGCTGCTAGGTGTAATTCTGGATTTTGAGGTAGCCACGGTCTTTCAATGTTCACGAATTTCACCTCATTGAAAGAGTTGTTTAATCCGCTTCTTATGATACTAGACACAAAATGTAATGTAGACTGAGTCTGATTGAAAACTTGAAAAATTCGAGAAAAGTATTAGGCTGCTAGGTGTAATTCTGGAATTTGAGGTAGCCACGGTCTTTCAATGTTCACGAGTTACACTTTATTTGAAAGAGTTTTTTAAGCCGCTTCTTATGATACTAGACACAAAGTGTAATGTAGACTGCGTCTGATTGAAAACTTGAAAAATTCGAGAAAAGTTTTAGGCTGCTAGGTGTAATTCTGGATTTTGAGATAGCCACGGTCTTTCAATATTCACAAATTACACCTCATTCGAAAGAGTTTCGTAAGCCGCTTCGTATAATACTAGACACAAAGTGTAATGTAGACTGCGTCTGATCGAAAACTTGAAAAATTCGATAAAAGTTTTAGGCTGCTAGGTGAAATTCTGATATTTGAGGTAGCCACGGTCTTTCAATGTTCACGAATTACACTTCATTTGAAAGAGTTTTTTAAGTCGCTTCTTATGATACTAGACACAAAGTGTAATGTAGACTGTGTCTGATCGAAAACTTGAAAAGTTCTAGAAAAGTTTTAGGCTGCTAGGTATAATTCTGGATTTTGAGGTAGCCTCGGTCTTTCAATGTTCACGAATTTCACCTCTTTGAAAGAGTTTTTTAAGCCGCTTCTTATGATACTAGACACAAAGTGTAATGTAGACTGCGTCTGATTGAAAACTTGAAAAATTCGAGAAAAGTTTTAGGCTGCTAGGTGAAATTCTGGATTTTGAGGTAGCCACGGTCTTTTAATGTTCACGACTTACACTTCATTCGAAAGAGTTTCTTAAGCCGCTTCTTATGATACTAGACAAAAAGTGTAATGTAGACTGTGTCTGATCGAAAACTTGAAAAATTCGAGAAAAGTTTTAGGCTGCTAGGTGAAATTCTGGATTTTGAGGTAGCCACGGTCTTTCAATGTTCACGACTTACACTTCATTCGGAAGAGTTTCTTAAGCCGCTTCTTATGATACTAGACACAAAGTGTAATGTAGACTGGGTCTGATCGAAAACTTGAAAAATTCGAGAAAAGTTTTAGGCTGCTAGGTGTAATTCTTGATTTTGAGGTAGCCACGGTCTTTCAATATTCACGAATTTCACCTCATTGAAAGAGTTGTTTAATCCGCTTCTTATGATACTAGACACAAAGTGTAATGTAGACTGCGTCTGATTGAAAACTTGAAAAATTCGAGAAAAGTATTGGGCTGCTAGGTGTAATTCTGGAATTTGAGGTAGCCACGGTCTTTCAATAGTCACGAGTTACACTTTATTTGAAAGAGTTTTTTAAGCCGCTTCTTATGATACTAGACACAAAGTGTAATGTAGACTGCGTCTGATTGAAAACTTGAAAAATGAAATTCGATAAAAGTTTTAGTCTGCTAGGTGAAATTCTGGAATTTGGGGTAGCCACGGTCTTTCAATGTTCATGAGTTACACTTCATTTGAAAGAGTTTTTTAAGCCGCTTCTTATGATACTAGACACAAAGTGTAATGTAGACTGCGTCTGATTGAAAACTTGAAAAATTCGAGAAAAGTTTTAGGCTGCTAGGTGTAATTCTGGATTTTGAGATAGCCACGGTCTTTCAATATTCACAAATTAGATCTCATTCGAAAGAGTTTTTTAAGCCGCTTCTTATGATACTAGACACAAAGTGTAATGTAGACTGTGTCTGACCGAAAACTTGAAAAATTCGAGAAAAGTTTTAGGCTGCTAGGTATAATTCTGGATTTTGAGGTAGCCACGGTCTTTCAATGTTCACGAGTTATACTTCATTTGAAATATTTTTTTAAGCCGCTTCTTATGATACTAGACACAAAGTGTAATGTAGACTGCGTCTGATTGAAAACTTGAAAAATTCGAGAAAAGTTTTAGGCTGCTAGGTGTAATTCTGGATTTTGAGATAGCCACGGTCTTTCAATATTCACAAATTACACCTCATTCGAAAGAGTTTCGTAAGCCGCTTCGTATAATACTAGACACAAAGTGTAATGTAGACTGCGTCTGATCGAAAACTTGAAAAATTCGATAAAAGTTTTAGGCTGCTAGGTGAAATTCTGATATTTGAGGTAGCCACGGTCTTTCAATGTTCACGAATTACACTTCATTTGAAAGAGTTTTTTAAGCCGCTTCTTATGATACTAGACACAAAGTGTAATGTAGACTGTGTCTGATCGAAAACTTGAAAAGTTCTAGAAAAGTTTTAGGCTGCTAGGTATAATTCTGAATTTTGAGGTAGCCTCGGTCTTTCAATGTTCACGAATTTCACCTCTTTGAAAGAGTTTTTTAAGCCGCTTCTTATGATACTAGACACAAAGTGTAATGTAGACTGCGTCTGATTGAAAACTTGAAAAATTCGAGAAAAGTTTTAGGCTGCTAGGTGAAATTCTGGATTTTGAGGTAGCCACGGTCTTTCAATGTTCACGACTTACACTTCATTCGAAAGAGTTTCTTAAGCCGCTTCTTATGATACTAGACACAAAGTGTAATGTAGACTGCGTCTGATCGAAAACTTGAAAAATTCGAGAAAAGTTTTAGGCTGCTAGGTGAAATTCTGGATTTTGAGGTAGCCACGGTCTTTCAATGTTCACGACTTACACTTCATTCGAAAGAGTTTCTTAAGCCGCTTCTTATGATACTAGACACAAAGTGTAATGTAGACTGGGTCTGATCGAAAACTTGAAAAATTCGAGAAAAGTTTTAGGCTGCTAGGTGTAATTCTGGATTTTGAGGTAGCCACGGTCTTTCAATGTTCACGAATTTCACCTCATTGAAAGAGTTGTTTAATCCGCTTCTTATGATACTAGACACAAAGTGTAATGTAGACTGCGTCTGATTGAAAACTTGAAAAATTCGAGAAAAGTATTAGGCTGCTAGGTGTAATTCTGGAATTTGAGGTAGCCACGGTCTTTCAATGTTCACGAGTTACACTTTATTTGAAAGAGTTTTTTAAGCCGCTTCTTATGATACTAGACACAAAGTGTAATGTAGACTTCGTCTGATTGAAAACTTGAAAAATTCGAGAAAAGTTTTAGGCTGCTAGGTGTAATTCTGGATTTTGAGATAGCCACGGTCTTTCAATATTCACAAATTACACCTCATTCGAAAGAGTTTCGTAAGCCGCTTCGTATAATACTAGACACAAAGTGTAATGTAGACTGCGTCTGATCGAAAACTTGAAAAATTCGATAAAAGTTTTAGGCTGCTAGGTGAAATTCTGATATTTGAGGTAGCCACGGTCTTTCAATGTTCACGAATTACACTTCATTTGAAAGAGTTTCTTAAGCCGCTTCTTATGATACTAGACACAAAGTGTAATGTAGACTGGGTCTGATCGAAAACTTGAAAAATTCGAGAAAAGTTTTAGGCTGCTAGGTGTAATTCTGGATTTTGAGGTAGCCACGGTCTTTCAATGTTCACGAATTTCACCTCATTGAAAGAGTTGTTTAATCCGCTTCTTATGATACTAGACACAAAGTGTAATGTAGACTGCGTCTGATTGAAAACTTGAAAAATTCGAGAAAAGTATTAGGCTGCTAGGTGTAATTCTGGAATTTGAGGTAGCCACGGTCTTTCAATGTTCACGAGTTACACTTTATTTGAAAGAGTTTTTTAAGCCGCTTCTTATGATACTAGACACAAAGTGTAATGTAGACTGCGTCTGATTGAAAACTTGAAAAATTCGAGAAAAGTTTTAGGCTGCTAGGTGTAATTCTGGATTTTGAGATAGCCACGGTCTTTCAATATTCACAAATTACACCTCATTCGAAAGAGTTTCGTAAGCCGCTTCGTATAATACTAGACACAAAGTGTAATGTAGACTGCGTCTGATCGAAAACTTGAAAAATTCGATAAAAGTTTTAGGCTGCTAGGTGAAATTCTGATATTTGAGGTAGCCACGGTCTTTCAATGTTCACGAATTACACTTCATTTGAAAGAGTTTTTTAAGCCGCTTCTTATGATACTAGACACAAAGTGTAATGTAGACTGTGTCTGATCGAAAACTTGAAAAGTTCTAGAAAAGTTTTAGGCTGCTAGGTATAATTCTGGATTTTGAGGTAGCCTCGGTCTTTCAATGTTCACGAATTTCACCTCTTTGAAAGAGTTTTTTAAGCCGCTTCTTATGATACTAGACACAAAGTGTAATGTAGACTGCGTCTGATTGAAAACTTGAAAAATTCGAGAAAAGTTTTAGGCTGCTAGGTGAAATTCTGGATTTTGAGGTAGCCACGGTCTTTTAATGTTCACGACTTACACTTCATTCGAAAGAGTTTCTTAAGCCGCTTCTTATGATACTAGACACAAAGTGTAATGTAGACTGCGTCTGATTGAAAACTTGAAAAATTCGAGAAAAGTTTTAGGCTGCTAGGTGTAATTCTGGATTTTGAGATAGCCACGGTCTTTCAATATTCACAAATTACACCTCATTCGAAAGAGTTTCGTAAGCCGCTTCGTATAATACTAGACACAAAGTGTAATGTAGACTGCGTCTGATCGAAAACTTGAAAAATTCGATAAAAGTTTTAGGCTGCTAGGTGAAATTCTGATATTTGAGGTAGCCACGGTCTTTCAATGTTCACGAATTACACTTCATTTGAAAGAGTTTTTTAAGCCGCTTCTTATGATACTAGACACAAAGTGTAATGTAGACTGTGTCTGATCGAAAACTTGAAAAGTTCTAGAAAAGTTTTAGGCTGCTAGGTATAATTCTGGATTTTGAGGTAGCCTCGGTCTTTCAATGTTCACGAATTTCACCTCTTTGAAAGAGTTTTTTAAGCCGCTTCTTATGATACTAGACACAAAGTGTAATGTAGACTGCGTCTGATTGAAAACTTGAAAAATTCGAGAAAAGTTTTAGGCTGCTAGGTGAAATTCTGGATTTTGAGGTAGCCACGGTCTTTCAATGTTCACGACTTACACTTCATTCGAAAGAGTTTCTTAAGCCGCTTCTTATGATACTAGACACAAAGTGTAATGTAGACTGCGTCTGATCGAAAACTTGAAAAATTCGAGAAAAGTTTTAAGCTGCTAGGTGAAATTCTGGATTTTGAGGTAGCCACGGTCTTTCAATGTTCACGACTTACACTTCATTCGAAAGAGTTTCTTAAGCCGCTTCTTATGATACTAGACACAAAGTGTAATGTAGACTGGGTCTGATCGAAAACTTGAAAAATTCGAGAAAAGTTTTAGGCTGCTAGGTGTAATTCTGGATTTTGAGGTAGCCACGGTCTTTCAATGTTCACGAATTTCACCTCATTGAAAGAGTTGTTTAATCCGCTTCTTATGTTACTAGACACAAAGTGTAATGTAGACTGCGTCTGATTGAAAACTTGAAAAATTCGAGAAAAGTATTAGGCTGCTAGGTGTAATTCTGGAATTTGAGGTAGCCACGGTCTTTCAATGTTCACGAGTTACACTTTATTTGAAAGAGTTTTTTAAGCCGCTTCTTATGATACTAGACACAAAGTGTAATGTAGACTGCGTCTGATTGAAAACTTGAAAAATTCGAGAAAAGTTTTAGGCTGCTAGGTGTAATTCTGGATTTTGAGATAGCCACGGTCTTTCAATATTCACAAATTACACCTCATTCGAAAGAGTTTCGTAAGCCGCTTCGTATAATACTAGACACAAAGTGTAATGTAGACTGCGTCTGATCGAAAACTTGAAAAATTCGATAAAAGTTTTAGGCTGCTAGGTGAAATTCTGATATTTGAGGTAGCCACGGTCTTTCAATGTTCACGAATTACACTTCATTTGAAAGAGTTTTTTAAGCCGCTTCTTATGATACTAGACACAAAGTGTAATGTAGACTGTGTCTGATCGAAAACTTGAAAAGTTCTAGAAAAGTTTTAGGCTGCTAGGTATAATTCTGGATTTTGAGGTAGCCTCGGTCTTTCAATGTTCACGAATTTCACCTCTTTGAAAGAGTTTTTTAAGCCGCTTCTTATGATACTAGACACAAAGTGTAATGTAGACTGCGTCTGATTGAAAACTTGAAAAATTCGAGAAAAGTTTTAGGCTGCTAGGTGAAATTCTGGATTTTGAGGTAGCCACGGTCTTTTAATGTTCACGACTTACACTTCATTCGAAAGAGTTTCTTAAGCCGCTTCTTATGATACTAGACACAAAGTGTAATGTAGACTGCGTCTGATCGAAAACTTGAAAAATTCGAGAAAAGTTTTAGGCTGCTAGGTGAAATTCTGGATTTTGAGGTAGCCACGGTCTTTCAATGTTCACGACTTACACTTCATTC
This sequence comes from Epiblema foenella, assembly GCA_963556455.1. NCBI lineage: Eukaryota > Metazoa > Arthropoda > Insecta > Lepidoptera > Tortricidae > Epiblema > Epiblema foenella. The sequence goes on along the minus strand of OY747099.1, from coordinate 7,235,976 downwards.
GGAAGAGTTTCTTAAGCCGCTTCTTATGATACTAGACACAAAGTGTAATGTAGACTGGGTCTGATCGAAAACTTGAAAAATTCGAGAAAAGTTTTAGGCTGCTAGGTGTAATTCTGGATTTTGAGGTAGCCACGGTCTTTCAATATTCACGAATTTCACCTCATTGAAAGAGTTGTTTAATCCGCTTCTTATGATACTAGACACAAAGTGTAATGTAGACTGCGTCTGATTGAAAACTTGAAAAATTCGAGAAAAGTATTGGGCTGCTAGGTGTAATTCTGGAATTTGAGGTAGCCACGGTCTTTCAATAGTCACGAGTTACACTTTATTTGAAAGAGTTTTTTAAGCCGCTTCTTATGATACTAGACACAAAGTGTAATGTAGACTGCGTCTGATTGAAAACTTGAAAAATGAAATTCGATAAAAGTTTTAGTCTGCTAGGTGAAATTCTGGAATTTGGGGTAGCCACGGTCTTTCAATGTTCATGAGTTACACTTCATTTGAAAGAGTTTTTTAAGCCGCTTCTTATGATACTAGACACAAAGTGTAATGTAGACTGCGTCTGATTGAAAACTTGAAAAATTCGAGAAAAGTTTTAGGCTGCTAGGTGTAATTCTGGATTTTGAGATAGCCACGGTCTTTCAATATTCACAAATTAGATCTCATTCGAAAGAGTTTTTTAAGCCGCTTCTTATGATACTAGACACAAAGTGTAATGTAGACTGCGTCTGATTGAAAACTTGAAAAATTCGAGAAAAATTTTAGGCTGCTAGGTGAAATTCTGGATTTTGAGATAGCCACGGTCTTTCAATGTTCACGAATTTCACCTATTTGAAAGAGTTTTTTAAGCCGCTTCTTATGATACTAGACACAAAGTGTAATGTAGACTGCGTCTGATCGAAAACTTGAAAAATTCGATAAAAGTTTTAGGCTGCTATGTGAAATTCTGAAATTTGGGGAAGCCACGGTCTTTCAATGTTCACGAATTACACTTCATTTGAAAGAGTTTTTTAAGCCACTTCTTATGATACTAGACACAAAGTGTAATGTAGACTGTGTCTGATCGAAAACTTGAAAAGTTCTAGAAAAGTTTTAGGCTGCTAGGTATAATTCTGGATTTTGAGGTAGCCTCGGTCTTTCAATGTTCACGAATTTCACCTCTTTGAAAGAGTTTTTTAAGCCGCTTCTTATGATACTAGACACAAAGTGTAATGTAGACTGCGTCTGATTGAAAACTTGAAAAATTCGAGAAAAGTTTTAGGCTGCTAGGTGAAATTCTGGATTTTGAGGTAGCCACGGTCTTTCAATGTTCACGACTTACACTTCATTCGAAAGAGTTTCTTAAGCCGCTTCTTATGATCCTAGACACAAAGTGTAATGTAGACTGCGTCTGATCGAAAACTTGAAAAATTCGAGAAAAGTTTTAGGCTGCTAGGTGAAATTCTGGATTTTGAGGTAGCCACGGTCTTTCAATGTTCACGACTTACACTTCATTCGAAAGAGTTTCTTAAGCCGCTTCTTATGATACTAGACACAAAGTGTAATGTAGACTGCGTCTGATCGAAAACTTGAAAAATTCGAGAAAAGTTTTAGGCTGCTAAGTGTAATTCTGGATTTTGAGGTAGCCACGGTCTTTCAATGTTCATGAGTTATACTTCATTTGAAAGAGTTTTTTAAGCCGCTTCTTATGATACTAGACACAAAGTGTAATGAAGACTTTGTCTTATCGAAAACTTGAAAAATTCGAGAAAAGTTTTAGGCTGCTAGGTGTAATTCTGGATTTTGAGGTCGCCACGGTCTTTCAATGTTCACGAATTACACCTCATTTGAAAGAGTTTTTTAAGCCGCTTCTTATGATACTAGATACGAAGTGTAATCTAGACAGCGTCTCGTCGAAAACTCGAAAAATTCGAAAAAAGTTTTAGGCTGCCAGTTTGTGAAGTTAGCTGCCCAATGGTTTTTTCTGCAGTGTTGACCACTTGAGGCTTTATTTGGATTGCTTTGTGAGAAAAATCGAATTATTTGTCGAAAGTCAATTGACGTGACCTTGAAAGTGCCTAAATTACGATTTTTGTAGGTGTGGGTAAAAAATGACTTCCTAATTCAGTCGGGTTATGTTAGGCTGCTGACTTTGGGCTGCTAACTTCACACCCGTCAGCTTCGAAAGCAGGGTCACTACCAACTAGGCTAAAGCGGTCGTCCGCTATATATTCTAAGTATGGTCGGACTAAAGACTGGTATAGCAAAATATTTATGACGAGCATTTTTTCAGAGGTTTGGCTGCAGCCCAATTTGCTTTATTTGCAGAACATAGTGTTTACCCTTTGTCATGGCATGGGTAATATAGCTTAAAACTAAATTTTTTGTAAGTCATTTTTCTAATTCTGTGTCAGACATATGGCAACATTTTATGCACATATTTAAATAAAATTAAATGATTTAAAAATACGGACTATGGTGATGTATGTTATCCGGACTTAAATGAGGACCTCCTGAATAAGCTAGACCGCCTCCTTAATAAATGAATTCGTTTTGTCTTCTGCTTCCGTAAATACGACCATCACGTCTCCTCGAATTTAACTTGTCAAGTAATTGGGCAACTTGCCTGTTAGAAGTTCTCAAGCCGCCCGAAGGCCTCTAACTTGGCTTAACGACTGCTATCATAGACAGTAGCCGTGATCAACGGCTTAACGTGCCTTCCAAAGTACGGGAGCTTCATCCACCCAAGAACAACCAAACCTCGACCGACGTTGCTTAACCTCGCATATCGCACGCACACAGTATGCGGGCGCCGCTGGGCCACGAGCGCTACTTTATTACATGAGAACCCTTCTCGTACAAAGGTAAATCATGGAATTTACGTGACCTCTTTCACGAGAAAGTTTTGCCCGAATTAATTTCGAGTTGGCAGGTAATCCGACAGAAGTTTGCTAAATTTCTCTGAGGCTAATTCTGGACTCATATTAAGAGTGGTTATACGCGGCGAACTTTTGGTGCAATACAGACCCAATACAATATCGCCACATGGCGTTAAATGTGGCTACTGTCGCGATGCAGTCTTGAGTTTGTACTTACCCAGTGTGTAGGTATATTATAAGCTCTGTAAAGCTTACTGACTACTCGGTTCAGCCAAACTAGTATAATAAATAAGATTGGGATTGGATTACGTTCAGTTGTTACGAATACGGTGTCAAGTTACATTAGAGATGAGAAGTAATTCGAGTACCACGCCTAAGCGCATAAGTTTAATATTAATGATGAAAATTTCCATTCTAATCCATCGTCTACAAGTCTCATTGGATCCTTTTGTAATGAGCCTTGCTCATTACAAAATATACTATTGTTTATTTTTTTCGCCGGGATACGACGGATTAAGAACCTGAACGGCCTGAGAAATGCTGCCTTTTCCTCAAATTTTATAGTGAATAGGTTCGTGGCCACAATATCTGGAGTGTAATTATTAACTGTTGTTTTTCATACCTGTGTAATTGAGCGCTTAATAGAATTACTCTCATTTCTGTTAAGCGCTCAATTTTTAATCATCCAGGGAGCCAAAGCTTACCTGACAATGCAGAAAAAGATCCACCGAACCGACAACCTCTAAGGTGGCAGTATTTTTAATAATGCCGCCGGCGACATATGTGATTGTCAGCTCCCATAACTTCCAGCTGAGTAATGACGCTATCATCGTAAGAAATCTTTCTTGCCGTATCCCTTGAGCCTTCTGAACTCTGAAAGTCCGCTAGGAAGTATTGAAAACATCGGTCTCGTATTACCGATAAAATAATTCTGTGAATGGAATGATACGTACGTGATATGCCACCAAGGGTAACTAATTTTATTTTACGAGTATGCCTATAACGACTAATTCATGATGTTTATTATAATATTAGATTAAGAATTATTTTGCTTAAATTAATGAAACCTAAGTACCCTGTCGTGTACCTATTCACAAATTTTAAATGCTCGTACAAAGGAAAACTCTTTAGCTGGTAAATAAATAAGTAGGTACGAAAGAGGCAACGCTTGAAATTTATGTACAGCCAAATTACGTTCAAAATGAGTCTATTCAATAACACCGATTTTCTTTTCATGGACTCTGTATTCTTATGATAACAGTTGTTGTTAAAAACAGAATATACGTGGAACCCAGTTAACCAATTTCCGTCATTTTGTGATACATCTTGATAATTTGCGTTTGCTTTAAAGTGCCCCTAAAATAAGGAACCTTGAACGAAAGTTCAAGTACATACTTACTTAACAAATTTGTAGGATTTTTTCTCGACAATAAACAGTAAAACTACCTATTTTGCGTTCATGTCAAAAATATAACAGCTAGCATTGATCAAATTTTCGGAAAAGTCGTATTTCGAAATCCGTTTCGAGGTTTAAGATTATTAAACTATTTAAGCCTTTTAACTCGTCAAACTATAACAATGATTGAAGAAATGTGTAGGTATGACATTAGTTTTACCTTCTCCCCGTCTGTATTGATAGTACTTTACCAAAATCGTGCAATCAGAAGTTATTCCAACCATCCTTCTGCCGAAAACCGTAAAATTCTGAGGGACTTGTATAACGAGTCTAAACAGAGAATTGCCGAATTTCGGAACAACTCGTTCAGGGATCTGATAGGTGAAATCGCGCCTAGTTATCTGTCTTACTGGAAACTAGTGAGATCTCTCAAATCAGATACCTGTTGGACCATACCCCCCTTGCATCGTCCGGATCACCCTACCCCTGCTTTGGAGGATAGTGAGAAAGCCGATTGTCTTGCGAGTAGCTTAGAGTCCTAATGTTCGCTTAGTCTCCTATACACCGACGAAGCCCATATTAGACGGTTCGATTCTGAGGTGGACAGGAGATCGCTTCTCCCCGTAACTTCACCCATTTTACCGGTGTCGGTTAAGGAAGTCAGTGCCTTGTCAGTCGTCTTCGTGTTAGGAAGGCTCCGGGTGCGGATGGTGTATCCAATCGTATCCTGAGACTTTTCCCTAAAACCCTCCTCCTTATTTTGGTCGGCATCTTAAATGCCGCGCTGACCAATGCTCACTTTGCAGCTGTGTGGAAAGGTGCAACGGTCATAGGGATAGCGAAGCCGGGTAACCCCCGGACCTCGACTTCGACAAGGTCTGGCATAACGGGCTGATATACAATTTATATCATCTCGGTATGCCTGACAGACTCTTACTTACCGTAAGAGATTTTCTCATGGATCGAAGCTTTCGATATAGACTAGAGGGAACGTACTCGGACCCACACCCCATCCAGGCCGGAGTCCCGCAAGGCTCCGTGCTCTCTCATACTCTTTATTCGTTATTCCTGAACGACATTACCAGGTACCCTAAAGTGCAACTGGGGTGGTTAGCGGACAATATCGCGCTCTTTACGACTCACTGTAAGTACATTTTTATCCGGTGATACCTACAGGAGGCATTCACTGACTTAGGTCGTTGGTTTAATCTTTGGCGTATCGAAGTCAATCCGGAAAAAGCACTAGTCTTCCACCCGTCTGACCGCGTTAGCACGGAAAGGCGGGTGGCTCCGATCCAGATGTTTGACGGGCCCGTCCCTGGCCCAACGAAGTCAAATATCTTGGAGTGACCCTCGACAGAAAACTGACTTTCCGTAGCCACATCAGTAGGGTATGCAACCATGCGTTGTTCGTGCTAGGAAGGCTTGGGCCGATGATTAACAAATTTAGCAAAATGTCACTTCGAGATAAGCTGACACTCTACAAAACTTGTGTTCGTCCAATTATGTCTTAGACAAGTGTAGCTTTTGCTCACGTGCCTATGACATCGCTCAAGCCGCTTAAGGTCATTCAGAGTCGTTTTCTCCGTAGGGCGACTGGTGCCCCGTGGTATCAGTCGAACCTCAGTCTGCACCACGACATGGGGATTAGCATCATGTATGGTTTCTTTAAGCAGACTGCCAGACGTTATTTTGACAACGCTCCCCATCATAGGAATCCGTTAGTTAGGAAGGCTGTCGACTACGTTCCCATCCCTCCTCCCTCTGTCGTAACTCGGCGATCACTGATTAGGGGCCGCACGGTCCAGCGTCCTAGGCACACACACTTACTGACCCGGACGACGTAATCACAGCATCCATCGAAAGATGGAACGCTACGCTTACGGCGTCCAACTCAGACACGACGCGTACACTTAGGCATTCCCGCCGGCTGGGACGTCCACCGTACGATCGCGACAATACTGACACATAGTCCCTATTCGTTCCGGTACCGCCGCACACCAGGTAGAGTTAGTCCGACCCAGGTCGGGCCTAGCTGAGTTTCTTGCTGGACTCTTCTCAGCAAGGCTAGGTTTAGTGAACTAGCGACATAACTCCTAGTAGCTCGATTCCACTCACACCTCAGATGCGGTTGGATCCGCTCAACCAATCTCACTGGAGCGCAAACTCTTAAGAGTATTCCAGTCTTCCAAACCACACGCGTGGTCGAGGTTTTTCCCTGGATTTTTCCCAGGCTACTCTCCAACCGCGCACTCCTATAGCTTTATTGGGCCCGGCCTATAAAGCCACAGTCAGGTTAAAAAAAACGCATTATGATTCGGGTTGAATACTTATTCTGGTTTAAAGCTTTTAAGCTATGTACTTCTTCATCAAGATTGTTTTCCAGCTTCGGAAAGTTCCTGGAATCTGCTTTAATGAAGTGGTCGCTCATATTATTTGCAGCTCCATCGTTTATTAGGTACTTACAAATACTACCGTCAAAGTTAGAGGTTAACATTGTTCTGAATACAAAACTTGGCTTTGATGACAAACTTATGGCAAGGTTGACAATTGTTTTTTTTTAATACCTATCGTGCTTGCCAACTCTCTTGAATCAGCCACAGCGTTTAATTTTTGATAAAACAAATTTGATTGATTTTTTAAATCCATACTTATTACGTACAATTAGGCCGGGTTTTATAAAGATCCGTTAAACCAAATTTCAGAACAAATTTCAGTAACTCAGTACATTTTTTCACATAGCAAACTGACATAAGGTCAAACGGACCTTTATAAAACCGAGCCTTAACATACTTATAGTACCTACCTATACGTTGACGAGTACATGGAAATGAGTCTTTAATTAAGTACGTGAATATGTATTTTATTTCCTAAAAAAAGAAAAAAAAGACTGTCTAATCTGTGTGATAAAGACTATTGACAATAAAATTATCTGTGTTATTATTATTCTCCGGTTTAAGTATTAGTGACAATCCTTATTGGGAGATGTGTTTGAAGTTGTACATTTTATTGATTAGATAATGTTGACATAGTAATAGTTTAAATAAATAATCTTTTGAGTAATTTATGACGATCCTTTCTAGGAAATACAGAATTACTCTAATACAGTAGGTCTTTGATAATCCGCACACAAGCTAATCCGAACTGCCGAGTGACCCCTTTCTCCCCCGCCGTCTCCCACACTTTTTGGACTAGGGTGACGAAAATGACCTGTCGTTGTCCGAAAAAATATAAATGAATAAATATATTTGTGGACAATCTCTCAACCGTGGAATCAAGTGTAGATCTTACTGCGTCATTCTGTAACCACTAGAGCCAGAAGACACCGCGTCATTCTGCAAATGACAATCCATTACCGTGAACCGTGCCTACCGCAAATCTAAATTGATGACGTCTCCATTTGTGCCTTCGGATTTTGGTATAAATATTTCAAGATTAAATATTTAGTTTCGGTTCTAGAATATATAATACTTTACTTAGGAGTACTCAGATTTCAGATATTACCCGCCTGCTAGGATTTTTTTTAAGTCAATGGGATTTATGCAATTTTAGAAGCCTCGACGGTGCTATCTTTTTACAGTCTGACAGCCTGAAGGATAAAAATATATTTTTCTTTCTTTCAATGATCCAATTATAAAAATGCTGGGGAGGAGCTTTCCAAACAAACGTAGAATATATTACGTAGCTCGGGTTACAAAAGCAGTCGGGGTGTTTTAGATGGGTATATGTTTTGGAAAAATTTCATTGACTTCGCATGGCCACCGGTTTGCGTATACCTAGTTTGCTTTTTCTTTGTAAAATATGTAGGTGTCTAGACAACACAATGATGTCAAAATGATGCTTATTCTTCTTGTATGCTATATGGTTATATACATAGAGACACACGAGTACATACACTCCTTATTTTTCTAACATTGTCATCTTATTCACTAACCAAAAGTAATTTTTTTCTAACATGTTATATATTTTTCACTATCTAAAAGTAATTTTATATGTTTTTAAGGCGCTCCCTAAAGCTGAAGGGGGGCGCGAAATATTTTTTTACGTACTCCATTGAGTGGGTCATCGTTGTTGAGAGCTCATCGAGTAGATAAATACAGTATTTTTTGTTTTCAAAAATATTGGAAAAGAAAGGAATGAGAAGTCACCAAAGTCAGCTTTAGAAAAAAATGTTCCGAAGCACCCTTATAGTTTCGTCATGTCTGTCCGCCCGTCCGTCTATCCGTCTGTATGTCACAGCCGATTTACTCGTAGACTATAAACACTACAAATATGAAATTTGCTAGGAAGGTGTATTCTATGAACCTATATATAAAAGTGATGTGAAATTACAAAAAAATATTTAATTAGGGGTGCACTCCATAACATTGCATGTTTGTATAAAAAAAAAAATCAACGCAAGTTATCGTGTGTATCCGTGGATAGGCCTTGAGAAAAGATATGGAGGTTTTTAGAACACTTTTCCATTTAAAACAACCATTGGTGAGATATTGGATGAGATATTAGCTGCCAAAGTCATAAAAAGTGTTAAACATTAAAACATTTATTTAATTTCTTTACATGTTCTAAAACAGTTTACATTCTAAGGAGCTACATTCTGAATATACGTCTGCAAAGATTTGGTTTGCGCAATTTCCAATGTTTTGCGTGGTTCCTACACTAGGCAAAGCCTGTCCCGTAGGAAACCAGATTACACCCAGGTTTTTCTAATTCAGCGCGAATTGACCACGTTATTATTCTTTTATTTTAAATCAAACTAGTATACAAATACAAATGAAATACAAAAGAGAGTGTGTCCCTCCACCCCCCTTATGAAGTTTGAAATTCTTAAAAAATTGAGGTGGTGTGCATTAATAAATACTTTCAACAATTTTGGTTTGAATAAGATAGATTTTACGGTTTTTGAGTTTTCGCTGAAAAACTGTCGTGCCCAAACAAAAGGTCGTAAGTGCCGTGAGTTCCCTATGAAGATACGACCTTTTCAGATTCAATTTATTGGATAGTAGTTATAAAGGTGTTGGTACGAACACTGACAGATAGTCCCTATTTGTCCCGGTACCGCCGCACACTGGGTAGGGTCAGTCCGATCCAGGTCAGGCCTAGCTGAGTTTCTTGCTGGACTCTTCTCACACCTAAGATTCGGTTGAAACCGCTCAACCAATCTCAATGGAGCGCAAACTCTTACCCCCTTATTCTTAAATGTCTATCAAACCTATATTAGTTAACTAGCCGCTAAAGTTCGTTTGTCCTTATTTGTCACTTTGACATTTACGTTTGTGAGAATGGGACAAAGAACATTTTTGTTAGCAGAGGTTTGTTAAGTTTTATGAATAAGGGGGTTAAACTATTCCAGTGTTCCAAACCACACACGTGGTGGTGTCGGAGCATTTCTCTTGGATTTTCCTCAGGCTACTCTCCAACCGCGCACTCCTATCGCTTTATTGGGCCCGGCATGTAAGCCTCAGTCAGGTTAAAAAAAAAGTGTTGGTACGAAACCCTTCATTGTGCGTGATCCAACATGCACTTGGCCGGCTTTTTTACTTCCCATTGACCTATAAACTTGAAATTTGGTGGTAATATTTATTGTTACGTATATTTTACTAACCAATACTAATATAGTGATATCATTCAAATTTTCTTATTTCTCCTATTAAAACCAATTTAATTTTGCAGTTGGCTCGGAAGCCTAAATGTGCGGAGTCCGACACGCACTTAGCCGGTTTTTCTTGTGTGGTGGCCGACTTTCGTCAGCTTAAGGACAATAACTAGTGTCCGACCGAAACACGTTATTTTGCCGAAACCGAAACCGAAGGTTCGGCTTTGGCTCTAGTTTCGGCCAAAACCGAAACCGAAACTTTTATACATGTGTGAAAATCGTCAAATTAAGTGTCAGTGGGCCATTTTTTCTAGACATATAAACAATGTAACTAGGGATTGCAATCCGGTATGATTCTCAATCCGGCTGGATTTCACTATATCCTGGTGAATCGAGCCGGTTCAGCTAAAATGGAGTTGAATGATTGCCTCTTTTAAACAATGTCAACTTTGGTGGTATAAAAGGTTTTGCCGGTCCATCACCAGATCTGTTAGGCTCGGGTGACTGAACTTGACCCAACAGTGATATGACTCATTGGAGTATGTTGATAAGCTGAAGTACAAGCATAGCTGGGCATCGTTAACCAAATAGTTAACTTCGTTAATCGCTAATCCGTTAAAAAAAGTTAACTTCGTTAATCGTTAAAGCGTTACATTTCGGGCCATTCAACGGAAGTTAACGTTAATCGTTAAGTCCTAGTAAAAACAGCTTTTTTTTTTTTTTTGAACCTGACTGTGGCTTTATAGGCCGGGCCCAATAAAGCGATAGGAGTGCGCGGTTGGAGAGTAGCCTGGGGAAAATCCAGGGGAAAACCTCCGGCACGACCACGCGTGTGGTTTGGAACACTGGAATACTCTAAGAGTTTGCGCTCCAGTGAGATTGGTTGAGCGGTTTCAACCGAATCTGAGGTGTGAGTGGAATCGAGCTACTGGGAGTTTTGTCGCTGGTTCACTAAACCTAGCCTAGCTGAGAAGAGTCCAGCAAAAAACTCAGCTAGGCCCGACCTGGGTCGGACTGACTCTACCCGGTGTGCGGCGGTACCGGGACGAATAGAGACTATATGTGTCACTGTTGTCGCGATCGCGCGGTGGACGTCCCCGCCGGCGGGAATGCCTAAGTGTACGCGTCGTGTCAGAGTTGGACGCCGCAAGCGCAGCGTTCCATCTTTCGATAGACGCTGTGATTACGTCGTCCGGGTCCGTAAGTGTGTGCCTAGGACGCCGGACCGTGCGGCCCCTAATCAGTGATCGCCGAGTAACGACAGAGGGGGGAGGGATGGGAACGTAGTCGACAGCCTTCCTAACTAACGGATTCCTATGATGGGGAGCGTTGTCAAAATAACGTCTGGCAGTCTGCTTAAAGAAACCATACATAGTGCTAATCCCCATGTCGTGGTGCAGACTGAGGTTCGACTGGTACCACGGAGCACCAGTCGCCCTACGGAGAAAACGATTCTGAATGACCTGAAGCGGCTTGAGCGATGTCATAGGCACGTGAGCAAAAGCTACGCTTGCATAAGACATGATTGGACGAACACAAGTTTTGTAGAGTGTCAGCTTATTTCTAAGTGACATTTTACTAAACTTGTTAATCATCGGCCCAAGCCTTCCTAGCACGAACAACGCACGGTTGCGTACCCTACTGATGTGGCTACGGAAAGTCAGTTTTCTGTCGAGGGTCACTCCAAGATATTTGACTTCGTTGGCCCAGGGGATGGGCCGGTCAAACATCTGGATCGGAGCCACACGCCTTTCCGTGCTAACGCGGTCAGACGGGTGGAAGACTATCGCAGTGCTTTTCTCCGGATTGACTTCGATACGCCAAAGATTAAACCAACGACCTAGGTCAGTGATTGCCTCCTGGAGGTATCGCCGGATAAAAGTATACTTACAATGAGTCGTAAAGAGCGCGGTATCATCCGCGAACAACCCCAGTTGCACTTTAGGGTGCCTGGGAATGTCGTTCGTGAATAACGAATAAAGAGTGGGAGAGAGCACGGAGCCTTGCGGGACTCCGGCCCGGATGGGGTGTGGGTCCGAGTACGTTCCCTCCAGTCTGTATCGAAAGCTTCGATCCCTGAGAAAATCTCGTATGGTGAGTACGAGTCTGTCAGGCATACCGAGATGATATAACTTGTATATCAGCCCGTTATGCCAGACCTTGTCGAATGCTTTCGCCACGTCGAGAAAGATTGCACCGGTCCTGAGCCCCTGGAATCGAGAGAAACCGTCCAGCACGTGCTCCGTGACGCGGTGCACCTGTTGGACGCACGAGTGCGCGGATCTAAAGCCGAACTGCTCGTCGATGATGACGTTATTCTCAGCCGTAAATCTGAGAATCCTAGTGAGAAGGATCCGCTCATATAGCTTTCCTAGAGAGCTAAGCAAGCTGATCGGCCTATAAGAGGCAGGCGAAGTCCGGGGCTTACCGGGCTTCGCTATCCCTATGACCGTTGCACCTTTCCACGCGGCTGGAAAGTGAGCATTGGTCAGCGCGGCATTGAAGATGCCGACCAAAATGAGGAGGCAGGGTTTCAGGGAGAAGTCTCAGGATACGATTGGATACACCATCCGCACCCGGAGCCTTCCTAACACGAAGACGCCTGACTAAGTCACTGACTTCCTTAACCGACACCGGTAAAATGGGTGAAGTTACGGGGAGACGCGATCTCCTGTCCACCTCGGAATCGACCCATCTAATATGGGTTTCGTCGGTGTGAAGGAGACTAGGCGAACATTGGGAGTCTAAGCTACTCGCAAGGCATTCGGCTTTCTCACTATCCTCGAGAGCAGGGGTAGGGTGATCCGGACGATCCAAGGGGGGTATGGTCCAACAGGCATCTGATTTGAGAGATCTCGCTAGTTTCCAGTAAGCCAGATGACTAGGAGCGATCTCACCCATCAGATCCCTGAACGAGTTCTCCCGAAATTCGGCAATTCTCTGTTTGGACTCGTTACACAAGTCCCTCAGGATTTGACGGTTTTCAGCAGAAGGGTGGTTGGAGTAAGTCCTGATTGCACGATTTTTTCTAGTCACTAACTCCCTCAATTCCCTAGGCAGAGGTCGGTTTTGGATATCCTCCGCCGACACCTCCCTTGAGGCCTCACTTCGAACAGTGTTGAGATAGTTGGTGAAAGAATCGATCGCTTGGTCGGTCTGTTCAGTAGTAGTTATGCAGTCAGGGATGTCTCTAAGCAGGGGAGGATCTGTCTGTAAGAGACCTGATTGTACCTTATTCCAGTCCACGAGTGTTCTGGTACGAGGTGCATTATTAGGGTTAGGTCCTAGTCTCAAAAGAACTAGCCTATGGTCCGAGTCAAGTTCGTGTATCACTTCTATAGAACGCAGAGTTAACGCTACGTTCTTTAGCAGTGCTATGTCGAGTATGTCAGGTCGGTGCTCTACGTTATGGGGGAAATGAGTCGGTTCTAATGGAGCGAGTAGATCGAAAGGGAGGCTATCGATCAAAAGGTGATGAAGCCGATTGCCGTTGGGATTGGTTGCAATGCAACCCCAGTTAATATGCTTACTATTTAGGTCCCCGGCCACGATGACCGAAGGACCTAAGGAGGCTAGTGAGTCGAGGTCAGTCTTAAGTAAGTCACGTTGAGGTGAAAGGTAGGTTGACGCAATCGATATCGGGGGGTGGCCCTCCATCGATATACGGCAAACCGACACTTCCATGTTTGTCAGGGGAGGGGGGGTGAGACTTATGCAATGTAAGTTACGTTTATAGAAAATGAGCGTGCCCCCGAATGGCCTACCATCTTGCCTATCATCTCTAATCTGATTGAATCCAGGGACGCGACAAGCTCTGGTGCCGGGTCTGTAAAAGGTCTCTTGAACCAAGAAGATGTCTACTGAGTGATCACGGAGGAAGTTCGTCACCTCATCCTTCATACCTCTCAGGCCATTGGCATTATAAATACCAATGGTAAGCGAAGTAGGTTTAAGCTTTAGGGCCGTACGATCCATACTAGTAAGCACCGAGACCCTGACTGCCGAACTGAGCGGCGATGTAATTTTGTGTCGCAGCACTTAGGTAGGCAGTCAGACCGCTCGCCGCCTCCGGGGTGAGCATCTGAATTGCCTGCATAAGCGCAGAGAGGGGAGATGGAGCGGGCCGGCCCGCTTGACTGGCGGCGGGCCCCCATGCAGGGAGGTCCGCCTGAGATTGGGGTGCAGAAGGCACCGGGCGGGGACCTACGGCTGCTGAGGGTTCCTAGGGGCACCTAACCCTAAGGCCGGAAGGGCAGGAAAATCTTGCGAGGTGAACTGGGGAGCAGCACGACCCGCTTTTTGCTTCTGCCCAGAGGGGGGCGAGGACTTTGGCTTTGCACCATTGGTGCGACTCTTTGGGCGGCAAGGGCATCCCCAATAGTTGGCAGTATGCCCATGGGGGAGCTTACGTTGCAAACAGTTGCAACACTTGACGCCGGCCAGGTCCTTACAACCCTTTGGACGATCGCACTCGCGAGACGCGTGATCGCCAGCGCACTTGACGCATCGGGGGGGAGAGAAGCAGCCACGCGCACTGTGGCCGAATCTCTGACAGTTGTGACACTGCGAGATGTAGTTCCTCTTGTTGGGAGGTTCTACCCTAACGGTGATTTTAAGCACCTCCTTAAGGGCATGGACTGCCTTACGTTGGTCTGGGTCGGTGACTATTAGCACGATGTCGTACTTACCCCTCGTCTTATGGTAGAGGCGATGAACCTCCCTGATAGCGATCCCCTTACTTTTAAGATCCGCGAATATCTCATCTTCCGGGATATCCTTATGGAGCCCCCGGACGATGGCTCTATAGCCTTTCTCTTCGGCGGACTGTCTCCGGTTGTAAGCCATCGACAGCTCATCGAAGAGACGGGTCAGAGCGCGATAGTCCTCGGGTCCCTGGACCGTAATACGAAGCCCTTCCAAGGGCGGCTTCAATGTATCCGAATTGAGCACTCGGATGCCCCGCTGTCTGGCTATTGCCAGGGCAGTTGGCCACCTTTGCGCGTCAATTAGGACGCAAGAGTCCGGCTTGTCGGGGTTGACCGCTGAGGTGGCAGTCGAGCTGGGAGCCGAAGACCCACCGTCCGTTGCCAAATTGGCACTACGGGCCGGAGGGACCAGCGCAGAAGGCGCGGGGACGACGGGAGTCCGCGGAGCTTTCTTCGCCGGTGAATCAGCTCGCGGAGACTTCGGCCGGGTACGTTTTCCCTTACGGCTTCCGCCTACAGGTTCCCATCCTGACGTGTCCATTTCGTCTTCAGAACAGTGCAGTCGGTCTTGTTGTTCTGTTTCGGTCTCTTTGGGACAGCGGGATCGGGAGCGGGTAGAGCGGGAGCGAGCGGTAACTCTTTCCTCTTGCGAGGAGGGTCGCTCCCTGGGGGAGCGAGAACGTGAGTTCCGCACGCCTGAAACCGCTGCGGGAGGGGCCTGAAGGGCCGGAGGGTTGCCGGGGGCAGACGCGGCTGCCTTTACAGACTTTTTGCCCTTTTTGGGCGGAGTGGCCTTAGGGGCCTGGGGCGGAGGCAAGGGGATCGCTACTGCCGGCGGCGGCGGCGGCGGCGGCGGTCCCATGGCGGCCTTAGGGGCCTGGGTAGCTGAAGTAGCTACCGGGGTGGCCGGATGGGCCTGGCCATGCGATTCAGAGTTCGCGGGGGTGGGGGATTGCATGGGAGCCGCCTGGGCTGAGTCGATTTTCTCGCCGTTGAGAGCCAACTTAAGGCGTTCGTTCTCAGCGACCAGCCGATCGATTTCAGCCTGCATAGCCCGCATAGTTTCCTCCATCATCTCGAATCTGGCTTGCATCTGCATCCTAACTATTTATGTCGGTCGCCGCCTAACACTATACTTATGGGGAACCGAAAGGCTAACCTAATGTCGGTGTCGAGTATTGTCCACTTGTCCGCCGTGTCAGTGTCAACTAGGTGTCCTACACACGAAGGGAAAGAATCGGACTGTCCGCAATTACTGGGCTTCGTGGTGGTATCCACCCCACACTGCAACTTCGTTGGCACCGTTAGGATCCGTTGCAATGCAGCCACTGCGAGCGTGGTCTTTCAAAGGGACAGAGACCCGGGTCTGACTTGAGAAAGTCTTAACTAACGGATAGCCACCAATTGTGTCTAGCCCACAGTCCGATCGTTGCGACCGACTGCGACCACTACGAGCGTGGATTTCCAGAGGGGCAGAGACACGCGGGTCAGCTGGAGACTTAAGAAAGTCTTAACTAACACACCCGGTGCTTCCACGTGGTAATTGCGATAATCACCACGAGGGGTAGCGATAAGAGTGAGCAGGTAGTCGGAGATAAAATTCGGGTCACAACAACAATTGGGTAAGAGCGCACAGGTAGCACGACCTCACTCGACCGTTGCCGCAACCGGAATAGTAAAAACAGCACCTGGGTATGCGGGTATGCGCTATGGAAAGTAGGCAGGGAATAAAAAAAACCGGTCAAGTGTAAGTCCGAATCGCGTACCGAGGGTTCCGTACATAAATATGTACCAGTTTCAACCCTATTAATTCAGGAAAATGTCAAAAACACGGTGTAGAAATTGAATGTCATGGGTACAGCTCCATCTATCGGCGAATTTTGTTACATATTTGAGCGACTGAATAACTTGGTATGTATGATGGATTTCAAGGACAATTCTTTATAACGTGAACAAATTTCATTTTTTTTTCTTTATTTGGAAGTAGGTTCTTTCAGCATAATCGCGTAGGAATTTATAAAACAAAAATACACGCAAAGGTGATTAAATTACAAACTTAGTATAGAAATGTTTTTTGGTATTAAAAAAAACAAGAGATAGAGCTACATAGAGCTTTAGTTATATTTTTCCTGTAAAATATGTATACATTGATATCAATATTATGTAATAATTTCATATTATTTCCTTGGTAAACTTCGGAGATAAGGGGGGTACGGTTTTTTTACATTTTCCCACACAAATCGAAAATGGCTCAACGTAAAAAAAATTGTTTGAGAATGTGCAACTCGGGCCCTTTCATACGAGTATGACACTCCATTTGGCATATGGATGAATATGATAAAATAAAATATATATAAAAAACATATTCTAGCATCTCGGTTACCCTTCTTTATAAGTGTTCCAAATTTCAAATCAATAGCATAAGTAGTTCTTCAGTGATTTAGCGATGAGACAGACAGACAGACAAAGTAAAACCATAATTTATACAATTTCCCAATGACTACTGATAAGTTAATGACTACAAGAACACTGGGAAACTCAAAATAACTTTTTATAGACAAGTGAAGGCGAAAAAGTCGTTTTTGGGAAATTGTATAAAATTCGAAGACACATTACTGAACTTACGGATTCTAAATTTAAGTCTGTCGTGAAACAGACACTTATTTCAAAAGCATATTATAAGATAAACGATTATATCATGGATAGGGATGTTTGGCAGTGATAGCGTCCCGCACAAGTAATCTAACACAGAAATATTTCGTCCTTAATATTAAAAAATATGTATGTATGTTGATACTGTAGGTAGCATTTGAATTCTGTAGTATTATGATACTGTTATTTTATATACATAGTATATTGTTTTGAAAAAATGACACCTCGCCGAGTTTCTTACGCCGGTTCTTCTCGAGGCAGAGGTTTATTTTATGAACCGGTGGTAGTTTTTTGACATTCATAAGTGCATGTAACATGTCTAAATTGAAGAATAAATGATTTCATTTCATTTCATAAGGGTTCCTTTTTTACTATTTTGGTAAGGAACCCAAATAAGGAAAGCAAGATGGCTTTAAGAATTTCTTATAATGACGATTAATTTAATCATCAAAATAAACAGCACGTCACCATACTCTTTGTATTCTCATTCACTGACGCACCGAGCCGACAACACAATAAAGTCATTTCATTCGCGCACGCGTCTGACGCGCCTCACTTGCATCGTCTGTCTCACTCAGCGCCTATAGCTCGCGCCTACGCGGCCCCGATCAAACGGACTTGTCAGAACCTGTTTTTCGCCGCGCGGTGTTCCTTTGATAAAATAAGTACTTAGTTAACGGAGCTTTAGACAGTTAGCAGAAGTTAATGAGTCCGTTAACAATTTTGCAAGTTAACTTAAAAGTTAATCCGATACACGGATGATTAACTTCGTTAATTAACGATTAACGGATTAACGAGTTAATGCCCAGCTCTGAGTACAAGTATGACAAGTTCCCTGCCTTGGAACCAGAATACAAATTTGTCCCTATTGTGGTAGACTGCAGGATCATGGGGTTTGGAAGCCAAGGATTTTGTTATGGATTTGGGTCGATGGCTGAAAGATAGACGGGATCGTATATAGTGCAGCAGATTTCGCTGGCTATTGTGGTGACTGCAGGTGTCATGGAGACATTTGAGCCACGATCCAAGATGTGCCATTTATCTAGGTAGGCATAATTAGTGTTTAAGGTTAACGCAGACGACTACTACTACGGAAGCGAAAACCACTCATGGCCATGCCATAAATTTTTTGAATGCTTGATTGAAGCGTCTTATTGATTTGCATTAGTGCCCACCTGACGAATAATCGCAGGTTGTGATTGGCGGTTTACTATTGCTGCCTTTTTGTGAATTAAACGTTATTTATATATTCATATAATATAAACAGTGCCACGTTGCAACGATCGCTCGTCAGCGCACGAATACTGAAAATAAGCGGGAACGTTTATTTACATTTTTTTAAAAAGCAAATCAAATTTCGTAATGTGTTTTAGCGCTCTTTTTCATCTCTACCGGAGTTACGAGTATCTATCTATATCGGAATATTGCCGGATCCGGTGCCTATTGAGATACTAAATCCAGCCGGATTACTATCCATCTGACGGACCAGATTGCAATACCTAAATGTAACACAGGATAGTTCGTGTAGTGTGGTATAAAATAAAACAATTTTAGTACTTAACAAGATATAAAATAACTTAAATAAAATGTATTCTGGCGGAGTTGGCGAAGTCATCCAAAGGCAGCAGAAATTAGACCAACGCGATCCAAAAGTACAATATAAAAGTTTCGGCGCGGCGAAACTTTGGTCGGACACAAACAATAACTATAAATGACTTATACAAGTTTGTTATGAAAATTATGAGCACGTAAGGTAACGTAGCTTAGTAGTACAAGCTGGTGGGAAAACCGATTCAAGCTATTGATGGCTTGTTATTAAACAAAAAAGGCAAAGTATCGACGGGTTAGAGATACCGGCTCCGTTAAATGGTGGTGTCGTTAGTGACGCTCCTTAACGACCGTTTGCCAAGATCTCAATGTATTTTGAAAGTTCGATAAGAGCTCCCTACAGAAAATGATAAATACACGGGGAACCTGTGAATTACGTACACGGTGCGTGTTTGACGTACGTAAGGGAGATAAGTACCTAGGCAAATACAATATTATGCCAGTAACAACAGCACGTAAAAATTACGTTGACGAATTTACACTAATGACTTGACAAAATATCCAGATATACTTATTGGGGCTTGTATGAATATGAATAATGAAACTTATGGAATAGTTACGTTATTGAGATAATAATGTTCTGTAGTTTAATAGTTTAATTAAAACTATGTCTTAATAAAAGTTAAAGTTAAAAGTGTATGTGAAATCCCCAATCCGTACTGGGCCAGCGTGGGGACTAATGCGCGTTCCCTTTCATCTTTGAGAGGAGGGCTGCTGTGTCCTACAGTGGGGAGGTATACATAATAGCTGATGATGATGATCAGTCGTCGTCTCCCGGCGAAAAAAAGACAAGAGCATTCGTTTGTTATGATCCTGGGATCCCAGGGACCGGTAGACGACGGGTTATAGTTTTAATAAAATTTAATTATGAAAGGAAATTATTAGTATAAAGCTGTGAAACTAATACCAAGGTTTAACCAATTACCAATATAATAATTCTTATATTTTCTATTTTTTGTATCTGTTGTGACAATAAATATTTATTTTTCTTATGGCTTATGGGCTTATTGGCTTATGGGTATCTTTTCCAGGAACCTCGGGTTCCCGGCAAGGAGGCTGGAGATTTCCGGAAAAGGTGCTCCTAAAGCACGTTTACACAAATTAATTGGACCTTAATTATTAACCCTATTCTAAAAATCAGACTGCTAAGTGTGGCCCTTCAACCGCGATTTAGAGTTGTTAAATTTATACGATATTTTGGCCAACACGAAACGCAATATTTCTCCCGACCAGGGGAAATGTTTAAACCGTCTGCAGAAGTCAATTCCGCTAGGTCATTACTTATCTCAAACAATTACTATGGCATGATTGGCTGGCAAACGTTTGCGCGCACTTTAACAGAATACAATGTTTTTTAACCGACTTCAAGATTTCAAAAGAGGAGGTTCTCAATTCGGTTGTATGTTTTTTTTGTTTTTTTTTTTTTTGTTTTTTTTTTTATGTTTGTTACTCCATAACTCCGTCATGTCTGAACCGATTTTGGAAATTCTTTTTTTGATTGTAAGTATATATATCCAAGTTGGTCCCGTTTTGGTCAAAACGCAGTTCTGATGATGGAATCCATGAGGAATCGAGGAAACTCCTCAAATCTTAAAGGCAAACATATAGTGATTTTTATGTTTTTATCAACAAATCAAGCATTTTCATACAAAAATGTGATATTTGATGAAGTGGAACTGCTGATGATGATCAGAACAGAACTCTTCAACGACGAAAAGTTCACGTTTGGCGATTTGTCCTCCTAGCTGTATTAGTTAAGCAAGTTCTATTTTCACAACGAATTTTTGTCATGGTCGAGTTCTGATGATGGGATCCATGAGAAATCGAGGGAACTCCTCAAATGTGAAAGGCACACATATAGTGATTTTAGTATTTTCATCAACTAATCAAGCATTTACATTTAAATAACTGACATTTGATGAAGTGGAACTGCTGATGATGATCAGAACGGAACTCTTCAACGACGCATAGTTCACGTTTGGCGAATTGTCCTCTTTGCTGTGTTTGTTAAGCAAGTTAGATTTTCAAAATAATCATTTGTCAAGCTCCAGTTCTGATGATGGCATCCATGAGGTATCCAGGGAACTCCTCAAATGTTAAAGGCATACATATAGTGATTGTAGTATTTTCATAAACAAATCAAGCACTTACATTGAAATACGTGACATTTGATGAAGTGGAACTGCTGATGATGATCAGGATGATTTATTTGGAACTTTAAGTAAAAAAAAAAAAATGTTTTGCGGATATCGTCATTATACTCAATTTCAACTAATTCGGGGCCAAGGATTTCAAATTTTACATTTATTTTGAATTTGATGTAAATTTTTTTTTTTTTCAAATTTAAAACTGTTATACTCTATTTTAAATAATTCAGGGATAAGGTTTTCTGATTATAAAGCATCTATAAAAATATGTAATCGGTAGCACTGCTAGCAATGCAGGTCGGCTTCTGAACCCCATCTAAGAGTACTTATAATATGTGTGTAGATAAAGTAATGTATGCAACTTTACGTAATACGGCAATTCCGCTCATTGTATACCAGTTGCATAAACTACTATTCTATCATTGTATGGAAGAGTTCACCATCTAAGTGTAATAAAAGAAGTCTAATCTTTCACCGGCCTCCCCAATTGAAGTCGGTTTTTTTTTCTTAAAAATTATGTTACTTATGGTGAGTACGAGTGTGAGTCTTGGATGAAGAAGCTCCGCTTTTTGCTTCTTTTAAAAAAAAATTGGATACAATTTTTTTGCGAAACCCGAGGTAGGTAGGGATACGTTCGTGACTTGTTATCCAATGTGGTAGATGTATTGGTAATCAAAGATTTTTCGGCGAGTGTCAAGATGTATGTATGTAGATTTATAACTTCTTTGCAACGACAAGATATTTTTTAATTCGCTTGAAGTGTAGATCTTTGGAATTTATTCTGTCAGACTGGTTTTAGCTCAGTTTTAGGAGTGTCATCCTATACATAGTATATCTTAAAACAGTAATATAATGAAAATATTAAATTAACATGAAATTTTATGTTATGTGAAGTTTAGTTTTACTTTAACAATTTAATTCAAAATGTCAAAGTTTTGTCTCGTGTCTAAATTCGACCGGTAACCAAACCAAGTAAAATAATCAGTGATCTTTAAAAATAGATGCCGACGCGCGAAGAGAGGATCTAAATACTTTGGTCATTCAGTTAGATATAGAATACAAAGACTATGTTTAATGAAACGTAATGGTATCACAAATGTAAGCATTTGGTTTTTATAGACATATTTCTGTTATTTGAAAGGATTTTCCGAATAACTTCTTAATTAAATCTTAATCTTGCAACTAAAAAGTACACTCGGGCACTTTCATTGTTAAGCTATTTAGCGCTCACTTTATACTGGAGATTTCATAGCAACTACGAAGTTCCAGTAAAAACTGAGCTCCAAATGGCTCAACAATGAAAGTCCCCTAGTGTTACCGCTGAGCGCTCATATTAAGTGCTAACACATTGATTTCAAAAGTAAGAATAGGGGCTAACCGAACATCTGGATCAACATTTCTTACACGCGAAGCAAGCGAAGCTGACACCGCTGACTACGTGAACTACTTACCGCCGGCGAAAGAATTTGTTGAATTTGACTTACTTTTGAACAAAAGTTCTTGCCTCAAAACCGCACCTGTCCTTAGTCAAGAGTGAGTGTGATGATTGGTGATAAAACTCACATAATAAAAAACGTATTCGCATTTTTAGTTATAATCTTTTGTTTTCAAACTCTACTAACACAAAAACCAGTTTAAAATTTTAGCGGTATTAACACTTATAGTTTAAAATATATGCAACATAATTGTATGTCTAATAAAAAATTACTTAGGTATATATTTTATCTTCGTAAATGGTTTTAGGTTGACACAGCAGTTGTGCCAGTAGAAAGCCTTTGTTTTATGATAAAAAGCAAGGCTCAATTTGATACTGAGATAGATACTTCAATTCTAACAGTATAATGTGATAAGTTGGTACATAATTAGGTTTAAAACGTTAGCTCGCAGATGTCGGAGTGTAAATATAATTACGTGAAGTACCGCCTTGGCTGCGTGTAACGCTTGATGTCTTAATCTATTAAATTTGTTCACGTCTATCTTCCGCAACAGTATTATTCTTGTTTTTATATGTTTTCTCTATCATCTTCCTTCAACACTACGATAGAAAATAAACATACAATCAGTTGCCCATCATATATTGATTTAAAAAATTGTTTTGTCGACCGCTAGAGATATGCAGGTTTCATACTCGAAAACGCAGCGCATTCTCGGGAGTCGGGAGCTCTGACGACATTATATACTGTATCTTTATATCCACT
Source organism: Epiblema foenella (assembly GCA_963556455.1). Taxonomy (NCBI): domain Eukaryota; kingdom Metazoa; phylum Arthropoda; class Insecta; order Lepidoptera; family Tortricidae; genus Epiblema; species Epiblema foenella. The sequence goes on along the minus strand of OY747099.1, from coordinate 7,212,815 downwards.
CACTTTCTCAAAGGTTCCTGATACAGATAAGCTCGCCTTTATGCATGTCACTTGTTTTTTGGTGGTAGGTTTTACTCGTGTACAATGAAGAGGTTTTTCGAATTCGATAAGTTGAGAGACTAGTACTTTTTAGGGTTCCGTATTCGAAGGGTACACAGATCATTTTACTGTCAAATTATATAAATGGTCTCATAATTCCATCACATACGTCGTATACGTCGGACGTATAGCATTCATCCCTCTCGCACTTACATACTTGACAGTAAGGACGAATACTATTTGCCCGATATATAAGCGATCATCTTAGCTCCTCAGGGGCACAGCATGCGAACCCCGCACTGTTAGTTGACGTAAACCTAAGTAACAACAAATAAAATAGAATCAAAATTAAGTTAACCCTCTCGTCTTGTCCTGCTCGGATACTACTCGTAAGTGTGACAATATTATCGCTCAGCCAGAAGCACACACTACTTGTAGCCTGTTTAACTTGACCTAGATATTGCTATGGAATAAAATCAAAATCAAAAATCAAATCAAAATCAAACATTTATTCTGCAAATAGGTCTCAAGGGCACTTTTACATGTCAAAATATTAATTAAAAATTTAAGAAAGTCTGACTATAAAACTACAGTCATTTTTCATGTCAAAATATTACTTTACAGTTCAAAGAAGAATAATCATTTCGAATTTACAAATATAAAAAAAATAATGTTATACAGTGAAGATAAACTCGCAAAGTTATCCATTACAAATATTACAACATCAGTAAAGTTAGAGATGTATAAGGTCTCAAGTCTGATTAAGCAAGTATAATGAAATTAATATCCCAGAGATGTACATGGTCTCTGAGCGTCAAAATTAAGACTAATTTAATATTGTTGGAGATGTATATGGTCTCTAAGTCACTGATAATAAAAGGATTAAAATAAGGTTTGCAGGTATTGTCGGCAAGCCTAATGAATCAGAACGAGCGCGCAAGACATATAGCAAACGGACTCCAATTCAATACGATTATAGGTACGCTAAAGTCAATAGAGCATCTAAAATACATTTATCCAGGTTATCAAACTAAATCCCTTACGTATCCATAAAACTTAAAAAACCTTTGTTAACTTAGTCGTTTTATCCATCTGCAACAATCACAAATAAAAAAGTAGCAAACGAAGTTTGTGAATGTGGCCATCAGCGTCCGATGGCTTTAGTATAACGTGGTTATTTTTACTTATAAAATTAGGCAGTTATTATAATAAATAGTCAAATTTGGGTTTAAAAACACAGTGAGCAGAGAGGCTCACTAAAGTTCTTGAAAAAAAGGACATTAAAATAGCGGAAGATAACATGTCGCTAAATTTTTACGGGTAACCTATTTTAATCTAGCTGAATCACGAACGAATCACGTCAGAAGTTGGAACACGATAAAACTTTTAAGAGAACCAATAAAAACATGTATTTAAGTAGCGTGATAGGTGTTACTTCGTTCGCTCCAACGCATATTCGAACAATGAACGCGTTCAATGTTACTTAATCTTAATCGGGGTGAAAAACGTCAATAATCTAAAATAGCATCACCCGTATCGTCAATAATCTAAAAAAGCATTTGAAGTATAGCAAACAACATGCAAGTTATCGCAAACATCCTGAAATGGGGGGCTTAAAAAATATAAAACCCCCAAGGGCACTTACAAAGTTCTTACACTTTTACGACTTCTTCGATAAAGACTTTATTATATTTGTATCGTATTTAAGCGTCGAACGGAGGCCGTAAAAAAGTCATTTTGCGTACTTAACAATTCGCTGCTTCACAGATATTTTTGGTTTTGGCTTAGTGATAAGCTATTGAACAGTTAAGAAATAACAAAAAAGAACTCATTAATATTTGAACGCATCATTGGGAAATAACTGTCGGGCCGGTGGTTAGAATGTAGTGAAGTATCTCTACTACTGAAAAATGGTACAGATCATGACGAAAGCGGAGTATGTTGTGCTCAGTATCATTATTTTATTCATTGTCGACCAACGTCTACAATGTATAAAATAATATAATAGAGGGAGTTTATTGAAATTCACTCTATTATACAATCTACTACTCGTAAAGTAACCTATTTTTAAACCAGTCTGCCCCGATTCTGTAATAGCCGGAGGTCCTTCCGAGACGACAAAATTCGCTGAAAAGCCCTTGTATAAGAGAATTTAAGTGTTTCCTTTTGACTGAACAGACATTTAATTGAATATAACGATAGAGTTATAAGTATATTGCTCCCAATGTTGATGGGTTAAGGAAACGATTAAAGGATCTTCTAGGTAGAACAACTTCCGTAATATACAAATTATTTGACTAAAATATACAAGAAATAAGAAAAGTTTATTGAATTAGAATTGTTTATATTTTCTCAAACGTGATACTCCGAAATCCATTTCGAGATATGAGGTTTTCAACCCATTTCGGGAAATTTATTCGGCAAAATAATCAACGATTAGAGATATTTCAATACATATTCATGTGACCTTTATTTGACCTTTCTCAAATCCTCATTGGCTGAATATGTAACATCTACGGACATTAAAATAGTTTTGATCTGTGGTGTTTAACCGTCACTGTCACTTCCTTCATTGACGTAAAATAATGTTAGGTTATACCGGTGTTTTCGATTTGTTTAGTCGTCAAAATCACTTAAAATATGGAAAAATATATGAAATGTTTTATTTCTACGTATTAAAATGATTCAAAAATAGCTCTAACACAATAGTTAAAATCCGGGAAGAAAACGTGGTACTTATCATGAAGTCAATGTGGAGTGTTTCCAGTGTTATATACACAATACTACTGCGAGGATCACTTCGACGTGAGTACAAATAATCAGATTAATAATAATAAGACGATCCAAAGTTTATTCGTTATTTTGGTTCTTGAATGTAAATAGTACCTTATCGGGAGACAATTACATAAACTATCTAAATGATGTTCTAAGCTACAAAATACTTGAGACACTCAAATAAAATAGTCTTGCTTATCAATCAAATATATAATACTTGCCCCTACTTGGAATAAAACCAAAAGGCTCGCTTAATGGGCAGCGCCAGAGGGCCACTAACAACCACATAGCATCGGCTAATTTTGTATAGGTATAGAAATCGTTATTATATTGATACTTTTTTAATGCTAAGAGCATTCAAGAGATGAATTGATGCAGCATTCAAGCAATGATTTAAGAATTACGAATGTGTTCATAATGTTACTTACGTTAGTATTTCTGCTCCCCTGATTTTTTTTTTTAAATAAATATTAGAGGACAATCTTACACAAATCGAACTAGCCCCACAGTAAGCTCAAGAAGGCTTGTGTTATGGGTACTAGACGACGATATATTTAATAGATATATATACTTAAATACATAGAAAACATCCAAGACTCAGAAACAAATATTCATGCTCATCACACAAATATTTGCCCTGACCGGGATTCGAACCCAGGACCGTCAGCTTCACAGGCAGGTGCACTACCCACTAGGCTAAACCGGTCGTCGATCATATTTGAAAATATTCCTTTAAAGCAGACGGATGATAGGAACCTACGCCAAAACTTGGGACTAGGTCGAACCCCGGGCTGGAACTGGGATAACTCTAGAAGTATGATGTTGTTTTAGAAACCTAGACACGAAAGAATAGAAAAAACAGACGGATGTATCGCCTTTAGCGAAAACGGGCAGAGGCAGACGAGTTAGGTTTAAGGCAAACGGTGGGTATGGAATTTATGGAATGGGTGATTACATTGACAGATGACAATTACTGAAATGAAATGAAATGAAATGAAATGAAATGAAATGAAATGAAATGAAATGAAATGAAATGAAATGAAATGAAATGAAATCATTTATTCTTCAATTTAGGCATGTTACATTCACTTATGAATGTCAAAAAACTACCACCGGTTCATAAAATAAACCTCTGCCTCGAGAAGAACCGGCGTAAGAAACTCGGCGAGGTGTCATTTTTTCAAAACAATATACTATGTATATAAAATAACAGTAAAAATAGTACAAAATTCAAATGCTACCTACAGTATCAACATACATACATATTTTTTAATACTAAGGACAAAAAAATTCTGTGTTAGATTACTTGTGCGGGACGCTATCACTGCCAAACATCCCTATCCATGATGTAATCGTTTATCTTATAATATGCTTTAGAAATAAGTGTCTGTTTCACAACAGATTTAAATTTAGAATCCGTAAGTTCAGTAATGTGTCTTGGAATTTTATTGTAGAATTTTATACAATTTCCCAAGAACGACTTTTTCGCCTTCACTAGTCTATAAAAAGTTATTTTGAGTTTCCCAGTGTTTCTTGTAGTTATTAACTTATCAGTATTCGTTGGGAAATTGTATAAATTCTTCCTAACATACATGATTATTTCAAATATGTACAGCGACGGCAGGGTTAAGATATCTATTTCCTTAAAGATTTCTCTCAATGACTCACGCGACCCCAAGTTATAAATTGCTCGTATAGCCCTTTTCTGTAATATAAATACAGTTTCGATATCTGCAGCCGATCCCCATAAAATAAGACCGTAACTAATTATACTATTAAAATAAGCGAAGTAAACTAAGCGAGCCGTTGCCACATTGGTAAGCTGCCTTATTCTCCTGACTGCAAAAGCAGCAGAGCTCAACCTACTTCCTATAGCGGTTATGTGGGAACCCCACTGCAATTTTGAGTCCAGTGTAATACCTAAGAATACAGTGTTTTTTTTTAATACAGTTGTCTTAACAAATTCTAAAGTCACACCGTTAAGTTTTATATTTGAATCTATATTGATATTTGAACCAACTAACCATCGATTGACATTGACAACTTTTTTTGGGTCTCTATTGTGCTTGTGCTTTATCGATTCAGCCACCAGATGTAACTTACGAGAAGCCATATGTTATATTTTTAATAATTTAAAAATAAATAATTGCTAAAATATTCAAATTGGTTTCTTAAAATACTGTATATTTTCAAAAAAAAACAGAGTTGGTTCAAATATCGTTAGATATCTTTTTATAGTCGGTATCGACTTGAAGCTGTTTAAATATCTTTGCTGAAATTCTTAAGGTAATTGATTTATTGTGAGAGTCAGGATGGCGGGTGTACCTAAACAAATATGTAAATAAAGTGTACCAAAAATTTGTACTTAATTTGTACTATTTTGTACTCCACTTTAGAAAAAAATTGTACCCTTCCGCATTTAAAGTTATTACAAAGTGAAGGTACACCCGCCATCCTGACAGTCAGGATGGCGGGTGTACCTGGGAAAATTATGATCCTACCAATTATCAACCAATGTTAATATCTCAATTTCTTGTACCAAATTTGTACTCAAATATACAGTAAAAACTTCAGCCATTTAATTCGTAGTTTGCGAGTTTTACACATTTGATGATTTTCTACTGCTGGGCAATACGGTTATTCTAAGTAATACATGTATGGGGATGTCAAACAAATTAATAAACTGGGAGGGGACGGGAGAATTGTGAGTTTTGAAGACTATACCCAAAGGTATCATGTCACACATATTTCAAAATTTTATTAATTATTAGAATTTCCCATACATTCATTACTTAAAATAACCGTATTACCCAGCAGTAGAAAATCATAAAACGTGTAAAACTCGCAAACTACGAATTAGATGGCTGAAGTTTTTACTGTATATTTGAGTACAAATTTGGTACAAGAAATTGAGATATTAACATTGGTTGATAATTGGTAGGATCATAATTTTCCCAGGTACACCCGCCATCCTGACTGTCAGGATGGCGGGTGTACCTTCACTTTGTAATAACTTTAAATGCGGAAGGGTACAATTTTTTTCTAAAGTGGTACAAAATAGTACAAATTAAGTACAAATTTTTGGTACACTTTATTTACATATTTGTTTAGGTACACCCGCCATCCTGACTCTCACGATTTATTATGTACGGAAGTAGATATCTGACATTTCTTTTACAATGCACATTAACAAGTTTATGTAATTATACTTAGCTGTGGTATATTTTGTCTAAGATCATAAGTTACATTTGATCTTGTCAACAGGTAAATATACGGAATTACTAATCTGGTCTAATGTTTTTTTTTAACCTGAATGTGGCTTTATAGGCCGGGCCCAATAAAGCGATAGGAGTGCGCGGAGGGGAAAACCTCCGACACGACCACGCGTGTCGTTTGAAACACTGCAATATTTTAAGAGTTTGTGTGTGTGGTTGTTTGAGCGGTTTCAACCGAATCTGAGGTATCAGTGAAATCGAGCTGAGAAGAGCCCAGCAAGAAACTCAGCTAGGATTTTACTGCCCGTTTTTTGCTACAACGAGCGCATACTTGCAGTGTCGGGCGACTTTTTCTTCGAACTTGGCGAGATATCACTACAGTGTCTAGAATGATTACACTAGGTATGTGATACCTACCGTCCGTAGGAGTTCTGAGTTAGTCCCGTCTAGAACTAGGTTGAGACTTTAATTAAAGCTCTAATCGCTTTCATTAGAGGACAGTTGATAACAAAGCCCGGCTTGTGCTCTGTGGCGCTTGTGGCCGGTCCGTTATCGCGTTTAGCAGCATAGTGTAGTTAAAAATAATGAAACCTCGTCAGCTCAAAACAATCCACAGATCTAAAGTAGAAACAAGCTTACTTTGCAGGCTTATTTTATTATATCGTTGTTATACCTGAGTTCTAATTTTAGTATCTAAAACTTTCGTAATGTACATTTAACCAATAAAAATGTAAAACCGATTCGAATTCAATGCGATTAGTATATATATTCTGGTTGGAGTGGCTGTCTCAGAAGTCATTGCGAAAATGCAATCACTCAATTTGGTTATTAAGATTGAATGTTTAGTGTTCAGACTAATTGCCACTCCTAGTGGAAAATGTTTTTCTGACGTAAACAACTATGGCTTGACCAGCATTTACCTACGCAAAACCGGTAGAAGCGAAATTTACGAGGAATCTCAGTCGGTCCATAGCATAGATCTCGTGTTATTTCGGTGATGGTGTCAAAACGAAACTGCTCTAAAAATGTCTGTAACGAAAGCTAGGTGGCGGGGTGACGGGGGTAAGGATGCGCGGGAGTTAAGGAGCAGCTGCGAGGAAAGCGGGTACCGTGGAGGGACGCGCGGGGGAGGGACGCGCCTACGCACTGCCCGCCGCACCTTGCCGCCCGCCTCGCGCCAGTCAGCAGCTGTGGCTCGTGTTGGCTGAACCATCTGTAGGGCCATCCTCTTTTTCTTACCGTAGGTGAGTTCTTGTGACGTTTAATATCTGTACTAACAAAAATTGCTCCGGCAAAGTGCATTTAATCGAAGTGAAGTGATATATCATCGTCGCGGTGTTATATCTGCGTGATGCATCGCCTCTACAGTGTGTGCCCACAAGCCGTGCCATCTGTGCCCAACTGGTGTGATTTCTTGCGGGAAATATCAGCTAAACGTGGATTGTTGAAGTTTGGACACAGCGAAACTAACTTTAAATTAACTGCCATAAGGTGTTATAATTAATTTTAACCTTTGGGCGCCCATTGTATTTGTAATAGGTTGTTTGATGTCAGTCTTTAAACTTGGTATATTTATTCATTTTGAGAAAGTTATCTATCCATTTTTATACCAAACAAAGTTGTACACTTACCTACATGTATTTGCTTAAATTTTAATGTGACATAAAAACAAATATATGATAAGTACCTTACGAGTCAATGACATACTTAGTTCTTACTTTTTTTAAATATGTGTAACTGAAGTCGCGCGGCATACCACCAAATTAGGTTTGGCGGGAATTCGAGCCGAACTATTTCCGTCGCGCGCGCACCGGCCGACCAGCGCCGACGCGGCCCGACGGTCGCCGACCACCCCCGAGCTCGGATCTAATAATGGAATTTTCTTTTAGCAACTTTTTACGACAGGAAAAATTCACATCGTTCCGAATAGTTTGACGTGACCTAAATACCATGATTAATTATACATTTGGTAATGGGCGTCGAGAATACCTACTATTTTAAGAGACATTCAGTAAATGACATTGTATCCAATTGTTATTAACTGAATCGGACGAGAAAATACTTAGTTATTTTTTCAGAAACTAAATATAACATTGCTAAGTATATTTTTCATTCACAGCTTAAATGTATAAACCACACATTTCGCGTATCAAGTGACATCTGGCGCTGCCACCATGACACCTGGCGCACGGCCAAATATTAGGTTTCAATTAACAAATAGTATGTTGTTCTTCGGGGAAATTGCCAAATACGCATTTAATAATGGTTACTGACGTGCAACGAGATGTCGATCATTATACCTATTTACAACGCAACGATAAACATCATCTATTAGAATTTAAACAATTAAGTACTTTTTAAATACTCAAATTATTACGTTGTTTCAGGACACCTAAACCAACACATACATAATGGCGGATGATGATGTGAGGTATGTGAAAGAAGCGCTTGTACTTATTTTGTCTACAGGGCCGGTATTTGACAAAACGTGGCGTACCCTCGGGATATCACAGGGATCCCCACTTTCATGTCTCTGTCACTTAAAGTTAGCATGACAGAGGCGATATTTCAGGGATGTCATCTTCTGTCGATCAAGACAAGCGGGCTTGTGTTGAATAAAACATACAAGCGTATGACGTCACTTACCAGTGACCTTGAATTAAAGCTTGAAATTCTGAGGAGGTGAATAATATGAGAAAGTAGTAACATAAATATATTTGGCAAGCATTACGTACTTGCACAATGTAAACATATCTACGTATTTGATTCCATATTCATTAATATTAAGTTTCTTTCTGCACATGGGAATGAATACAACTTATGATATTCAGACATTCAGAGCTTCATTTGCTATATTATCTATAGATATGTTTGAATACTTATTAAATAACAATCGACAGAATAATTGAATAATTTGGTGTGACAATAATCTGTCAATTTTAATAGGTGCCTACCAGAACTGCACGTACCTACATGTTGATTGTACTTCTGAACACTCTATCTCTATTACGATACGTCATGTCAAAGAAATATGAATCCAGCTTTACACAACGTAATTTATTCATGTTTAAACGTTAATTTAAATATAATAATTTTTATCCAATGACATGTATGTAAAGGCTACGGGTAAAATCTACTTCACAAGAAAGAACATGAATAGAGACAGAACAATCTCTTGGCATGATTTCATATCTTCAACAGGAAAGAATTTAATACTGGTCAGTATGTTAGCGGTAACTAATATGTCCTTTTTTTCTTTTCTTTTTCATTATTCGTGGTCGTCCCATCTACTACGTCGTATTCCTGAACTGAATGCTCCAGTATTGAATGCGAAGTCCCCTCGGGACTCAGGTACTTATTGTTGCGATAACACAATAACATACGCCACTCTACACAAAGACACGATAGAATGTGGAATCTTTATTTTTACTTTTTCGAATAAATATCAATATAATGATATTCAATTTGTTAAAAAATTTAATGCATCAATTAAAATGACCCGTTTTCTAATATGTTGGACATTATATATTTTGTACAAATTACATATATAAAAAAATAATTAATTAGAGCATAAAATGTAAATTTCATTTAAAATGTATTGCAATGTCGTAGACAAATTATATCCCGGAAACTACATATAAGACATTTATTTATAATATAATATACAAGTCTTGTGAACGGTCCGTGCACTAGGCATAGCAAGCCCCTGTATTTTGGTATATGTTTCAAAACATCGTCCAAATTATACAAGCGTACCGCACACTGTTTACGGATAAAATTGTCTTCCAGATTCAACAATGATTATTATCACATCTGAATTTCTGTTACAGCATTTGTCTTTTACTTTTATCTTATTTCGACGTTAGTAAGTTAGTGTCATTGTTATTGTGGTCCGAATGGACGCTTACCTACATGTCGTACCTAATACCTATCAACTTATTACAACAATGCTAACTCACCGTGTCTAAAAAAAGCAAACTTTTAATCTGAACATAGTGTCATGATGGCCTGAATGAATGATGCGTAGTTGGTTAATTTATTTACTAAATCCCTATCATACAATGGGTACAAACGACGCTCTTCCATGAGGCAGATATTACTAGTGATTTTTAGTTACTCAAATATTTTCAAATTTTCCTTAAAGTACTCCGTATTTTGCTTTAAGGTGGGTTAGATTGCTCCAATATGAAATAAAAACGTCATGACATTATGTTCAAAGTCACTATTACTATTGCACACACGTTTTCACTAAATGCACACATGCAGAAACTTACCCGCACACTTGCACCATTGTTTAAAAATTACTTAATTTTTATTTATTATGAATAATATTGTATGTAATAACTGGCTGGTTTATTTATTAACCTACAGCGTATATAAACGCCAATTTGAGATATCGATAAAAATATTCTTTACGTCCAAAAAATCTCTACATATGTATTTCTGATCGGCAGTGTGTGACCTTCTAGTCTCAATCACTTTCAATATTTTCTTTATTGCAAATTCCTTTTACAATAGTACTGTTGTTGTATCGAATAAAAACGGAACATTTTATATCAAATGGCAGTTTGGTACACTATTATTATGTATTAATGGTACATACATAATAATATACATTAATTCAAAGAACCTTTTCATGGTACTTATTCTCTAGTAAAAGTAAAATCGCCATAAATGAACGTCTGTTTTATTTATTCTTTGCTTCTATATATTCTCAAATCGGTGTTTTCTGTTATTTTTATGCCTTTTGTCCCTTCGCCATGTTATTATATCGAAAACATACTTATTATGTCTTTGTTATATTATTAGGTTAACTACGAGTATGTAATCTCCATCACTGTCGAATCTAGTATTTTTTATTGGAAATTCCTATTGTTTTAACGTTATTTGTTTATTCATATTGTGTTTAATGTAATAAATCAGCCGTATCGAAATTTGTTGTTGTACACAAATTGCACATTGCTTGTTTCTACTTAGTCAAATAATATTAAATATTAAATTGAAATGAAATGTGAACTTTGTGTACTCTTTTAATGTTTCAACTAACTGTTTCGCATTGTTGTCTCTGGGAACTTATTGTAAGGACGTTGTTTATTTCTTTTTCAGAAAAAGCGTCTCGAGGAGGTAATGTACAAGAAAGAACGAGCGGCGTGCACACATACTTTTCCTTTTACATTTTTACTTTTTTTACCCGCCGCCCTCCCAAACACAGACCTATCTGCGGGCAACATGACAATTCATTGAGCGTAGTTGCTTAGTTTACTGAAAAGACTTGATAAGATAAAATTTTAAAGCTAGCATTCAATTAACTTAATATATTACCTAATTGTGGAAGGAGACAATTTTTTATATGTATATTTTTTATGTTATTAAATGGTTTTAAATCCAATTCTTTGAATGATACTTTAATTTATATAAAAATTTTACCTGCTTATAAAGGAGAAGCAGGCTAGATTTCTAAATTGCGAAGTGGTTTGAATGAACAAGAATATTTTTTTATAGATTAAAGCTTATACAATTTTGAGTTCTTAGACCATATCGTTCCTATTCTACGTAATTTGGTCAAATCAGACCTGAAGCGCCTGTACGCTTAACACACAGTGTACACAAAACGGTAAAATAATAAGTAGGTAAGGTATACGTTCCTGTGTTTGACACTGACCCAATATATGGCACTTTCAATCTTATGTCATGATGACAGAGATGATTAATAGGTGTCATCTATTGGGCACTAAGGTGTCGGGCACTGAAACGTTTACCTTACTCATAACTAAAACTAACCCATATCTACACAGAAATCAATGAAATATTTCCTTAAGCCCAGTCTCTCGATTTTACCCTATGCTTGACTTGTCTAGGCGAAGAAGGCCAAACAGGCCGAGATCGACCGCAAGCGCGCGGAGGTGCGCAAGCGCATGGAGGAAGCCTCCAAGGCCAAGAAGGCGAAGAAGGGTTTCATGACCCCGGAGAGGAAGAAGAAGCTCAGGGTGAGTGTCAAAAACATGCAAGCTCTAAATCTTTTATCCTAGTTCCAAGTTAGCAAATGATTGTAATGTCAGGTTCTACAATTTGATACAATAAATGTGACTACTTAATAGTTGCTGCTGCGTAAGAAAGCAGCTGAGGAGCTGAAGAAGGAACAGGAGCGCAAAGCGGCCGAGAGGAGGCGCATCATTGAGGAGAGGTGTGGTAAACCCAAGAACATTGAAGATGCAAATGAAGGTAAATATCCCTCCGCTTCAGCGATCCTTGTATATCTGTTCGATATTAAAGTAGCAAATACATTTTAAAACACTTTCTTTCCTTGTATGTAGAATAAAGCACTCAAAGTTTATTTTTATCATACACATCACATCGTCAAACCACTGTGCTGTGTATCTGTTTCACCAATTACCCATGTGCATACATGTATGTGTCACGTTATAGATGATGTTAGGAGGATTTGCAAAGAACACTACGATCGCATCAATCGCCTTGAAGACGAAAAGTATGACCTGGAATACATCGTTAAAAGAAAAGATCATGAGGTAGTGAGACGAGTCCAACTGGAGCAGCTCTCTTTTGAAAAACTCACCAAACTGACATCTCTTCACTTTCATATTTAACGTTATTTGTGATGTCGCAGTGGCGTGTTTCTCTCCGTCTGGTTAACTGATTAAACTCTGCTCTGGGTCGCCGGGAGCCTGCTGCTCCGGCCGACTCGTATCTATCCTAACGCGTATCTACTTCTTCTAAAGCTCCATGTGAAGTATTTGATTGTTGTGCGTGCTGACTACCTTCTATTTCCGATATTTATATCAATCTTTCTTTCGAGTCTCACATCATATTTTAACCAATACGTGCTCGTTGTAAGCTGTCGGTGGATAGGGTCCAGGGCGGAGACTGGCGCGGCGGGCGAACCCTTAGTAATCCTTAAGTTATTTTATAGCGAGTCTAACAAGCATCATAACCGGGTACCATCAGCGTATCACCAAGCTCGAAGAGGAGAAGTACGATGCGGAGGTCGAAGTAGCCCGCAAACAGCTCGAGGTCTGACCTGGTTTGGACTCAACGCAGTACATAATACGCAATTAATTCAGAGTAGTTCATGCCGATAATGTGACTAGTAATAAATTTGTTTGTTTTCGCAGTCAACTCATAATTACCACTTGCGGAGCTGAAAGTAAAAATACCGACATCCCTAACAGTGTGGATAACAAATATAAGTCTAAACGCTAAAATAACATTGAGCCGTTGTAGCCAACGAAGTCTGTCTGTGACAATAAACACGTTAGCGATCATAGAGGCGCCTGCGCCTGCGCGGCACAATGTAGCTTCGCTTTCGCTTCATCCTCCGCCAGCCGCAGTCCCAGCGTCGTGTCCCACACCACACAATGACTATTATAATGTTTACTTGAAATTGTGATTGTATTTTTCCTTAGCGGAACTGCAGACGATATGTCAAATGTACTGGCACAGAATATACAACCTTGAGGGGGATAAATATGAACTAGAACGAGCGATTGAAATTAGGAAAATGGAGGTAAACTGAATATTAGGATTGGGAATGCATTATGATATGAGTTGATACTGATTTAGTTGTTGCGACATGACATGATAGTTGTACGGCTCAACGCACACATGCACACGTCGCTCCACGTCGACAGACTCTGGTCACTCACACCGATGCCCATGCTCATTCTGCTGGCTCAATAATCTGTCTTTCCTTTTTCTTTAGCATTGCTCAAGAGAATAATACAGGAGTATTATGACCGCATGTATGTGTGTGAGGGCCAGAAGTGGGATTTGGAACATGAAGTCAGGAAAAGAGATTATGAGGTATTGACCAATACTTTATAACCATTGTTAATATCACAGTCATCGATATGTAACAAACGTGCGCGTGTGACAAATCGTGTACATTGTTAACGCTTTGTAAGTTTTCGGTTGTTTTGTTGTTGAGTTGTAAATAATAGTCGTTCGGAAGCCGCCGGTAGTGCTGTATAGAGCAGGAGTGTGACGTAGAACGACATCGGATGCACGAACACAGCCCAGCTACGGTAAGGCGTGCGGTGCAAAATCGATCACGGCTCGTCATCCGACAGGAGCTTACACCGCTAACTACACTAACGATAGTAACCGCCCGCTCGGCGAGACGTAACAGTAACCACACACTCACCACTCAGCCACGCGGCGCCCCGGGCACCGTTGCATGCTCGCGTAACATCATCACTCGTCACTCATGCCATCTTCATGCGCCGCGCCATCTCGAATACGTACAGATGATCGTACCAGACAGCCGAGTACTCGACGTAAGGTAGCTTCATAAGCTTCCTTCTATCTATTTGCTACTCTTTGCATGTTGCATGACATTTAATCTTATACTTAATATGTTCTAACAATCGACGCATCCGAGTCCGTATTAACCGATCCCTAAAATAGTATGGCACTTATATAATATCTTAAACAGTGTGACAGCTAAAGTAACAATCTGGCTCCGACGCTGCAGCCAGTGTGACGCTTCGCGTGTGTTGCCGAGCTTAGTGGCCTACTGAATTTTCTCTTTTTTATGATAACAATTAGATTTGACGTTCAAGTACAATTGGAACGCTGGACTTGTTCCTCTATTGGCACACGCAAGTGCATAGTGTAAGTGAAACTTCTTGTTCCAAATCTCCAACTTTTCATGTACGTGCCGATGCCGTCATTTCCGCGCGAAATGTTTTTGCGTGTTCGGTTGCTGATATCCGCCCCATAAACCTTTTGCCATCATACCCTTTGTTACATTTTAGACACGGGTTGTGTTTAAATAGAAAGTGCCATGCTCTGGTCGATGTTGCCCTTCCTTCCCTGACCAGTCGAGCGACCTCCGGTCCAGCACTCGCACGGGACACGGAGTGGTGTATACTATGCTCACTTGCGAGTCCAGAGACACATACATATCTCAATCACTATCCACATTCTCAACTCAGGATCGATTTTGCACCGTTAATCCATTATACACATGCGATGTCATACTCATACATTGAATGTCGATATTTAGTAATTGATGAAACGTACGTTTCGGGTAGAAACCTCACCTCACTGTTCATACAGCGCTCAATATGCTACCACCTTGATCACTCGACGCAGGCAGTCAAGCAGTCCGCTGAACACTATTACTAGCACGAGGCAGCGTCGAAGGAGTACGATATTGTTGGCGCTGTGTTGCACATGTAAAATATTGCACTTGATGTTAATTAGTACATGAGATGTGGAGACAGGTGCTGCTGGGGACCAGCTACCGATGACGAGGCACGATAAGTAGATTTTTGCACGAAAGTAGAACAAACTGGAATAGTGTACTTGGTATATAATGTAGGACAAAGAGCACAGGCTAAAGATATAAAGGCATAGTGTATTAGGATATGGGACTGACCTATACCGATCTTCTACTTACAGACAACAGAAGTAATTGACTCTGTATACAGCTCGCTAATAACACTGCCTAATCTTCGCTCAGCTATATGTATCTTGTTCTGTGCTTTCTTGTATTATTGACCGAGCATAACGGCCGGCTTAAAGTAAATCAAACGCGTGGAGTTCAGCTTTTGTGATTTCTTCTATGACTGTGTTGCATGACTTTGTAATCATGTATAACATTTTCTCAACTACCTCTCATTTTACAAGTTTTTTTGAAATAAGAACAAATAAAAAGGTCGAAAATAACATCGTTGATAAATGGATTAAAGTTTTTTTCATGTAGTAAATAAACTTGTGGAATGTAGCTTTGCATGAAAAATACTATTTTGTGTAACGTCATACTTTTAATGTTATGATAATTTCATTTTATTGTAAATATTTTCATTAATCAATGTTATCAGTCCTGCCAATTTAAACATAGATTCAAAATTATTCTGCTGTTACTGTCTACTCTTCTTATATCGAGATTTCAAGATAACGATTGTTACCACTATTATTAACAATGTTTTATATACGTATAAACCTACTCTTTCTTATTTTTAATGGTCACCTACTTTCTACTAAGTATATTGCTACCCAATATTATACCTTTAAACCTTTCTAAATGAGTTTTGCTTAACAGATCTCCGACCTGAACTCTCAAGTCAATGACCTCAGAGGCAAATTGTAAGTATCATTCACATCCTTATTTCAATTTTTAAACTATAATTAATATGGACTGAGAACAAATCATAGTTAAAAAGTTCATAGAAACAGCGGATGTGCCTGTGAATACGATTCCTTGTAATGATATTCGCGACGGAGTGTCAGGAGCTCGGGGGCTCTTGTCTGCTCTTCACTCTCTTTGTTGTAGACGTGCGCGTCACACGCGACTGGTAATGAACGTTTCTCTGTATGCGTATAATTTAATAATTGCAGTCGCTTATAATTAGTAGATAGAGCGACATTGCGCATATTCACAAGGAAAAAAGGTTGAATGTTCTTAAAAATAGAAAAATAGTGCTATGCTCGTACTCATCAGTCTCACAGTTAGCTGACCATTGGTAGAACTTATCTCATTGCAATAAGGTTCACAAATAATAAGTTAACTGTGATGCTGATAGTACAGTACCTACGCGTTCCTGAGACATTCTTTCTTGAAACAAATGACTTTTATGAAATAATTCTTATTCTTTCTCCAGCGTCAAACCTACACTCAAGAAGGTGTCCAAATACGAGAACAAATTTGCCAAGCTCCAGAAGAAGGCCGCCGAATTCAACTTCCGTAACCAGTTGAAGGTCGTCAAAAAGAAGGAGTTCACCCTTGAAGAAGAAGACAAAGAGGTAAATGAGCTTTATATTATTTCTATGATAAATTCTCAGAAAACATTATGGAACCCAATAAAAGGAGGTCTTCAAGTCGGCGATAATTGACCAGAAACCATCAAATATTTTGTCATTTTATGATAAAATTTAATGCTGCTTATGGCCTGAGAAGCCTGATGATACAATTCCATTTCATAGCGAAATTCGTTCACAATATTGGACTGCACAAGTCACACCACACAAGATTTGGAAATGTTACATTCGTACTCTAAGGTGTCCAACAATTGTTGCTCGACTCAAGATTCCTGATTCTAAGATTATATTCATACATTGAGTTTATTTCTATTTTAAGTAGTTTTTGCTGTTTTCAATTGAATATCATTGTATTTAAGCTGAAATCATTAGGAGTGTACGGACATCTTTAGTATTAATTAACCAAAATTATTTTCTAAAAAACTTAAATTTTTCCTAAAACTGTCATGTGACATCATAGGTACATAGCTTTCGATACTTAGTAACCTAATCAATGGTTCGTAACTCAAGCTAGGTAACAACATTACCGACTCGAGTTACATTATTATTTACCTTTTCTGGAAATAACCTCTTCTCTACTAAAATTCTACAGGCCAAGAAAGCGGAGAAAGCTGATTGGGCTATCGGCAAGAAGTAAACACTGTAACAACATCTCACAAACCTAACCCATCTATATAACACCTGCAAATGAAATCGATGGATATTATTTATTACAAATTATTATAAGAATATATTTCTACTAATTATAAACAAAAACGAGGCTTATTTCTAATTTCCTTGTCATACCAAATATAAATAAGGTGAGAAAAGTTTGGATGATCAAGTTGGTTGTTCTTAAATCATAAGCTTTATTACGCTTAAGTCTATGTTCTTAAAGTATATTTTTTACTCGAGTATCAAGCGAGTCCCTGCTTCGCAATTCCCTAAATGTAATTTTTTACGTAGGCAGCAGAGTCCTACGAAATAAGGTGCTAATATTTACTTCTTTAGCTTTTGTAACTAACTTTGTAAATGTTTCCCCGTAGTTATCATTTACATAAATTAGTATATAATAAATAAATCAGTCGTAGTCCCGAGTACAAACTTTGTAAGAATTAAGTTAATCAATTTCAGTGTGTTAGGTACAGTCCTGATTGAGTAACAACTCGAAACAATACACTAGTCCGAAACACACGCCCATAATACTATAGGTATATGATTAAATGAGGTATAGCGATATGTCAACGTTACCATGTTTCACAGGGCGGAGTTGGAGGCAAGGTAAATACTTACAGAGAGCATACCAGCACCACGATGTAGATATATATTACTTGGGCATACGAAACACGTGGCACGCTGTATATATTTCTTATCACGGCTTTACGAATGATGTAAATCAGTTCCATAATAGCAGCTGGTAGCAAATTTAGTTTTCTTTTGTAGTTACACGAACTTTGCCGATAATATCTTGACACGACTTTATTTCTTGCACTTTACTATCTTGCTTCATCCTTAGTGCGGGGATGAGTAGAATGGTAGTCTGACTTAGAAATATTGCCTGTTAGTGCTACACAACGCCGAATAGGGCGTCTATGATTCTTGAGTTCGTCGAATACTTTTTGGTCTCTTGGAAGCCGTCCTAGGAATTTGTACTTGGTAGTGTGTGCAAAGAAGCTTAAATGTGTGTAACTTGCTGAACAGTTATACGGCAATGATTGGAACAGTGTTTTATTCGATAAGCATTGTATATAATAGCTGCACTCAAGGGAGCAAACGGTAGATGCAAATGACTGACGTCAAGCGTGGTATGTACGTTACGTACTATATACACTGGGCGCCCCGCGCTACATATTCAATTTTTCACTTTGCTCCTGCTCAGTTGTGACCTTTAGCAGTCGAAGGATATAAACGGAGTAGCAAGAGGAAAAGTTGATCGAGAACACTTGGTAGCTCCGACGTGTTTTATCTAGTGAGATGGTAGTCGGCTACAAGAAGGGGATTTGTCTGATCCATTTGTTTCCTTGAGCTGTTGTACGAAACTGGTAAACGCATTTGTGTAAATACCTAGAAACTTATTTATGTACAGGCTTCGTATGTGTGAGCGTGAAGTAAATATAGCCAGGCACGAGATCTTATTGGCAGTGTAAACTGTCGAGTGAAGAAGTTTTGCAATTGTATACTAATGCCATGTTTAATTTTTTACAGAAAAAACCAGACTGGTCGAAGGGCAAGCCCGGCGATCAGAAGGTAAAAGAGGAAGAGGTTGAGGCATGAAGTGTTTACATTTCCTACCAAAACTATATGTGACCTTTGTCGTATTCCAGCAGACCTTATTGCCATAACTGTCTCAAATTCAATGTGATCACCCACCCTGTTTTAAGGCTAGTCCGATCCATGGGGACATTCCTTCCCAGTTCAGCCTATGGCAATAGTTCCTCCATTATTGTATGTATTGTCTAAACCAATCATGTCTACCATTTCGAACATGTAATTTAATAATTATTTATTACAATAATGTTTTTATAAGATATTGATACGTTTAATAAAATTAATATTCTGTATTATGTCATGTGTTGTCTATGTGTCTTTGATACCTTGTCTCCCTCTTCCTGCATCCCGTAGAAGTATGTAAAAGTATTTGTTGTTTATTTTTGTGTCCGTTTAGTGAAAAGATACTATATCAAACCAATACTAGAAGAAATACCTTTACTAATGACAATTATTTCCGTGGAATCAATTTCGTTATTGTTTATTGAAATCGAACGTATAAATATGTTAATTAACCTTGCAACCCTTTCCTTCTTTCTTTTTTTTCCTTTCCTTTGGAATAGGTACTTTGTCCAATAAATGTAAAATATACGAGTGATATTATGTAAAACGAAAGTACCATAAATACTGATACAGTCAGCCAGTAGTCTAACCTTAGGTAGAACCTTTATATACAAAACTGCTCTGACACATTGCTTTGATGTGAGGGAACATGTCCCCTCTTTGGCATCTTTGTGTCTAATATGTGACAACAATGACAAAAGTGGGGATACATGGCGGGTAGAATATTGGCCCTGAAGCGCATGAAGATAATATATTACACAGTAGGTAACATAGTGCATAAAATTTTCCCCTGTAGAAGTATTTAACCACCCCGTTTTCGTAAGATACTATTAAGAGGCATTCGTTGGCTAAAGGGAATAATTGCAATAAATTTCATGCTTAATCGTTTCAATCTTGTAAACACAACGTTGTGACGCACAAAAGAGCTGACCTGTAAAAGAACATCTGGCTTTTTACTCACTGTTCTTCAAATATTGGCTAGCCTTTACTGGCACTGTTGATATAATGCCAAGTTTTACAGAATGATTAAAGTAGTGGAGGCACTAGTGCATATCTAAGAAAACAGTGGAAGCATGCCAGAACTCCTTCCCGAATACACGAATAATATACATCAATTGTATAGTGTCTTGTCTGTAACCAAAACAAATTATAGCGGTCAAATTACACCTATAAAAAAATGCAAGTGGTTGAATTGTAAAAAAGACTGTATACAATAAAATTAGTTTAAAAAGTAAGTAAAAATTAAAAAAATAGAAACTCAATAACAATCTGCCACTTGTTTTATACTTAAATATGTATTCATAAAAAAGAAACTGACCAGTACAGACCAGACAGTATCGCATGATAGTATTGTAGGTACTGTTTTCGATGACTGACAAAAAGAAAGGGAAAAAGTGTATTGTTTTCGACGATTATCATCGTATAGTTTGTAATCATTGTAGCTACATTTAACAACATTGCTACTTAAACTTATACTACCTAAAGTATGACAATGCAAAGAGTTGTCCAACGAAAGATGAGAGGAATTGTGAAAAAATTGTCTCAGCAATATTTTTTTGTTTTTTTTTTCTAAAAACCATATCAAAATAGACTCTATGATCCTACGAAAATGGCCAGCCATTATCGCAAACAATTACAACACAAAGCAATCTTGACATTTTCTTAAAACGAGAAAAAGTTTCAAGATAAAAGCAATTAAATACCTATGTTTTAATGACCAGTCAAGGGCAGGGACCGATACCGGTATTTTTAAAAAACCCTGAATTAGCCCAATATTTTGGATTATTTTTTGCTCTTTACGTAGGGCTGAATCATGTATTTAGGTAACAACGTCGTATTATTAGATTGTCCCATTAAAAACGAAATAATGAACCGGTGACCGTAATAATACCGGTATTTTTCTATGGAGAAAATACCGGTATCCGATCCCTGGACTCAAGGGAGCTACAAAGGTATAACCAAAGCCAACTTGCTATCTTCGTTTGTAATGCTAGTGGGTTTTCCGTGTCACACTGTATCTCAGAATTATGTGAACATTCCGGTAAGTTTGAATTAAGAACCATCTTACTGTAGCCTAATTCTCGTCGAAATGCAATTATTGATGCTTTTATAGAGTCTCATAATATAGTTGCGTTGCTTGCGTTTCGTTGGGAATGAAAATTGGGTCTTCTTACGCATTAACCTTCAGCACGAGTTGTATTTTCTGTAGGATTGCACTCTCCAAAAAACGAATGTTACATCATTATATAGCCGCCCAAAGGCCTGAAATTAGGTATCTTCCTTTTTAATTATATTTATATCTTTCAAAATTGAAACAAAGTTACTTACATTTATTTTGTTTTATTTAATTCCAAGACATAATAAACTCTATTCTATTTCCTGCTACAGTATATTAAAATTCCATTGCCAATATTCATATTAATTTCTCATATTACATCATTTCCAGTGTAAACAATTTCGTAGCACTCAATTATATGCTAATAACTTGTGAAAATGCGACTGTAGGGGAAAGCGCCTATGAAACGAGCGCCCGCCTGGCGGGTTCCCTGCGCCGAAAGCATTAAATCCCGTTAGGTTTTTTTTTGGAATCAGTGGTTGCGAAAGCCACCATAACTTTTCACTTGTCACGTACTCTTACTTTTCCAACAAACTATTTTACATATGTGTATATAATTATGTGTATTTTCTTATGCAAAATTTTTCATATATACCGTATAAACACAGTAAAC
Organism: Epiblema foenella; assembly: GCA_963556455.1. Lineage (NCBI taxonomy): Eukaryota > Metazoa > Arthropoda > Insecta > Lepidoptera > Tortricidae > Epiblema > Epiblema foenella. Next base: position 7,190,968 of record OY747099.1, on the reverse strand, counting down.
CAACTAATTATTAAGATATAAAAACGATTTTTTTTTCTACAGAAAATATATTTCTATGCTAACGTTACAAAAAAGCTAGGTACTTAGTGTACAAATTACAGTAAATTGCTTCAAAAACGATCACGCTAACCAAAAACTGCGCTTTCATTGAAGCTTCCTAAAGTGCTTGTGATTATCTTAAAGTGAGCAACATACAGCGACGCATCTGCTTTATTAAGGGGCAACTAACTCCCAATGACCTTCGACCAGTAACTCTCCGTCTTCTCGTGTTTTTATGGCTTATCGTATAAAGACAACGAGATTTACCGAAATTGTATACCATATTTAGTTCAAAACTCACTGTCTTCGGGATATATGACATCAAACTTTCGCAATTTTAGGCCCAAAAACCAGTTTTTTGGACGTAACTTTTGTGAAGACGAGTTAAAAATCTGGCTCATTCAATTGGAGATAAAGGATTGAAGAACCGATAACCGTTTGTACCATAAATATATCTATAGTTATGACGGAGCAGTATCAACTCAAAACTCGTTAAAAAATAATGAACAGCGCGTGGAGCCCCTTAAATTTTATCTGTTAAATTTCGGGAAAACACGTCAAGTTAAATACATTCGTTTACCAATTGAAGTGATTCATAAAACTGCACGACTTAATAATATTATGAGCGTTTAACAAATAAACCATTACCAATTAAATATGACCTTTTAAATTATCAAAAACAAATGAAAATGCCGAAATTCAGTATAAAACTCTATCAGGACGACAAAATAACATTTAGCGTCCTTACCAATCATAAAAAGCTTACCTATTAATTTTACTTTGAAGGAATAGTTTTTATAATTAAACAGAATAGAATAAAAAAAATGCTATATTAAAGTAACACTATGATAATGGTATTATTTTATGCGCTTGAGTTATCAGTATTTTCAAGCTTACCGCTTAATGCTTCAGAGTTTGTTGCATTTTTTTTCTCCAGACGTTTAAAGTTATGTTACATACAGGAAGGGGAAGCGGCAGCAGCTCCAGCCGAGGGTGCCGCTGCGCCCGCGGAGGGTGGTGCTCCCCCCGCGGAAGGTGCACCCCCAGCGGAAGGTGCACCCCCAGCGGAAGGTGCACCTCCGGCTGAAGGTGCCCCTCCGGCGGAGGGCGCGCCGCCCGCGGAGGGGGCCCCTGCTGCTCCTCCAGTTGAAGGGGCCTCTGACGCACCCCCTTCGGAAGGGGCCCCAGCAGCTCCTGCAGAAGGAGCTCCCGCAGAAGGAGCAGCAGCAGCGGATCCAGCAGGTATTTCGTTATTCAGTATCTTATAGTATCATTATTATTCGTAAAGCTTTGGGTGTGAATATTTTTTTTCCAACAGCACCACCAGCGGAGAGCACAGCGCCCGTTGCAGACGCACCACCGGCAGAAGGTATTTTTTTTTTTGAAACCATTTAAAACTATTTAATATGCACAGATACCCATGAATACAACACTTGTCTAGTTATTTCATGTTAGATTTTGTTTAGTTAAAAACCTACCTAAAAACATATTTGAGAGGGATTAGCACAACTGACGTCACGAGGCGACGAGAGACCAGAAAATCTACCCTCCCCTTTTTAATTTGCACAGTTCGAATGAGCCATGTGTCGGTGAGACGTGCGCGACACGACTTGACAGAAAAATGTGCTAGCCCTGGTCTGAGCAAACAGTATAATCGTCTGAATATCAGCATTTTTTCTTTCGAATGGCATTATTGTTGATGTGATCGTGTCGACAACATTTAATGCAATAGAATGCACCAAATACTCGTAATGAAAGAAACGAAAATATCTTGCTCAATTTCCAATTAGAACAAGAAGAAGTAATAAATAAATTGTTTTCAAGGAGCCGCTGTTGACGCACTGGCAGCCGCACCGGCAGAAGGTACAAAGCCAGGAAAATTGTCGCTAGTCGTCCTGTAGAAATAGAACAGACTAGAATTTGACGTGCCGTATGTGTGTCTATCAGCTAGTTGATTACGTAACGTGGCAAACTTAGAATAAGTAGATCTAATTGTCATGCATAGTATAGAAAATTACATTTAATCTTACTCACGCTCAACAACGTTACGTCACCAACGCTTGGTCTTCACTTCCTTGACAGTCTTCCCCTAAGAGTACTAATAGGGATGTTGACACAAAATAAGAAAATCAAGAAGTTCGAATTTTCTCGAATATGGATTAAATTCTTAAGCAAAACAGCGAAAAAAGTAACTCAAAAGAATAAATAATTACATAATTATAAGTCTTCAAAGTTTTAAGATGAGACATACTCTGTTCCTTTTCTGCAAAACGGACATTTGTATTGGAACGATCGTCATTTACTATGGCGCTCGTGGTCAATGACGTCACTTATCTGTCGCGCTTTCTCTCTCTAACCAGCAACATTAAAATGGTTATGGATTTTTTATTTTTTGAGAAATTTGAGTAGGATTTTCACCATTTGGCATATTTTTTTGCCTTGTTTCTTTTGGAGTAGTCTTATGGAGTAGTAAAATTTGGAGTCAACATCTCTATTTGCCATACATTTCGGTTAATAGGTATACGTGAAGATAGTCGACCATTTTTACTTGTAGGTCCAGTAATGGACGGTGGAGGATTATTGTCAAGTTGGTGAAATAGGGGCGTCACTGGCTGCATGTACTAAAAAGTTGTGACCTAAATGTACATAATATATGTACTTACGTTTAGCAATATTTGTCGACTTATCAAAATAGAAAAATCGTGCAAGGGTTTCGTACCACTACCTATAAAAACGGCAAAAAAATCACGTTTGTTGTATGGGAGCCCACTTAAACATTTATTTTATTTTGTTTTTTAGTATTTGTTGTTATAGCAGCAACAGAAATACATCATCTGTGAAAATTTCAACGGTCTAACTACCACGGTTCATGAGATACAGCCTGGTGATAAACGGACAGAGAGACGGACAGACAGCGGAGTCTTAGTAATAGGGTCCCGTTTTACCCTTTGAGTACGGAACCCTAAAAACGATATAATTTTCATTCGAAAGACAAACTTTTGATGAAATGACAGCATATCAAATAGATATGGAATACTAGTAGAATCAATAGCTGTCACGTAATTAAGAGCAGTAAGTAGCTATATCTATTCATTCACATCTCGGTTTGTCTAATAATTTGAGATTCCTTTCACTGTCACAAAGAAATATGTTTCGAACCAGAACCAGTAAGCAAATAATAATACAGATGTAGTGCAAAATGATTTTCCTTCGTACTTTATCGGAAAAGTTCATATTTATCGTGCTCTCTCAATTAGCTTCAGTACCCATCCTACAGGCGTAGGGGTAAGTCGCATCAACAGACCAATATATATATAGAGTGGCTAACACGCAATTCAAATATTCACTACCGTAAACCGGGGTTACTTTCAAATTGAGGGGCGACTTTAAATATTCAGTTTTTATGCCGTGTTTTACTTTTTTATTTAGTTAACCTTGACTCAAGTTATACATTCGTTAATTTCCTAAGTATTTACTAAACTCAATCAAACTAGTAATACTTAGTGATGAATATCTTAGTGTTTTATATGTATCAAAGTAGCCCCGTTTTTTCTTAAAGTCACCCCACTTTACGGTATAGTTTTGGTTATATTTACAGTTTACTTTGTCCTATTTAGCACATAAGATGTACAAGTTGTTTTACAATTAAATTGTATACTTTTTTAATAATGTGTGCTAAATAAATACATTTCCATTCTATTCTATACTTATAAAAAGATTGTATTACCATGCTGAAACCTCAAAAACGGGGGGGACAGAAAATAGCAAATTCAAAAATAGCAGTAACTAGAGTATTTTGGCAAAGTTCAACAGCGAATTTCGGACGCAACGAGCATATCTAAACCTACAATAAGATTTTTTTTTGAACCAGGAAGGAGAATATTTCCCAATAATATTTATTTTGTTGTACTTTATGTTTTAAAGTGAAGATAATGTTTCGTTTACTAATGACAATAAAACTGAGTATTTTCAAAGTTATTGAAGGTGATTGTAACGTCTCTATATTATACAATAACATTTTTCACTTTGACATTTGACACTAAACACTAAAGTTCCATAATAATGGATATGAAAACGTCACTCATTTAATACAATCATAGATTGACAGTTCGGGTGCCATCGTATTCCGATTGAGATCCGAGTTTTCCCGAAGGAAAATCAATTTGCAATACATCTGTAAGAGTTTTTCCTATTTGTTGTCTAATTTAATTTGCTTTCAATTATTTAATTGTCTAAGTTACGGAGGTTGCTCATGTAGTAAGCTGTCAGCCGGTTCAAACAATTTCTTAATTTAGCCGTATAAAAGCTTTTCCGCCCCTCATGGGCGCACTCGTATAGGGAATCTATTATATAATATACTAGCTTTTGCCCCGCGACTTCGTTCGCGTGAACTTCTACTGACTTAATAATACCAATATAGGTACATATGTATGTATGTTGGTAATAGGTACTGACTAAGTAGGGCAGACGTTAAATACATATTTCATTCCAAGCAGGAGAACGCCGTCGTCTCGATCTCGATCCCATATAGCATTTATGCGTATGATTTATTTTTGATGATTTCTTATACTATGTAACAAAACACTAATGACTGCTAAGAAACTACCTCATCACATACATGTAGCATAGTGGTGTCACGGTTTGATGTTGCGTACGTCTACACATACGTTCTTGTTCGATGACGTTACCCAATTCCTTACTTTCCGACCCTTAGTACTGACATGCTCGATGTAGCGGCTACAGGAGAAGATATAATATGCTTGAATCGAACAAAAATTTTGATGTTTCTCGAAATGCAAAGTGGTAGGAGTCCTTCATTATAACCCAAGATTTTTAATGTCCTGCAACAATATGATACGCTCTACTTTCAGTGAAAACCTCTACGCATTATTCCTCGGTAGGAAAATTAATTGAACACTTCTAGTTTATTAAGAAAATGTTTTTATAGGTACTTGTACTACTAAGACAAACATGTTTACAGAAATTTTTAGCACCCTATCAAAATATCTCTAAGAAATTCTCCCTTTATCGTAAGTATTTTTCTAGTGAAAGTTCTACCTCCAAAACGTACAATCGAACCTGTGACATCCTGACATACGCAGCCAATCGCTTTAACTGAGCTGTCTAACAACAAATAATCACACTCGGTTACCAAGTTTTTCAACCAGTTCTCTCTTACAAAGCCTGGGGAGGCGTACGCATTCCTTAACTTCAATTTATAATTTTCGTTAGCAGATGTTAATGCTTAAAACAATAGTAATATTCTTAAGTGCAGATGCTTAACAGCGCACATTATAGTTTTACAATTATATAAAAAAAAAATTGTAAGCCCGAAGACTGAGAGGTAGAATGCTGCCTGAAGTTACTTTTCTCCTTGTAAGTAGCCACTTTCTACAATATCAAGCTAGGACGATTGACTTTTATTTTCTTTTCTAAGAACCTAAAAATTGAAATTCCTCAATATCTGCCATGTACCTCCTAATTCCAATACATTCGAAACAAAGCCTGATAAAACCGGCGGACAGCTGAAGACCGAATTTAGGTGGACACTGGACGACCATAGGACAAAACCTGTTCATATACCTACTACTTGTACCTCCCAGTGATTTGATTGTTTATAACTAATCAGCTAGGTAATCACTGTTTTCATGTTACCCACAAGTATTTTGGATAAACTTACCTGAAGTAACCAAAAACATTTGTAATAGTTTCTATGGGTCCGTAGGACAGACACAAAATTACCACGCCGGCGAGGACGTCCACCGCACGATCGCGACAACACGGACACATATAATCCCTATTTGTCCTGATTCCGCTGCATACCGGATAGAGTCGGGCCTAGCTGAGTTCCTTGCTGGACTCTTCTCAGCTAGGCTAGGTTCAGTGAACCAGCGACAAAAATCCCAGTAGTTCGATTCCACCTACATACACTTCAGATTTGGTTGAAGCCGCTCAACCAATCTCACTGGAGCGCACACTCTTAGGCTCGGTTTTATAAAGATTCGTTAGACCTTATGTCGGTTTTTTATGTCAAAAAATGTACTGAGTTACTGAAATTTGATCTGACATTTGGTCTAACGGACGTTTATAAAACCCGGCCTTAGAGTATTCCAGTGTTTAAACCGCCCGCATGGTCGTGTCGGAGGTTTCCCCTGGATTGTCCCCAGGCCACTCTCCAAGCGCGCACTCCTATTACTTTATTGGTCCCGGCCTATAAAGCCACAGCCAGGTTCAAAAAAAATATTCTCATCATAATCAATTGGTAGCGACATTACTGTTTGTAACTACGATGATAAAAAACTTTACATGCAAATACGTACTTTATCATAGCCACTATAAGACTCAAATTATTAAATTGTGCAAGTGCGAAATAATCTTTATTAGTTTCGATTCGACTTTGCCGAATGTCATCTGTGTAATGCAATGAATTAGTGTAATGGCACGTCTCTGACACGCCAAACGTCAAATATCGTGATATTTATATCCGTCTAGACTCGCCTCACGATACTTTTCCTTATTTTATCTTGACCCTACGATTCGTGACAACTATGTGCATATTTGGAGCTCAGACTTACACTGGTTCATCTGAGGCGAATGTTCGTACTTCAGCGGGCATCGTAAATATCTACAGGACTGAGGGACTACCGCGAAGCTGGTTCATAGATTCAAATTCCGACTCCGAATTTATAAATTAGAGGGACGATGAAGGGATAAAAATCCTATATGTTTATTCAGTCTATAAACTCATTACATACCAAGTTTCATCATAATCTGTTTAGCCGTAACAAATATCCAAACATCTAAACATCCGAACTTTCACATTTATAAGATTAGTGGGAATAGTGGGAATTACTGGGATTTAGTGGGATTTTGTATGGCCTCAGATAAGACCGTTATCAATCACACTCGACAACTCTGACAACGTTCTAGGTGACCACTGAAGACATATCAATTTTAGGTAGACGGAGGCAGGTAGGCAATGTTGACAGCGACTGACTAACATAATTAAATCTCTCATTTCAAACAGTTACTATGGGTAGAGGGATTTTTGGTTATTTGTCGCTAATCCCCTAAGCACTTTCCACTCTTCATTTTTTCACATATTATCTGTTGTTTATTGTACAGTTTTTGAATGGGATTATTTTAGGTTGGCCTCCAATTATATGCTTACTAATTTTCAAGCCTTTAAGTCACGAATTGAAGAACTTCTCATACAAATTTCACGCTCTGTTTTCACCCCCTTTCATCCCCAATCTGTATGATTTTTAGAGCCTATAACCTGGCCGATGGTCCATTAAACTTATTAGTGAGGGTTGTACTAAAATCTATTGGCTAGTTTTCGCGTGATTCTGAGACAAATAAACAGAGAGACAAACAAACAAACAGACACAAATTCTACAAACTGTTGAAATGTGTTCTGTTATTGATTTTAAGACCCCTCAATCGATTTTTTTGTTAATATCTTCAATGTACAGATTTTTGAACCTCTGTAGCTTTATTATATCTATAGATAGCTTAGCAGCCGCCCACGATTTCGTCCGCGTAGATTTTAGATGGTAACAAAGATATAAATAAGGTTTATTTGTTTCTGTCAGTTGTCTGATGCTATTAATCCTTTGTGAAAAATTACTCAAAAGAAAAAATAAATGTCCGCCATCTTGGATTTGAAAATGGATGTCATTTTCGTAATCGGCACCCCGAGGAACCTCGAAGATGACACCTATAACGAATTTTAGCCAAAAGTAAAGATTGGCTCCCCGCATAAATTTGGAACCCATTTTTTTCTACCCCATCAGGGGAACAATTTAGAAAAATGCTGAAACATGTTTTGTTGTATATTTAAACAGAGAGTCTATTTACGAAGTTTGAAATCTCTCACTTCAAAAAAGATTTGTTCCCAGTAAAACTTGGAACCCCCTTTTCACCCCTTTAGGGTAGCAATTTTGAAAAACGCTGAAATAAGTTTTTGTTGTATTTAAACAGAGAATCTATTTACGAAGTTTGAAATCTCTCACTTCAAAAAAGATCTGGTCCCCGTTCAAACATTGAAGCCCCTTTTCACCCCTTTAGGGGATGAATTTAGAAAATCACTGAATTTAGTTTTGTTATATTTAAACAGAGAGTCTATATACGAAGTTTTAAGTCTCTAACTCTAAAACAGAAGTTTCTCCCATACAAACTTTGCACCCCTATTTTACCCTCTTAGGGTTAGAATTTTGCAAAACGCTGAAAACACTTTCTTTGGATTTAAGTTCGTAACCTTTTTACAAATTTTGAAGCCTTCAGCTCTAAAAAAAAAATTTCTCCCATACAAACTTTGCACCCTTATTTGATCCCTTTAGGGGTGGAATATCCAAAAATCCCGTCTTATCCCTTGCATACATTATAAAAGTAAGCTCTGGACCAAATTTGAAGTTTCTAGTTCCAGTAGTTTCGGCTGTGCGTTGATGGTAGATCAGGACTTCTTCTTTTATATATATAGATATAATATATATCACATAATATACTTACCTATGTTTGGCACAGATTATAAAGGTTACTTTCAATACTAACCTCTCTTTCGTTCTCTAAGTTAAAGAAAAAGACGTAAAGAATATTCGCCTAAACCCGATAATAACAAATGTTATAGAGACTTGTTTTAGATGTATTTATTTCAGCTGCCCCAGAAGCTCCCGCACCCGCCCCGGAGCCGGCGGCACCAGTACCTGTCGAGGGTTAGTTTTCTAATCCTCTCCTGTCTCTTAATTCGAGATATCTTTGTAATGTAATTTCTCACGCATAATCACAGGTCCCCATTCGTAGGACTGTCTTTAAAAATCGGGTTAACAAATATTCTTCTGCCTATTAAAAAAACGGAATCGCAGTCCAAATACCTTTAAAGTATTGTAAGCGAACTAACCTACTTTTATTTTCAGCATCCGCCTAGAGCAACGCATCTTCCAGACTACGACATAATACACAGCCGTTTTATTGAAAAACATATTTATTACAGCATAGGATCTTTTGTACAAATTACCAACGACATTTGTAAATACATTTTATATCATTAAATAAATAATAACATGGTTCTATAGTTTTATTTCGTCTTTTACTTGTATAAATAATGAAAGTACCGAGTCCGATACGAGCCGGCGGCTGTTCACGGGTTTCCTCATGCATTAGTCCATGCCGGCTGCGCCACGTCCATGCATTTTCCGGGCCGAACATTTCCATATCGCAATGAAAAACAGACTGTCAATAATTAATGGTCGAAATATAGTGTGTAAATCAGTTACGAGAAAATCTTCAACTGTCGCCTTTCTTTCTATTTTTTATTCCTTTTTTTTCGCTGAAAATTAAAATATCAGATACCATACAAGATAATTCAGTTTGCAATGTAACGCAAAACATTCAATTTTAACTCTTGTTGGCAACTTAAACATCTTCATTTGGGATCTAAATAAGGAGCAATTTAGGTACATAATCAAGTTATCGATTGTGGTCAATTATCGAAAAAAGCTTACGAGAATTATTGTATTATTAGGGGTCAGCACGGATCGTTTATATATTAAACGGAACTCTAAGTTGGGCCCTTATGAGAGCGACCCTAATATCTCAAGCATTATTACATGGACGGAATCCCAAGCAGTTTCGTACTCTTAGGAGCAATTTGGAACCTTTCTGGAATATTGTGAGTCGAAGGTCAATTTAAAGTTTGCGGTTTAAATTGTACGGCCATTATTATGTAATTAATAGTTAATGGGAACAGGCTGAAAGGTGAGTCAAGTCACGAAGTGTTGGGGAAGTTTGTGGGGAGTTTAGAATAGTTTTGAACTTAAATACAAGATAGATTTTGCGAACAGTTTCTTCAGGCTAAAAAGCTTTGTAATAATTATCATGTAATCAATTAACCGACTGACTACAAAAAAAAAGGTCATTCGTCGGGTATTTATTTCTACGTATGTTCTTTTTTCACAAACTTATCTATGAAGCCGGATACGGACCACTCCAAAACTTCATTTACAAAGCATATAATGCGTAACGACTTTCCTTTTTCGAAGGAAATCTCCAGAGTGTAATGATCGCCATAATAATCTCTTGTTCAGTTTATTTCAGCCCCGTGGCGATAGGGTTAACAAATGTACCTCATATTTATTTAAAATGGTGTATTAAAGAATTCCTGAATTTCATGGTTTTTCCTGAAAATTATACCTACCGTGAAGACATGAGCAAGTTATTAGAAAAGCATAAAGAAACATTATAGTTAATTTTAAAATCAGAACCAATGACTTTGACTGATTTTCGTTATCAGAAATGTTAATATTTGCGAAGGGATACAATAGTTTCAATGAATGATGCCATCATAATCATTGGTAACCCCTGTGTGGTGCTAAACGGTGCAACAAAACTGGCAACCGTACTGTCTTCTCCAAAATCTCACTGTTCGAAATAATTGCTATACGGCCTCTCCTCATGCCACCCGTCCCACCCCTCGATACAATGGTAATACAACAGCGCCACGTAAGAAACGGCAACTTAAATGATCTACCAGGACACTGATTTGTAAAACGTATTATTAAATACCGAAAAAAGCATGCTGGATTTCATAGATGGCGTTATAGTCAATATATATTTTCATACTAAAATACAGAGGTGATCCGATGAGGCGTAAAATTAAATTGGAATAATAAAATAAAACAAAGTGTAAATTTTTTTTTTTTTTTTTTTTTTAACCGACAAATAATACTTTACTTTTTTTAAGTGTAAATTAAATATTAATTTCAATGAAGTCATCTTTTATTTCAATAACGCTTATTTATAATGCTAAATATCAATAAAAAAATATACTTCTGTAAGTACTTAGTTTCTATTTAAACAAATGACGGCATGTTCTCTATAATACCTCTGCAGATATTATCATCGATATATAAAAAAGTTAGGGCTTAAATAAAAGAGCTATCAAATTGACATTTATATCAAATGGGTACTCGGATCTACGGTCTCTTTCAGCTGTGAAAAAATCAAACACTTGTGTATCAAGGTGATCAAAAGATATCACCGTTTAAGTTAAGAGTTCTTTATAAATAATTGTATATTCCAAATATTTATTTCAGTTTTATTAAAAAAGACATTCTGTTAATAATTCAACATAATTGTTAAAGATATTAGTTTTTTTAATCATAACTATGTCGCATAAATTCGCATTAATATCGAAATACCGGTTATCAGGACCATTTAAATTGATTTCGTCATAGACGTTTCCGTATCTTGATCGAAATATCTTAATACCACCCATTAGACACTAGGAGTTTTGGATGACCATTCGTGGTCTTCTTCATCAGTTCTCGTTCACCAAAAACTTTCTGAATGCATATGCTTGATTTATTACCGAAAATACTAAAATTGATATATGTTTCCCTTGAATTTTTGAGAAGTTCCCTCAATTTCTCTTGGATCACCGAGATTAGCACCGACACACAGTCCCTTGGCGAAAGCCTTCGACAAGGTCTGGCGTAACGGGCTGATAACCACCTTAAAATGCAACTGGGATTGTCCGCGGACGATACCGCGCTCTTTACGACTCATTGCAAGTACACTTACATCCGGCAATACCTCCAGGAGGCAAACTCATGGTTTCATCTTAGGCGTATCGAAGTCAAAAATCACTGCGATAGTCTTGCACTGCGGGTGGCGCCGATCAAAATGTTTGACCGGCCCATCCCCTGGGCCAACGAAGTCAAATATCTTGGAGTGACCCTCGACATAAAAATGACTTTCCCCAGCCACATCAGTAGGGTACTTAACCGTGCGTTGTTCGTGCTAGGAAGGTTAAGGCCGATGATTAACAAGTTTAGTAAAATGTCCATGCATGGTTTTTTTAAGGAGACTGCCAGACGTTATTTTGACAACGCTCCCCATCACTGGAATCCGTTAGTTAGGAAGGCTGTCGGCTACGTTCCCTCCCTCCTTCCTCTGTCGTAACACGGCGATCACTGATTAGGGGCCGCACGGTCCAGAGTCCTAAGCACACACTCACGGACCCGGACGACGTAATCACAGCGTCCATCAAAAGACGGAACGCTACACTTACGGCGTCCAACTCAGACATGATGGGTACACTTAGGCATTCCCGACGACGGGGACGTCCACCACGCGATCGCTTCAACACTGACACATATAGTCCCTATTCGTCCCGGTACCGCCGCACACCGGGTAGAGTCGTTCCGACCCAGGTCAGGCCTGGGTGAGTTTCTTGCTGGACTCTTCTCCGCTAGGCTAGTTTAGTAGTCAGTAGCTCAATTCCACTCACACCTCAGATTCGATTGAAACCGCTCAACCAACTGGACTCTTGGAGACAACTGGAGCGCAAACTCTTGGAGTATTCCAGTGTTCGAAACCACACACGTGGTCGTGTCGGAGGTTTTCCCCTGGATTTTTCCCAGGCTTCTCTCCAACCGCGCACTCCTATCGCTTTCTTGGGCCCGGCTTATAAACCTACAGCCAGGTATAAAAAAAATGGCACCATCTAATTCGACTTGTTTCTTGTGTTCATAGATATTGTTTTGAGCAGAGGTCTACGTGTCATACGAATTAAATGGTACAAAAACCTCTCCATAGTGAAACTAGCTAAGGCAGGTTCATTATTTTAAAGGTACGTCACAATGTACAGACATTGGCAGTCTATTGGTATAATATTATACTAGTCTCTGTGCCAACGTGGCACAAGTCAACCACGCGCTTGACTACGGAGTATATTCCACTTAACCTAAATTGCATTTTGTTGCATTTTTCGGCCATCGGCTTTCACGCACATCGAGCTGATCATATCAGAACGAACGTACATTTCGAGTACAAAACCAACTGAAACTCATCGTGGTTAATGGAAAAGACCACTCGTCGCTGCAACGGCGTTTAGGTACGGGAAAATGTAAAAACACTCGCTGACAAAGAATACGGGTAAGTAAAATGCCGTCATATTTCGTAAAACAGTCCTGTAGAGTTTTTTTATCCTGTCATGATCTGCATTTAATTTTACATCTAACCTGCAAATTTATCAGTTAAAAAAATTAACGTTTCCAGTTTTAAATTGGATTGGGACCTATAAAAAAAACAATGTTAACGCAAAATTCGTCAGTTTTGGATATTGATATTTTTGTGATAGGATCCCGGGAATTGCTAATAATGTTTGGTATTACGAAGAATAATATATCATGTAAATAAATCTAGTGGAAAATATTTAGAAAAACCTATTGCGGTTATTTAATTTAGGGTGATCCGAAATTTTTCACCTGGAGTGTACGTAAATTACCGGAATTAAAAAGGGTTGGAGTGCTTTTTACAAGGGTGGCTACTTGGCTAGATTAAATGAGAGTATTACGAGCAGATATGTGTACAATCATACAGTAATCCATAATTATTGCGCCATGTCCGTGATTTTGGGAAAATAAAATGATGAGTCAGAAGCTAGAAGCCCGAATTTCGAAATAAGTACCTTATTGACCCATATATACTCGTAAATAATAAGAAATGACAGATAAAGCGATCGTGAATGAGGTACATTACGTTCAATACAACTTAATCTAGATCAAACAGCTGTACATATAAGCTTATTATTAACTCATTATTATTGTAAGGTTAATATTTTGTGTGTGTTTAGAAAAAGCTAATATAACAGTGTGCATAATTGTTCTCGTTAGAAACTAAATTTTAACTTAAATAGGAAAAACGACAGGTGTGTCTTTTATTTTATAAACTGATTAGTGGCTCAAATAATAAAAACTATAAAAAGTATAGGTAAAACAGCAGCAACGGCGGTTGAGCAGTGTTCGATTCCCAAGTACGAATTAAAAAACATTGTTTGTAATTTACTCTCAATTTTTAATTATTCAAATTATAGCTAACCCAATACCCTGGGGAAACTAAAACTTCAGCTCACTATACATCAGCTAGACACACGAACTTGGAAAAAATATACAAATTCAGTGATTACCTCTTAAATGGAAATTAGTCTACAATAAAATTCCAAGACACATTACTGAACTTACGGATACTAAATTTAAATCTGTCAGGAAACAAACACTTATTTCGAAGGCATATTATAATATAAACTATTACATCATGCATAGGGGTGTTTGGCAGTGATAGCGTCCCGCACAAGTAATCGAACACAGAAATATTTTGTCCCAGATATTTAAAAAAAATGTTTTCTATTGTAGAATTGTAATTCTGTAGTATGACACTATTATTTTATATACATTGTATATTGTTTTGAAAAAATGACACCTCGCCGAGTTTCTTACGCCGGTTCTTCTCGAGGCAGAGGTTTATTTTATGACCCGCAGGCGAATCATGTAACTTTATGTACTAACGGTAGATAGATTTTACTGTCAATTTTGAAGTATAAATGTATGAGCTGACAATTAGAATTTGACATTAAAATCTACCTAACGGTAGTACAAAAGTTACGTGATTACCCCGCCGGTGGCAGTTTTTTGACATTCACAAGTGCATGTAAGTAATATGCCTAAATTGAAGAATAAATAATTTCATTTCAGTCAGATGAGTTTGTATGCTGAATAGGTATCGTGAATGACTACCTAAACATGTCAGCTGGTTATATTCTGGTACAAAGATCGTCAGTTGTTGACATAAATATTGTAACGCAGGAGCATTTACCGCCTACGAGTATTTAAATTCACCAGCTGATGAGTTTTTTTTCGGCATATTAACAACAGATTTTTAACATTCTTACCTGAAAAGTGCTAAATTATTTCTAAAACAAATGTTACATAACATATACTCAGCTGTATTATGTGCACGCTATCTGCAGTACGTAAAATCCGAACGTTGTTCAATAGTATCTTAACAGTGTCTTAATTGTTTTGCAACATTACGTATTAAAAAGCTACAGTCTCAGCTTGATATAATATTTCAAAGTGTATTAAACCTGTACTTAGATATACTATGTAGTTAAGTGAGTAAAAAACGTAGTATGCAAGTAACGTTAACATAAGAAAGAGCCAGCGAAGTGTCCACCTCGAAGACGCGCCAGATGCGGAACCGGAATGTGCGTGTGCGGAATGTATGTAGGTACCTGATGGCGGTCCCCACCTACCTTAGCAACATGGCATTTAGAAATGTGATAAAACCGTGACTCGCCTGACTGCGGGTTCATCTCATATTAGTCTGAAATTGCGGTGTGTTGTGCGATGTACGGATTCACATTACCTGAGCCTACCTTTTACTGACACTTAGTCCGACAATTTATGGCCGGGTTTTATAAAGATCCGTTAGACCAAATGTCAGATCAAATTTCAGTAACTCAGTACAATTTTTGACATAACAAACCGACATAAGGTCTAACGAATCTTTATAAAACCGAGCCTAAATCGGAGTGGGTAACGAGCGTTGGTTCATTGCTCGCCCCCACCCGGAGGTTAACAAGACACCGTAGTTCCAATGTAACGTTTCGGCGCCATTTTAGCATCACTTTAGTTCTAAGGAGACGAGACTGACAGAATTGGTAAGCGCCTAAGTAGCACCCAGCCGTGACGCTAGAGAATAGATGTAAAATAAAAATTTAAAATTTTCGTCTAGTCACGTTGGTATCTAAGCTAAATTCAAGCGCAGTGCAACTGTAGGTACGCTCTTGTCCCATTTTCGACGAGCATTGTTCTTAATAAAAATTACCGTGTAATGATGTTCGTGACGTGTAGCGTGTAGGTGGGCACATAATTATGCGCAGTAATAATGAAACGTGCATGAAATGTTAACATGGGTGATGTTGACTGTGACCAAAAATTATGAGAATTGTTTTATTGCAAGCAAATCCGTATTGTACGAAGGGTCGGCCTGAAAACCAGCGTTGTAGTAGGTAAGCCTGCTGCAACACATGCTGAGGTTCGCTCCTTTTTAGCATCATAATTTTAAGTCTTTACTTTTACATGTAATCATCAATCTGTGCCTATTTAAGTTTTATTGTAAGGCTTGTAAAGTTTTATTGCATTGTAAACACTTATCAATTTGATGTTAAATAAAAAATTTCTATGTCTATGTCTATGTCTATTACTTCATTATTATGGCTTATATAAGTAGGTAATTTATTTGTATTTCAGAAATGTTGTTTAATTTATGATAATGATCTTTCTGTGTGTGTTTTTGAATTTTTGAGTTTGTATAATATCTACGACGTGTAACCGTATATGTACTGTGTGGAACTTCGTGACTTCTTCATAGACTATATCATTCTTCATATATTATATCCGGCGGTTCCGCCTGAGTCCTTTATGTAACAGGTTATAAAATTTAATTAAATGTATCAAGAATGGCCGCTAATCTGTATTGTGTCACATTCACACCGCCATTTAAAAATAATTTATTTTCCTTTGCTGTAGAAACTGTTCAATCTTATGCGCCTTCACTGAATATGCTCTTACTCGTTGTTCACAATCTGTTACCTAAATAACTCAAAGAACATTTATGGCCCATAAATTTTAGATTATGAGCACGTGCCACATTCTGCCATAAATCCATATTTATAGTTCTATTTTGGAACTTAAACACTTTAAGTGGCAGGATCATTTTACCGGGGGTTTTATCACGCTTCACACATTCGTATATGGAATTATTTTAGATTGAATAAAGTCGAGAACCGTTGTCTAATCGTCCACACTTTCCAAATCCAAATATTTATTTATTACACCCATATAATAAAGCTCTTTAATGTGTTCACAAACCATATGTAAAGACCAGCTTTTCAATATACCCCCGTGCGAGGGCCATAATAACCCAGCGGGACATAAATACATGCTTCAGTCGGCTGAACGGTTGCACATGAAGACATGAAAGAGGATTTAATATATGGATGTAGATAAAATAGTGTATGCAACTGTATATAATTAGGCCTTAAAACACTCGTCGCCGTCTCGTTTCGTAAAAGGGTGAATCAACTTTTTAGTGCCACTCGTTGCCGTGGTTACGTCTAGTTGTCCAGGGGACAAAATTCGCATTCCATCGTGGTTTTATGCTATTTAAGTTTATCAAACATAAGTATTTGTGGTACTTATAAGCTATTTCCATAATGGTCCATTTAATAAGCATGTAAGTAGAACTTAATACAACATTTTCTTTAACAAACTACGCTACTAGTGTCCCTTGGACAACGGATCAAGATAACAACACAAAAAAAGTTGATCCACCCAAAACCATACTTGTGTTTTAATGCCTCTCATTATGTAACAGTTGCATAAACTACTATTAACTGCTAGTTATTTTATCCTTCTGTTAATACGTAGTTTCTAGTAATAGCAGGAGTGCGGGGGACGTAAGCGGTAGGAGTAGGACGCGGATGTGATTGTTGATACGTATTTTTCCGATATTGGCACCGGAAACAAAAAAGCTAATAGTAATTTTTCAAATTTGGAATCTTTAGTATGCAAGTTTTTTTCGTCATAAGAAAATTTACCTCCTATTTTTATAAAAAAATGTTATACATCCATTGATGAATGTTTCCCAGGCGATGAAGTATGTATGTAAGCACTTTATTGTACACAATAACAGGTTAAAACAATAGTGCATGTCACATAAAATTAAAGAACAAAGGCAGAAAGGATTGAACATTTCAGGGACATTTCCATGATATGATTGTCGAAGTTCCTATATCTTTATTTTCATTTCTTAAATAAGATTCAATATTCATTTATTTCACGATAATAAATACAATATAAATATGAAGGAATGTAATAAAATATACAATTTCAAATATATCTCCCAATAAGGATTATCACTAATACTTAAAACAGAGAATAATAATAATAATTGCAATTTCATTAAGTAGCATGCTTACATAATTAAAAAGTAATTTTCATATAATAGTCAATAGACTACAGTGGCTTTTGCATCAAAAAATTAAAATGGTTTCTCAGTTCGCGCCTAAAAATTTCGTCAGATGGTTCGTTCCTTAGATTATATGCGGGCAGACGATCGTAATAAGTGGGACCGATGACGAGAGGGTTCTTTGTTGAAAGCGCCATGCGATGATGAACCGTTCTGAGGCGTAGAACGAAGCTGGTTCCCCTGGAAGTCTACGCGTACGAACTGAGAAATATTATTTCTTCCAAATGTACTGTGAGTAGCAGTGTACATAATGCGTTGAGATTCGAAAAGTTCTCTGCAGGGGTGCCTGTGTTTTACTCCAACAAGTGTACGGGTTGCTCGTTTCTACACGATTAACACTCTTCTTGTATCTGTGGAGTTCCCCCAGGCGAGTGTGCCGTAGGAAATATGAGAGTGGAAGTAAGCAAAATACACTTGTTTCAGTGCCTCCCCTGAGATCAATGGATTCAATTTCCTCAAAGCAAAGACGGCACTATTGCATAAACTGTCAATATGGCGCTTCCAATTCAAACTTAAGTCGATAATGAACCCAGGAAACGTACTCTCGTCTCGCTTCTTCTAGCTCGCAGTATGTCAATATGGTGGCGGACAGGCAGCAAAATTATTAGGTTTCCGTTTTCGCCATTTTGGCTACGGAACCCTAAAAGAACATTTTAAGAAAACTTTATAGTTCATATATTTTTATGATTTTAATTAATTTATCTAATTTACTATTTATTGAGATAATTTGATGGATTTCTACTCATATAGCCACACTATGTTATAAAGTGCAACATGATTCATCATCCCCGTTCTACCAAATTATAAGCAGAACAATTTTTCCGTCACTTTTAATAACGGAGATTTCAGCCTTTACTTGATCCATACCAGATAAAATCAGTCCTGTTATATTTAATGAATTGATTTTGAGCGCCAGGCCGCGAACCTATTATACAATCATGTGGCAAATCCCACGTAACTCATTAATCAAAGTCAATAAAGCTTGGCAGACAAAAACACACTGGTTACTGAATGAATTACGTGCGTAATTTAAAAAATTTGCTAAGAAAGTAAATCATTTTGTGTTCAAGATAAAATTCACGTTTCATTTTCAGTAGGTAAATTGAAAATATTTGTCCGCGTGTGTGAAAGAAGGATGTGAAGAAAGTGCTGTCAAGTAACTTTGATTCAGGTATAGAGAACGGGCAGTGGCATGTAGAATAGTATAATATTATTCTTAGTTTATACATGTTTTACATGTAATTTTATGATTCTGCGGGTACCTAACTAGCAAATCGAGACGAGTATGCTGCTTCGAAGAACAAAGCTTCTGTTACTTTAGGTACACTTTTCCATTAATTTTTTTTAAGTGTTTTAGGTTGCTTCCGCAATGAAAATGTTGACATTTACACGAGTGAGGAAGTGCCCTCGACAATTTCATCTTTTTATTCCAAACTTTCTCTTTACTGTACTGTTTTGATCATTTTAATTTATAAAGCATAGTATTTATCGAACCATTTACCAACCACCACCGAAATTTGCATAAAACTTTCAACTCAATTTTACTTTATGGTGCTACTCAAATAAGTAACATCTCGTTAGCCTATTGAATTAAACTGTTCCCAAATAAATTCTTCTTTACCCAAAAATACTAAATCGGCACCAAATTTCACGTTATTTCCATCAAAATATTACATGGCTCGTAAATCCTATTAATTATATGATTAAGAATATCCAAATATTTTTTTCTATATACAAAAATACTAAACGATCACCAAATCTCAAGCGTCAATTGTTTTTAATAGTGTGACAGTTCTAATTTAGTCTAACATTACTGATAGAAGTTTTTTTTTGTTGGTGAATTACCTGTCGTTTTTATTCAATGTGTTTTCAGTTGCTCCGGCATTACGGGAAAGCCCTGCGTGTGTCCGGGTTTGGAAAGACACTCTAGGGCAGAACAGGACAGGGTAGATCACGTCGATATTGGGATGCTTTTGATGTGACTTTGTTAATTAGGAGTTTATACAGTCCAATTTAATATTAGTGCAATGGTATTTTAGTGCTATAATAACTAAATTTTTACTGTTTACTAAATCTTATGTGACATGTATATTGTTTTAACCTGTTATTGTGTACAATAAAGCGCTTACATACATACATACATATAAAATATGATGTGTAGAATATTTGGTTGATATGCTAATGAAAAAAGGTGAATTAGATTTGGTGATAGTTTAGCATTTTTGGTGGTACCTATACGTAGATGACATTTTTTGGTGCGATTATGTGCGATTTGGTGTGAATGAAACAAAATAAGTAAAACAGCTGCAGCTATTGCACAAATAGCGATCAGTTTTTTGGTGACCCAAAATTGGTGAAAGATTAGTATTTTTTGGTACTTAATGAATTCGAGAATTTGGTGCTATCAAAAGTTATTTTGGTAGTAATTTTATTTGTACCCCTTTATAAGTATAACTGTGGTACATGATAAAACTATTTTAAATTATAATTGGTGAAATACGATGTTAGTAAAGTAAACAGTAGAATTCTATAATTACGAGTATATTATTATTTTTATACAAATATTCGTTCTATAACTCGCTACTGGCTATTTTTAGGCTCAAAATGACAAAAATGAGTCGAATTTCAAACCGTGTTATAGGTATTTTCTAACAGTTTAAATGATACGGTTAATATTATTCAAAATTGATTATTGTATTTGTATTTTGTTTTATTAGGTTAATTTAGTTTATTTAAGTTTGAATATTTAATTGTTCAAAATAAGTTTTACAAAAGGTCCCCCAGGTCGGATAGGGATCCGGGGAATGGGTGAGGGTTCCCATAAGGCTGACCGACACTTAAATTAATTACGTACTTTTAGTATTCATGTTCATGGTGGCATGCTATGTATCGCCTAGGCAAAGTGTTTTTATATAAGTTACGCGTTTTTTTGAGAAAAATATACCTTACGCTTTGTTTTCCTATACAAATTTGCTTTCACTTAGTTCCTTTATATAACATTTTTGTGATTGTTCCTATTGCGTTACGTACATTTCTTTGCAATCCACCCATTATTTATTGTTTTCCTTTTGATAGATGTCCAATACTGTATTATTTTGCATTGCTTGCTATTGTAATGCGATTACACTGTCCAATATAATTTTTTAAAGACATTGATCGTCGAGGAACTCTAACCCCTGAAACAAAGGTTTTTGCTTAGTTCTGGGGCTGGAAGAATTTACCGCTGTTTATGACCCTTATTATCACGGCATAAATATGTATGCCGTGTAACCTTATGTACTAAATACAAAATAAATTAGTACTTACTTATTACTTACTGCCTATTTCATCCCTTTCATGGATGATTTTCGGAATAGAAAGTGTAGTATATGTTAATCCAGGCTATAAATTTGTTGTGTATTAAGTTTCACTTAAAGGCGTGAGTGACCCGTTCAATAAGTCTGAGACTCACGGGAATCTTCTATTTAAAGTAATAATAACGTAGTCAAGAATCATAAGTATATGCCTCAGAGTTCAGTACTTTCCGCGTCTCTCTTTCTGCTGCACATTAGTGACATGCTTTAAGCCCAATATCATTGGGTACGCTGATGACAGCATAGTTATGGAGATGTATCTGTCCGATGCAAGGTCTAGCAGGGGTGAAACCGAAATCTTCAGGGAAAATATGGTGAAGCGAATAGATGCGACCTTAAAGGCTGTATCTGATTGGGGTGGTGCCAACTTGGTTACGTTCAATGCCGCCAAACTACAGGCTTGTATTTTTACTACAAATCGGAGTCCTTTCAGCTTAAATCCTACTTTTCATAATGTATCCCTATCACTAACCGATCGATCGTCTTGAGTTTCTTGGTTTAATTTTGAATTCGAACTTGCTGAACCAAAACTGCTACTAAAAAAATTGGTAGGTATCCTGTACAAGTATTTCTCACGGAATCAGCTTCTTACCTTGTACAATGATCAGATTCGGTCGAGTATGGGCTGCCAACTATGGGACGGTTCTGCCAAGTATACGTTAGTGGCCTAGGCGGTTACCACTTGCGCCAGTCAGCTCACCACCACGGATGTTATGATACTTACATTCGATACGTCGGGCAAAGCTTAAAAAAGGTACATAAATTACAAGTGTACTTGATTAAGTCCCGTTTCCCGATAATTGTGTTAATCAACCCTATCATCCTAACTCGCGGCCATTTCTAACACCATGTGTCTCAACTTCACATCATGAGGTTGTCGAGGGTAGGTATCTAGATACTACTCTCTACCCCTATTTGTTTGCAACTGATGATTTAAGATCTATGCTAATATCACCTAGATTATAAGCTAGATATTGTGAAGAGAAGTGCAATCATTGCCTTAATGCTTATTGATGCATGGATAACGCAAAATACTGATTTCATGCGTAATAATTAAGTTGTAAAAAAAAACTCCCGTGATGAGTTTTAGATTCATTATAATATAATAAAACGGATTACTACATTGTATGTAAGGTTATGAAATCACTAGTAACGCGTCCTTTATAAGATTGATATAAGCGAGCAAGACTATTTGGGATACCCATGGGATTTAAACATTTATGTGTGACAACTATGTATGTAAAGGAAGCGAATTGAGAGGTATTGCGACGCGTTTGTCTTGCCCCTACAACTAAGTGACAGAGTGGAAATACTTGTTATAATGACACTAAGAATTTCACAGTGAATTAAAAACTCATGAATATCAGAAAATTCAACAGCATTTTATTATTCCGAGTTTCGCTTGTTTTGGGTGTTGTCGAGTCATGCTAAGGGATGATTTTAGGTTAAGGGTCCTTATCACTTAAAAACGCTCATCC
Source organism: Epiblema foenella (assembly GCA_963556455.1). Lineage (NCBI taxonomy): Eukaryota > Metazoa > Arthropoda > Insecta > Lepidoptera > Tortricidae > Epiblema > Epiblema foenella. Next base: position 7,168,224 of record OY747099.1, on the reverse strand, counting down.
TATTTATGCTTAAGAAAAATAAAAGTATCTTGGCATTTTCTCTTTGAGATTATCTAGTACAGGACTATTGTGGCCTAATATCGCAGATATTATGTGCATTTCTTGGATTTTTTATTAAGAAATATCGTTTTAATAAGAAATATTGTTTAAGTCAAAACCAACAAACAGCAAATAAATAAATAAGTACAAAAATACTGCTACAATTAGTGCTAGAGTTAAATTTCCCATCTCTCTCTGTAGTCGTTCCTTCATGACTGAAGATCGTGATCGTCTGCAGTCTTGCTGGACAGCACGACTTGCCTCCAACGGCTTCTGTTGGTGGCCATCTGCACCACATCGTAGAACTTGCTGGTCTTATCCTTGATTTGGTCGGTCCATCGCGTCGGAGATCTACCACGGGCGCGTTTCCCTTCCACGTTTCCAACTATGACCAGTTTCTCGAGGCTGTTGTCTCCGCGCCTCGCAACGTGGCCAAAGTATGAAAGAATACGGCGGTGGCATATAGTGGATAGGCGATCTTTGATGTGGAGTTGCGTGAGGATCGATACATTAGTGCGTTTGGCAGTCCACGGTATTCGCAACATTCTTCGCCAACACCACATTTCGAATGCATCGATCCTTTTTCTTTCTCGTGCCAAAATGGTCCACGTCTCTACGCCATACAAGAAAATGGGAAACACAAGTGCTCGAATCAGCCGCATCTTCGTCCTGGTCGTGATACCCCGTTTTCTCCAGATTCCCGATAGCCGTGCCATTGCATCTCTGCCCATGGCTATCCGACGTTTAATTTCTGGAACACAACTTCCATTATTGCAGATATAGGAACCAAGATATATGAAGTTGTCTACCGTCTCAATGCCCATGCAGGTGTTTGGTCCAGTTAGACTCCCCGCACGGTCGACTATCATCATTTTGGTCTTACTTCTGTTGATAGACAACCCCACAGCCTCACTTTCTGTGGTCAGCTTCTGCAGCAGGATCTCCATCTCTACCATTGTCGTGGCTATTAAAGTGGTGTCATCGGCGTAATTTCCCATAAATTTCCCATAGCAGTATTAAATTATCAACATCTACAGTTACGAACAAAAATAAATTACACCCCATATGTATCAACTCACTAATGAACCCAGGCCCGGCGATGCCTTCAATTTCATCATTTCTGATTCCGCGTCAATCATCATTGACACGCCAGACAATTTCACACCTTCCTGCTCTCTAAATAAAGTTTCTAAATAGATGTTTCGTAAAAGCATAAAAATACTTGTTATTGCACACCTCATACAAATGAATCACAGAATCAAAACAGCAACATGTATGAATTTACCATATAAGCATTTGTTGCCTTGGTAAAATAAATTGCGTGGTGAATTGCTTACTAACCAATTCGTTCAGATGCCTTGAATTTTATTTTTTATCATGCTTCCTGAAATTAATTGTGATTACTGAGCGAGCGAAGAGTCTACACACACACACTCGTTTCAGCTTGGGAAAAATGCTTTCGTATCTGCCGGATGTCCGGCTTTTTATTTGTAGGTACAGGTCGCATTTCTCAACCGATTCTATCTTAGCAGGTTAACATAACATAAGAAATAAGAAAGATAAAAGAACATAATTATTTCTTATAACATGACATAAAATCATAATATATGATATACTTTTATCATTTTATGTTGTTCTTATTCATTAAATATAATTATATGCATTTGTTTTGCATATTAAATTAGTGTTTTTTTTTCAAAATAGGTTGAAAAAATCTATTTTCCGTTCCGTATTATCTATTCGTCTATTTTATAGCGAGGCCTACAGCTCCACAGAGGCACTGGGTAAGAAAATAGTTAACAAAACTAAAAGGTTTCAAATATGATCTAAAGAACAGATTGTGTTAAAGTTTAATACATCTAGGTTATGTAATTAAGTAATTAGAAAGGTTATTTTATAAGTAAGTTACTGTCTTTGACATTTGGTTACATAAAAGATTCTTAAGTCGGTCATTTGCAGTAACGGTGTTCTCGGCCTAAACTACGTCTTGATTTTGGGGTTTATATATAATACGTCGCAAGAAACATCTTAGTGTTTTTGTCCCTTGGATATGTTTTTCAGTGAGTTTGTATATTATAAACAGTGATCGGCACGACCCGTGCCACACCTCGGGATTCAAAGAGGAAATAATAATATGGACATGACATGAATCGCAAAAATTAAGAGTTATGTATTTGTAAATAGAAGTCAGAATATTTAATAAACTCATAAAATGTATCATTTTTCATTAAAGACAATAATGATAAACTATGGTTTTATTTTATACTGCGTAAAATATTACGTGCACTCATATAAAATATGTAAGTGTTAAAATATAATCATTTGAAATGCATAAAAACCCTTTTCCTTTCCTGGATACTACTACCTGGCATGTCGAAGGTCACTATCGTGTTTTCTATTGTTTATGTTAATGACCATAGTTTAAACTGGTGCGAAAAAGACAGCTAATAGTAATATCAAAAGAATTGATGTTATCCTTCTCTAATTTACTGATAAGGAATGCAACCAATTTCTAACAAAAAATGTTTACTTTTACTTATGTTCCTCAGTTCATTAAGTTCGGACGTGGTGATTTAAAGTTATTTACTCATTATTGTTTATTTCAACGACTTTGACTTGTTTTACGGACTCTGTGATAATTTCTTATGAATACTGTGGCTTACTCTAACTGGACTTTCTATTTGCTTGAGATTGAATTAAGTGAACTGTTAGAGTCCTGAACATGCCGCGGAGAGCTCGGTCCTTGGCTAAAGAAGAAACAATTCAAAGTTGGATTGAACTGAAGAATTGATGTAGACGCGACGCTTGATTTATTGCACGAAATATGAAACCAACTTTGGATGTAGAATAAGTACAGTTAAAAGGCACGTTGAAGGACCTGTACACAACAGAACATTCGAAAATGAACCCATACATTTTTACGATGATTTAGTAGAATTTATTATTCTCTGCAACATACCATGGCAACAAACTGAAAATCCGGCATTCGTAAGATTTTTTCAAAAGTACATATGTTGCACTTGTGCTAAGATACCTTTTTCAAAATTACCTAGCGAGAGAACGATTAGAAGACATCTGGACACATTTTATCAAGAGAAGATGACTGTTATACATAGTGCGGTGAAAAATGAAAAATTGTGGATATCGCTGGATGAAACCATGGACTTCCTTGGTAGATATATTGTTCACTTTTTATTGAAACCTTTGAACTCAAGTGTTTACAATAAAACATACTTGGTAGCATGTAAAATGTTGGAAGTGGTAAATGGGGAAAGTATTGCAAATTTTGTAACTGATTGCTTAAAAAACTTATGGGGCAAATCTTATGAAAATAACATTGAAAAGGTTCTTTTGATGTGTTCAGACAGCGTTGTGTATATGTTGAAGGCGGGGCGAATATTAAAGACAGTATTTCCAAATATGAAACATGTAACCTGTTTGGCTCATGCGCTGCATCGAGTTGCGGAACAAATTCGATTTCAACATACTGATGTAGATAATTTGATCGCTAACTTAAAGTCAAACTGTTAAAAGAAATGTACCCAGACCTGCCTCTACCTCCTAAACCTGTCATAACCAGATGGGGCACTTGGCTTTCCGCTGTCATACTGTGTGAAATATTTTAATGAAATAAATAATGTGTTAAACCTTTTAAGAAATTCCGACGCAGTATCAATAAAAAAAGGAAAAAATATCTTGAGGAAGCCGAACACAAAAAGAGATTTACGTTACATAGACGAAAATTATAAAATAATCGAAATTGCCTTGACAAGACTACAAGCTCGCGATACTACAATTGTTGATACTTTAGAAATATTTGACGAAGTTCACACATTAATAAATTGGAGTTCTAATTTAGTTATTCAAGCCAAATTAGAAGCGGTCATGGTGCGTAATCCTGATTTAGATGACATCAGAACTTATGCAGATAAAAGCTCGAATAAGTCCGCAACCGATGAAGAATGCTTGTATAAATTCGCCCCACTCACGGAAGTAGAAAGAAGTTTTTCGGCATATAAATGGATTTTAGATGTAAAAAGAAATAGATTAAAAATAAAAAACATCGAAAAAATTATGATCTGCTATTATAATTTTATACAGGCAAATGAGAAGTCAAACGTTAATGTTTATTAGCATAGTTATATTGTATATTTATTGTTTATCTATAAAACACATGTTAATTTATTGTATGAGTTCATAATTATATTGTATTGTGCCTACTTGTTATCTGTAACATTCTTTGTGATTAATGATTATATATACCTATTTTGAATTTCATGTTGTTTTATTTTATGGTAAAAATCATTAATCTTATCCCCGTTACATACTTATTGAAATGAGAATATATTATTTTCCTTCAGCAATTCGAATGCTGTAATCCCGGGGAATATCCATATTAACATAATTATTGAGGTCATTGACACCAATGTGGCACGGGTCGTGCTGATTATAAAGGGGCTCCACGCGCTATTCATCGATTTTTGACAAGTTTTGAGTTGATATTGCTCCGTCAAAACTATAGATATATTTATGGCACAAACGGTTATCGATTCTTCAATCCTTTATCTACATTTCCAAGAGCCGAATTTACTACTTATTTTTTATGATTTATGCAAGCATGGTCTAAAAAGCTCTTATTTCGATACTAGTATGTTGTTCATGCATATATATATGTATGAAATGTGCATGTAACTGTTCGTTATTGACGGCTCTATCAATGCAAGAGCGATTTTCCAATAACTAACTCATCTTCACGAAAGTTATGTCCAAAATTTTAAATATAAAACTCTCCTGAGTTTCACTCATATACGTCCAAAAACTGGTTTTTTGACCTAAACATGCCAAAGTTTGATGCCACATATCTCGAAGACAGTGAGTTTTGATGTAAAAATGGTACACTATATCGGTAAATCTCGTAGTTCTTAATACGAGAAGCCATAAAAAACATGAGAAAACGGGGAGTTACAGATCGAAGGTCATTGGGAGCCAGGAGCCCCTTAAGCATATTTTTTTTCATCAAGAGAGTAGAAATATCATGATGGAGTTTGGAAATTTTATACAACATCCAATTCCCAAACTCCATCGTGATAATTAGACATTATTGACATTTAATAAAATAAATTAACAAGAAAAAAAAGACGACTACACGGAGTTTTGTCCAAAATTTCTTTTAGGGTTTTGAATTTTGAATTTTAATAATTTTGGACATCGAAATACTGTAAAATCACCGTGATTAATACCTAATCTCTGCGAATGTCCAAAAAGTTTAAGTTTAATCTTTTATTAAAATTTTACAATCAGTAATTATGCGATTTTTACACAACCATATAATATTTTAAACTCGTTAAAAGTACGAGTTTCGTTCTATTCATAAGTTTAGGTTCTGTTAATAAATAAACTGTAAACTAGAAACATTTGTATTGACTGTATGAACAGAACTTCGCGCCCTTTGATTCCGAAATAGTAACAGAAGTTCCGCGTTCATTATTTACTCCATACCATTTATCAAATATTAAGCTTCGCTGAACGCAAATAGTACATCCGTCATCGGCGACTGATTCTGGTTCAGTTGTGGATTGTGGTTCAATTTTTTCTAGGCGTCAGTGAAAATGACACATTACATTAAATATTATCATTGGATTACAATACTCAATATCGTAATTTCAACCGGGATGACGGTTGAAATTACGCTATCGAGAAATGACGATTTCATCTTCGTGGAATCCAGTAGTCAGTAAGTGCAAGCGTGTATTACATCGTCCATTAATCAACGGACATTGTTAGTGTTGTGTGTCGGGCGAGTGACAACCCAAGTGTAAGTGTTTAATAAAGACGTGCTGACCAATAATGCGCAGTATTATGGGCATTAGCTATATGGCTCCCCCTCTAGCGAAAGTAATCTGATAGACCGACCTGACCTAAGTATACTTTGGGAGAGGCTCTGAACATAGTTCTTTTTCTACAGGATTTTTCCAGAGTTGCTCGTGAAGAACCTTGTTCAGTTCGCAACGAATTGGCGGGTTTTAAACGATCTATTTAGAAACAGCGACAATCCATCCCGGTAATTGCAAAGTAAAACTTTATCGTTACGTTTCAGTACTGAATAGAGCCCTTTACATGGAGATTATAGCGGTTTCCGCAAAAATACATATTGCAAGTCTGTAAATCTGAATGCACGAAATTATTTTTCCCGCTCATACATTTTCTCTACAAGTATATGGTCGTTGATAATTTTGCGTCCCTGCTGGACAAAATCGAAATTTATGGTAAGATCTGTCCGTAACAGCTGGAGGTGATAAAAATCTTCTGTTAATCTCAGGGAGCAACCATAAGTCAATTGCGCTGCAGTGACCCCGGAATCCCTGCGCATCGCCGAACGAAGTCCGAGCAGCACGGTGGGAAGTTCCTCAATCCACTTGTCTCGACCGCATACTCGGGCTGTAATGTAAGAGCCGTCTTCAAGCATCGATTCCATCGCTCAATTTTCCCGTTGCTCTAAGGGTGGTACGCAGTGGTACGGATTCTGTTTATCCCGAGCAATTAGGTTAGTGATGAAAAGAGCTCATTTTCAAATTGACGGCCTTGATCTCTCATAATAGTTAGGGTACCCAAAACCAGCAATCCATGCTTCATAAATAATTCTAGCAACAGTCTCAGCTGTTGTATCCTGAATAGATATAGCCTAAGGCCAATGCGTCGTCCTGTCAATTATCGTTAGTGTTCATCCGTTGAAATACTTAGAGGTCCGACGATGTCGGTCTGAATGTGCTGGAACCGAGCAGTAGTAGTAAACGTACCGACGGTGTCCGAGGTATGGCGGTATACTTTGAAATTAAATGCAAGTTTTAGCCGAAGAACCAAACTTCCTTATTCATATACAGCCAAAAATATCGTCTTTGAACTATCTTCCTCAAAGTTCTAATACCAGGATGGCTTATATTATGTATGGCTTAAAAACGCTATGCGCCGAAACACTTCAATAATCTTCTTTAAATTAATATTACACTAATAAATAGCAGTTGTATAGTGCGGCGAGGAGTTTCGGATTGTGACGACGTTTTCATAAGATCGTAAATATGTCAGTAGCTTATGATCCGTGAAAATAATAAGCCCACTTCCCTCAAACATTTTCCTGAAATGTTTCAGAGACATTTAAATAGATAAAAGTTCCCTATCAAAAGTACTGAATATGTTCTGAGCACTTGACAATCTTTTCGAAAAATCATTTATTGTCAACGTAGTTGTCGTAGAACGATGCCTGCACTATAGTCACTAGAATCGAAAAAAATCAACTGGACCGTCATGAGAAGGATGGGCAAATATTACCGTATTATTCATGCTTGTTTTACAAGACTCGAAAGCGACCTCTGCTTTTTTGTTCCATTCTATGACAGTTTTGTCGCGTTTCTTCAGTTATTGTTGTCAACCAACAAACATACTTTAATCTATTTACCTTTTTATGTATATTTGAAATGTTTCTTTTTTATAAAAAAAATCTTGAATTGTCATGTCATGTGTCAGAAGTAAAAGTAATAAAGCTTTGATAAAACTGTAATTATGCGCGTAACGCGCTCAGTAACAAGGAATCAATTCCGGACTGAGGTAAGTGAAATCGCTCCAGCTTCATTGTCAGACACTACGCCTGCTAAACCCCACCACGATGAAGCTCTCTCACAGGAGCCTAATGTTGCCGAACGCCTTTTAACTGTCCAATTACCCGAACCTGTACCTCCAAGGGCGCTTTCCGCAGCGTCATCGCGAGCCTCTACCAAGACACAGAAGTTGGCTGCCCTAGCAAGGCATGCTCGCTTAAATGCGGAACGAGAGCCAAGGCTAGCTGAACATGTGGCCGAACATGAACGTAAAGCGGCCGAGCTAGAACTGCAAGCTGAACTCGCGGCTATTGAGTGCCGCGTCAGGAAAAAAGCAACTCAACTCAAAGGTGGTTGATTGAGTGTGCCGAAAATAATGTGCGTGACAATAATGAAATATTCCCTTGCAGCACTCTAGAGTTTGGTAATGTACCTATTGCGGGAAATGCACAAAATGTCCCCGTCGCCTCTACGAGCGCAAATGCGCCGCGCGGAGACCGGTGCCTACAGCTCAACTACAAAATTGACACTACATACATATTAGGCACACACCACACTAAATTCGCACTTACGAATTTTAATATTGACGACAGAAATAAAACAATTAATAATGGACAGACACAAGACTCTTTTATTAAACTGGCTGAAGTTATTGCTGATCTTGGGCGCAAGAATAAACAGGTGAGTATTAAACTTCCTTTGTACGATGGTGGCATCTCCGGCTAGCTTATGTTCAAGAAAACATACTCGCGATCAGAAGCTAGATTCAGTCCAGAAGAAAATTTGGCCAGACTATACCGCGTTGTATGGAGCCGCCAAGGAATCTGTGTCTGCTCTTCTCATGACGGCCGCGCATCCAGCTCAGATTATGAGTTCTCTGAAGAGTCGCTTTGGCCAGCCGGAAGCCATCATATTTCACCAACTTTCATCCATTAGATCCTTAGCCAGATTGCCACTTCACGAGTTTCTGATAGACCTCAATGTCTTCGCGTGCCAACTTCGAAATTGCGTCAAGATGATCAGAGAACTGCAGCAGCCGGAGTATCTGGCCTCTCCCGAACTTGCCAATACGATCATAGGAAAATTAACTCCTCTTTTACGTTATAGACGGTCCGATTTTGCGTCTCCGAACGATGCCCCTAACAAACACAAGCTAGAATTATTAGCAGATTTTTTAGATAATGAATCTAAAATGCTAGCAAAAAATTGTACATTTTATTCGGAAAATCTGTACGGCAAATCTATCACAACAAACAATTATCAGGTTGTCAAACCAAATGTCGCCAACAAACAATCCGCAAAAGTTTTTCATGCGACACTGTCAACGAAACCAAAAAGTCTGACAGCCTGTTGATATTGCGTATCGACGAACGCTGGCAATGGGTTACTGAAAATAAGGTCTGCTACAGATGTTTATCTAAAGGTTCACATAAATATATAACTTGCAGAAACCATTGCGAAATTGCAGGATGCAAATACAGTCGGAGACATAATACGTTGCTTCATCGACCTACTGCAGAAACTGCCGCCCATGTCGACATAGATGAACATGATCAACCCCAGTCTGAGGAAGTACCGACTGCTAAAGTGTCTCATAGTACCTCCCTTAACCCAATGTCAATACAAAGGTCCTTATTAAAGGCTGCCTGTTGCTATTACCGGTCCGAAATCTAGTTTCGATACCTATGCGCTGCTTGACGATGGGTCTACGGCCTCATTTTGATAAATCTGTAGCTGATCTGATAGGTGCTACCGGGCCCAAAAATACATTCTGGTGGAATATATTGGCGGTCTTGGTAAAAATATAGAGGTAAATTTCGTGAAAATTAAAGTCAAAGGCTGCCACAGTGAAGAAACACACGACATTGTAGCGAGGTCTATTCCAAATTTGACTATTGCTAATCAGTGTATTCGTTCAGAGCAACTCAAAAATTACGATTATTTACGCGATAAATAGCCGACGTGTTGTGCTACGAGAATGCGAAGCCTATGCTTGTGCTTGGGATAGATAATTGGCATCTTACGTTTTCAAAAACTATACGACGCGGCAAGCTATCGCAGCCAGCAGCGTCTTTGACTCCGTTAGGTTGGGTTCTATACGGCTCTACTTCAACCATGCCCAAACCTGTTGACTTCGTGAACCATGCTATTGTAGATTGCGAAGAAGATAGTCTAGGGGACAGCCGTACTTTAGATATACCATGAAAGACTATTATGGTTTAGACTCTATAGGTATAGAAAAATGGATTGCCGCTCTGTTGAAGACCAAAGAGCTTTGAAATTGATAGAGGAGACTACTGCGCGTCTACCAGCTGGGCGATTCCAGACAGGACTGCTGTGGCGTGACAATATCGAACAGGTCCCTGATAGCCGTCCACTCGCTTTGCACCGTTTTAGAACTCTGAAATCTAAGATGATTAGACTGACTGTGCTAGTAAATATAAACATAATATTCATGAAATGCTTGATAAGGATTATGCAGAATTGTGCACTGCCGCCCCTTCCGGTTTATTATAGTATTTACCGAATTTCGGAGTAGTTTATCCACAAAAGAAGAAACTTAGGATTGTTTGTGTTTAGGATTGTGCCGCTAAATGCGAAGGTGTTAGCCTAAATTCCCTTTTACTGCCGGGGCCCGACCTCCAATCCTTGTTAGCTATTTTGATGCATTTCAGAGGTCGTGTAGCTCTCTCGGCTGACGTACGGGAAATGTTTCCACAGGTTAAAATCAGACCAGAAGACCGTGACGCTCAACGTTTTTTATGGCGCGACGACCCTAAACAACCTATCCAGGAATATCGCATGTCATCTATGTTCGGTGCATTGTGTAGCCCGTTTACGGCTTTGTACCTTAAAAATAAGATTGCCAGTGACACATACATGGACGATTATTTAGGTAGTTGTGATAACGAAAAAGAAGCGGCAGTTTTATCCTCGGATATTGTCTCGATTTTAGCCGCAGCCAAATTTGATATGAGGTCCTGGGTATCGAATTCCGCAAAGGCTCTCGCCATGCTATCTCCCAATCTTTGCGCTGTTGGAGCCGCGACAGTAAATGTAGGTTCAGACTCGCGACCTTCAACACGCGTATTAGGAGTTAATGGAACATTGCTAACGACACACTATCTTTTCCGGATATTGATTTTGATAAAATACCAGCGAAATTAACTAAGCGCGTTGTCCTTTCAAACCTTATGAAAATTTACGACCCTTTAGGCTTACTTACTCCGGTCGTTATAAAAGGTCGTGTTTTATTCCAAAAAAACATGGAAACTTGCTACATTTTGGGATGAATTATTACTCAAACAATTCGTGGAAAAGTGGAGAGACTGGTTCACAAGCTTACTGAAAATTTTGACCAATTGTGTGCCCCGGTGTTATGCCACTTTAAACGACCCTATAAGCTCAGTGCAACTACATCTTTTTGCAGATGCGAGCGAGCAAGCGTACAGTTGTGTTGCTTACTGGTGCTTTATGTATCCAAACGGAAACTCGCGTTGCTCCCTTGAAGCCTACGACTATACCAAGGCTTGGACTTCAGGCGGCTCTAACTGCTGCTCGCTTATCTATATTTATCGTAGAAACTCACAAACGAAAGCCAGACAGGATCTTTCTCAAACGGGGTTAGTTCGGGAATCTTGGTCAGATTCTCAAACGGTACTCAAATGGCTACGCTCTGACCCAAGCACTTTTAAATCCTTTGTCGCTCATTGTTTGTGAAATTTGCGAGATCACCAATGTTTCCGATTGAAAGTACGTACCTTCATCCTTGAATGTCGCGGATGATGCAACGAGATTCAAAGATGAATTTAATTGAACAAGCACTGACTTCCTTCAACTTCCTGATCGGCACCTCAAGCCATGACCAGAGTCTTCGAGAATTTGACGATGCTGATCTTTCAAGACGCGCAGACTGGCGAGAAGCTCAATGACTAGCAGAACATTTTTGGCAACGATGGACTAAAGAATACTTGCCGCTCTTGATAACACGAAAATCAGTTACACCTCATAAAGAGTTGAAATCCGGTGATGTGGTGCTGGTCGCGGACGGCAATTTACCGAGAAATTGCTGGCCTATTGGACGAGTCGCCGAGTTATTTCCGGGTAAGGACAATATTGTCCGCGTAGTGAATATTGCGCCTAAAGGGGGTGTGCTGCGTCGGCCGGTTCGCAAGTTAGTACTTCTTAATTGATAATTGGTGTTCCACACCGCTTGGGGCCATGTTGTTAACCAACAAACATACCTTAATCTATTTACCATTTTAAATATATTTGAAATATTCTTTTTTTTATAAAAAAGAACTAGAATTGTCAATGTCTTAAAAATGTGATAGAAATAGGAAGGAATTAAAAAATTGATTTGAATGCTTTTCCTTTAGTTTCCATATTTTCCAGTTATGTTACTATAATTAGTGGCGCCTGAACTTGGGCTGTGTTGGAAATGCTGTCGTGATAGATGTAGTCGGTTTCGAGTGGCAATATATAAAAAAACAAATAAATAGACAAATGTTGCTAGGTCTCGTTGGAATGTACGTTATTAACGGAATCGCATTCGAAAATTAAAACGCAAATCTTAACTTAACTAAACTAAAAGTCACTAAAATTCGCTTCTACTCGTAAGAAGTGTATTAATAATAACCTTCTAGTAATAATCTTCGGAATAAGAGGCAAAAAGTCTGGTTTTGTTCGTGCTTTCCCATCTTATTGCCAATTCAACGTGTGTCGCATGCCCGCTTCCAATTGCGCCAGCTAAAGTATCAGAAGGAGCGCAAAAAATACATTGAATAGCGAATATTATGAGAAAGTGCCGAAACTAACTAATGAAGGCTTTTATTTGATGTGCATCCAAGTAATGGATCGATTACTTTTCAACGAATTCCTAACTCTGTTTGACGTGTGACCTGCAGCGCGAGGCGCAATATGTTAATCATAAAATTATATCCATTATATGGTGGGAGCTTTAATAGTTTTTAATCCATCTACCGATTCTGGAGATTCCAGTCCACACATGGGTTTTTTGCCGGTAGAAATATAAACAATAATATACACTGGAGGACAAAAAATTCGGGTCACCCTAAATTACATAACCGCAATAGGTTTTTCTAAATATTTTACACTAGTTTTATTTAAGTACATGATATATTATTCTTCGTAATACCCAAAAGTATTAGCAATCCGGCAGGCGAATCACGTAACTTTATGTACTAACGGTAGATAGATTTTACTGTCAATTTTGAAGTATAAATGTATGAGCTGACAGTTGAAATTTGACATTAAAATCTATCTAACGGTAGTACAAAAGTTACGTGATTACCCCGCAGGATCCTATCATAAAAATATCAATCTCTAATACTGACGATTTTTGCGACATCTCGCTCCGTTTTAGGTGTCTGATTTACCTAAACCTAGAAACGTTAATTTTTTAACTGTTATTTTTGCAGGTTAGATGTAAAATTAAATAAATGTCGCACGGGATTAAAAAACTATACAATTTTGCACTATTTTAGGAAATATGACGATATTTTACCATTCTTTGTCCACTTATTATTTTTTTCCCGGTAGACGACAGGTTTACTGTTTCACGAATAATTATATAATTTGATATAAATTACTTCAAATATAAAGTCAAATAACCAGATCGTACACATCAGTGAGTAGTGGCATACATTATCTATGATTTGCATGTTTATGTTTGCCTTCCGACAAAGTATCTATTAAGGTATTGTATTTATAAACCAGCACCTCATGACCTTTAGCAGCATTTACAACAACGCATTTCATACGAGGTTTTTGTGGAACAAGCGGAGTACGGTAGATCAAGTTAAGACGGCTGGCGTTGGGTTTTTTTTTCGGTTACACGCGCATTTAATACCGCCCACGCGCGGTTTCGTCACTGCTTACCCAATTGAAAATGTTATGGTAGTTTACAAAAAACTGTCTATGGTCTACAAAAGTCGTTATACTAGCACTGTTTCGATAAATTACCCATACAAATGTATTTATCTATTTTATGGCCATGAATGGGGAAATGTTTATTTAGATAGCCGCCTATTATTTGTTTATGTCTTATCCGTTATTTATAGAATGGAAATAACGGAACATCCGGAAACGGATCGCTTTATTATTGTGGGCACGTATAAATACTTGGTCACTGTATTTTACACCACCATAATTTAACATTTTACTCCAAACATCTATAGTGGTTACGAATGAGACGTAAAGGTACTTGAAAGCGATGATGTGAGATTTGGGCTATCTTCGCTTCGACGTGACATACCGTAGTTTTCGAAGTAATATATTAAATAAATAAATAAATATCTTTGGACAATCTTACACGAATCAACCTAGTCCCAAACTAAGCAAAGCTTGTACTATGGGTACCAAGTGACGATATACATACTTATATAGATAAATAGATACTTAAATACATAGAAAACAACCAAGACTCAGGAACAAATATTCGTGTTCATCACACAAATACATGCCCTGACCGGGATTCGAACCCGGGACCTCCAGCTTCGAAGGCAGGGCTACCAACTAGGCTAAAGCGGTCGCGGTATTGTTCAGACAGCTTGAAGTATTCATTCAACGATAATGCCAGTGCCAGATATAGGTATGTTAAAATCTTACAATGGGAGTTAGGTGTGCTCTATTCTTCGAAAACAATATATATTACATTAAAAATTTAGTATGAAAAATGAAATTTCAGTCATTCCAATCCTATTTTTATTCGATTTTTTACGCGACTTCCTGACTTCCAGGTGTGGAGGCGAGGCGGTACGATATCAGGAATTTATTGGCTGATAGTGTTAACTGTCAGTAGAGTCAGTACCGCTTCTTCACTGCCCGCCTACATTTAAATGAGTAGGTACTTCCTGGCTTTCACGAGATGCGCGGAAGTGGACGAGCGATACGTATACAGTACTGCCCCGCTTCCGCGCATGATAATACTACTGCGTTAACGTAATACTGCCAGTATCCCATCAAGTCAAGAAATCTGTGCGACATTAGTAAGCTCACGTCAACAACATACCATATACTTACCGATCCTGCCTTGAACGGTGCCTTGCACGTCAAAACGAATCTACATTGAAATCAATTTTAATCCGAATCTTATGCGTCACATTAAGCCCCAGCAATTGGATAATTAAGTGTCATTTTCTAATTGTGCCATAAACTGGTGTTGATGTTGCCTTAACGCTGCTTCGAAAAATTACGCAATTAATCTGCACGCATCGGGTACGAACGTTTCAAACGCGTGTACATCTATAGACCCTGTCTGGGACCGTCACCCGGTGGCAAATCGTAGTTTCCGAATAATCCATTCTTCTCGCACCTCAAATATTTTCCCGCGCTAACGGCAGACATTTGTCAAAGAAAATTCACGCCTTCCCAATCCGCAACTTTCATATTAAAAGAGTTCATTAGGATTTTATTTACCTACATTTTTTACAGAACTTTAAGGCTAGACAGGATACGAGTACCTGCCTAATTTTTGTATTTCAGATTCGAACATATTTTACATAGTTTGATATCTGACATGATGAATCCACACCGTTTGGCCGAAGTTACGGTTAGAATGTAGATGAGAACAAGATTGAAAACAAAAATCACGAAGAATCAATTTTTTCATCTTAGGTCTACGTTGACACTGAAATCGATGTTACACAACATTATCACGTAAAATAATTGTAAAATTTGAACGTTGCATAAGTAAGTAATTGTTTTAGGTTTGGTTGAGTTGAAAATTAGATCACTTGTTTACGTCTACAATCATCTACCGATCTCGGAGATTCCCGACATTATATTTATTCATAAGAAATGAATCGGTAAATGACGGCTTAAGCGAATTTAAGCAAATCCCGAAGTGTATGCCGTGTCGTATTCCCTGTGCGCGGAAACATAAGCGTGTAATGTACTTAAAGCTTTCGCTTAAATTCTATCCGTTATTGATATCAATGTTACCGAATACCTACTAGGTACACGTAGCTACTGAAAAAGTGAGTGAAAATAAAATATGTACCGACATTAAACATATACCTCTATTAATTAACTTCATTTTAAGGGAAGGCATGCAGTTTAAAATAGTACCTATCCATGGTAGTTAATGTTAATAATCACACTATTTTTGATCAATTATTTAATAATAAATAAAATAAATATGTATTAATAATGACCTATAGTAACAGTGACAAACTTAAATATGTACCAACATAGATTTCCCTTATTATATTTTCTCACACAAACTTGTATGCCGTGTACCTATGTGTTTGTCTTCCGCTGCTGATGGGTTAAGGTCGCCGAAATAGGCTTAGCCGAATGTAGGACTAGTTCCAAAGTACTTACTCTAAGTTCAGCGTTTCAGAATTAGACTGTATTTAGAGAGCCCAATGATCAGGACCCGAGCCAGCACTTCCGACAGCCATGCGAAGATTTTCGTACTGTAGACAGGAAACTCTTACTGTGCTCATAAAAAATACGTTTTCGTTAAGGAGCATTTTCAGCAAGGCGAAATCCATTACGGCTTTGGGTAACCCTGTGATCAACCGTTCCTAACTAGACCAGTAGTGTACTACGGTTAACGCAGTTCTCCGCTGCTGATTAAGAGCATGAAATTACCAGGGATTTGTAGTATCGGAACGAGAGTGGAAATACTGAGTCAGTGTGGCGGCAACGCTGTATTACGAATAACGTGTGGGTGAGTCTCGAATACTTTCGTACCGATGTTACGTGAATTTCGCGCGCATTCTGGGGTCAAATTAGACATGCATGTGTTTCAATGTGTTGCAGTTTATTGCGAAATATCCATTTATTAAAAGAAAGTGTACATATTGTCACCTAAGTGAATATATAGAATAATATTTTAATAGTGCTAGTCGCAGTGATTACGGACGGTCAAGGCGCTGAATTGAAAAGATTCTCAGCTGAAAAGGTAGGTAAGCGATCTCTTTTGAGCCATACAATCAGTAAAATTAGACCAGAGCGTTTAATAACAATTTGATACTCCAGACGTATTTTATAAGTGAAAGAGACAAAGCGTTGAAATATTTAAAATATCCCCAAGTCATCTTGAGTACGGATGGGAACGCAATTTGTTAAACAATAAAAACCGGCCAAGTGCTTGTCGGGCCACGCACAGTGTAGGGCTCCGTAGTTGCCCGTCCATCACGTCACCGGCCATATGCGGAATTACGGACCCGTAGAAGGGTTTTTACTGATCTTAGTACTGATGATATACTTTTTGGAGATGTTGTTTTGTATACATATTTTTGCCCTTTACGGTAATGTCTACTTAGCTGTGATAGTTTTCCTTTTAAATTCTTCGTATATACTACTACCATGATTTTTTTCACATGCCTAGTAGCCACCGTTTAGCTGGCAGGGGGGGGGGACACTTGACCATAGCAAAAATTATCAATTCAAAGCTTAATATCACGCCAGCCGATTCTTGAATCAAAAAATGCTTATAGAAACCTTATAATATTTTTGAAAGAGCCAACGATACCCCACACGATGGGGTTTGGAAGAAAAAAAAAATGCAGTCGAACATTGATAAATTATTCAATTAATAGGATAAAATTCAAAAACTTTGTGTCTAGGAGTGAATACATAGTTCAAGGTGCTACTCATATTGACCTTATTTGTTGTGTTGTCGCTGCGTATACGAGTATGTATGCGCATTATGTCACCGCGATGCAAAGCGACTCACATGGCTACATATGGCCAGCCACCGTGTTTATTTGGAACAACATAAGTGTGCTCAGTTTGCGGTGGACATACAGCTTTCTGAATGCGCCGAGATAAAGTCTTACCGCCTTATTCATAAACGTCTATCAAACCTATATTAGTTAACAAGCCGCTGAAGTTCGTTTGTCCTTATCTATCACTTTGACGCATGTGCTTGTGAGACAGTGACAGCAGGCATTTTGGTTAGCAGAGGTTTGTTAAGTTTTATGAATAACGGCGTTAGTAGGCTAGTCGTATAGGCGGAAATAAACAATTCTGTGTTTACAAAATAGTTTTCAATTGACTTGGATCATAAATAGGTAACATACAATAGGCACAATAATTATAACGTCTCAAAGAAGAACACAATACAGAGCTTAACATTTGAAGTTCAGACACGTATCTAGGCATAATTAGTTCATAGAACAGTAATCGTAATTTTAAATGCTTTTGGTGGCGGGGACTTTAACACCGGGCCCTATTTCACAGACAATTTTTCAAGACATATTTGTCGATATTTTGATGAATTTGCATATAGAAGATTTAGATAAATATTTTTTTGTTTCTTTTGATCTCACTAATTTTGCATAGAGGAAAAACTCTGTATTAGTAAAATCAGTGTAGAATATTTAATAAAAGAATACTGATTCTTTTATTAAATATTCTACACTTGGTATGCATGGTATTTTACACGTTCTTGGCTCAACAACACGGCACCGACCTATAAAGCTTTGAAATCTTGCGAACAAATTCGTTGCATATTCCGTTGAACGGGATCTGAGGGGCTACCGCGAACCGAAAACGAACGAAGTTCGAATATCTCCCTCTTTGTCGCACTTGCTAATTCGTGCGGCAGAGAGGGAGATATTCGAACTTCATTCATTTTCAGTTCGCGGTAGCGCCTCTGAGTCTCAATATCACGTTATCTCCACTTATGTGATGTTTAAGAGCGCCGTTGTTTTATGCGGCAATCGTCAACGCATTGCGATGCGTCCCGAAGTACGCGCAAGGGAACGCTGCGATTGCCACAGAGTGCTTAATATACTTACGAGTGCTTAAATACATCGATACCCTAGTTCCAGTCCATATTCATACTAATTACGGGGTAAAACTTAGTTTTTTTTAATACAACGCCGGTGGCAAACAAGCGTACGGTCCACCTGATGGTAAGCGGCCACCGCAGCCTATAGACGCCCGCGACTCCAAAGGAGTCACATACGCGTTGCCGACCCTTTATAAGATATGAGGATGCACTGTGTTGACAGCAGAACGAACACATTTAGGTTCCTCGCTCTCAACACAGTGCATCCTCGGGAGCTCTGGCAACCTTGCTCACCTCGAGGAACACAACACTAAATACTTGTATAGTAAATAATGTATTTAAAACTTAAGGATTTGTGCTCTATCGTACTAATCACACCATTTTTATCCCGTAATTAGTACGAGTGTGAACGAGTATCAACATATAAAACATGCACATACGAATAATAAGAGTAAGTCGCCCTTGTACGATATTAGGCTTGGAACATATTCCTCTCTAAATGTGCGTCTCATAATAGGCGCGCAACAACCCACCTCGCTACCGAACTTCATAGTTCATAAACTCTTATGTTCCTGTCATCGAGGAACATATTTGACTCATTCACAATCGTCGGTCGGCACGGAACGCATATAAAATTTTCAAAACTGTTAATACATGTGTGGAACCCGTTTTTTTCTTTCCCAATACTAGTTATTGTCGTAGTTCAAACAGCCCTAATTCCTTGAGTAAAAAAATTCGCACCCGAAATTTAGGTCTTAAAAATTTTGTAACTAATTCTAACTGTCCGCTATTATCCCACATACTCTAATAACGAAGCATATTGAGTGTAGCAAGTCTTCCATGGCGTAGGTACGCCTGTCAACAGAAATACGTTATCTCTTACAATTTGTTTAAAAACAGCAATGAGGGCTACCGCGTATGAATTCGCCGCTAGAGGCGCTGGTGTAGCTTGAAGATGAAGATTACAGAGAGAATTAGTAAAAAATACTTACAAGCAGCTAAACAAAAATAAAATATCAATTTCATTCATCCTCGTCTTATGAAACACGTCAAATACAAACTTACTTAAAGCTATGAAAATTAGCTAACCATAGTTAGCTTAATACGGAAGCATAGCTTAATACAGAAATTTGTTGATAGGCGCTTGGTACACTGATGTGGAAACCGGATACCGTGCGATCACCTCAACAGTGTGCCAAGCGCATTAGGTTTTTAAACATATTGAAAAACAAAGGAATGAGAAGCCACTTATAATTAACTTCGCCCTTTAAAATCTCATTAAATATGCATCCTAGGGAAAAAGAGTATTGAACCTGTGTAGTAGAAAATTTTATGTAGATATATTAGACTACTTGTGTTTAAAAATAGATTTTTGCTATGAGACACCGTTTACGAGCTTTTTTACGAAAAAATAAAATAGACCTTTTCTCTGGTTTGGGAGGTCAGATGGCTGTCGTTCTCTTAAAACTAGTTCCTACGCCACATCGTGGCATTGCGTGTCAAATCGGACCCCGAGCTCCTTATAGGGAACAACCGGAAAAACTCTAGAAGGATAAAAGAGATTGAATAGATATAGAAAACTGATAATTATACCTGTCTCAACCGTTGGGAAACACGTTCGGACTGAAAACAAGAATACTGTTATTGCAATTTCATTCTTATTTGCTATGTACTTAGTAAGATCTTTATGGAATGGATTATTTTGTCTTACACTCAACAAAAAAAAACGGACACACTGTATCGAATTTCCATACAAAGTGTATCCATTTTATTTTGGCCTTAGGTGTTGTCAAGTCTGGGAATTTGAATATTTATCACTTTCGCCCCTATTTCTATTTTTAATAAAGTCCAAAAATGGCAAACTATCAAATTCCTCGACTATACATTTGGTTTCATAAAATATTCAACGCACTTAACTGAATAAAGATAGATAGCGAATAAAAAGTAGAGCATCGCGGGATGTCACCTTGCTCATATTTGGAGCACACCAACTGGTGAAGTAGTTGCACCTTACACAAGACCTCAACCACTATAACACCACTATTTAGAAAGAAAGAAAGAAAAAAACGTTTATTTGGTGTACATACAGATAAAAGAAGAATACAAATTAGAAATGGGTATACACCAAAAAGGTTGTCGCTCAGCATGTGCCACGACGGATGTGTCGTGACGCTGATTTTCAGGACAACCAAAAAATATATATACTAGTCTTAACCTAATTAATATATAATGGGTGACGACACGACCGCTCTTAATATATTATATTTGCTCTGTAGCTATGCAGTGTTCTTTACAGAAGACCACAACCATTATAACACCTGGGTATACCGCCATAAATGTGGTGTTCTGTTCCTGGAAGATATCCGAAACGTCAAATGTCACTCTTTGTGGTTGCGCTACGCGGGTTAATATCTAATTAGAACAATATGGTGGATATTTTGCAATACCTGGGCTTCATTATGGCAAATATGAGTTACGGGTCAATGACTGTCACACAGTTTTGTCTTTGGGAAACTTATATCCTCCTTTTTTTCTGATAAAAAAGGGACTGCGCTACAATGCGGGATGTTCGATATTTTTACGGAATGGTTTTAAGGTATTAAATAATTATGATTTTCCCAAACGTGCAATGAAATATTGAGGTTATGTTCATTATATTAGGCTGCGAAGTGTCACGTTTCGGGTGTAGCTAGACGAGAGGCCTTTAAAGGAATTTCATACAAAGTTAGAGGCCTAGGCCTGCAAGATGCTCTTTTGTAATTTCCATTCCACATTTATTTGTGACACACATCACGGCGTTCAGCCATAAGCAATTATTTGCTTTTTCGTTCGTCATGACATTCTGCCACTAGGATTATAAAAAAATAAAATAAACGATGTTTGCTATATTTTGCTGTTTTATTTATATAAAATCGACATGAACATAATAAATAACACATTATTAAACTGTCGAATAATTTTAATTTGCAAACTTAACTACATAAATACACTTTTAAAATATTTCATCTAAATATTAGTGGTAAAAATGTCTACTTGACAGTTGGGCCTTACACGACAGTGGCGCCAACTGGTGAACACAAAAACGATAGCCCTCATTTTCGTGTCGTGTGTCGATGCAAGTTATGTGGGAGACTGTATCCCTCGCATTACATTTGCAGGCCACCGTATACCTAGCACGTCATCGGGAACCAATCAGCGACGATATCACATATCTACTAGCTTTGTGATTGGTCAGCTACTTATAGTGAAATTGTAAAAATAAAATTAACCTTATGAAACAGCATTTGTCGTGACAATTGTCACTTTTTTGACAATGGCTGTTTCACCAACTACAATTGTAATATTTTTTGACAATTATCGCGCCTGTCAGTTTTGGTGAAAAAGGGGCCTGGCTCATTGATGAAAGGTCAGCTGGAAGAGATCCCCTATATGTTTACCTTTGCACTTCGATCTTGTGTCACATGAATATAATCTGGTAATTGTGTAGAATAAAGTACTTACATGTATACATACGAACTAGTAAGTGATTAAGCGGTAAAAGCGGGAGTCCTAGGAGTGGGGAACTCAGCATTTTCAGCTATAGGAGCCATCTAGCTGTTTTGTAGGTTAACTCGCGGTTAATTTTTTGTCACTCAGGACTTGTCCTATGTGACAGCTTCTCTTTGATATTTTTGACATTTGTCGTTTAAAACAAAGGATAAGGCTCGGTTTTATAAAGATCCGTTAGACCTTATGTCGATTTGTTATGTCAAAAAATGTACTGATTTACTGAAATTTGATCTGACATTTGGTCTTACGGATCTTTATAAAATCCGGCCTAAGAGGTCTTTGTCCTACATACTCGTACTCTCACGTAAAACATCGTAAATACGCTTGTCATGTAGTCGTTATATTGCAGGTACGAAATAACCTATACCTATGGCCAATGTTGATCCCCATTCAGAACCACCAGAGCAGACGAACCTACCCACGTAATACATAAATATCAGACTACGCGTTTTAAAATAATATCAGTTACATCTTAATATTACATACGGAAACGTACTCGTAATAAATATATGCTTTGCGCCGGCTTATCTATAAATGATTTGTCCATAACAGATGACCTTAACCTACGTCACTAGTACAGTTGGCAAGCTCGTTGAAGTATATAAATCAAGGCCCATTTAAAATTAATGTAAAATGTATGCCCGACCAAAGCCAACAATGGCAAGAGATTTATGAAACGCATTGTAAATCAAATCCACCAGAACTTTACATTGTGGAAACGGAAATTGTCAACGAGCCGATATATTCGGCTAAATATATATTATTTCAATAGCTACTTTGCATTGCATCGACACTTTAGTGGTAGTTTTCACAAACCACAAATAATCGAGTCCAGGCTAGTGGTATAACTTTTCAAATACCTACTCATAAGGGCGAAATCAACTGAGGTAAAGGTTCTTTCGAAATATTTACATATGACTTGCATTTGCAACATACAGTTTTTCGTACCGCATTACAGCCTTAGTTGCGAATATACTTGTTTTTGATCTAAAATAGTAAATTATTGTATAAATTCGTTTATATATATTTTTAATTATTATAGTGATCAGTCAACTAAGCTTAGAAAAGTATTGTATGTACGGTTTGCATCAAATATAGTATAATATACGAGCCCCAATGCAAAATAGCTCGTCTAGTCGCAATTCTGCATGCGTATTTTTTTTCAAAAACTAGTATTTCTACCCGAATCGACTTTGATGATTAATGGAATACACTAGACGCAATGTCACTAAAGCTAGCTTAGTTTTGAGTTGTACAAAGTGTACATCTCGTTATTTATTTTAAAATAATTTAATTATAAATATTACATCTCACACGCAAATAATTACGTCTGCTTCATATTTAAGGCAAAATAGGTCGTCTATTTAAAATAAAACCTGTTTACCAGGGTTCGTAATATAAAATATTATTTTCAAATTGAATACGGAATATTCTCTGTCATGTAAAATGACAAACCACTATATAAAAGGGCAAATTCAGCCTAATTTTTTATTACTCCAAATCGTTTTTCTATCGAGATGGCACGAGGTAAGCCAGTGACTGAAGAAGTGCGGAAAATTATAATCTCCAGTAACAATAAAGGCAAATCTACGTACCAAATTGCCAAGGACCTTTCTATGCCAAGGTCTACAATCCAAACTATCATCGAGCATCATCGAAAACACGACAAAATTTCTTGTTTAAAGAAATCCGGCCGCCCACGAATTACTACTAAAGCAGAAAACAGGATTCTGAGGAAGATCATCAAGAAAAATCGTCGTGCAAGAGCTGGAGAACTTACGGTACTATGGCGTGACGCAATTAAAAAAAACATTTCAGTGGATACTTGCAAGAGAGTGATGAAGAGGATGGGCTACGGTTTTTACACTGCTAAAGAGAAACCGTTACTTACACAACGGCAGAAAACTAACAGGTTGAAATTCGCCAAAAAGTACAGAAATTGGACCGTCGATCAGTGGCGTAAAATTATATGGAGTGACGAATCTAAATTTGAAGTCACAGTAGGCGATGAACGAAGTAAAGTCATTCGCGAAAAAGGAGAGGCATTTCAAAAAGATTGTCTTAAGCGTAAGGTAAAGTTTCCAGCTTCCTTAATGATTTGGGGCTGCATGTCGGCACAGGGTGTCGGCTGTCTGCAATTTATAGATGGAACCGTCAATGCCGAAAAATACAAAAGCATCTTACAAGAGAGTTTGCTGCCGTCTATACGTAAGTTAAAGTATAAAAATGCGTATACTTTTCAACAAGATGGTGCCTCATGCCATACCGCTAAAGCAACGATGGCGTGGCTGAAAAAGAAAAAAATACCTACCATGTCGTGGCCATCCAGCAGCCCGGACTTGTCTCCCATAGAAACGTTGTGGTGGAAAATGAAGAAGAAGTTGCGAAAGGACCCGTCCAGATCAAAAGCTGATCTTAAAGAGAAACTTACCTGTGTTTGGAATGAAACAACCCCGGAAGAGTGTCGACAGCTGGTAGATACAATGCCGCTCAGAATTAAAGCCGTTTTAGATGCAAAAGGAGACGCCACCAAGTGGTAGACGTTCTAATCTGCGTCGGTAACACTAAAGACGAACTTTTTTGCATTTTAGTACAATTGGTGAAACAATGTTTTTTTTATTACCAAGGAAAGTTCGTTTTTTTTTTCATTGAATAAATAAAATACGATTTATAACTTATACTGTTTTTATATTGCTAATTCTTCCAAACACCTTCGTCCCCCAGAATTTTTAGGTTAACGTTAGTTTAGTACATTTTTTTCCTACCAGACGTACTCATTTGCATTGGGGCTCGTATTAAGTACACTCCATGGTAATCATGTTAACAAAATCTTAAGCTCCTTGATAATAGAGTCATGTTCCTATTCTTGTATGTACTTTGTTCGCTCCGTTATATCTAAGTAATGGCGGCTTAATCCATTCATGCGAACTAGTTAATTAGGTTGGTCATTCCAGTATCCCTTATTGGACAATCCATCTCATATTAGATTTACTCGAGTCTGCACAACTCGTGAGTCGTAACATTTTAATCAGCATGTTCACAGCCCAGCGATTTCCACACACGACAATTATTTATCCTAGTAGTTACTTCTATTTGCCGTGGATATGATCACCTCAGATGTCACATATGTCGGATACCTACCTATGCCAATAAACAAAACTTGTTAGGAAAATTTAAGAAAAATTATATGAATGCTTCAACTGGCTAGCCTACTGTATTAGTAACATAGGTTACCTAGGTCATCTATTACACAGTCAAAAACTGAATTTTAGGGTGTCATTTCAGACATAACAAGAGGATTAAATTTATCTTGTAAGTACAAGAAGGCGATTGTCTATTTTGAAAGAAATAGTTCATTAAGTGACGCGTTTTAAGACACCGACACATGTACAATTTATTACAATATTTTGACCACCGTCAAAATGTAACAACAAATTGTAAATTACTAAGTTTTACCAAAATCAAAAATTCGAAAAACCATGTTTTTTTTGTTTGTTGCTAAACAGTCAAATAAAAGGTACCAATAGAATGCATAAGTACCTATATAGAAATAAAGAATACATTGTATGACAATTAGGCCTTAGTGACCTTAACGCAGTATATTCCACGACTAAAACAGCAATATAGTGTCATACTTATTGTCCCATACAACGGTTGGTTCGATAACGTGCCCGTGACGTCGTAGGCTATTGTCAGTTTGTAGGAGCCTTTTCGGGAACCGCTATCGTCAAGCAAGTTTGTTCCTACGTTTTGCCCTTTATTGTGCTCTTATTTAATTGTAGTCGGTCCATATATTCAATCGTCCTAAAAACTCCCGTGTGGTTGCCGGGTAAGAATTGCGCCACCCCATCTCTTCCCGTGGGTTTCGTAGGAGGCGAATAAGGGAAAATGGGAGGGTGGGCAGCAGCATCCTTCGATCATTACCACCATCAAACTGCGGTCGCCAACCCGCTTGCCAAGCGTGGCGACTATGGCAAATCCCCCCAAGGGAAAAATAAAAAACATGCCCAGAAAAATTAAACCAAGACCCCTAGTCCCCGGCGGCCCCGCTATTCCTGGCTCCGGTAGCGGCCATGGTAACGGCGGGGCAGAGGGTGCTACAGTGAATCCCCGGCAGAGACCCGGCTACCAAAACCGACGACCCTTGGCCCTGGCAACATTTAACTGCCGAACACTGCGGACCGACGAGAAACTGCTGGAACTGGAGGAAGAATTGAGCAAGATACGTTGGGGAATCGTAGGGTTATCAGAAATCCGTAGAGAGGGGGAGGATACGATAACCCTGAAGTCCGGTAACTTGCTTTATTTCCGGGAGGGCGACCAACAGTCCCAGGGAGGTGTCGGGTTTATCGTCCACAAGTCCCTCGTAAACAGCGTGGTGAAAATCGAGAGTGTGTCGACCAGGGTAGCGTGCCTTGTACTAAGAATGACCCAACGGTATTCGTTGAAGGTCATACAGGTTTACGCACCGACCTCGACGCACTCCGACGATGAGGTGGAAGCTATGTACGAGGATATTTCCAGAGCCATTCATAGCTCCAAAACTCACTTCACAGTTGTTATGGGGGACTTCAACGCTAAACTGGGCAAACGGGACGGTGAAGAGCTGAGAGTGGGGCAATTTGGAGTGGGGCGAAGGAATCACCGGGGACATCTACTGGCTGGTTTCATGGAGAAGGAGGGACTCTACATGATGAACTCCTTCTTCAGGAAACGTGAGCATAGGAAATGGACCTGGATGAGCCCGGATGGTGCAACGAGGAATGAGATAGACTTTATCATGTCGACGAAAAAGCATATATTTAATGATGTCTCTGTGATCAACGCGGTCAAGATGGGCAGTGATCACCGTATGGTACGAGGCACATTAAATATTCAGTTCAAGCTAGAGAGAAGTCGATTGATAAAGTCTACGCTCCGCCCGGCACCAACCCAACTACAAAACCCCGAGAGCTTTCAACTCGAATTGCAAAACCGTTTCGAATGCCTAGGGAGCGACGTGGACGAAAACAACGATGGGTTTGTGGAAGCTGTCCATACGGTCGGGTCCAAGTTCTTAAAGACCCGTCGTAAAAAGGTCCAGAAGATCTCTGACTTCACTCTGAAGCTCATGGATGTAAGACGTGAGATGATCCTGCAGTCTCCAGATGATGCATCTCGCTTTCGGCGGCTCAACAGACAGATCTCGAAGTGCCTGAGGCGCGATTTACGCCGATTTAACACTAACTGTGTTGAAGAGGCTATTGAGCGCAACAGAGGCTCTAAGGTTTTCGCTAGAGATCTGTCTGTTGGTCAGAGCCAGATGACTAAGCTGAAGACCGACGATGGCAGGATCATTTCTTCCAAACCTGAGCTTCTGCGTGAAGTTGAAGGGTTCTATGGGCAGCTATACACAACCACCCGAAGACCCGTCGTTGATCTAGCCAAAGACCCTAGAGCTAGATTAACCCGACACTATACCGAAGATATCCCGGACGTCAGCCTGTATGAGATTAGTATGGCTCTCAAACAGTTGAAGAACGGCAAAGCCCCGGGTGACGACGGAATTACAGCCGAAATCCTGAAGGCGGGTGGTAAACCTGTCCTCAGAGCCCTTCAGACGCTGTTTAATTCTGTAATTCACGAGGGGAAAACGCCGCAAGCATGGAACAGAAGTGTGGTGGTGCTTTTCTTCAAAAAAGGTGATAACACTTTGCTGAAGAATTATAGGCCCATCTCACTTCTGAGCCATGTTTACAAGCTGTTTTCGAGAGTCATCACGAACCGTCTCGCGCGCAGGTTTGACGACTTCCAGCCTCCCGAACAAGCCGGATTCCGTAAAGGCTACAGTACCGTAGACCACATACATGCCTTGCGGCAGGTTATACAGAAGACCGAAGAGTATAACTTGCCACTTTGTTTAGCATTTGTGGACTACGAGAAAGCCTTCGATTCGATCGAAACTTGGGCTGTACTGCAGTCTCTCCAGAGGTGCCAAGTTGACTACCGGTATATCGAAGTCCTGAAGTGCCTGTACGAAAACGCCACCATGTCCGTCCGACTACAGGACCGGGAAACAAAGCCTGTTCCACTGCAGCGGGGAGTCAGACAAGGAGATGTGATCTCTCCGAAGCTCTTTACCGCTGCACTGGAGGATGTTTCAAATTTCTGGACTGGGAAGGACGAGGCATCAACGTAAATGGCGAGTACATCACTCACCTTCGATTTGCTGACGACATTGTAGTCATGGCTGAGACCATGGAGGACCTCAGTACAATGCTCGTTGATCTCAGCAGAGTTTCCGATCGAGTTGGTCTGAAAATGAACATGGACAAGACGAAGGTCATGTCTAATGCCCATGTTGTACCAACTCCCGTAATAATCGGCGGCTCGGCGCTCGAAGTTGTTGACGAGTACGTATACCTGGGACAAACAGTCCAGTTAGGTAGGTCCAACTTCGAGAAAGAGATCACTCGTCGAATCCGACTCGGCTGGGCAGCGTTCGGGAAGCTTCGCAGTGTATTCTCGTCCAGTTTACCGCAGTGCCTCAAGTCAAAAGTCTTTGACCAGTGTGTGTTGCCAGTGATGACATATGGATCCGAGACATGGGCGCTAACGATGGGCCTCATAAGAAAGCTCAAGGTCACCCAAAGAGCAATGGAAAGAGCTATGCTCGGGGTTTCTCTGCGTGATAGAATTAAGAATGAAGCTATCCGTAGCAGAACTGGGGTCACCGACATAGCCTTCAAAATTGCGAGACTTAAGTGGCAGTGGGCAGGGCACATTGCTCGCAGGACTGACGGTCGATGGGGCCAGAAACTGCTTGAGTGGCGTCCACGCACCGGAAGACGAGCTGTCGGTAGGCCTCCGACAAGGTGGAGTGATGACCTGGTGAAGGTCGCGGGAATCCGGTGGAAACGAACGGCACAGGACCGGTCTAAATGGCGAGCCTTGGGGGAGGCCTATGTTCAGCAGTGGACGTCTTTCGGCTGAAATGATGATGATGATGATGTTGATGAAAAACTGATTCGAATAGCACCTTGAAAAACTCAAATACATATTTCTTCAAGTCTGAACAACAAATTCTACTTACATCTCTGTGCATATCACTTTTTTTGCACAAACATCAGTTACATTATGTAAGTTCAGATTTCTAGTTCGCCTGTAAACGATAAACTTAACATACTAGGTGTGTATTAAATTGTAAAATCATAAGGTTTTTAAAGTTCCGTACCCGAATGGTCCAAACGGAACCTAATTGTTACCACTCACGTGTTCGTCCGTCCGTCCGTCGTCTTTCACTCAGGTTTTTTAGCGAAACAGTAGGAGCTACAGTCTTCGGATTTTCATAGTATAAGCATCTTGTTGACCCAAAATAATACAAATTGTCTAAACTTATTTGTAAATGTTTATAAGGGCTGCTCCCATACAACTAAAGGGTGGCACGCAAAAAAAATGATGCCCTAATAAATGCGCTCATTGAGTAGATAAATACTGATGTTTTTTAAATATTGGAAAACAAAAGAACGCGAAGCCACCGGTCAGCTTTTTTACAAAATTTTATTCCAAAGTATTTTTTAACTTGTAATTAACCTATAAAGTTGATGGTGATAATGATAATGTATATAATTATGCATATCGAAATTTTGAAGCAATGACACACAAATTTCGTAATAAAGATATTCTGACTCACTGATAGATGTCAGTATTCTAGCAATTTGTTATCCCGGTTATAGGAATATATTTTTAAACCAGTTACGTAAATAGCTTGGTCGATGTTTCCAGATTCCAGAATATATACATTCAATCAGCCCAAAGTTGTTGTTAAAACTCGTAAACCTTATGCTTGTGGGAAATGTATGCCGAGACATGACGCCGGTCATCTATGGGGCCAATCTCATTGCACTAACAAAGAAGGATGCAGGCGTACGTACGCCCGCAGTAGGCTCGACTTTGCGGCGCCTGGCCGCCAAGGTATGTGTACGCCTCACGCGAAGCAAGCTTCAGGATATCTTTGAACCCGTACAAGTCGGCTTCGGCACTCATGGGAGGTGCGAGGCGGCAGTCCATGCTGTACGCACCTTTGCACACAACAACTTGTGCGAGGTTCTCCTAAAATTGGATGTAAAGAATGCCTTCAACTCGATTAATAAGGAGAGCCTGCTGAACGATATTAAAATTTATGCCTCGGAAGTCTATAACTTTCTTTTGCAATTTTATCACAGTCCTTGTAAATTAATTCATAAAAATAAAGAATAACCTTCGGCCACAGGATGTCAGCAGGGTGATCCCCTCGGTCCAGCTATTGTTTTTAGTTTGGTTATCAATTCGGTCATTCATAGTCTAATATTCAAAATTAAATTCACATTTCAAAAAATAAAACCCTTTTTTCACTCAACTATTTCGATATAAAATCATTTCTAAGCGTTGTCAAGCTAGCACTACGCCGGCGCGTGCAGCCAACGACCCCAGCGTTCAAGATTGCTCCATTGTTAAATTTAGTAGGCATATAAAACGGTAGGTATGCGCTTTTTTATAAGAACATGAGTATCTGTTCGAAGAACCATTATATAATCTGTGCCTCTGCCTCGAGAAAAACCGGCGTATGAAACTCGGCGAGGTGTCATTTTTTCAAAACAATATACAATGTGTATAAAATAACAGTATCATAATACTACAAAATTAAAATTCTACAGTATAAAACATACAGATATATTTTAATATTTAGGACAAAATATTTCTGCGTTAGATTTCCAAATTTGATGATCATTCAGAATGCCTTACCAAAATTAGCAGTCACTCTGCTCTATTTATTTTGAAGTTCTGTTTTACATGGGAAGCTACAAAAAGCTTCCCAAGTATGTGTTCCATAGGAACTTCGCTACAGAAGTTCCCTCAAGAGCGGAATGGGCCGAACGTCTTGAACCACCAAGTTCCGAGGGTAAAGACAATATTTGGTACAGAGACGGGTTAAAAATGGGATCCGGTACAGGAGCAGACATTTGTGCAAATGGCTATAGTAGTAGTGTAAGCATGGGGCATAATTGCATGTGCACAGGAGAATATAGACAGACAAACCAGAGGGGAGAATATCTATATACTCAGCGACAGCCAAGCGGCCCTGATGACGCTTACAGCGCCGGAAGTGGACTCTAGACTTGTTTACAATGGTGTCCAAGTTTTAAACAAGCTTGGCAGACTCAACAAAGTGCAATTAGCATGGATTCCTGGGCACGAGGGTTCATCGGCAAAGAAACAGCTTGAGATGAGCTTGCAAGAAAGGGATCAGCAAATGCTTTTGTGGGTCCGGAACCGTTCGTGGGAGATGAGTGGAGGCATGAGGCGGGCTTAAGGCACTCGGCTCTTCATGGAAGGAGTGGTCCCCGGCTGGACCAAAAAAAAATTGGAAGTACAGCAAAAAGCAGCTCAGGATCATAACGGGTGTTTACAGGTCACTTCGGGGTCAAAGGACTCTTTGCCAAGATTGGACTATCGTACAATCCAGAATGTAGGATGTGTGGCGAGGATGACGAGACAATGGAACACTTATTGTGTGAATGTCACGCTCTTGCCTGAATGTCCCTGCGTCGCTTCATTTCACGTAGGGGAAAGCCGAGAGAGATTTTTTGCGACAATGGCAGAAACTTTGTCGCCGGCGCAAAAGAAATTAATGATTTTTTTAAGCAACATTCAGGACCAATATTAGATTTTGCCTCTGATCATGATATAGTATTTAGATTCTCACCGGCTTACGCTCCTAATTTTAACGGCTACGTAGAGGCGGGCATTAAATCGGCGAAATTTCATATTAAGCGCATATTGGGGAACACGCACCTCACATTTGAGGAGTTATCGTCTTTGTTTGCTCAAATTGAGGCTATCCTCAATAGCCGACCTCTCTGCCCCCTCTCCTCCTCTCCCAAAGACTACGCAGCGCTCACACCCGGGCACTTTCTCCTTGGCAGGCCACTGATGTCGCTCCCCGCACCGGACCTGACGGACGTCAAGACCAACAAGCTGGATCGCTTCCGTCTACTCGAGCAAATGAGGCAGCATTTCTGGAGGCGCTGGCAGTCCGAGTACGTCATGGAGCTGCAGCAACGCTCTAAATGGAAAACACGCTCCAGGGACCTACAGCAAGGAGACCTCGTCCTCATAAAGGAAGAAAATCAACCGCCGCTGTCATGGCGCCTGGGAAGAGTACTGAAATTGCATCCTGGTTCAGATGGAATACCACGGGTCGCTGATATAGACACCGTGAGAGGCGTCATCAGACGAGCACTGAATCGCATATGTCTTCTTCATGATTCTTGAAAGCAGGGCTTTCAAGGGCCCCCAGCATGTTCGAGCGCCTACGATGACGTCACGCGGGCCAGCGAGGCGCGCTCCCCACCGACCGCCGCGAGCGCGGCTCCTTCTATTCGCCTTGGGTCAGCGGACCGCACACACGCGTCCACTCATAATTCCATACAATCAAATGTATAAAGTTAATTAAACTGCTTTGTATATTCTACATCTTTTGATCATCATTTCAACCTTATGTACGCCCGTACATAATTTGGCGCCCCCGGGTGGGCGCCGGGTGGGCGGACAGGGAATGACTTTGGCAATGGTTACCCTGAATCAAAATAATTCAGAGTACTCCCGCTGAGCTCCATCATCCGGTTTGTGGAAATGTTGGAGGGGGAAATTGCAAAGATCCCATTGGTTCGAAGTGCATCCGCAAAGGCCCTCACACGGATAAGATAAGATAAGATACTTATCTGCTTCGCTGCTGGCCCGTTTGGAAATACCCCCATCTAGTACAATTTGTATTAAAATCCTAAATTGAATGTATTTTAATTTAAACGTCCGTTTTAGCGAGCAGGCGTGGAACAAACCTCCCTTCCGATTAGGTTCGGTGGTTTGGGAACATGCAAAATTATCAGTATCGCTCTGCCGGCATTACTGGCTTCAACTTATAGCACCTCCGATCTGGCATGTAGGATTCTTGAAGCCCCTTCGGTTACAAGCTGTGAGATTGCGTGCTTAATTGATGTCTCGAATGCCCGGTTGGCTAGACCGAGTCCAAATTTTCCATCGCGACCCAAAAGTCAAATTGCCTGGGGCTCCAAAGCTTCCGTTTCAACTTTGAAGTCTTTAATTGACACCGCCATATGCAGGGATTGGCCCAGGCTCCTGGCCATGTCTAAACCTGAGTCAGGTTTAGACATGGCTTCATGCTTATCCCTCACCTAACACTGGCACGTTCATAGAACCCTTCACTCTCCGTATAGCCGTCGGTCTCCGGCTCGGGGCTGAGTTTTGCGTGGACCACAGTTGTGCCTCATACGTAGACCCCCCTTAGACCGCCTCAGTCACCACGGCCTCGCCTGCTCTTCGGGAGCCGGCCGCCTGTCCCGCCATGCCACTCCCAACGATATCATCGGAAGGGCGCTCATCAGTGCCAACGTTCCTATTGCTCTGGAGCCCCAGATCGTGCGGAGCGATGGTAAACGCCCTGATGGGATGTCGTTGATCCCTTAGAAGAGGGGTCGTGCGTTGGTATGGGACGCCCCTTGCGCCCATACGCTGGCTGCGTCGTACTTCTTGTTGACCAGCAAGCATGCCGGGGCGGCCGCAGACTCCCGTGAGGATTCGAAGGCGGGTAAATATATATTGTATCGGTGCCCAATAAGACTTTTTCGCATTTGGCGTCGAGACACTTGGCCCATGCGGAGCTCCCTGTGGATTCCCAGCCACAGGGAGCTTAGCAAGCGGCTTATGGAGGCGACAGGTGACCCACAGGCGGGCAGCTTTCTCGCGCAAATAATTGCCATCGCAATCCAGCGCAGGAATGCTGCCTGCGTAATGGGCACCATCACGAGGGGACCTAATTAAAACAAATTTTTAATGTTTAGTTTTTAGTTAGATAGAGTTGTTTTATTTTAAGTTTAGAATTCACTTCATAATGTTTGTTATTATATTATAGTTTAAGAGTTTTAATGTAAATGTAATTTATCTTTCGGGACCTTGAAGTTGAACGTTCAATAATTTAGATATTCTTATAATCGAGTGAGGTACCTACTTCAGCAAGAACGCCATGTCCATCTGTTAGCCGCTCGTACATCTTAGTATTAGTTTGTTTTCCAATTGAATAGAAAATGAACGTGAATTTTTCTTCCAGTTTGTTTTAGTTTTAGATTGCGTACGTGGTAAGAATCCGTATATTC
This sequence comes from Epiblema foenella, assembly GCA_963556455.1. Lineage (NCBI taxonomy): Eukaryota > Metazoa > Arthropoda > Insecta > Lepidoptera > Tortricidae > Epiblema > Epiblema foenella. The sequence continues at coordinate 7,134,085 of OY747099.1, read as the reverse complement.
AAGGTGGAAAAGTTTTTGATTGTGATATTACACGCGCATGGAAAAAGGAACATTTTCGTCATCGTCGCTATTGTCAACATACTATGGAGATTCAACTTCTAAATGAATTATTGGAAACCTCCTTGGTTCAAAATCACTTTCTGTTTTGATTAGGTAATTAGTTTTGTTATTTTTATGGCATAGCCAACATAGACAAGTATACGTAGCTAAAGCACACATAAAACGAGTATTATGTACCAAACTAGTCGTTTTTCTAAAAATTGCCAGCTACGTGGACGTTACTCACGCGCCTGAAATGTTACATATAAATTTCTTTTTCACTTTTCCTATTCGAAAAAGTCTTTTCACACCTGATATTTAGAAAAGAGTCATTATTGCCCTCGAATGGGGGATCAAAGTCGTACTTTTCTTGTCTAATTGTTGCCTAACAATGACTCTTTTCCTCATTAATTATTGAATTATTGGCGCTCGAAAGGAGTGAGATGGGAGAAATGTCTCGCGTCAAATGAGTCACTTTCAACAGTTTCATCCCTTGGTTAGCAATGTCCTATTGCTCCCTTGAACATTATCTCACAACGTTATATAAATATATATAGTTGGCTTCTGCTGCTTCTTGCGATAACAGTCCAATAGACAATAGGACGTTTGTACGTACTCTCCACTACTAACCCGGCTCCATAAAAAGCAAAAAAATATGTATAATACGTTTTTAATAAGCTACCTGACAAATAGGTATACAATTTCTGAAGGCTTTTGAAGTCGGTTCCAAACAATTTTCAGAGTAATAAGTAGGGTCAATTTTGCACACGCGCATGATACTAAATCCCTATTACGATCCCTGCGCAATTTGTGTACCGTGCGCGTCTTTAAAGTAATTTAACTAGTTATTTTAGATTTCAAATAGTTATTATCAGAAAGTTTACGTCACGTTATTATGACTGGGATGACCCATTGAACCAATGAGTTTCCTTTGAGACCATCAAAGTTATTAATACTGAGCTTAGCGTTGAGTCTCAGGTCTTATAATACGAGTATGTCAAACTTCAGTCACATGTTCTTCAAAATCTTGTCTAGTAGCTGATAACCTAATAAGGCAGCGCATAGTTCCAAACAGGGGGTGGTCAATGGTTTAAGTGGAGCCACCTTCCCTTTTGAACACAGTACGTTGACAGTCACTTCGTTTTTCACGTTTGTTCAACGCACATATGCACAAGCACCATAGGCTACTTCAGATGCGTCAACAAAAATGTGTATCTGCAAACTGACAGGGCTGTGACAAATGATGTGTCTAGGAACCTGTAATTCATTGAGATTATGCAACGTAAGTACAAATGCCTGCCAAACATCATTTATGTCATCGGGAATAGCTTCGTCCCACGATAATTTGTGCAACCACAACCCCTGCATCAAACCTTGGCTTCTAGAACGGTAAGAGCAACTAACTCTTTAGGGTCAAATATTTTAGAAATGGTCGACAAGAGACAACGCCTCTAAAGTTAACATCAGTTGTGATGCACAAGTTATCGGAGATACTGTCCCAAGTTATGGTTAGAACCTTGGAACTATACTCAGAGCTTAAGTCCAGGTTACCTGCGGCATTTCCTGCCTTGTCATTCTTTATTTTTTCTAGTACTACAGTATTATTAGATCTCGACTTTCTCAATGGGAAGCAGGCACTAATTAAAGTCTTGCAAATAACTGTAGCACCCTCTTCCGAAAAACATCCAGAAATAGGATCGTCTACATAAAAGTCCCTAGGTATGATTTCTTTTAAAACTGGATCCTCAGACTCAATTGAAAGCTGCGGATGGCAAGAAATACTGCTGCTACCATAAGTTAAGGTGTGTAAATTGTATGTTTTTATGAGTTGTGTGGGGTCATCCCTCCATAGAATTTGTAAAGGTCGTCGATGGAATCACATGGTATTCACTATATATTTTAGCCACATCCGCTGTCAATGCCACCTCAAATTGCCGAAAGTGCGTCAGTATCGAAAAGAAGTCGTCCTGTATATTTGGTCCAATTTGCTGCAAATCATTAAAAGAGTAGCCAGATAATGATTTAGCTAAACAATCCAATACGAGCCTTACCATACTTATATATGGTCCTTTTTACTACGGAATGATGTGCGGCAAAGTAGGCTGTTTGTGAGTTGTCCCTAGCTCTGTTGAATAGGATTCTTTTAAGCTGGGGTGTTTTTGTAGCCTATGTTCCAAAGACAGAAATCTTTGTTTTGCTAGATAGTAGCTGTCAGTAAAAACCGGTACCTACCTGACGATAGGTAAGCGCGTAGTGTTATGTACGAAACTGTTTTTGCATTCCATCTCCTCAATGCTCAAAGACGAATGATCATTTCTTATTCAATCTAATTCCCAAAATTTGGCTAATTGTTTTTGTATTGTGCTATTTTCTATGTCAGGTTTGTTTTGTGCTTGTGTGTAGGTATGGTCTTGTGCATGTGATAAACCGCATATGTCCGCGATGCCAGGAATTGAACCTCCCAATAGCCATCCTAACTTTGTTTCATGTAAAATTACGTTCCTATTGTCTAACTGAATTCTTTCGGAACCCAACAAGTCCCAAAATATATTGCTCCCTAGTATAAATATTAGACATTTGTAAAAGTTTGGATCAGCTCTATGATATTAATTGGTTCACTTGGCCACGGACTAGTTATGCTTGGTATGACAATACAGCTTATCTCAGTAGCAAAATCGAAATATATTGACCTTAAGTTATTCGTGCAAGTTATATTTAGTACTGATACATTATTGTTTATTCAAATCACCGAAGTAGAAACGTCTTTTGTGTCTATTTTCAACTGAGCATACAATCGTTCCGATATAAAGTTAGAAGAACTGCCCGAATCAAGCGCACGGAATAATTGTTAATGCATGCCGTACATACCTCGGCTTCAGCCGTTGACAATAACCCTGGTCGGGGTTCAGCACAGACTAATCCAACGCCAACAGGAGCTGCCACTACTACCGAGCCGTCCGCCCGATCCGCAGGCGCGGGCGCTGCCGGCACGAGCGGCGCAGACAGTGCGACGGCACGTGCAGCGCGAGGCCACTTGTATTAGGCGCTAGTGTATCACGCAGCATACGTAGTCGGGTGCAAGATAGTGTTATGTTTATTCCTACATACTCTGCATGGGATTAACTGACACTTATTGATAAGTGCCCTAAGCCCTTGACGAAGACAATTACGACAGGTTTCAACCTAGGGCCCTGTACTCCCTCTCTCTAACATTCAAATCTAGAATAGTTTTACAGTTGTAAATATTATGAACGCACGAGTTACATACGGGAAATAATTTGCTAAGTACTCGGTTTGCTTGGAGAATTATTATTACTATTGTTGGTGAACAAGGCTCGCAGCTTCTCCTGCCTAACATTCCTATGCTCGAGTGTTTCTAATAAATCGGCCCGCATTCTTATAAATTTGACTAAGTCGTCAAAACTATTAGAATCGCCGGGTAATGTTATTTTGTTTTTTCCCACTCAAACAATGTTTGTGATACGAGTTTGGTACATACAATGAATTTTAATAAAGTATTCCGCTTATCAACTGGTTCCTTCATTATCTCGAGTGATTTTAGGTTTTTTATTAATGGATCAATTAATCTGCGCAGCTGGAAAAATGTATAGATCTTTTTGCACTGGGAAAACATTAAATAAAGCTTTGACGTGATTGGAAATAAGTAGACGTTTATTGTTGTACCTATCACACACAAGCTCCCATTCAACGTCATAGATCGATGCACTAAAGTCGGCCGATTTAATGACGAGAGATGCACTGCCTTTTAAGTTAGATATCAATTAATGAAATTTCGTTATATCCGACAAATTATCATTATAAATCATTGGCTCATAGATATCCCGAAACTCCAACCATGGACTGTACGTACCGTCAAACTTACTTAAATTGATTTCAGGCAACTTGATACTTAACTTTGTCTGTTTCACATCTATATCGGCTGGTGGAGACTTAGATTGACTGGTCGCAGGTCCCTCCGCCTCGCTCAACATAAGCTGGGCTCGGGCGATGCTGGCGTATTTCGTAATTTGTTTCGTAATTTATATTAATCGGAGGGGTCCTCCTGGGCACATTCGATCTGTAATTGTATGTCATGGAAATCATTGAACACTGATTCCAACCTCGCGACGCGCAGCTCGAGATCGAATCTATGCTGTGGAGATAACTGCTTTGGTAATTCACTTAAATAGGTATTGAAAGTAGTTAACTGAGCCTTGCTGGTTCCACGGCGTTTAATATATTCTTTTACGAGGGTCTACAAGCGACACTGTAATAAGAAAAAGCCGAAATGAAATGAATGTAAACAACACTTACTTATTATGTATTTTAGGTTAAAGTTAAATGCTTGATTCCAGTAGGTTTAGTACAATGGTTATAATACTTCACTTTGTTTTATAGTTCGTGATTATTGCACTGTAATTGTAATAAAAATAACCACTTTGATTGCAATTAGCCTTAGAAATAACATGCATGCGTTCGGACGGCGTAAACAACTAATGATTTACAGGTAGCTTCTAACAGATGACGATATGTACCTCTACATGCACTTTAAGAGGACGTGTATCTAATGAATTATTTTGCTCGTAACTGTAGTATAATTTGTGGTATGATCTAGTTATATTTTAGTGCAAGTAGTATGTAAGTGTGCCTAAGTTGGCACGTGAAAAAAAAGTAGAAATCTTGGGCTTCTGATTCCTTAGATCTTCCAATAGGCTTGTAATTACTTTTTTCTTCTATTTTTGGTGGACTTAGCTTGTTTTTTGCAGCGGGCTCGACGTTTTGTAGCTTGTAATTTCGAATAGTTAACTGCGCTGTGACAATGTCGTAGGCATGGACACGTTGGCTGGAGAGTTAATTCATAGTTACTCGCTGGTTCTTGTCTTGTAGGTTCGAAAACCAATGTTGAAGGGCTATCCTCACTTGTGGATGCTGAATATGAACTTCAGTTACTTGGTTATAGATTTAATAAAGATTTATATAAAAACTAGCTTTTGCCCGCGACTTCGTTCGCGTGAAATTCTACTGACTATTCCTCTTCCCCTTCGTAGATAAATTCTGCAGGTTAGGTTATAAACAACTTAACTTTGAGTGACTCACTCAAAATTTACTCGAACGGTTTTACCTCTCAAAATTACAACCTTACAAAGTTTCTTACTGATACAAATATATTAGCAAGTGAAATGGGCCCTCTAGTCCATGAAAGGAGGCATGTGTCCTGAAGTAGGATGTAATAGGCGGATAATGAAACAAAATGGGTATGATTTATGAATATCTATATATATATGTATGTTGGTAATAGGTATTAGCTAAGTAAGTCAGACGTTAAATACACATTTCATTTCAGCCCGGAGAACGCCGTCGACTCGATCCCATATAGCATTTATACATACCAATTGTTTTTAATGATTTCTCGTAACAAAAAAACTTTAACCCCACACAGCCGTTCATAGTCCATAGTTGGTGCAGCAACTTTTTTATTGCTATCAATTTGTTGTTACGTTGACAATCTTAGTTAACAACGTTGTAAATTGTTAAGGTAACAGTTTCAAATATTGTCATTAACGAAATCTATTATTGTGGTTGTAACAATGTATTATTTTGTTAATAATATTGTTCCCACGTTAACGCGATTATTGTTGCAGAAACAACATGTTTTATTGTTGTAGTAACAACCTATTTATTGTTGGAGTGACAACATATTTATTGTTGTAGTAACAACGTATTTATTGTTGTATCAACGATGTGTTTATTGTTGTAACAACAAGAAATATGTTGTTGTAGCAATCACATATTTATTGTTGCAGTAACAATATATTTATTGTTGCAGTAACAATATATTTATTGTTGCAGTAACAATATATTTATTGTTGCAGTAACTATATATTTATTGTTGCAGCAATAACATATTTATTGTTATAGTAACAATATATTTATTGTTATAGTAACAATATATTTATTGTTACAGCAACAACATATTTATTGTTACAGTAACAATATATTTATTGTTACAGCAACAACATATTTATTGTTATAGTAACAATATATTTATTGTTACAGCAACAACATATTTTAGTGTTGTGGTAACAACATATTTTTTGTTGTAGCAACGATATGTTTATTGTTGTATCCACAACATAATTATCAATGCCCCAGCTAAGCTGTGTTGTTGCAGCGACCAAATATTTATTGTTACTACATCAAAGTAATGATTCACACTTTGTCGCTGGAACAACATATTTACTGTTGCTTTAGCAAAGTAATGTAATTGTTATTGTTGTAGCAACAATATATTTATTGCTCCTGTAGCAACTTTACTTAGTTCCTCTATTGTATTTTGTTGTATCAGCAATATATATATTGCTCCTGTAACAACTTTACTTAGTTCCTCTAACTATTGTACTTTGTTGTATCAGCAATATATATATTGCTCCTGTAACAACTTTACTTAGTTCCTCTAACTATTGTACTTTGTTTTATCAGCAATATATATATTGCTCCTGTAACAACTTTACTTAGTTCCTCTAACTATTGTACTTTGTTTTATCAGCAATATATATATTGCTCCTGTAACAACTTTATTTAGTTACTCTAACTATTGTACTTTGTTGTATCAGCAATATATATATTGTTCTTACAGCTATTTTTCTTTGCTATCCTAACAAAGCGAACTCAGCAATAGTAACAATTCTCGTTTTGCTACTGTTTCAAAGCTAAGGGATCCAAAAGGCAAAGCTTTTGTCAGATCAGCAAAATAAATATTGCTACTCCGACAAATGATACCTCGCCCTTTAAGGTGGCGTTCCACCAGAGAAGTGCTAGCCAGATTACCGGTTATGATGGCTACACACGTGCCGTTCGAGCCTGCAGGCTTGGACTGAAAGGTCAAATCCGTCCATCCAAACCTCTCGTGTCCGCTTTGGTCGGGCCTTTAAGGTGCGGCCGGAGTCTGCACACGAGAGGTTTGGTCTATCAGTCCAAGCTTGCAGGCGGGGCCGGTGCATGTGTAGCCAGCATTAGCGAGGAAAATCTACCATTCACTTGATTCGTGATCATTCTGATTGATTGGCAGATTTTTTCTCGCTCACCATACTTCCGCCTCCGCACATCTTTGATTGACAGCCGACCTTACGATCCCTACGCTTTTCTGCAGTAGCAAATGAGAACAGTTGCTGTTGCTGGAAGTCCACAGTCGACATCTGCAAAATACAGAATAGGTTGGTGAAAATTATGGAAACCACTAGTGAGAGTCCATGAAAGTAAACGAAAGAAAATATAATATTTATTTATTTATTTGCCATTATCATTATTACAACAAAACAATGTTCTAGAAATTGTAGGTATACATATTAGTTCAAGCTGGGGCCACCGGTGGTCCTAGTTCCTAGTTGCCTAGTGTGCGGCAGCTCAGATAAACTCTAAATACTCATTAGGGTACGCGGGCGCTGCGTGCAAAGCTTAGTAAGGCCGCGAGGCCTGCGAGGCTAACAATTGAACCAAAGTAAATTCTAATCCTGGGGTGGTATTGTAGTGCTATTTGAACTACTATTTATATTTTCACTTGAAGATGATGGAGCATTTACATTTTCGCAATGATTTTGCTGACTTATATTAGGGGGCAAATGAGGCTCACTCGATATCGAATGGTTTTTTAAGTAATGCCTTCTATAAGAGTTAAATATTTGAAAAGTTCTCAAACATCCTGTACTTGCACAAGAAAATGTGGACACAGTTTTATGATAGAAAGACATATGATTTCTCAATTGGTTAAAAGTCGTAAAAGTTTTGTCACAGAGCGCGCAGGACACCATTTTTGTTTAAATTTTGAATAATTTGAGCAGTCCTTGTCGTAGCAGATGTATGATTCCAAAGAACGCAGCTACATTTGCCTGCTCTTCGCCAACTGAAAATTCAACAATGTATAATTATACTGGGTGTCCAAGAAAGTAGTGTCAAGTGGAAGTGTAAAACGGAAAACAGACAACATTCATTTTACAGCTAGACAAGGTATATTTAAAAAAAAAACATAAATTATGTTGCTTATAGGGTAAAATAATTAATTACCTGAGGAACTTGATTTGCTGCTGTCAATGTAATTTGTTGTGGCACTTCCGTTGTGCCATCGGTTGCCAGACTAGGTGCAGTAAACACCTGAGAACACATTAAGTATTTTAAATACAAATATTACTCTCTAGAGTTAACTACAAAATCTCTAAAGTTACTCCCTCATCTGAACAGTTAGATAGAAGACTATGGGTCAAAGTTCTATTACCGCGCGAGATATTTGATTGGATACTTCTGAATCTGCTGCCAAGCTAACTAGAGGTAATCAAAACCAAACAAGATGGCCGTTGTTACAATAAAAACGTAAATCAGAAAAACTGCTGTGTGCTATGGTATTAAACCCGCTTACTATACGTAACCCGACAGGCCTTCAAAATTACTAACTAGTAGCGTAATAGCCCTAGTATTGTTCTTAGTTAAAATAAAAACAAGACTTACCTTCCATGTTGCTTAACAAGTGCGAAACTCCAGCATTCGTTAAAGAATCGCTTAATGCGTCGTCCATTTTTAATAGCTGCTCGTATCAATATATGAAATGATGAAAACTTAAGTCACTGGAAGACCTTTCGCTCTGATCTGAGCAGCAGCAGCAACTAAGCACGTGGGTAACCTCCCATGGCCGGCGACAAAATGGACGAGTGAAAGTGGAAGCGGTATTGATTTTATCGATGGATATTGTCAATTTAACAAATTTCCTCTGCTTTCGCGTTGCCTTTAACAAAATTAGTTTGTCTGATTGACAGTTTATTTTGTCACTCTCGACACACGTTAAAGTTGTGTGTTGACATTTTCGCAAAATTGGATTTTATACGTTGTCTAATTGTCAAAGTTCAATTGTCACTCACAATACGAATTAAACCTTGTACACTCAGCGGCAAGAATATTGCGTCGTTGATTAATATTTTTTTGTTATTTTCTGGAGACATGGTTTGGTGCTGATCCAACTGACAAACGAGCTGACAACTGATAAATTGTTTCATAATTTGCATGATCTGCCAAGTGTTTTTAACCACAAATTTTATTCAAATAATTGAACATTGTTTTAATGCTTTACATTGTAATTCTCAAAGTAGGACGCAAATTCAAAAATCGCTTGTAGATGGAATAAAGGGTTCTACAAAACATACAATTACCACTTTTGATTTGTCTAATGCAATTTGAGACAAATTGTGACAATTGAGGAACACCATTTCGAAAAATAATTTTGCTGTAATAAGCCTATTTCGTGATTGTAATGTTACGATATCTGTGGATGTTACTTATTTTTCCTATCTTTCTCTTAGCTTTCTCGCGGCGACATGACTACCCGTCTCTTTCTAAGTGTTCTAATTAGAAAGAAACGGATAGTCTATCTCACCGCGACACAGCTCGCGCACTGTTTTGTGCTAACCGTGCCGTACGACACACCCTTTTTAAGATCGCCGACCACCCGAATTAGGACTTCGAAATGTTGCATTGCATGGACAAATTGTGGTAAAATCACATAAACTATAGAACCCTTTAGGTTAATAATATAAGGGTATTACATTACACGGTATTCAGGGAAATTTAATAAGAGTTAGGGGCCCTAACTCTATATGTTTGAATTAGGGTCCCTTATGGATACCAGGTCCTGAATACCGTGTAGTGAAATACCCCTACCTAACTAGAAATATATGATAGCTCGCCATATTGCGGAAAATTATAGCAACTAATTTCTTCTGAAGCCTCTCACAGACTGGCGCGGCATGGCCGCGGCGGTCAATACTAAACTTGTCATTTTAGCTGTCAAATTTACTATTGACCGCCACCACAGGCCGCCCCAGTGTGATTCAGGTCTAATGCTGTAAACTGAGTGTCGTCACATGTTATGAAACTAAAGTGGCGCCCCCGTTATCAGCTATCATATTAAATTTCTGTTTAGACTTTTACATCCTGTTTCATGTTTTTGTTTAGAATAGGCTATTATTCCTAGGAATTCTACGTAGTACTTTTTTTAATAAATGAAGGTACAATGCAGTAATTAGCACACTAATTTGATGTAAAATTTATGTCAGCGTTAAAAATTTGTCGTCGAGTCGAGTGTTAAGCGCCCTATGTACCACACAATAATTATTTTGCAATAAATATTTAATACCCCACAGCCCGCGCCCCATACACGGCACATTTAATATTGTGCAATATTAACCCTACAGCACGGTGCAAAGTTTTTAAGGTATAAATATATGGGCCTATATGCATCCTAATAATAAACGATTTGCTTGATTAAATAAAAACACATTGCGTAGTTAAATTTAAACTCGCTCAAACTTTGCGCAATCATTGCGCAATCTTCAATATTAGGCACACACGTTCAATAGTATAGTGCAACCATGTTATTGTGCAATATTAAATATTGATCGTGTAAAATGTCGCGCGGGCTAACACATTTCTGTCATAACATAAAATTGTCACTGGTTTAAAATTATATATGTGACCGTAGTGTGTTAGACCACGCGATAAACATAATTTGTCGTCCTCGGCGCGAGAAGATTGGTAGACAAAATTAGTGTGCTAGTGCTAGCCCTACACATATACATGCTTATCTATTTTAAGAAAACAGTAAGTTGCCAAAGGCCCACCTGTTAAAACAAAAAAAAATTAACGTTTTGTAGTTTTTTTTTATTAAAAGGAGCAATTGATTTGACGCCGAGTGTACTTCCATGAAATAATTCGCAGAAACAAAGTTATACTTTGATAAATCAACAACGGTCATATTGACTTTAAGAAATTACATATATACTGCAACAAAAGGAAAATACTTTGTGGTAGCAACAAATTTATTCTTGGATAAATTGACAACATACTATATTGTGAACGGAACAAAGTAAAAGGACATTGTAATGTTAACAATGTTTAATTTTGTAAATCGGCAGTATTTTATTGTTACCACAACAATGGAAAAAACTTTGTGGTGGTGATAAAATTATACTTTAATAAATTAGCAATGTTGTGTTGTAAATGTAACAAAAGAAAATACTTTGTGGTAGCAACAAATTTATTCTTGGATAAATTGACAACATACTATATTGTGAACGGAACAAAGTAAAAGGACATTGTAATGTTAACAATGTTTAATTTTGTAAATCGGCAGTATTTTATTGTTACCACAACAATGGAAAAAACTTTGTGGTGGTGATAAAATTATACTTTAATAAATTAGCAATGTTGTGTTGTAAATGTAACAAAAGAAAATACTTTGTGGTAGCAACAAATTTATTCTTGGATAAATTGACAACATACTATATTGTGAACGGAACAAAGTAAAAGGACATTGTAATGTTAACAATGTTTAATTTTGTAAATCGGCAGTATTTTATTGTTACCACAACAATGGAAAAAACTTTGTGGTGGTGATAAAATTATACTTTAATAAATTAGCAATGTTGTGTTGTAAATGCAACAAAAGAAAATACTTTGTGGTAGCAACAAATGTATTCTTGAATAAATTGACAACATACTATATTGCGAACGGAACAAAGTAAAAGGACCTTGTAATGTCAACAATGTTTAATTTTTTAAATCGGCAGTATTTTATTGTTACCACAACAATGGAGAAACTTTGTGGTGGTAATAAAAGTATACTTTAATAAATTAACAATGTTTTGTTGTAAATGCAACAAAAAGAAAATACTTTGCTGTATCAACAAGATTACTCATGGATAAATTGACAATGTGCCATTGTCAATGCAACAAGGATAAAAAACATTGTTATAGTAACAATGTTTTAATTTGATAAATCAGCAGTATTGTATAGTTGCCACAACAATGGAGAAACTTTGTGGTGGTAATAAAAGTAAACTTTAATAAATTACCAATGTTGTGTTGTAAATGCAACAAAAGGAAAATACTTTGTGGTAGCAACAAATTTATTCTTGGATAAATTGACAAAATAATATATTGTGAACGGATCAAAGTAAAAGGACCTTGTAATGTTAACAATGTTTAATTTTGTAAATCGGCAGTATTTTATAGTTGCCACAACAATGGAAAAAACTTTGTGGTGGCGATAAAAGTATACTTTAATAAATTAGTAATGTTGTGTTGTAAATGCAACAAAAGAAAATACTTTGTGGCAGCAACAAATTTATTCTTGGATAAATTGACAACATACTATATTGAGAACGGAACAAAGTAAAAGGACATTGTAATGTTAACAATGTTTAATTTTGTAAATCGGCAGTATTTTATTGTTACCACAACAATGGAAAAAACTTTGTGGTGGTGATAAAATTATACTTTAATAAATTAGCAATGTTGTGTTGTAAATGTAACAAAAGAAAATACTTTGTGGTAGCAACAAATTTATTCTTGGATAAATTGACAACATACTATATTGTGAACGGAACAAAGTAAAAGGACATTGTAATGTTAACAATGTTTAATTTTGTAAATCGGCAGTATTTTATTGTTACCACAACAATGGAAAAAACTTTGTGGTGGTGATAAAATTATACTTTAATAAATTAGCAATGTTGTGTTGTAAATGTAACAAAAGAAAATACTTTGTGGTAGCAACAAATTTATTCTTGGATAAATTGACAACATACTATATTGTGAACGGAACAAAGTAAAAGGACATTGTAATGTTAACAATGTTTAATTTTGTAAATCGGCAGTATTTTATTGTTACCACAACAATGGAAAAAACTTTGTGGTGGTGATAAAATTATACTTTAATAAATTAGCAATGTTGTGTTGTAAATGTAACAAAAGAAAATACTTTGTGGTAGCAACAAATTTATTCTTGGATAAATTGACAACATACTATATTGTGAACGGAACAAAGTAAAAGGACATTGTAATGTTAACAATGTTTAATTTTGTAAATCGGCAGTATTTTATTGTTACCACAACAATGGAAAAAACTTTGTGGTGGTGATAAAATTATACTTTAATAAATTAGCAATGTTGTGTTGTAAATGTAACAAAAGAAAATACTTTGTGGTAGCAACAAATTTATTCTTGGATAAATTGACAACATACTATATTGTGAACGGAACAAAGTAAAAGGACATTGTAATGTTAACAATGTTTAATTTTGTAAATCGGCAGTATTTTATTGTTACCACAACAATGGAAAAAACTTTGTGGTGGTGATAAAATTATACTTTAATAAATTAGCAATGTTGTGTTGTAAATGTAACAAAAGAAAATACTTTGTGGTAGCAACAAATTTATTCTTGGATAAATTGACAACATACTATATTGTGAACGGAACAAAGTAAAAGGACATTGTAATGTTAACAATGTTTAATTTTGTAAATCGGCAGTATTTTATTGTTACCACAACAATGGAAAAAACTTTGTGGTGGTGATAAAATTATACTTTAATAAATTAGCAATGTTGTGTTGTAAATGTAACAAAAGAAAATACTTTGTGGTAGCAACAAATTTATTCTTGGATAAATTGACAACATACTATATTGTGAACGGAACAAAGTAAAAGGACATTGTAATGTTAACAATGTTTAATTTTGTAAATCGGCAGTATTTTATTGTTACCACAACAATGGAAAAAACTTTGTGGTGGTGATAAAATTATACTTTAATAAATTAGCAATGTTGTGTTGTAAATGCAACAAAAGAAAATACTTTGTGGTAGCAACAAATTTATTCTTGAATAAATTGACAACATACTATATTGCGAACGGAACAAAGTAAAAGGACCTTGTAATGTCAACAATGTTTAATTTTTTAAATCGGCAGTATTTTATTGTTACCACAACAATGGAGAAACTTTGTGGTGGTAATAAAAGTATACTTTAATAAATTAACAATGTTTTATTGTAAATGCAACAAAAAGAAAATACTTTGTTGTATCAACAAGATTACTCATGGATAAATTGACAATGTGCCATTGTCAATGCAACAAGGATAAAAAACATTGTTATAGTAACAATGTTTTAATTTGATAAATCAGCAGTATTGTATAGTTGCCACAACAACGGATGAAAGTTGTTGTACTAATAAAAGTATACTTTAATAAATTAGCAAGGTTATATTGTAATTCCAACAAACGGAAAATACATTGTTGCAGGAACAAGGTTAAACTTTGAGAATATTACAAAGTGATATTGTAACTGCAGCAACATAAAAAGTTTTGTTGCAGTTGCAAAGTCTAACTTTGATAAATCGGCAAAATGTTGTTGTCACTACAACAAAATTAATCTGCTTTGTTGTAGTAGCTAAGTCTAACTTTGATAAACCGACAATATAATTTGATTACCACGACAAAGCAAAAAAGTATTGATACAGTAGCAAAATGTTTATTGTTATCAGCACAATAAACGGCGAACAATAAAAAGTTTGCCGGTGACACTACACTCGTTTTGATATAGTCACAAAGTTTATTGTTACTGTAACAAGAAAAAAATGACAAAGCATTTATTGTGACTATGTGTTAATATGTGCTAAGAAACTACCTAAGCACGTCTTGTGACGAGATGTTACTGCTTAAAATAGTACTAATATTTTTAAGTACCTTCGCACACATTATCGTTTTACAATTATATTTAAAATAATTTTTGTAAACCCGAAAACTGACAGGTAGCCTAAACTTACTTTTCTCCTTCTAAGTAGCCAATTTCTACAATTTGAAGCTAGGCCGATAGTTTTTTTTTTCGAAGAACCTAAAATTTGAAATCTCTATATCTTCCATGTACCTCCTAACTCAAAGAAATACGACACAAAGCCCGATAAAACCGGCGGACAGCTGAAGACCGAATTTAGGTGGACGGTGGACGACTATATAGGACAATACATGTACTTCCTGTGCCTCCCAGTGATTTGATTGTTTATAACTAATCAGCTAGGTAATTAATGATTGTTTTCATGGTACCTACATTGAATTAATATTTTGAATAAACTGACCTATAGTAACGAAAAAAATTCGTAACAATTTCTACGGGTCTTTAGGACAGACACAAAATTACCCCGCCGGCGGGGACGTCCACCGCAGACACAAATAGCCCCTATTCGTCCCGATACCGCTGCATACCGGATAGAGTCAGTACGACCCAGGTCGGGCCTAGCTGAGTTCCTTGCTGGACTCTTCTCGCCTCGGCTGGGTTTAGTGAACCAGCGTCAAAACTCCCAGTAGCTCGATTCCACCCACACCTCAGATTTGTAACTTTCAAACACGTTGATTTTCTTTCATTTTGTAGACAAATATAACATAAGAAATACTTTATTAATTCATGGAGTGGAGTGACAATTCGATAATTTTAGATAGGCAGATACCAAAGCGCTGGCCAGTCAATACTGACAACAACCGTCTACGTCCAATCTATTTAATCTCCAATTTTATAAACAGTAAAGTTATTAAGGCTCTATATGGGTCAGCAAGTTTTGGCTTAAAACGCAAGTTGCGCTTTAGACGCTGTAAGTCAGTACGTAAATAACGCAAATCTATTCTGTTTTGCTTATTATTATGCATGTAATTAATAGAACTTTGGATACTGAAATGCGGTAAACATTCACATTCACTTGAGTTGGTTTGGTTTTGAGATAATTAAGCTCTAAGAGTCACAAATATCCGAACTAACTCTTCAACTCAATCTTAATTCTCTCTTCTCTCAATCAATTATAACTACAATGGTAAAAATGAAAACTATACATGCAAGTATCTACTTTATCTCAGCCATTATAAGACTCAAATTATTAAGTTGTGCAAGTAGTAAATAGTCTTCATTAACCTCGATTAGACTTTACCGAATGTCATCTATGACGTCTCTGACACGCCAAACGTCAAATATCGTGATATTTATATCTGTCTAGACTCGCCTCACGATAGTCCTTATTGTACCTTAACCCTAAGATTCGTGACAACTATTTGCATATTCGAAGCTCAGACTTACACTGGTTCATTTGAGACGAATTTTGTTGACAACAACTGACTAACATAATTAAATCTCTCATTTCAAACAGTTACAATGGGTTGAGGGATTTTTGGTTATTTGTCTCTAGGCCCCCTAAGCCCTTTTTTACCCTCCATTTTTTCACATATTATCTGTTTATTGTACACATTTTGAATGGGATTCTTTTTATTTTGCTTCCAATTATGTGCTTACCAATCTTCAAGCCTTTAAGTCATTAATTAAAGGACTTGTCATACAAAGTTTAACCCCTCTTTTCACCCCCTTCCATCCCCAATCTGTATGATTTTTATAGCCTGTAACCTGTCCGAAGATCCATTAAACTTATTAGTGAAGGTTGTACCGAAATCTATTGGCTAGTTTTCGCGTGATGGTGAGACAAATAAACAGACAGACAAACAGACACAAATTCTAAAAACTGTTGAAATGTGTTCTGTTATCGATTCTAAGACCCCTCAATCGAATTTTTTGCTAATATCTTCAATGTACAGATTTTCGAACCTCTGCAGCTTTATTATAGGTATAGATTATAATACGGAGTCGAGTCACGGCCGCGGTGGTAGATAGGTAAGTGACGTGATCGCTTGACTGCCGTCCCCTGCTGACACCTCACCCCATGGTCGCCCTGTTGGAGTGGTTAGCGACACGCTGCACTTACGGAGTTCAACTCATACACGATGCGTACACTTACCTACACATTCCCGCCGGTGGGGACGTACACCGCGCGATCGCGACACACAGACACATATAGTCCTTATTCGTCCCAGTACCGCCGCATACCGGGTAGAGTCAGTCCGATCCAGGTCGGGCACTAGCTGAGTTATTTGCTGGACTCTTCTCAGCTAGGCTAGGTTTAGTGAAGCAGGGAAAAAAAATCCCAGTAGCTCGATTGGAATAACTCCTCAGATTTGGTTGAAGCCGCTTAACCAATCTCACTGGAGCGCAAACTCTTAGAGTATTCCCATGTTTAAACCGCTCGCGTGGTCATGTCGGAGGGTTCGTCTGAATTTTTCCCAGGCCACTCGCCAACCACACTCTCCTATCGCTTTATTGTGCCCGGCCTATAAAACCACATTCAGGTTAAAAAAAACGAATTGCAGTTGTCGTTCGCGAAACGATATTTTGTTAATTTGATGCCCTGAAAATTGTCGAAACTGTATGGACTAATCTTGGAATAAATTGTAATCTTATTTGGCCGAAATTACATAGCGGTCAAGGCATTGATTGAAATTGCAGTCATCGAATGGCAAAGCCAGGTCGCATTGTGATCTCATCAAGTTACCAGCTGTGGAATAATAAGATCTTATGGTCGATTGACACTTACGTTGTGCATTTAATGATTTGATTTGAACGTGTCTCGTGCAACGAGTTGCGTGTAATATGACGGCAAAAAAAGTCAATGTAAAATTGGGATGCGATACGTAAGCGTCTGAACGATCCCTGTAGTAGAGCCGCAATCGATGATTATTCGATTAAATACAGTTTTTATTAATAATGTTCTCAGCGCTTCGGGCTGGCTGGCTATCAATATTTATTTATTTTAACTTTATTGCACAAAAGTAAAACCTATGTATGTAAGCACTTTATTTGTACAATGTATCATAAATTTAGATTCTGAATACAACTAGAGGATACTAGATCACGTAACCTGTCATGTCGTGTTTTGACACTTGTTAAAGAGTTAATAAAAAACATGTTTCTTAACTAACCTAATATTGATTTTAATTCATATACCTACGCAAGAGTTGCCTTTCTTGAGATGTTAACCTGACTATAATACAGGATGTCCCCACCCCCATACAATGAAGGGAAAGTCTCTAATATCGGAGAGATAATATTTATTGGCATTTTCACTTTCCGGTGTACTCCTAACTTTTTTTTAAGTATTGATTCTGATGAAGAAAAAAATGTCCTCTATGTACCATATATATTTTTCTGTGTCAGTTTTGTGACGCTATATAAACTGTATGTAAAAGCGTCACGAAACTGACTATTTTTTGCTGACACTTTTTCTTTTAGGTAAATGTACTGGTGATTCTGAGTTAGAAAACCCAAAATACCCAAATCCGAAAAGAAACTTAAGGGTAAAACCTACACCGGAAAGTGAAAATGCCCTTATCTGTGGAGACTAAATTTTACTTTTAAAATTGTCACTTTCAATCTAATGTCATTTAACTAGCTTTAATAATAATAATAAAAAAAATTACGCTGTCAACGTCAGACGTGTTTTTTACGATTTTTCCTTGAATTATTTTATTTCACTTATTTACGTGCATTTTTACTCGAACTTCGTACAATATAACATCAGAAATGTACCAAATATTAACAACATAAAGTAAAATGTGTCAACAAAGCACGAAAACATAATGATTACAAGGAGTAGATCACGTCGTCAAACAGAAGTGTCTAATACACAAAGCGCACGCCCACCACCTTCGTCCGCCGGAGGAGGAGTTTGCCACCGCGCCCGACACTAGTAGCCGTGAGTCGAGTGACGAGTGCGGACCGCCGCCACTGCCGCCACGAACATCTGCGCGACGAGGGCGGCCACCGCTGCCGGCACGCTTGGGGCCTGTGAGGCATCCTGTCGAGCCTGCGGCTTCCGCTGCCGGTGGTATAGTGCGCCGCATGCGATGGACTCAGTCGATTAATGAGAACTGCATGCGTGCGTACTTTGGGGCGACAGAGGGAGGAACTAATCTATCCGCGTATCGTGTCCGAATGCTTCCTCTGTTCCAGGCCCTTGAACCATCCATCGACGTGACTGCGTAACGGCTATCGGATCAGGTGCGCGTTATCCAGCGGCTCAAGCGGTTGGATGACGCAACACTTGATCGACTACGCCTGGAGGCACTCTCTGCCCGTGCAGCCCCCGCTTCGGTGCGGGACCGGCCCGCCACGTCACCGACCCCGGTGCCCGTACCCGTCATGGCGCCGGTGACGCTGCGGGCTGATCCCAGCGCCGATGAGGGATATGCGAATCAGAGAATGAGTACCCAGGCCAATGAGCAACTGAGGAGGGCTTTGGATGAGGCGATTACGCGGTACCGTTCCACACCCAATTCTAGGCCACGGTTACCACGCTTGCCCATGAATAAACGCAATCTAGCGCTAATGGGAGCCCTAAATGATCTCCTAGACCCGTATTTACGGGCTAGCGATGATTTGATTGATACACACTCAATCATGACTGTACTGCGGAGCCATCGCGGCGTACCGTGTTGCTCGTGTCAAGTTTCCGGACGCTGACCGTGCACCTAGGACCGCCGGGGGTGTCCCTGCATGGCAAGTCCGGATTGAGCGGCGTATCAATACATTTAGGACACTAATAGCAAAACTGATCTGCTTCAGGGGGGGCAATAACCACCCCCGAGTCATGCGTTTCGTGAACCAGGCCTTCGCGGGGACTGGTGTCAGGCCCCGCGACTACATGGCCTGTGTCACGGAACGTATTGACTTTCTGAAGCAGAAAGTCTATGCATGGTCAAGCCGTATTCGCCGCTACAGAGAGCGTGTGGACCGATACCAACAGAATCGTCTTTTCCAGAGTGACCAAAGGAAGGTATACCGGAAGTGGGACGGAACCGATCATTGTGTGTCTGACGGCCAGCAACCGGATGCAACTGCCATGGTTAACTTTTGGCGTAGTATCTGGTCAGTGCCTGTCGAACACACCGAAGGTGACTGGATCGGATTTTTCGAACGTGAGTGTGAGTCCATCGAACCCATGGGGTCTGTTACCATCAGCCCCGAAGACGTAAGTTCTGCCATCCGTACGGCCCCGCACTAGAAAAGTCTGGGACCGGATGGATTGCACAACTTCTGGCTGAAGTGGTTTCGATGCTCACACGAACGTCTAGCAACGCAGTTCCAGCAAGCCCTCGAGCTCGGTTCCCTGCCACCTCCCTTAACAACTGGTGTTACCTCCCTGCTCTATAAGTCCGGTAGTACCACGGAAGCGAAGAACTACAGACCCATCACGTGCTTGCCTACGCTGTACAAGCTCCTTACATCCATTTTGAGAACAAAAATTAACACGCACATTGTTGCGAACAATATTTTGGCCCCAGCTCAAAATGGATGTAGGGTTGGGTCGCGTGGTACTAAAGAGCTCCTCCTCATAGACATGACTATTTGCCAAAGAGTCCGGCGAAACAGAGGGACCCTCTCGGCCACCTGGATTGACTATAAGAAGGCCTATGATTCGGTGCCTCATTCATGGCTGAGGAGGATCTTAGAGCTGTATAAAATTGATGCAGCTTTGAGATCCTTCTTAAGTGCTTGCATGGGGCAGTGGATCACAGTCCTTCGTCAACCGGGAGGGGGCGACGGCCCTTCTGGTTCGCAAGACTATCAGGATTGAGCGAGGTATCTTCCAGGGTGACAGTCTGAGTCCCTTATGGTTCTGCCTAGCTTTGAATCCGCTCAGCACTTTGCTGAAGGATTCAGGGCTAGGTTGTCAGCTTCGGAGAGGAGGTGACGTCATTTCTCATCTTCTGTACATGAATGACCTTAAGCTGTTTGCACCAAATAGACAGGAGCTACTGAAAACGACAGAAGCTTTCAGTAGCGCCATCAGAATGGAATTTGGTGTAGATAAGTGCGCGGTCATGCATGTACAGCGGGGGAAAGTTGTAAATTCGTCAAATTTACAACTTTCTGAGGCAATGTCCCTCAGATCTCTCTCTGAAGCAGAAACCTATAAATAGCTTGGTATGTCACAGTCTTTGGGTATTGAGGGTGAGGGCGTAAAGCGGGCGTTCAAGGAACGCTTCTTCTGTCGCCTGACAAAAGTGCTTAATAGTCTTTTGTCGGGCGGCAACAAGGTGCGCGCCTTCAACGCCTGGGTGATGCTCTTGCTCACATACTCCTTTGGCATACTAAGATGGACTCAGACTGAGCTGGATGCCCTGGACCGAAGGGTGCGTGTACTGCTCACTGCGCACCGCATGCTACACCCACGCTCGTCTGTTATGAGACTGTACATCCCACGGAAGTGTGGAGGTCGCGGCTTTCTAAATGCCAAAGACTTCCACAACCGTGAGGTGTGCAGTCTCAGGGATTATTTCCTTAACAGCGCGTGTGGGATGCATCGGGGCGTAGTAGCAGTAGACGCATCTTTCACCCCGCTTTCCATGGCAAAGGAGAACTGGCGCAGACTTAAAGTATGGAGCACCGAGGAACGCAAGGCGGTATGGAAGAGTAAGGAGCTACACGGGCGGTTCTACATGGCCCTCACAGGGCCCGACGTAGACTTACTCGCGTCGGTGAACTGGCTACGTTTCGGGGATCTCTTCGGCGAAACCAAAGGTTTTGTCTGTGCAATTGCGGACGAAGTTATCATGACGAACAACTATCGGAAATATATCCTGAAGGACGGTACGGTCGACATTTGTCGGGCATGCCGCCGTCCCGGAGAGTCACTCAGGCCTATCATTTCCGGTTGTGGTCATCTTGCTAACGGCGAGTACTTGCACAGACATAACTTAGTAGCCAGAATCATTCACCAGCAACTTGCTCTTCTATACGGACTTGTGAACTTCGAAGTGCCGTACTATAAGTATACACCTGCACCAGTTCTCGAAAATGGTCGTGCCACGCTTTATTGAGATCGATCTATCATCACGGACAGGACTATTGTAGCCAATAAACCTGATATCGTGCTGACAGATCGATCGAAGCGCCAGGCAGTGCTCGTTGACATCACCATCCCCCATGACGAGAACCTCATGAAGGCCGAGAAGGACAAAGCCAGCAAGTACCTAGACTTGGCACACGAGGTGACCGCCATGTGGGATGTTGATTCAACGATCATTGTCCCGATAGTCGTGTCTGCGAACGGTCTAATAGCGAAGAGTCTCGACCAACACCTCAAGAGACTCTCGCTAGATGGCTGGGTCAAGGGTCAGATACAGAAGGCGGTACTCCTGGACACGGCGCGGATAGTCAGGAGGTTCCTCTCTCTGTCGCCCTAACCACCGGTAGCTTAGGCCCCGCCTCGCTGCCGACGGCATACTAGGTTAGGTTTTTATAATGATTTTATGTTTTGTAAGTGTATTTTTATATTTTACTTTTTATAAAGATATTGTAAAAACCTAGCCTAAGGCGAAAAATAAATAAAGAGAATAATAATAATAATAATGGTTTATTTTGTACATAGTTACAAACAATCATAATACATCATAGAAATTCATCTGGACAGTACAACAACGCCTAAAAGTAGTGGTCGATATTTCCGACCCCCGAACTAGGTGGGAGACCTGTATCTCGGGAGTTAGATTTATCTCTTCTTCAGTGTCAGATTACATAAATGCCGTTCGGACAATGGTAATTAGCATTTGAGAAGAATCGGAGTATTAATAACAGTGTTTAATAAGATACAAAATAAATTACATACAAATTTAAGTATTTAAATTGTAGTTCATTAATATTCATTATAAATACTAACTTTATAAGAACTATGAATTTAGATATAAGTTTACATTACAATTTGGATTAAAACTAAAAATACATAGTGACAAAGTAGACGTGATGCACAATCTTCATTAAATGATAAGGGGAAAAACAATTAAAGTAAAAGTTATAAATCTAGTTCTTTGACAAAGGTTAATCTCTCAAGCAATAATTATCAAGAGATTTTCAGTATATTCGTACGTTAGAGTCCGCAGCCAATTCTGTAATTTGTTTTTAAGTTCAAATTTAGTTAGTTTATAAATTGGGATCAATTTGTTTATTTTGTTATAAATCCGCGGAACCTGCGCAATAGCCTGTCGACGTGCGAAAGATATACGACAGGAAACAGTCTTACACACAGGGTTAGTTGGTCTTTTGCTGGCGATTGACTTATCCAATGGCAAAAATGAGTGTTGGCGCAGGATTGCACGTAGAATGTATATCTGTCTGACCGTCAGTTGGCGCGATTCTGAGTAGAGTTGGACGGTCGGATAATCTCTTCTTTTAAAGAGCATTACCTTCAGGATCGCTCTTTGGGCACGCTCCGCTTAGATGAGTAGTGTTTTATATGTCCCACCCCAGATAGGAATACAATAGGCAATAATTGAGACACATAGGGTTTTATATACCATCGACAACGTTTCGATTGTTGCAGTGTCTTAGCTCCTTAAATATATATATCATTTTACGGAGACGGGTGCAGAGAGCGGTTTGGTCGGGACTACATCCGGGTAAAGTAAACTTTCTATCTATCTAAATATATAATAGAAGAAACTGATTGACCGACTGACATATCAATGCACAGCCCAAACCGCTGGTTCTAGAGATTCCCAATTTAGCACGTAGGTTCCTTATAAGGTCTAGGGTTGCACTAAGAAAAGATTTTTCAAAATTAATCCGCTAATGGGGTCCAAAGTTTTTATGAAAACACGGACATTTATTTTTCTTAAAAATCGATATGGGTGTCATCTTTGTGGTTCCTCGGGGTGCCGATTACGAAAATGATTTGCATTTTCTAATCAAGGATTGCGGACATTTATTTTACTTAATTATCGATATGTGTGTCATCGCCGAGGTTGCTCGGGGTGCCGATTACGAATATAACATGTATTTTCAAATCCAAGATAGCGGACATTTATTTTTCTTAAAAATTTGTATGGGTATCATAGTGGAGGTTCCTCGTGAACGATAAAGATGATGGTCTCCCTCCCCGGGAGACCAGAATTGTTTGATGAAGCGTGCAGGAGTCCTCCCGACTCTGCTGAGGCGATGTGAGATGACTCTAGCTCCTCCCTGGAGTGACGAAATCACCGGCTCCGTATACTTGACCTCTGATACTGCCCGTGCACCTGACGCAGCTGACTGTTGAAGCCGGCTCCCTAGTTGATTGAAGCCCTGGCTTCCGCCAGGGTATATGGGCCACCACCCGTGATCCACACGGGAAACGTTGTTGATAGTAAAACGCACCTTTGACTCTAATTACGTTTACTACTTGAAAATACACAAAATTGACAGTTTACATGACTTGATTACTATGACTAAACACGATGAAAATGAATTTAATTTACGGAGCTCAATCTTTCCGTGTGCTGGTTTGACGCCGCCATTGCGAAGTCTCACATTCCATCCGCTGGTGGCGCTGTGAACGCTACTCACCAACGAACGAGCAAAATGAATGAATCTTTTTACCGCTAAATTTGATTTGACAGAGCTATGTTCGAATTTATCGAACATTCCTCCCCCCCGGCAGGAAAGAATGAGCTGAATACATGCAAGCTACTATAATATATGATATTGAAACTTAACAAAATGATAACTTATGACAAGTGGTATGACTATAGACCAAATTACACAAGTACAGTATTATACCATTACATAAATGAACAGTATGAAACTATGAAAACATTATAACAAATATAACTAGCTACTACATACATTATCCACCTTAAAACTAACACGAACTTGTTTCTATAGGTAATTTACACAGTTTGACCACTGGTCTTACAAGTTCTCCGTTCTGAATCTTTAATTTGACTGACCTGGTGACATGATCTGAACCTTTGAATAACTCTATCACACGACCTCTTCGCCAGTGCAAAGGTGGTGAATTTTCATCCATTATTAACACTAAATCATTTAACTGAATTGGTGAAGTTTGACTATACCATTTGTTGCGTGCCTGCAAGGTATTAAGGTATTCTTTATGCCAACGTGACCATATCATTTGAGAATGCCTTTGAATGGCTTGAAATCGTGACAGGCGTGATATCTTAGTGTCTTGCCAATGTGGTTCTGGCAATGCAACCAATGAATGACCAAGAATGAAATGAGAAGGACAGAGAAATTCTAAATCATTCGGATTCTCAGACATAGGCACTAGTGGTCGAGAATTGAGGATTGACTCTATTTTAGTGAGTAATGTATAAAGTTCCTCGAATGTGAGAATACTTTCCCCGATTTCACGCTTGAGTAAATTCTTAACACTCTTTACCCCGGCTTCTACTAAACCAGACATTTGAGGTGACGCAGGAGGGTTGAACTCCCAACGTATGTGCTGTTTTCGTGCCTCATCCTGAAGAACTATATGATTGTCTATGAGAAATTGATTGACCTCCTTTATATATGACTTGAACCCCACGAAATTAGTGCCCCGATCTGACCTGATTAGTGATGGCAGTCCTCGGCGGCTGACAAACCTAGTGAGCGCTGCAGTGAAACCTTCGGTGCTCAACGATGACACGAGCTCCAGATGAACTGCCTTCGTACCTAGGCATACAAAAATACATAAGTACGCTTTTAGTGATTTCGCATTTCTGAGCAGGCTACTCTTGACTAAGTAGGGTCCGGCAAAATCGGTTGCTACCCCTGCAAATGCTCTCACAGCTGTGATCCTATCAGCTGGAAGATCCGCCATGATTGGTGGTTGGCTTGTTGCATTGAATCTGAAACATTTTAAGCATTTTCCAATGACCTTTGAAATTTGACGCCTGATTGAAGGAATCCAATACTCTTGCCTGAGTATTGCGATGAGTGCATTAGTCGCTGCATGACAATACACCTTGTGATAGTGCTCGATGAGAAGTTGAGTGTACCTATGATCCTTAGGTATAAGATATTGATGTTTTGCACCATATGTCAGTGTTGATTTTCGTAGTCGTCCCCCTACTCGAATAAAATGTTGTTCATCCACGAACACACTGAGCTTTTGAAGTGATTTACATACCAGTTTTCCCTTTTTTATTAATATAATTTCATTCCTATATGAATCCAGTTGAACTTTCTTGATCCAGTGCTTTGTTGCCTCACGAATCTCATCTAGTGAGAGATTCCTTCGAAGATTCCTTTCCTGTTTGGACAGCCTTATATTCTTCATGAATCTGAGCACATAGGCGGTGACATTTATGAGTTTGCTGTATGAGCTAACACGTGATAATAGCTCATCTTCCCATGGCTCGTGCGTGTTGATTATATTTACCAATTTCTTGAATCCTGGGATATTTGATGGCATGACTACTGGCAAGGTCGGCCATTGACCTTTTTCTCTTTGTAGCCATTCTGGTGACCACCATTGTTGACAACCTATGATGTCCTTTGCTGACAGACCCCTTGACGCCATGTCAGCTGGGTTAAGTTCTGACCTGATGTGACGCCAAATCATGGGACGTTTTGTTTGTTGAATGTCTTGAACTCTATTACATTCAAACGTCTGCAACATGTGAGGTTTTGAATTTAGCCATGATAACACTATAGTACTATCCGACCAGGCGTTGAGACTCTCAAAGTTAACTGAATCCTCGTAAGCACTTGCCACATGGTTTAACAGCTGGGAAACTAAATGAGCAGCGCTGAGTTCCAGTTTTGGAATGGTACGTTTCACCTTCTGTGAAGCGACCCTTGATTTAGCAATGAGAAGTCTTACCATTACGTTGCCTGACGTGTCTTCAGTACGCATGTAGATAAACGCAGCATACCCAAGCTCTGATGCGTCTCCACACCCGTGCAAAGAGTAGGACACAGCATCCGGCAGTGTCACACATCTAGGAATAGTTAAATTTGACAGGTACCTTAAATCTTGAATAAGTTCTTCCCATTGAACAGTTTGAAGCTCACTAAGAGGTTGATCCCAGTTCAATCCATCTGAAAATAGTGATTGAAGAAATATTTTGAACCTAAATATTATAGGTGCACAATAGCCACATGGGTCATACAGTCTTGCTATTGTGCTGAGGACGCTCCGTTTTGTGATTGCTTGACCAATAGGTTTATTGACTTCGTATGACATTGAATCCGTACCTGGATTCCATTGAATACCTAAGACCTTGATAAATGATTTGTCGTCAGTGTCGAACTGATGTGGTGCTTCACAATGTTCCGCTGGAAGTCCGTCCAACAGTCCAGAACAATTTGATGACCACTTCCTAAGCTCATACCCGGCAGTCTCCATGACTTGTATCAGCTCTGATTTTAGCTGCTGTGCCTCCGCCACTGAGTCAGCCCCTGTGAGAATGTCATCCACAAATACATCCCTTCGAATGACTTGGGATGCGTGAGAATGAGGATGCTCCTCTTCCCAGTCATCAGCCAGGCGTAGTAGTGTTCGTATAGCCTGTCCGGGAGCCGATCTTGTTCCATATGTAATCGTATTGAGCTCGTATACCTGTATCTCCTGAGATGGATCCTCCCTCCATAGGATGAGCTGATACTTCCTGTCCTCTGGGTGAATCCAGGTCTGCCGGAACATCATCCTGATGTCCGCAGTGAATACAACTCGATGACGCCTGAAATTCATCAATATTTTCGTGATATCATTTTGAAGCGGTTGTCCTGAATGAAGACATTGATTGAGCGTGACTCCATTGCTCGCCTTTGCCGACCCGTCAAAGACCGCCCTTATCTTATCCCCACCCCTTTTAAATACCGCAAAGTGAGGAAGTACGAAGTGTTCAGAGTCGAACTGAAAATTTGATTTACTCATATGACCAAGACTTTCATACTCTTTCATGAATCCCTTATATTTTTCACCAAATATGGGATTTTTTGCCATTTTAGCTTCAAGTGAGTGTAACCTTTTGACCGCCATGGCCTTTGACTCGCCTAGAGTCGGACGGTTTGACAGCAGTGGCAATCTAACTTGGTATTTCCCATCTGGCATACGTTGAGTAGTGGAATTATACAACCTTTCGCATTCCACATAGTCAGGATGAATGACTGGTTCTGAAGGCGGCTCCTCCGTCTTCCAGAATCGCTCCAGGACTTCCTCCAGTCTTGATGCAAGCAGTCCATAATCTTCCACCGAAGTCCCAGTCGCTTGCTGAATGATGGTTGTTCCCATGATCACGTGACCGAAGCATGTACCGTAGGCTGACAACCCTGGAATGTTAGTGCAAAGCTTTGATCCATCTAGTACATAACTAAGCATGTCTGCACCTATAATGACATCCACGTCACTAGCCTTGTCAAACCCTTCATCGGCTAAAGTTATGTTTGACAACTCCAAATGATCTTTGAGTGATGACGTAATTGAAGGTATATTTCCAGTTAATGAATACATAACCGTTGCTTGAGTGCTAATGATTGGTACCTGTTTTCCCACAGGCTTGATTACCAACTTGACCGCTGACCCTGGTACATCTACTTTTTTATTACCTACTCCAAATAATTTTGCTTTAACAAACTGTTGGTGCAATCCTAATTTCTCGACTAATGATTGTTTAATTACCGAAACCCCTGCTCCGCTATCCAGGAGCGCCCGGGCTGTTGTATACCTTCCTGAACTTGATCTGACCATGATCAAGGCAGTTGGGCATATAGTGATTGACCTTTGTCCTTTTATGCTGCCAACAGTTCGATCCCGTCATTGTTCCTGATTGTTACTACGAAACCCAAACCTGAGGTCTTCAAACGCCACTTGAGCCTTCCGTGTCCTGTCCCCCAGGCACGGACGTGGCATGTGGCCTTGAAGTTGAGTATGAGTTGGAGCTGGTACCCTGGGCACCGGCGCCTCCCTGGCTTGCTCAGTGTCATGTACCGGTGACCTCCGTGGTGGTGACTGACTTGGTGACCGAATTGGTGACTGACGGTTTCGTGGTACACCCCTGTACTCACTTACATTGTGTACGGCAGCGCGACCCTGATCCCTGGAAGTCGATGCCATTCCATGACTCGAACACAGTAATGAATTGTGCTCTATTGATCCACAACGTGAGCACCAATTTTTATGTGTACATTCCCGGGCATAGTGAAGCCGCAGGCACTTGTAACAATGACCTGTCTTTTTAGCCCAAACCTTGCGTTCAGCTGGTGTCTTCAGACGAAAGTCTTCACACCGGTAAAGTGTGTGACCCTGGCTAGAGCAAAAGGAGCACTGGTTAGAGTTCACCTGATTATTTTGTGAGCTTGATTGGCCCTGCAGCAGTCGCCCTGACGCTGCAGGCTTCACTTCGTTTTGAGTCTGACGCACTCGTTGAGGTGGCGATGGCCTCCTGCCTCTCGCCGATGACGTCGCCGGAGTTTCTGGTCCGACCGTTCTGTGCACCCTGCACTGCTCGTTGAGTAGCTCTAGTAGTTGATTGACCGTTGGCAGGACTTGTGAATCCTTGCCATACCGCTCCTCATATGTAGTCCTCATTCTGAGCGGCAGTTTCTGCAAAACTAAGAATACAATTATGTATGACCATTCAGTCACCGGCATATCTAGTTTTTTAAGTGCCTGAAGTGACTCTGTAAGAGGATCGAAGAAGTGCTGCTGTAGCGGGCCACCCTCCCCTACAGCTGGCAGGTTGACTATTCTAGCCAGGTAGGTATCAACCAAAAGCCTCTTATTTTGGTACCTATCCTGAAGTATTTTGATGGCTACCGAATAGTTGGCCTCATCCATCGGCAGCTGTCTCACCAGAGACAAAGCTTCTCCTTCCAGAGAAGCTCTGAGGTAATAATGCTTTTCAGCGTCCGAGATATCCCTTGTATGAACCAATGATTGAAAGAGGTAATTAAATGATAGCCATTCGTGTACCTTACCTGTGAACTTTGGCAATTCAATAGCCGGTAATTTGGCCGACAACACCTGACTTGGCGACTTGACGTCGACCCGCTGACTCCCTGTCGCGGGTTCACTCGCCTGTTCAAGTCGCACCAACAGCTTGTTGACAGTAGAAAACTGTTGTTCAAACAGCGTCCTCTCCTCCTCGGAGAGGTCCTCAGAGGCAGTGATAATAACCTCGTACGCTGATATGATCTGGGGATAGAATGTATGAAATTGTCGCCTAGCAACCTGCGCTGTGACACCCCCCTGTGTTGTATCTACTGATCCACCAATGTCTACCAACAATTGAAATCGTGACCGAAATTGTGCCTTAGCCGTACGTAATGTTGCCATGATTTTATCGTTACAGCTAGCTAACAACAAATGATAAGTCGTAAAGGTTATTTATTACCTTTTCGTATTATTTTAATAACTATTTGTCACCAAATTCAGTCTGTGAATTAATAACCTAGTAAATTTTTCAATGTAAACAAATATGTGTCAGAATTGAATGAACGATTTAACTGACTGACACAGACTATAAATACCACAGATAAACTTATTGATTTCAAATGAATGAAGTGTCAGAATTGAATGAACGATTGAAGTGAATGACATAGACAATGAGTACAGATTAAGTTACTGCCAACTTAGAAATAAGAATTTTTTCTTAACCTAAAAATGTCCGAATGCGTGACCGGCTGAAGTGATGATACAATATGGCGTACTCACGAATTCTTCGATGTACTGTCCGTATTATGATGATTCGCCGTTTTATCACGATGCACTATAAACATCTACGCATAAAATGACCATTACGCGCACTGATTTTACACAATTGATTGCAAAACACTTTAAACACTGGCTGACTGTGATGTGACCGTTTTCTTGACAACCTTCCTGGTTTAATATGATTTAAATCGTGCTGGTCACTCCCCTCATGGGCCAACAAAAAATGAACGATAAAGATGATGGTCTCCCTCCCCGGGAGACCAGAATTGTTTGATGAAGCGTGCAGGAGTCCTCCCGACTCTGCTGAGGCGATGTGAGATGACTCTAGCTCCTCCCTGGAGTGACGAAATCACCGGCTCCGTATACTTGACCTCTGATACTGCCCGTGCACCTGACGCAGCTGACTGTTGAAGCCGGCTCCCTAGTTGATTGAAGCCCTGGCTTCCGCCAGGGTATATGGGCCACCACCCGTGATCCACACGGGAAACGTTGTTGATAGTAAAACGCACCTTTGACTCTAATTACGTTTACTACTTGAAAATACACAAAATTGACAGTTTACATGACTTGATTACTATGACTAAACACGATGAAAATGAATTTAATTTACGGAGCTCAATCTTTCCGTGTGCTGGTTTGACGCCGCCATTGCGAAGTCTCACATTCCATATGACGACTTCGTAATTGATCTTTTTTAAATTGTCAGATTTTGGAAATGATAAAAAAACTCAATCACGAGGTCTACTCCTCAAATATCATCTGCTGACATAACATTAGCGTATTTATAGCAGCATAATTATTAGACTAGCGACTTAGCTATTTTCTCTAGAAACTGCATTTGTCATCGGAAAACGATTCATATGGTGAAGTGTGGAATGCGGAAGTACAAAATTCTATATAAAATGACTGTAATGGGAAAATAAAGTAAATAATTACTCAACAGATTTTTTCAATAACAGGAGTCCAATAAATGCAAAAATAATTACGAAAAAGATTTCTTTTTGACGTAAAAATATTCAATACTCTTTTGAATTAAAACCGCACCGATAACTTTTCAACTTTATCATCCTGTGGATCTTGGTTAAGTTACAAGGAAGTCCGTAACTACATATAATCACTACAGGAGACAGCTTGCTCTGACTGGAAAATCGGACGGTCGCAATAGGTGAGCTAACAAAGTGCTGTCAGTGCTGTCTCATTTGGACTGTGCCAATTGGAAAAGAGTAAAATAGATTTCCTAATCTAAAGGTACTTGCACGTACTATGCAACGCCGCTTGGTACAGGAAGACACGTTCAATCACTAGGGTAACATAGTACATCAAGAGGTTAAACTGTGTATGTATATACTACCTACGCAACAACGCAACGTGGTATAGGGCAATATCTATGCGATTCACTAAGCATCGTTCTCACCAGTCACCTCACAGCTCGCCAGTTTTTACATGGAAACTGTCAAATGTCATTTGTACCTTTGACAGTTTCCATATAGATACTAATTATGTGTACGTACGTCTCGGGCAGTTTCAATTTTTTTTAATTTTGCATTTTATCATAAATTCAGGCTAGGCATGTAGTGCCTTTTTGCCAGATTTCCCTTACTTTTATTGTTAGTTGGTTTATTTGGATATCTAATATATCTATTTGTAAATAATTTTCCTTCGCACGGAGGCGGCTCAAGGTTCACATTTACCAGGGCAAGATGAACAGGGAGGAGATTAGAATATCTGTGATGTTTTTGTAAACAACTACCAAAAATGAAGATAAAAATATTCATAAATAGACTGGTTTTCGCAAGATTCCTCTTTCCGATATCGCCGCTTGAGCTCCCGTTCACTGGTGGCGGCGATGTCGGGATTTACTTGAGCGCGCCAGATAAACATATTGGGGTCTTGAGTATGCAAGCTCTGTTGAGTACCTCGACCATTGATTAGCCCTCTGTATATGTTCGGGTGTGTGGACAGTCCATCAGATTAGTTAAAACATAACGTCGGTTAATGACACGACAAAAAAGGTACACTTCAATAATCTGACGATTTGAACGTGACGTGAGGGAGTGGGTGGGTCACAAATTTGCAAAAAAAACTTGACGGCGACAAGTATAACCTATGCAATCCTATAAAATTAACTACTATCTTTGCTAATAAGATTGTTTTTGTGTGAATATAAAAAAATAATGATAAAGAATGCGTGGTCTTCCGGCGAAAAAAAAAAACAATAGCATTATTTTGAGCCCGGGGATCCCCGGCACCGGTAGACGACTGGTTAAATAGCTTACTACTAATTAGATGACTACAAAGAAAATATGCTATTACTCCACTAAATAATGAAATGGATTTTTGGCTGTCATATATTGACTAAACATTGAATTTGTATTGAACCAATGAATGAATTGAGTGAAAATTTGATGTGAAGCAAAGCAACTGGGGTGATGTTTTCCAGAAAAAGGATCTTGCGAGACAGCCGTACTTTGTTTTTTCGGAGATACGGAATCGAATAAAAATGTATTTGTAACAATTTTAGTTTAGATTTTATTCCAAATATATGTAATTGTATATGTATTTGAGTTCAATTGGGTATTTGACACATGTTATAGTTTAATCCATAGTGTGGTTATATAGATAAAAAAACATCAAATTATCAGTATGTAAACAGTAAATTAGACAAATTAATCAAAATCATAAAAAGATATGGCACTTCAAATATACGCAAAAACTTTTTTTTGTAATCGTCCAAATTGTAAATTGAGAATTACCTATCAATAGAATTTTCATGTTTCATGTTTGTGTGACTACTATGTCCTTAAACGCAATATTTCACGACTAAAATCGCAAATTACTCATTTTTCCATACAACGGGATTACGAAGCCAATACACTGTGACGTCACATTTCACTGCCTATAGAGCGTTTTTAGTGCTTGTCAGCTATGCTGTATTCTTCTCAGCTAGGCTAGGTTTAGTGAACCAGCGACATCTTCTCAGCTAGGCTAGGTTTAGTGAACCAGCGACAAAACTCCCAGTAGCTCGATTCCACTCACACCTCAGATTCGGTTGAAACCACTCAACCAATCTCACTGGAGCGCAAACTCTTAGAGTATTCCAGTGTTCCAAACCACACGCGTGGTCGTGCCGGAGGTTTTCCCCTGGATTTTCCCCAGGCTACTCTCCAACCGCGCACTCCTATCGCTATAAAGCCACAGTCAGGTTCAAGAAAAAAAAAAACTATGCTGTATTTTACCTCTCGTTTTCGTCTTTTGTGTTGCTATAATTGTAGTTGGTCCCGTATTAACATTTTGTCATCTCAGAAAACTGGTTCAAACGACACCATATAAAAATTGTAGTCAAATAGTCAATTGTACGTCTAGTAGTACACGGGAGAGTGGAAGTTCGACGTTCTCGCGGCCGGCCACTTACAAGATAAACAGATTTAATTAAATCCACGACAAAATGTTCCCTAACAGAATGTGCACGCAATGCTACAAATATAGCGAGGTGGAGAAAGTCCGCAAAAGCTGCAAGTAATACGGAATAAGGCAACCCATCACCACGACCACTCTTGTAAGAGTGCATGACTGAGAAGGGGATACTTGAGTTGCATATTATTTGGTCAATGAAAAAAATATGGTTTTTAAATCGTCTTCATAATCATATTGAAATATAATAGACGAGTCACTCACGTCTTTATGGTCGAGTATAGCTCGACATGTTTTGGATCAATACGTGGCCCTTAATCATGAGAACTATATAGCCGCCACGGCGGGGAGGCGATAATTCACTTATTGGATAGCTCGACTAGGACATGGAGTAGAACCGCCTAACGCGCTCGAGTATTTCAATGTATCGATTTTCTTTACATTTTCTATCAGCCGCCATAAGCTTGCGTCAGATTATTGAATGGGAGCTTCTTTCGGCTCCACATCTCCGACATCCCATATGGAACTGAGACGCTCGAGAATGATTTTTTTTTTCAATTTTTTACACTTTTCGTCCACCTCCACCATACAAACCGCCAGATTAACATACGTCCGTTATCAGAGACACGTGGGCCGTATATGCTATCAATATCTGATGCATACTCCAGTATGTCCGTGTGACTGTTTCTTTTAGGCTCGGTTTTATAAAGATCCGTTAGACCTTATGTCGGTTTGTTATGTCAAAAAATGTACTGAGTTCTAACGGATCTTTATAAAACTCGGCCTTAAACTATTTTTTAAACCTGTAGACGCTCAATCCACCGCTGGAGGGGTACAAAATACACATCATATAACTTTATTTACTTTTGTCATGATTTTATTATTATGATTGAGGAAAATTAACTTTTACATGGCAAACGTTAGTCAATAGTAGGGTAAATATATATTATATGGCAACACTATTATAAAACCGGTAGTAACGTGGAAGGGGTATGAACGCATTGTGGAGGGTGAACTCCCGACCAGCTCACTTGGTTGCGAGATCAGCTACTAGACGGACCACTCTTACCCCTGAGGCTGCACCCCAGAAGAAATCGTAATATTTCAGAAGTGCTCAGATCTTCACGTCCATAACCGTCGGTCTAATAATGAGAAGTAAGTGAGTTATGTCTTGATTTGCATCTCTTAGTTGATGATACTTGTATGTTACCGAGTATTTCAAATCATAATCTATGGGTATGTGCTTTACCTAGAAGTATCGTAGTGAAACAAACTTATTAACAAAAAAAATTTGAATTGGCATTTCGTCCATGATGAATTGCTCAAGTAATCTTCTGAATACCCGAATTATCATAAATTATTTTTAATTGATTGAATTGGGTTAAGAAGAGAAGTGCGTGCTAAATTGTTCTTGCAATTACTTAACAAAAGTTAAAATGTAAAAAGGAGGGTAGTTATGCATACAAGAATCCATTTTATTGTGTTATCACCTCTCTGTAATTATGAATAGCTTTCTTATATTTATGGTATGGTAAATTAATTATGGGATCAAAAAGAAAAATTGATCCTGTTGGAAAAATGCATGTTCTTTTTCCCCTATTAGATTGTACATTACCAATAAAGAAAGAAATCTGTGTAATTACTGAATATGCGTTATATGACTATAGTTAAATACCATTTTATTTGGAACTTATTCGAAGCTATAGTATCTATATATGGAGATATCACAGGAATACTCTAATACTCGAATTGGTATCATTTTACTACGTAAAGTGATATCATACAGAATAAATTCGTATTCGCTCATTCGCGGGTACCCTGAAAAAAAAAAACTATCATGATTTTTGTTTTCTAAATGAGAAATATAGTGCTTAATATGAGAGAATAGGTACTGCTAATTACATTAAATACTTATTAGATTAATGTGTACTTAAATCCCAAAGATGTACTCAGTTGAAACACAAAAAAAAAAATGTTTAAGTTCATATTGTATTTATTTGATCATTCATTATAGTCAATTACAGACGAGTGCACATTTCAATCTGCAGTAGATTCATATTATCGAACTTATCTTTGTTGCTTTATTTTTACCTGACTTTAATTTGCATACAAGTTAGTCTAAGAAGTTTTGTTTGACGTGAGAGTGCGTCTATGAAGTTTTGTTTGACGTGAGAGGGCGTCTATGAAGTTTTGTTTGACGTGAGAGTGCGTCAATGAAGTTTTGTTTGACGTGAGAGGGCGTCTATGAAGTTTTGTTTGTATGACGTGAGAGGGCGTCTATGAAGTTTTGTTTGACGTGAGAGTGCGTCTATGAAGTTTTGTTTGACGTGAGAGGGCGTCTATGAAGTTTTATTTGACGTGAGAGTGCGTCTATGAAGTTTTGTTTGTATGACGTGAGAGGGCGTCTATGAAGTTTTGTTTGACGTGAGAGTGCGTCTATGAAGTTTTGTTTGACGTGAGAGGGCGTCTATGAAGTTTTGTTTGTTTGACGTGAGAGGGCGTCTATGAAGTATTGTTTGACGTGAGCGTGCGTCTGTGAAGTATTATTTGACGTGAGCGTGCGTCTGTGAAGTATTGTTTGACGTGAGCGTGCGTCTGTGAAGTATTGTTTGACGTGAGCGTGCGTCTGTGAAGTATTGTTTGACGTGAGCGTGCGTCTAAGAAGTATTGTTTGACGTGAGCGTGCGTCTATGAAGTATTGTTTGACGTGAGCGTGCGTCTAAGAAGTATTGTTTGACGTGAGCATGCGTCTGAGGTATTGTTTGACGTGAGCGTGCGTCTAAGAAGTATTGTTTGACGTGAGCGTGCGTCTGTGAAGTATTGTTTGACGTGAGCGTGCGTCTGTAAAGTATTGTTTGACGTGAGCGTGCGTCTATGCAATTTTGTTTGATATCAGCGAACGTCTATCAACTTTTGTGTGTGAAGTGTCAATATTAGACGTTAATGCACGTTAAGTCAGATGAGTTTTGTTTGCCGTGAGCATATGACTTCTAAGCTGGGTTTGGTTTGATAGATTCAGATCCAGATGGTTTATTTCTCAGAAGTATTACATAATGTCTATCTAATAGAATAAAAACATGCACATATTACTGAGGTCGTCAAGTAAGTAATACAATTCCAGAATAATAATAGTGTCGTAGTTATAAAATAGAGAAATACATTGTTCCGATTTAAATAAAATAAAGATCGATCGGTAAACCTAATACATTCAAATGGACACATTTTCATGATATTCGTTGTTTAGGCTACTATATACTTACAGCTTTGCTAAGTAGCAGCATTCTGACTGCGAAGAAAAGGGTTGATGAAGAAGTGTTGTGTAGTGTTGAAGTGGTAATGTTTGTCTGAATTTTAATTACTTTAGGCATTTTATTGTACAGCTTCTGAGTCATTATTTTGGGACACTTTTTGACATGCTTATTCTACATTACGATTTCTAAAATATATATCGACACTGATGTTAAATATACCCAGTTTTTTCAAGTGTTTGCTGCAACCATCTTTGTAATATGTGTTCAATCCCATATGAGATAATTGAGTGAATGTGTGAATAATAAGCTTCCTTCAGATGATAAA
Source organism: Epiblema foenella (assembly GCA_963556455.1). NCBI lineage: Eukaryota > Metazoa > Arthropoda > Insecta > Lepidoptera > Tortricidae > Epiblema > Epiblema foenella. The sequence goes on along the minus strand of OY747099.1, from coordinate 7,096,897 downwards.
TGAAATAAATGAAATAAATGAAATAAATGAACTTTATTCTGCAAGTAGGCCGCAAAGGCACTTTTACAAGTCAAAAACTACTAGCGTTTCTCAAGAGACCACTGCCGAGAAGAAACGCCGAAAGAAACTCGACAGTCAGTCATTTTCTCCAAAATATGCTTATTACAATGATACTACTTAACCTACTTAAGTAAATGTAAATGGTACACAACAAAAGAGAATTGAAAGAAAAACGAGGATAAAATAACAATAGGTATTTACAAATAAAACATGTCGAATCGTTTGATATGCTTTCCTGCAAGAAATGAGATACAATGAAAATATTAGACTCTACGCTATTTAGGTATTTGGTTTGGGTGATTTCTGTCTGTTAGATAGTCCTCAACCCTATAATAAGCCTTTGACATCAAAGTTTTTTTTAGGTAATTTTTAAGAGCTGGAAAGGGTAAATTCAAAATTTCATCGGGTAACTTATTATAAAAACGAACACATTGACCTACAAAAGACTTGTAAACTTTACGGACACGAAACTTGTGAGTGGCAATTTTATTTTTATTCCGGGTATTAAAATTATGGATATCAGAATTTTTACAGAATGATTCTCGATTCTTTATGACATAAATAATATTCTCATAGATGTATTGGGATGCTACCGTTAAAATGTTAATTTCTTTAAAGAGATCTCTTAGAGTTTCACGTGAGCCCAGGTTATATATGGAGCGAATGGCTCTTTTTTGTAACACAAAAATTGTCTGTATGTCAGCTGCTTTACCCCAAACCAGAATACCATACGACATAACATTATGAAAATAGCTGTGATAAACTAAGCGAGCTGTTTCTACATTGGTCAGTTGTCTGATTTTTCTAATAGCATAAGCGGCTGAACTTAATTTACGTGCCATAATGGCTATATGGGGACTCCATTGTAGATTTTTGTCTAATGTTATACCTAAGAATATTGCTTTATCTACAATTTCTAAACACTCGTTATTTAAAAGAATATTAGTTTCAACCGGTCTAACATTAGGCAAAGAAAATCTGACACATTTAGTTTTCTTAGCATTAAGTAGGAGGTTGTTAACGGTAAACCAATCAAGTACTTTGACCAGTGTGCCATTAACGTTAGAACATTCTATTGTTTTCCGGTCAACCGTAGATCGTAGATGGCTGGTTTTAATTGCTTAAACACAGGCCTCATTTGCTAGTTTTTTTTACAGATCGAGTCTATATGTGTTTTACACTAGGATGTAGGATCCAGGTGGAAACCAAGTAATCATACGTCTTGCGCACTTTCGATTAAAGTCCCTTTAGACAAACTTTATAATAGGCCTACCGTTACTAGTTGTGGCTCTGATCGGTAGTGCTTTCCATCAACTTTTATCTCCACTGTGTGTTATCTATTTGAAAGTAAGGATTTTAATAGGGGTTACTGTCTTATCCCGTATGTATGTTGTAACGTCCCCCCCCTCCTAATACTACTAATATTACTAAATTAAATTACTTAATAATTAAATATTTAAATTACCCAATTATATACCTACCTAATCCTAACTAGACTACCTTACCTTTACTTGACCTAACCTAATTTACTTATTAGAATTCTAATACGAAATATTCTAATCTACCTCTACTACTAAAACTCTACTTTATTAAATATGCATAATAATTAGTTAATATCTTGAATTGGATCAGAAAATTGGCCAAAAATGATCTTCTAGTGTGTTTGTAGAACCCAAAGTCATGTCCGAAATAGTAAACCAAATCCTTTTCACATGGAGAGAATAAGTAATTTATCTAGCTAAACTTAATGGAATAACCTACAAAAATATGAAAATAATAATTAGAAATAGTAAAATGTATAAATGTAGATTCCCTAATGATGTTGAGTATTGAATATGGTTGATGTAGTAAGTCAAGGTCAATAATGATAATTAATATATCAACTGAAGTCAAAGTTAGTTAATTCAATAATTAATTTAATAATTTATTTCGAGTGGTTAAAGATAGTGCCCACTCCCCGCACACATCCGTGGATCTCGACTTTCCTGACTGGCCAATCCTCCGCCACTCAGTTCAGAAGGAACTTTAATTCATTATTCATTTATTTATTTATTATTAAATTGTCACTTATCATTTACGTGACTTCAGTATCTTATGAGAGGACATTTGCAAAAGAGACCATTTACGGAAATACAAAATACTGGTAGGAGCAGTAGGCAATATATCCACTCTAGCCCTTAGTATTCTGTAATATAATTTGATTTGTCGTTGGAATTAAATTATTATACGATGAATTAATTTATCCAGACTATTAGTGTAGTATTTCGTATCTCTATTTGACGAGAACTAATCAACTACGGCCGTCTTTTGACCTAGCCTAAAATAAATCATTCATCGTTATTTCCGATGAAGTAGATTTCAAAAGGACTCTTTCCCTTTTGAAAGTAGTTTGAAATAGGTTGCGTTCATTTATAAACAGAACCCAAAGAAACCAGAATAGCATCCATCACATACTGCTGAGGGACCAAGCAAATATTTTCATAAATATATAAGTTGAATTTACATTTACTTTAATACATTGTGAGTTATTTATTTTAATTGTAATCCCACAACGTTAAAACTACCAGTAGAAATACAAAGGAACAAAAATATACTCAACATTGTACTCATTGTCAAGTAAGTTAGTCAGTGTCTTATATAAATATATATAATATACCTAGCCTAACAATAATTCCTAACTTCACTATCAATCTAGCTAACAAAATAATAAACCTAGTTAGTCCCAAACCTAACTACTTCTAAACACCATGACTACCCCAATTAAGCCATACCAAATATTAACAATAAATAGATTTCCTAGTTAACAAATGAGCAGGTAAACACATGGCATTTAATAAAATGAATACATTAAAAACCAAACCTAAAATACATAACCTAGTCAATTGTCCTAGCCCTGACAGCTACACTAACCAACTATTCTAACGATATATTTGCAAGCTAGGAACCCGTGTTCCACATTTAAATTAACCGCGTAAAGATATTTCAAAAGTGCAATGAAATATCTTTATCTAGGCTAAAGCTAAATTACGTCGGGTAGGAAATGCCCTTCTAACCTAACACCCTATTTCCCGTGTGCTTCAGTGAGACTGTACTGGGGATTGGGACAACAGATCTCACTGAGAATAAGTGTGAATATATAAGTAAATAGATAAAGAGGTCTGAGTAACTTGAGAACTTAGAATGCCTGGTGAGACATCCCAAACCATCAAGCCATCAGGGAGTTTGAACCGTCTCTTCAGTAAAATACGGTGTGCAAGTCGACAACCCCATATCGACAGTTAAATAATTATAAATAGTAAAAGACACCCTTTAAAATGAATAGTCTATCGTTAACATCGCAAGATGACCCGACTACACACTTTAAAGATCCAAGTCGACTGTACTTGGTGATCAGGCTAGGTTCTCTAGGCGTCTAACCCCAACAAATATGTAACAAAACTTGAACAAATTCTAATAAAATAACATTAGAAAGGTAATTAATGCCAACTGAAACTCAAACTAGAACAATCACATAAACTACATGGCAAAATATTTATATGAAAATAAACACACAACAAGAAACTTCACTGTCTAATTAATTTAACTCTGCACTAATGATTTAAATTGAATTCTATAAATAACTAGTGAATTTAGGAAATTACACACAAATTATCACTATTAAACCCCACTAAAGTTACAATATATCATATCCGAACAAAGATTAAACCAGTACAATAGTATACTAGCACAATCCGGGTCCAGACATAACGTAGGTAACCTAAGTTAAAACCTATTTCCCAGCTAGAGAAACCCGTCTAACCAGTCTCGCGGTCCAAGAAAGAATCCTCTCCCGAAAACATGGTCCCTGACTTCATGGAGTCTACATCCACCCCGCACTCCCCTCGTAACTAGAGTCTGAAACTGTAAAACCAAGGTTTTAATTACATATGAATTTACTATTTTATACCCTATTCCCTTTATAATTAAGGCCTATACAGATACTAAACTATTTTGCCAAATATGGTCTCATGATACTTGACAAATCTTACAACCTGTTTTTGCTGTCCTTGAAAGTTACAATGATTTGACCAATTCCGTACTCTTATAAAAATAAGGTTTAATTTAGTTTGAATTTCTAATTGTTTATATTCGATTAAACTGTAGATTTAAGTTTGTTTTTTCTAGCTAACAATCTTAACATGAGAAGTGTTATGCTATAACCGAATGTTTGGCAAACTCATAATGCAGCCGGTGTACTAGTAGTGTGAATTTTAAAACCTCTTACAGCCTTGTAATAAAGTTCAAGATCGAATAAAATATATTTTGTTTTCTAATGTTTCAATAACAAAATTAAGTAAATTAAGTTGGTATTCTAATAAATCTTAATCACTTCCAATAATTAAGACCTGTGTGAAATTATACACTCGTGGGCGCTTGGGAAAAATAAGATGATTTAAAAATAGAATTATAATATAATTATGTTTACATATTTTGAAACAAATCAAGTAAATTCTGGTTTGTTACAATCTTCCCCCAAAGTTAACTGAAGTTTAAATATATAAACATATATTTACGAAAGTTAACTTTCAAATAAAAGCAAAAATGAAACAAGTTATGATAATATTGAAATCAAAACATGACTATAAACTTATTAACATTCATCCCGTCTGTGATCGCCTTTTTTTTTTAGCGGCGGGTGTGTGTGTGTGTGTTTAAACCAAACAGAAGAATGAAACATATTCAAGAAAACAAGATTCCAAATTCAATATGTTAGAAATTAACAATTACTGGCTTAACAAGTTAATCCTGCCTCTACAAGAGAATAGAAGTTGTGCTACTCTTCTACCGACCCTATTGGTACATACGAAAGCTTCCGACCCGAGTCTATATTTTAGCGACCGAGAAAGGATTCAGACGTATCTCTCCGTAAAAACAAGATTGAAACCACTTAACCGTGATGGATACCAAACATGGGTATTAAAACCATTAAAAGATTAAATTCCAACACAGTAATCTAGATCTTTCCCTCCTAAATAGCCATTCCCAGTCTGGAGCATGTTACATCGCTTAACAAGACGTTATTGTTGTGTGAAAGATAAAACTAAGGCTGGCTTAGCCTATCCCTCATTTGTTAAAAAAAAACTTATGAATCATAAATATAACTAGTATAAATTTAAACTAAATAAATAGTACCATCTAATAGAAAAGAATAACTAATCAGAAACTTGATTAGAAGTAAATTCACAATTGAAATTATTTTGAATTTGCCACGAACTCACTCCGTAACAGTTATGCTTTTCATTTTAAAGAAAGCACTATACGCCTTGTTAATGATGAGTGTAAAGTCAATCATGACACCATATACTGATGTAGTGTGGAGTGAAGAAACAACACAGAAGGCAGTTTAGAAATCTGCAATATTGCTCTTTTTTTTTTTGTATCGAGCTTAAACCTAACACCAATCGACTGCATTGTTTCCTTTGTGTAGTGTGTAGTGTGTTCCGGTTAAAATGTTAATGAAGTGTTTCGCGCTAGTCTTGCTTCATAGCCAAAGTCCTGCATACTATTTAACTTTAATAATAAAATTAAAGCAAATTAAATTTCATTCATCTAATACATGCATCCCCGTTCTCATTTTCATACTACTCTGATATGAAACAACCCTTTAATTACGAATGGAAAAATAAAATAATGCAAACAATTAACTACATAAAAAATTATTAATTTCAAAAATCAACTCTGCAAATATATGTTTTATGTACAAAAATAAATCTAGTGATATTTACAAATCCCAAAAATAAACATAATTATAACATCCCATTAATTCAAATGTATCAAAAATGTTACGAACACATAATTACTTTAGACAAATGAAATATCCTCGTATCTAATATCTAAGACATCTAGTAATAAAAGTCTCTAAGGAAATAAGTTTATTTATAGATCCAACTGACACTTCCACACAAATCCCAAACATGGAATAGCTAAACATTTTACTAATTTAATGTTTTACTTTATTTTCCCACTGACTAATAAAATTTATTTGGATCCCTAGATGTAATAAGTTTAATAATTTAGATATGCCATACGTTTAACACCACTACATGTTGCAAAAGTAAATAAAACCTAAATGAACATCTAGAAATAACGTATGACGCTTTGCTATATTTTTATTTTATATTAATAATAAATCTAGTAATTTATATTTATGAACAGTAACCTAAAATGTAACACTGAGAATAGTGCCTTATAACTGGGTAATTAAATTATTTGCCAAAAAAGATATTCTAAATAATGAGACGACAGTTATGTTACATCCTTCCCTGCTCGTTTAAATAGATCAGTGACGGCAGGCAATACCAATTTTAGAGTGAGAGATGTATAATTATGAGTATGTTTTAATACTAAGTCTGCAATTGAATCATGTAAGTAGTATTTCAATATGTCTATTTGTATATGTACTTTTATTATGAGTGTTTTTATGTCAATTCTATCTTGAAAAAATATTATCATTTTAATGAATTTGTATTTTATGTAATATAATTTTATCTACGAGCTAATTTACTTAACGACATATCAAGTGAACTAAGCAAATCATCTACTTAAATAAGTCTAAACTTGCCGTTATCTTGCGTGAAATTTTCCTACAGTTTTGATGACTATAGTGGCAACGCTATAAATAAATTATGGTATGAACAATATTAGTCGAAATATCTCCATTTAGCAAAATAAAGAATCCAGTAAATGACATAATTTTATTTATGAGACGATTCGAGAGTATTCTGAGTTTATAAAACTGACAAACTATCGTGAAAGTGAAATTAAGTTTAAAAAAAACATTTTTATTTTAAAAATCAAATGTAGTAATTGTATTTTTTTATGTTATTGTGTACGAACGCCATGTGGTGGGAATAGTGGAATATATGCTATTGATATTAATAGATCTGCAAGGTGAATATATATATTTATTTTGTGATTAACTTCTGCAAATTAAAAATAGAAGACCCTTCGCATATGGATACTAATCACTCGTTTGGCGAGGCCACAGGAGCGCGAACTAAACAAAACATCTAAAATATTCTGTATACTGTACTTAAATAAACATAAATAATTGAATACGGCAAAAGCCAATTTGAATAATCATACTAATCTTTTAACTATTAAAAGTAAAGATCTCCGCAATTAGAACAATACTAATTTAACTAAATAATTCAAGAGATCTCCGCATGATGACTACCTGATCTAGCTCAGCAGCTTGTATTCCCGATAATTGTTAAACTCACTATTTGTATATTACACAAAAACCAATAAAAGGTTTGTTTACCAAGTCGGTGGCAAACAATCATACAACTCACTTAACTACAAGCAGTTCTTAGAACCATTTTACAAAAGAGTCATATGCGTTTAGCTGATGTTAAAATAATGAAAGAGAAGCTTTAAATTTACTGAATTTCCCTAAAATGTAAGAAATGTTACATACAAAACGAACTCTAAATATATTATTGATTAAAACCTAAACTAAACTAATAAATTGTAAATAATAACATAATATTATTTCAGGTTATTTGTAAATAGCCCTAGTAACCCGTATCTTCCTAATCATCAAGAAACCTCACAGTGTAAGTAGTCATTCTGTAACTGTCATAAACCTGAATCAAGTATCTGATATCAAGTAAATAAGACTAAATTATATGACGTCTACGATTCTGAATGTAGTAGACTATTTTTGTCAGTTTAACTACATACCATGTTAGAAGTGACCTTAAAACTCACACAAAGAAAGTGTTCAAACGTAATCAGTATGAACTAACTCAAATTTATGTGAACATAATGCTCTAACGTTTCAAAACTGTTCCTAAATGAATTACCACTATAATAAAAGTCAGTGAAATAAATAAATGTAACTAACTTTTCCTACTAAAGTTTCAGATCGCTGAACTATGATAAAAGCTCTACTCATTAAATGAAGACTCTTTATCGATTGATCAATCAACTACGCAGCAACGTCAAATAACTTTACTACATTTCATATTACAGAAAAACTGCATAGTCAAATATGTATTACATTAAATCATCGTTGAAATATAAAATATAAAGCAAAACTGATCTTTATGTATAAGAATATAATACCTTCTTTCAAATGATCAACTTCATTATTTCTAGTAGAACAAAAACAAGATTTAAACTAAAATGTCAACAAATGTCTAATCTTAAATAACGTACGCTTTCCCCATCTTTCACATGTTTAATGTTGGAAAATAACTTAACCACCCATAGTAGACTTCCCCCAATATTTACAGCTTTACTCATTTCTACCACACTACTACAAATCTATTATGTTACTGTATTATTTACATAAATTTAGTCTACCTATACTGATTTCATTTTCAAATGACAGATTTGATATGTTGCGCATTAGAAATATTTAACCCTACAATAGATGTCGCTACTGATATGTAGTTATGTTCGTAAACATGATACAATAACAGACGTAAAAATATATAAATCTTTTGTTATTACACACTTCGGAACGCTCAGTTATTTTCGACCACGTCTGTGCCTACTTCATAACTGGGATTCCTATTTATCTTCATTTTACTCAAATGGCATCAGATCTGCTAAATAATTATAGTTATTAAAATGTGTATAATATATAAAATGCTACAGTATAATTTCCTAAGTAATAATTAAACCATCTCTCTCATGCTATCCGTTTTCACAACAACAATTGTGTTGTTATAATTGATGCAAATCAACTATAACAACATGTTTGATCCAAAACAAGACATGTAACTAACCAACTAAAAATAACATTAAGTGAAGATTTGATTGCGAATATAAGGTACAAATAAACTGCAGAAGCAAATTTAAAGTGAAATATAATAAGAAATAAATGCAATTTAATAAATCTACTATCACGGAAACAACTTCATAGATGATGTTCATGAAAATGATTTGATAAATCCTGTTTATGGCCGCTAATTACATAGATCCTGGTCACGGCACCAATTGTAACGTCCCCCCCCTCCTAATACTACTAATATTACTAAATTAAATTACTTAATAATTAAATATTTAAATTACCCAATTATATACCTACCTAATCCTAACTAGACTACCTTACCTTTACTTGACCTAACCTAATTTACTTATTAGAATTCTAATACGAAATATTCTAATCTACCTCTACTACTAAAACTCTACTTTATTAAATATGCATAATAATTAGTTAATATCTTGAATTGGATCAGAAAATTGGCCAAAAATGATCTTCTAGTGTGTTTGTAGAACCCAAAGTCATGTCCGAAATAGTAAACCAAATCCTTTTCACATGGAGAGAATAAGTAATTTATCTAGCTAAACTTAATGGAATAACCTACAAAAATATGAAAATAATAATTAGAAATAGTAAAATGTATAAATGTAGATTCCCTAATGATGTTGAGTATTGAATATGGTTGATGTAGTAAGTCAAGGTCAATAATGATAATTAATATATCAACTGAAGTCAAAGTTAGTTAATTCAATAATTAATTTAATAATTTATTTCGAGTGGTTAAAGATAGTGCCCACTCCCCGCACACATCCGTGGATCTCGACTTTCCTGACTGGCCAATCCTCCGCCACTCAGTTCAGAAGGAACTTTAATTCATTATTCATTTATTTATTTATTATTAAATTGTCACTTATCATTTACGTGACTTCAGTATCTTATGAGAGGACATTTGCAAAAGAGACCATTTACGGAAATACAAAATACTGGTAGGAGCAGTAGGCAATATATCCACTCTAGCCCTTAGTATTCTGTAATATAATTTGATTTGTCGTTGGAATTAAATTATTATACGATGAATTAATTTATCCAGACTATTAGTGTAGTATTTCGTATCTCTATTTGACGAGAACTAATCAACTACGGCCGTCTTTTGACCTAGCCTAAAATAAATCATTCATCGTTATTTCCGATGAAGTAGATTTCAAAAGGACTCTTTCCCTTTTGAAAGTAGTTTGAAATAGGTTGCGTTCATTTATAAACAGAACCCAAAGAAACCAGAATAGCATCCATCACATACTGCTGAGGGACCAAGCAAATATTTTCATAAATATATAAGTTGAATTTACATTTACTTTAATACATTGTGAGTTATTTATTTTAATTGTAATCCCACAACGTTAAAACTACCAGTAGAAATACAAAGGAACAAAAATATACTCAACATTGTACTCATTGTCAAGTAAGTTAGTCAGTGTCTTATATAAATATATATAATATACCTAGCCTAACAATAATTCCTAACTTCACTATCAATCTAGCTAACAAAATAATAAACCTAGTTAGTCCCAAACCTAACTACTTCTAAACACCATGACTACCCCAATTAAGCCATACCAAATATTAACAATAAATAGATTTCCTAGTTAACAAATGAGCAGGTAAACACATGGCATTTAATAAAATGAATACATTAAAAACCAAACCTAAAATACATAACCTAGTCAATTGTCCTAGCCCTGACAGCTACACTAACCAACTATTCTAACGATATATTTGCAAGCTAGGAACCCGTGTTCCACATTTAAATTAACCGCGTAAAGATATTTCAAAAGTGCAATGAAATATCTTTATCTAGGCTAAAGCTAAACTACGTCGGGTAGGAAATGCCCTTCTAACCTAACACCCTATTTCCCGTGTGCTTCAGTGAGACTGTACTGGGGATTGGGACAACAGATCTCACTGAGAATAAGTGTGAATATATAAGTAAATAGATAAAGAGGTCTGAGTAACTTGAGAACTTAGAATGCCTGGTGAGACATCCCAAACCATCAAGCCATCAGGGAGTTTGAACCGTCTCTTCAGTAAAATACGGTGTGCAAGTCGACAACCCCATATCGACAGTTAAATAATTATAAATAGTAAAAGACACCCTTTAAAATGAATAGTCTATCGTTAACATCGCAAGATGACCCGACTACACACTTTAAAGATCCAAGTCGACTGTACTTGGTGATCAGGCTAGGTTCTCTAGGCGTCTAACCCCAACAAATATGTAACAAAACTTGAACAAATTCTAATAAAATAACATTAGAAAGGTAATTAATGCCAACTGAAACTCAAACTAGAACAATCACATAAACTACATGGCAAAATATTTATATGAAAATAAACACACAACAAGAAACTTCACTGTCTAATTAATTTAACTCTGCACTAATGATTTAAATTGAATTCTATAAATAACTAGTGAATTTAGGAAATTACACACAAATTATCACTATTAAACCCCACTAAAGTTACAATATATCATATCCGAACAAAGATTAAACCAGTACAATAGTATACTAGCACAATCCGGGTCCAGACATAACGTAGGTAACCTAAGTTAAAACCTATTTCCCAGCTAGAGAAACCCGTCTAACCAGTCTCGCGGTCCAAGAAAGAATCCTCTCCCGAAAACATGGTCCCTGACTTCATGGAGTCTACATCCACCCCGCACTCCCCTCGTAACTAGAGTCTGAAACTGTAAAACCAAGGTTTTAATTACATATGAATTTACTATTTTATACCCTATTCCCTTTATAATTAAGGCCTATACAGATACTAAACTATTTTGCCAAATATGGTCTCATGATACTTGACAAATCTTACAACCTGTTTTTGCTGTCCTTGAAAGTTACAATGATTTGACCAATTCCGTACTCTTATAAAAATAAGGTTTAATTTAGTTTGAATTTCTAATTGTTTATATTCGATTAAACTGTAGATTTAAGTTTGTTTTTTCTAGCTAACAATCTTAACATGAGAAGTGTTATGCTATAACCGAATGTTTGGCAAACTCATAATGCAGCCGGTGTACTAGTAGTGTGAATTTTAAAACCTCTTACAGCCTTGTAATAAAGTTCAAGATCGAATAAAATATATTTTGTTTTCTAATGTTTCAATAACAAAATTAAGTAAATTAAGTTGGTATTCTAATAAATCTTAATCACTTCCAATAATTAAGACCTGTGTGAAATTATACACTCGTGGGCGCTTGGGAAAAATAAGATGATTTAAAAATAGAATTATAATATAATTATGTTTACATATTTTGAAACAAATCAAGTAAATTCTGGTTTGTTACAATGTGACTTGGTCAACAGCAGATAATGATATACAGAGTCAAAGACTTTTGACAAACTTAAAATGTTCCAACTCCTTTTCTTGGTTTTCTAATGACAGGTCACCCGCTCCATAAACCTTTGAGCGGCTGCCGTGGTGGAAGCATGCACGTCTGTAGGCGTATTGTGCGTTTGGCAGGGAATTATTTTTCTCGAGGTGCCTTAGATGTCTCTCAAGATTACCAACTCAATACGTTTTGAGATCGCAGGGACAAGAGTTATGGGTCGGTAATTTCCCACATCTGCTTTATCTCTTATACCCTTACACATGTGGATCAGGCGGGTTTTCTATAAAGATTGGAGGTATATAGTAGTAGCAGTAGTAATAAAACTCTTTATTGTAGAAAATAACAAACATAAGTGACAGAACAAGAAGTTAAGGATCTCTACCAGTTAACCTTTGAGTAGATGAGAGTAAAAGTGATTAAAAAAGGTAGGCAAATGCAGCAACATGTACAAAAAGGTATAAGAAAATAATAAGCCTACATACATTTACTACAGGAAAATATAACTGTTAATTTATTACCTACTTGGTGTCCGATAGCCACATTTTTTTTATTTCCCCTTGAATGACGCAACCGACGAAGACTGTCTTAAAAGAGGAGGTAACGAATTCCACAGCTTCACAGAACAAGAGATCTGTCGAGTTTTATGGATAGGTACAAAGAGCGACAGGTTTATGCTAACCTAAACGATGACCACTGCTGTCAGCCATAAAGTTTAATTTCTCTTTTAAATACTGAGGTGAAGAAGGGACGAAAAGAATATTAAAGAGAAGTCCTAAAATTAGTAAATCCCCCCTACGATGAATGAGAAGCCATTTAAGCACATTTCGGTAATAGGACACGTGGTCTTATTTCCGAAGGCTGAAAATGTATCCAATGCAGACGTTCTGTAAGCGCTCCAGCTTGTCAAGAAGCTGCTCCTTAAGATCAAAGAACGAAATATTAGCGTAGTCAAGAAGAGGGAATAAAAGAGAGCGAGCAAGCAATATCTTAGTGATTAGAGGGAGAAAGTTCTGCAGGCGGCTCATAGAATGGAGTGTTGCGAACAGCCTTTTACTGACTTCATTTACATGAGGAGCTCAAGAGAGAGTCTGGTCCATAGTTATGCCTAGGGTTTAAATGTATGAGTAAAAGTTATAGGGAGGGATATATTTGATCTTAAGATCTTTTATAAGACATGTTACTTAATCAGATATAACACTCATTTCATATATATGTATATTTTTCCGATATATCTATATAACATTTATATTCGATTTTGAATTTTGATATTTTGCGTTTGCTTTTATAGATATTCCATGCTAACAGTGGAGAACTGGAGAATGAGAAGAATCTTGTATTTCAGAAAATTGTGAGCCAGTTGTGCCTTTTCTATGTCCGGCTTATTATTTACTGTCAGATCATTCCCTATCTCTATAAAAAAATTGGTTTACATAGTATGGTATTTTAGTTGGAGATGAACATGACAAGTGAATAAGATTACTGTGTTTGTATTGTAGGTAAAATCTTGATCGGAATTACATTTCAATAATATTTGAATGTCGTTCGGCCCACAAGTGCCACAACTGTAAGTCAGACATGTGTAATTGTGAATAAATAAATAAATTGAGTGCAGAAATGATGCAAAATTGGCTCATATCACATTTTGGTGACTGAAGTATTTTTTATTATATTTATTAATTTTATAGATATTGATAATATTTGTATTTCAGTCACTTATTATCACATCATCACCCACATTAATATGCTGCGTCATTTTCGTAATAACTGTAAATGTCACGTAATAGGGAACATGCATTATTTCGTTGATCTAGTCTATCTTAAAGATTTAAGGATTATGTAATCAGTCATGAGGAGTTATTCAGATATTGTAAAATCATTAAAGAAGAAATTGATAAAATGGAAAGTCTCAAAAACATAACAAGAAGCGAACATCTTAGGAAATTAGTGTATATGCCACGTTTTGTCCTTCCCAAATGTAGTAATGTGCACGGCAAACGACGTTGGGTATATTTTTACCAAATATTCTCAATGAACTACCCGCCGATATTTTCATTAAGATTAGTGATAACAGGCACAAATGTAAACAAATTATGAAAACGCCATATCTGTGACGATGTATGGTGTACATGGTAGACGCATCTGTGATTTATTATTTAAGTTCACGAGCGAATTACAGCGACAGTTAAACCTGTACGGCTTTAGCCGCTGTTACATTGTAACTTCTGTAATCTTTTATTAGTAAATTAAAAAAATACGATTAACACAAAAAAGGAAAATATGCACAAATAATTTATTTAATTCAGACCAAAAACCGATATTTAAGATGAGGAGCATGAGTATTATTTGCATCACAGATATAATATTTCAATTTATAGATATTCTACTTTATAGATATTTTTCAACGTTTTCAACCGAAGCTACTGAAGTGACTACTGGACTGCAGTGATGTCATTGCGCATTTTAAATTACGTTTCAATTTACGTAACTTTGAAAACAAATATAAAAAAAAAAAAAAAAAAAAAATTAAGATTAAATTTTCCAGTAATATTGATGTTATTGATGTGGTATTGCTGCACTTTTTACGATAGATAGTTACGTACCCATGATTTTCATCAATACTATTCGCGAGCGCACAAAACTGAGTCAGATACGTTCACAGAAACATGACCTGCCGAATGTCATGATTTTGATGATTTACTTAGTATATATATTCTAATACCGGAAATCGTACCGTAGTCATGTTACTTAAAATATTATTAATTGTGCCATTCAGAATTGAATCATTATCGTTTTGTAAAAGTTTTATCTAATTAGTGTAAATAAAAGATGTACATATTCCCATGATATTAAGTTATGCAATAAATCAATTCTTTATCCACGTAATTATTCTAATGGTATTTACACCTTATTCGAATAGCACTTAATTTTATTTAGTGCGCGCGCCGGGTGACTGCGCGCAGGCGGATGGCCGAATGTCATGATTTTATTATTATGATTGAGGAAAATTAACTTTTACATGGCAAACGTTAGTCAATAGTAGGGTAAATATATATTATATGGCAACACTATTATAAAACCGGTAGTAACGTGGAAGGGGTATGAACGCATTGTGGAGGGTGAACTCCCGACCAGCTCACTTGGTTGCGAGATCAGCTACTAGACGGACCACTCTTACCCCTGAGGCTGCACCCCAGAAGAAATCGTAATACTTTCTACCATTCAAACTTCATAAAATAATTTCTTCGGCACGGAGGCGGCTCTAGGCTCACTTGTACCAGGGCAATATGAATAAGGAGGAGATTTGCATATATTTTAGTAAACAATTATCGAATGTGAAGGTGTAAAAAATACTGAATGGTATACGATTTTAATAAAACTTTCCGTGGCACGGGGGCGGCTCTTCGCTCACTTTTACCAGGGAAACATAAACACGGAAGATATATATACGATTTTCCATACTACGAGTATCCATACTTAATATTACAATGCGAAGTTAACCTTCTAGAGTTTAACGCCCTTATTCATAAAACTTAACAAACCTCTGCTAAGTAAAACGTTCTTTGTCCCTTTCTCACAAACGTAAATGTCAAAATGAGAAATAAGGATAAATGAACTTTAGCGGCTAGTTAGTTAACTAATATAGGTTTGATTGACGTTTATGAATAAGGGAGTAAGTTTCTTTTTAGTTTTTTGTATATATTCCGCTGCCTCTACGGGGCGGTATGTTCGTCTGGCGACAAGTCCCTTTTTTCCTTAAATAAAAAAAAACCGGTCGAGTGCGAGTCTGACTCGCGCATCGAGGGTTTCGTACATAGAGCCGACCCCTAATAATTCAGGAAAAATATATATATATTTTTATGTTATTAATTTGAGCGCCTGAATAACGTAGTAATTCTTTAGCACATGAACCGAGTTCAAAACAAAAATACATGTAAAGGTGATTAAATTACAAACTTATATAATAATTTGACCTATTCCGTGAAGGGGATTATAATTACTACAGCTAATTTGCAATAATTTTGAAAAAATTAATTTAGATGTTTGGATATTTGTTACTCAATAACTAAAAACGGCTGAACGGATTACGATAAAACTTGGTGTATGATATGATATGATTTATAATCTCACGATATACCTATATCCTTTAAATCGTAAGAAAAAATCCGCTCCGAAGGCACTCACCAACTTCATTTGTACATTTTTACTTTCAATTTGCCAGATAAATTAATAATCTAGTCGGGTAATCTCTCTCAAACAAAATTCGCTCCGATATGGCACTCACCAACTTCATTTGTACATTTTTACTTTCAATTTGCCAGATAAATTAATAATCTCGTCGGGTAATCTCTCTCAAACTTGGAAAATTTTCAAGCAATCTTTGGAGATTAACTTACTCGCAGCCGGCTTGCAAAAAAGTGATGATGCTAGGAAGATAGCTATTTTATTGAACATAATAGGCGATGATGGCCTTAAAATATACTTTAATTTCACATTTAAAGATGAAAAAGAAGTTAAATACGAAGAGGTTATTGAGAGCTATTGTAATCCAAAAAGGAACATTCTGCACTCCATATTTATTTTTTAACCTTTTGAGCAATTACTTACACATGTGAGAGTGTTGTCGAAAGATTGTGATTTCAAGAATTATGAAACAGAAGCAATAAGGGACAGACTAGTTTTAGGTGCTAATGACTTAATCACACAAGGCAAATTTATTTTAGAAGGAGATATCAACTTGGAGGACGTTATAACCAGATTTCGGGTAGCAGAATTAGGTACGAAGCATACTGAGGATATCCAAAAGAAGAAAGTGCAAATAGCTAAAGTTTCCGCTAAGCAGCCTACCGCTCCTATGGTGAAATGTAAATGGTGCGGCCAGCAACATGAGTGGAAACTCTCAGTTTGTCCAGCAAGACGAGCTAAGTGCACTAAATGCAACAAATTTAATCACTTAGCAGTGGTCTGTCGAAGCAAGTTCGTCAAAGTGGATGCAAGTGAGGATCAGCCTGGTCAGCCGGATCAGGATGATAGTGATATTGAGTACTATTGTGGGAGAATCCAGAAAAAGGTATGTTATGGAGAGTGGAGCCAATTATTATTAGTGGAAGATACCAAGAGTTGTAAATTTAAACTTGACACTGGGTCAGATGTCAACATTAAGCCATGAATATATTTCAAATAGTTCTTAAATAAGCCATTACTTCTAGTAAAAAGTAAAGAATATTTTTTTTAATTGTGGATTATCCCTAAGAGATACATATATACCATCGTTGACTTTTTTGTAGACCTTTTTAAGGTGTACCGTATTACATTATTTTGATCTATCTCGCAGGGTTCATTTTTTAAACACATTTTTTTTATTTACGATATCACTTAAGAAACCTATAAAATTATCAGTGTTTCTCAACTATATTATGAATGTATAATACATATAAACCTTCCTCTTGAATCACTATATCTCTTACATCGCATCAAAATCCGTTGCGCAGTTTTTAAAATCTAAGCATACATAGGGACAGACAGACTGATAACGGAAAGCGACTTTGTTTTATACTATGTAGTGATAGTGATACATCCAGTTCTTTATCCAACTTGTTTTTATATGTGAAGTACACTGTTTTCCGAAGCGGAAAGTAAGGTAGTAGTTATGTATTTTCTTTTATACTTTCAGTGTGACCTACATACAATAAAAGTTCTATAAAATCCCGATGTAGTCGAAAGGAACAACTAAGGAAGTATAAACAAACTTACATTTTCCGACTTTTATATTATCCTGTTATTTCGTGATTTTTTTTTATGGAAATTATGGCATCACATTCTGGTAAGTTATTCTACGTTACCTATATTTTATCTAACCTAACTAGTTTTTGCCCGCGATTTCCTACGCGCATAAATGGTAGCGGTAGCATAAAAGTTAATGGTAACGGTAGTTTCTATTACCAACATACAGAAACTTTATGACTTATTTATTTCATAGTAAAACATAATATTTAAAACATAAAAAAATAATATTAAAAAAGGTCTCCAAGAGAGGAGCCCTGTCCCATAAGGCTGGCAGCCTTACTCCTTTGGATGGCTATGCGGACCCGCTGGTCAAGAAACGAAAAAGTAATTCCAAGACAGAAAGTTTTGAATAAAATCGATGTTCTCGAATAGATATTTATTTTAACCCTCTTTGTAGTGGTTTATCACAAAATACCTAATTTGCGGCTCAAAGCCAGTGTAAATTCAACTAAGTGGCTATTTGAGGAATTTAATTACGACCCAAAGGTTTCTCATAGAAATATTAGTGATCTTTAAGCCGGTTTGATAACTGCATGGTCTGCATGGCTTTAGTTTAACTTGCAATCGTCTATATGTAAGACCAACCTAAACTACAGTAACATACAATAAAGTTCCTAAATGCTAAATGAATAAAACAAAACGTTAACGCGAATTAAAACCAAAACGATCCTTCAGATCCTATTTCAAAGACTCCTAGTTTTGCTTTGTGTTTCTATTATTTTTAGTCAACGGCAAGCGGAATCTGTTTGCTGACACATAATTATGAATAATGCAAGATTGTTGTTTCTATAATTTTATTATTATTGCTATAGGGTGCGGTCTGCTTACCATCAGCTAGTGTACACTAGTTTTCCACCGTCGTTGTATATAAAAATATTTATACATTTATTTTACTTTATGTGGAAATCATGTGTGTTATATACTGTCGAAACATGTAACTTTATTTTCTCTAAAAAATGGCTGATAATAAACAGCTGAGTACCCACTGACATGCATATTATAATTCGGTTCACAAGGACCTACTTGAGTTTTGGAGTTTGACGGAGCGTAAGTACGCTTGATTTGCTTTAAGGAAAATTATAATGTTTTTCTTGTTTTACTTTGAAAATATTTCCCATATTATTTTACCATACTGATGAATTTTTTTACTATACTGGTGATTCCGACTTCTAGAATGCAAAATCAAGTCTCTTTTTGTACAGGCTACTTGGACACAACTCGGCCAACTAAAATTATCTAATATAAAAGAAGAAACTGACTGACTGACTGATTGACTGACTGACTGACTGACTGACTGACATATCAACGCACAGCCCAAACCGCTGGTTCTAAAGATTCCAAATTTGGCACTTAGGTTCCTTATAAGGTCTAGGGGTGCACTAAGAAAGGATTTTTCAAAATTCAACCCCTAAAGGGGTGAAACGGGGGTCCAAAGTTTGTATGGAAAACCGTATTTATTAAAGTGAGTCACATGAAGTTTTGTATATAGAGTCAGTGTTTAAATATATTAATGGCGTATTTCAGCGTTTTCTAAATTGCTCCCCTAAAAGGGTGAAAAGGAGGTTTCAAGTATGTACGGGGAGCAAATCTTTTTTGAAGTGAGAGATTTAAAACTTCGTATATAGACTCTATGTTTAAATACAACAAAAGGTATTTAAGCGTTTTTCGAAATTGCTCCCCTAAAGGGTTCAAAAGGGGGTTCCAAGTTTGTACGGAGAGCAAATCTTCTTTGAAGTGAGAGATTTAAAACTTCGTACATAGACTCTATGTTTAAATACAACAAAACATATTTAAGCGTTATTTAAAATTGCTCCCCTAAAGGGTTCTAAAGGGGGTTCCAAGTTTGTACGGAGAGCAAATCTTTTTTGAAGTGAGAGATTTAAAACTTCGTATATAGACTCTTTATTTAAATACAACAAAACATGTTTCAGCGTTTTTCGGAATTGCTCCCTTTAAGGGGTGAAAAAAGGGTTCCAAGTTTGAGCGGGGAGCAAATTTTTGTTTTCTTAAAAATCGATATGGGTGTCATTTTCGAGATTCCTCGGGGTGCCGATTACAAAAATGACATCCATTTTCAAATCCAAGATGGCGGACATTTATTTTTCTTAAAAATCAATATGGGTGTCATTTTCGAGGTTCCTCTGGGTGCCAATTACGAAAATGACATTCATTTTCAAATTAAAGATGGCGGACATTTATTTTTCTTAAAAATCAATATGGGTGTCATCTTCGAGGTTCCTCGGGGTGCAAATTACAAAAATGACATCCATTTTCAAATCCAAGATGGCGGACATTTATTTTTCTTAAAAATCAATATGGGTGTCATCTTCGAGGTTCCTCGGGGTGCAGATTACAAAAACGACATCCATTTTCAAATCCAAGATGGCGGACATCTATTTTTCTTAAAAATCGATATGGGTGTCGTCTTCGAGGTTCCTCGTGGTGCCGATTACGAAAATGGCATGCATTTTCAAATCAAAGATGGCGGAGATTTATTTTTCTTAAAAATCAATATGGGTGTCATCTTCGAGGTTCCTAGGGGTGCAAATTACAAAAATGACATCCATTTTCAAATCCAAGATGGCGGACATTTATTTTTCTTAAAAATCAATATGGGTGTCATTTTCGAGGTTCCTCTGCGTGCCGATTACGAAAATGACACTCATTTTCAGATCAGAGATGGCGGATATTTATTTTTATAAAAATCGATATGGGTGTCGTCTTCGAGGTTCCTCGTCGTGCCGATTACGAAAATGGCATGCATTTTCAAATCAAAGACGGCGGAGATTTATTTTTCTTAAAAATCAATATGGGTGTCATCTTCGAGGTTCCTCGGGGTGCAGATTACAAAAATGACATCCATTTTCAAATCCAAGATGGCGGACATTTATTTTTCTTAAAAATCGATATGGGTGTCGTCTTCGAGGTTCCTCGTGGTGCCGATTACGAAAATGACATCCATTTTCAAATCCAAGATGGCGGAAATTAATTTATCTTAAAAATTTATATAGGTGTCGTCTTTATGGTTCCACGGGGTGCCGATTACGGAAATGACATCCATACATACATACAAACATACGGATCAAACTGAGAACCTCCTTTTTTGTAGACGGATAAAAATTAATTTTATTACGCGGGCGAAGCCGCGGGTAAAAGCTAGTATTAATATAAGTTCATTAATGCGTTTAACCGTAACCATTCATACTCGTAGTGTTTATACAAGTAAAGGTACGAGTATGTACCTACAGTCGGAGAATTTGAATGTGTGTCACCTTTAGACCCTGTTTATTTGTAATAGAGTCCAATAGTGCCAAACATTCAAAATCCTCGACTGTATATAGTTACACGAGGACGGTTTTATCTGGCACGTACACGTGGCCACGTGAAGTTATTAAAAATAACCGGTCCGACAGTCATACGATTCACCATAGGTGGGACATAGATGCTGTGATCCGTCTCTCGCTCACACGTATGGCGCCCCGCCACTCAAAGTCGTGGTCAAGTCTTACCGGCGCGTTCTTAAATTATGAGGAATCGGAATAAAGCAGTACAAGAAAAGTTGTAAGCATATTCTACCAACAAAGTAAAAATAAACCCTTTTATTTGTAACAATTTATAGATTCGAGTTGCCGATATCGAGGATACAATAGGAAATATTAGATTAAAAGGAAAAATAGTATTTATCCGAACTCGGTATGTTATGTTATGTCATTTTAGATACCTAATTTAATTGCGGGTTAAACTTGCCATCTAATCAATGCCTGAAAATAATTAATGTATTTGTATTAAAAAATAGTTAGTAGTTAAGTTAGTACGTATCAATATTTTAAAATATATATATTATTACCTATTTCAACTTCAATTTCAACTGTCAAAATTTAATTTACATCTATTATGTCTACTAAAGATAGGTTAGGGTAGGGTAGGTCTTATAATTATTAATATTCACAAACTCTAATCCGCAACGTAAGCTTCGTCAGATGGGTACAGAAACACATATTTAACGGTCACACAACATATAGTCACCAGACAGGACATCCGATATAGGCTTCGTCAAGATCTTAACATAAAGGACCGTCCCGGATCGTAGATGACTCAAAACGTCCCATAATACTGGCGGCGTTGCTACGTTGAATCGCCAACTAGATCTGATCGCAACCCTTCTACTCTCTTAGCCTTTGACCCAAATCCTTCACAATATCCCTGGCCTCCGTGCCCCACGGTCTCGTAGTCTTCACCGCCACTGGTACGAAATCGTACATTGGTTCAAAGGCAAAGTACTTTACATGTTTCGCCTGTGCTGCCGATTCTGCCTCGCGTATCTAATGGTGTGACTAAAATGGGATGGGGAAAACTTGTTCATGTAGCGCATAAGAGACACCGGCCCTTCTCTCATGGAACCAATGTCAGACCGTCCGGCTTTTAACCATCAGTTCGGCACAACCCCGGAGGCTCCAGGACACACGCTCCACGAAACCAAAGCCCGGCAAACTACCGTCCTCATTTTATGGTAGGTGCCCTGGGAACCGACCGGCACACCTCTGACGACTAAGCCTATGATACCTGTCTTCCTCAACCACTATCTCGCAAATCATTTATACATTGTCAAATCATTTATACATTTTGAATTTTTTTTGTAAGACAAACTTGTGATTTCTTTTATAATTGAAAACCTCCTCCTTTTTTTGAGTCGGCTAAAAAGAGACACATTGTCTTCCGTGTACGTCCCAGTTACATATTTAGCCCGCAAATAATTGATATTCTGCGTAACTTTTCGAACGCACCTCGTGTTTTTTGATGACGTGGATTCGGAAACCGTCGAGATATAAGTACAATCTCTTGTATAGGCATTGTTTATAAATGTATCAAACCATTTTTTTCATGGTAAATGATTTATTAGTGTGCAATACGAAGGACTATAGAAATTGACATAAAAATTGCAAAGACTATATAGTCCTGATTTTTTAGTGTGTTGTATGGATTAGTTAGGGTAGTTTTAACCCAAATTTGAAACTTGGATAAACTTCTATTATAACCTTTATAAATTGGGTGGACACATCACTACCGAAATTCCGCACTCATATTTACATGGCCACCACCCGGGGAAAATTGTACGTCAACGTAATTATTTTCACAATGACGTAAATAATTACCCTTCGCACCCCCGTTAATTGGTTGTAGGTGTAACAGGCCACGTTTTCCACGTTATCCGTCCGCTAAAATATGAACTTAATGATCCGTTACATTAAGTTGCTTTTATAATGGAAAAATTTAGATTGATAGGAACTAAATGGTTCTTATGTCAGAAATAATTTTGTTGGTGACAGTAATACATTAAATATCACCATTAGTTAACGTTATTGAATAATGATGTATGTAGGATTGTTTCAATTACCTTGCTGTTGGAGTATGGAATCCTTGTGGAAATATGAAACATCTTTAAAATAAATAAATAAATAAATATTAGAGGACAATCTTACACAAATCGAACTAGCCCCACAGTAAGCTCAAGAAGGCTTGTGTTATGGGTACTAGACGACGGTATATTTAATAGATATAAATACTTAAATACATAGAAAACATCCAAGACGCAGAAACAAATATTCATGCTCATCACACAAATATTTGCCCTGACCGGGATTCGAACCCAGGACCGTCAGCTTCACAGGCAGGTGCACTACTCACTAGGCTAAACCGGTCGTCAAAAATGTAATAATAACAACTAGTAATAAAGGAAGGGAATAGATTCAATTAGGTTAAATACCCGTTAATCTAATAAAGGACATAATTATTAAAAGAAAACGATCATATTAAATATTTCCGTGCTTTAATACATTTTTATATCACATTTATGACAAACAAGCGTACGGCTCGCCTGATGGTAAGCGACCACCTTAACCTATAGACGCTCGCAACTTCAGAGGTATCACTTACGTTTTGCCGACCCTTTAAACAAAATAAATAAATAAATTATAAAATCGGCGCGCCAACATGTTACTTCGCATAGAAATGGCCCGTCGCTGTCTTTCGAAATTGTTGGCATCTTTAAGCCTGTCGATTAGAATATATACGAGATACTTAAAATTATTGTAAATATTTAAATAAAATTATATTTATACTCGTACACACTAATTTTTAAGAACCCCGCATACTGTATTTGGAACACTTTACGTTTTATTATAAACATTTTCATCCGAGTCTCGAAGACAATTTAAGAATATACTAACCTAATAATAACAAAATATTCGTCGTTTACAACGTTATTGAGAGGAATGAAATCTCTAAGGCTCGGAATATGACGACTAAGTTCCACAATGGACCGCTCAAGTTATAACCTGCTGGCTCTACAAAGATTTATGTGTGTATTTGAAGTCCCGGCTCTTCGGTGTCATTATACTTATACATATCTGAGTGTCTTCAAAAACTTCACAAGGAGTATACATTGTTAAACGGTAATTCCTAGTTAACTTTAGGACGATTTTTCGAAGTGTAGATTTATTAGTGAGGTTCTCTGCATGAGATCGCATTCCCTTTTAGGAAGATTATATCACAGTTATATTTAAACGTCGTTTTTAATATGTCGAGATTGTAGATTTATAATCAAACTTTATGAATTACAAAGTTTATGACTTGGTAATTCAGAAGAAAACAGAGAGTAGATCCCAGCCAAGAATGCAACCTGAATTAACGCTCAGATGATGCAGCTAATCTACTACTCTTTTAACATCATAGTCGGGAGTAAAATAGGGTGATACAAACATTAAACTAAAGATACCCCAAAAATAATTTTTGGCCAACTGTCTGTGTAACACAAAATGTAGGTGTTCGCGAGTCGCCCGCCACCTGGCGGTAACAATGTGAACTCCCTTTTCGAGGCTTCCATGCATATAATATAACATTGTACGCCCATTACAATGGAGGTACGACTCGCTATGTTGGCGCTGAAAACGTTTTATGTTGACAAATTTGCAACGTATTTGTAGCATATTTTGTTATGGAACTATGAGAATTTTTATTCACTGTTTGTGTCTCGATAACTTCTATTTAACTGACTAAAAGATGAAGTACATCGTTTCGAGTTCCCGCGGCGCCCCGGAGAGTAATGAGTATCATCTCTTAGCGTTTTGGTTGCATCCTAAAGGAGCCTGGGGTCCGCTTTAACACTTATTTTGCGAAGGTACAAGTTTTACGAACACAATTTCCATCAGATTTTCCATGCTATAGGGAAAACTAGACTTTGTTTGGATTAGACCGGTTTTTTGACGCTGTTTTCATTGAAATGAAATGAAATGAAATCATTTATTCTTCAATTTAGGCATGTTACATGCACTTATGAATGACAAAAAACATTCACCAAAAAGTTGCTGTTGAATGTCAAATGATATTTAATACAGCATACGTATTTTTATTATTATGGAATAATATAACACTGATATTATATTAATAAGCAGTAAAATAACTTATGATGTGCCCTTAAAACATTTCAAATTGCCGACATTTTCCGTTGTAATAAAATATTTAATTTTCAGCTAAGGTTGGAAAATTGTATTTGGCCATTATGCTTGACCATTGGACAATATAATACAGGACAACACGGGTTCGTCAATCAAAAGAATGTATACTGTTATAAAATTACCCTTGCTTGGGTTGGATTATGAACAGTACATTCTGCTTGATGAAATTGGAGTAAAGAAATTAAATCAGCTGAAGAGGAAATACATATCATAATAAAGAAAATGGTAAGAGTTTGGTGCCACCATGTATTTTATAGACTTAAAAGTATCGCCATCGTTGACCTTGAATTCAAGTTTGACACAAAATACCCAGTATTACAAACTATACAATACAAATATTCTTTATTGCACACCTCGCAAAAAATAACACGGTACAGTACATTAAGCTTAAAGTAGAAGTAAACAACAGGCGGTCTTATCGCTAAAGAGCGATTTCTTTCTTACAACCTTCGGGTAGCGGAGACAATGCAACATTATATATCTAATAAAATATAAATATAAGTTCAGTCAGGATCAATTCACTGTCATTGCGATAGTAATACTGCTCGGTACCAGAGGAACCTCAGTTTCGGACATTTGGTTCATGCGCTCGGCCAAGCGGCCGGTTGTGCGAAGCTACCTTCCGCGGGGTTATGCCTATAACACATGTTCTGTGGCCTATAAGAAGCCGAAGCCAGCTTAGCCTAATCCGGCAAGGATATGCTCACTGTGGAGCCCCGACGGGAGGCTCTAAACAATGTGACTTTATACTAGTCGCGCTTTATTCGTAAGGTGCGACGTCAAAGCCCATTTGAATCTCGGAGATCAGTGCAGTACGGTTTAAAATATAATATTTTTTGGGCCAATTTATATGTAAGTACCTGTTGTTTTTTTGGTTTAGATTACGGTTAAAATTGGTGGGTAGATAGAGTTTCGTATTCTGATCAGTATTTGCATGATTTCCTATTTTTTCCATTGAGTGACAAAACTTATGGGGTTCCGTAACTCAGTGGATAAAGTCCATTGACAAAAATTTATAGAAATTGGCCAAATGAATAAACCCTTTTGGCCCTAAGCCCTTTTGGGAAAAAATAAGTGTTAACTAAATGTCGTGAAAATATTAAGTTAACACTTATTTTTTCCCAAAAGGGCTTAGGGCTTATGTAGCGTTTTCATATTACGGACTCTCGAAAAATCCGTGTCGTGAATCCACGTTTGTTTGATGCTTAGAAATAACGAGCTGGGTTGTGTTTGTTCGCAAACAGCCAAACAAACAATGTTAAACGTCAACGAGCTGAATTGCTTAAAACAAATAACGCAAGCCAACATCTGGGATAGCAGCGGGTCTACCTGGCGTAAACTTTTGACATTCCAATTGATGTCAATCTCTATCGCGAATTTATCTTGTACGAGATTGTGATTGCAGCTGTTTTTGTAATCGAAGCAACCGTTTGATAACAAAGCAGTTATAACGAGAATATGTTTTGTTTTTGTTGTGTCTTTATTAGTTAGTAAATTTTCCAAATCAGTTAAATAAAGAGAGTCTCGTAATGTAAGTAGTTAGTAGATATGAAGTGTACAGCCATTTTTTTGGATTCTGTACCCAAAATAGCAAAAACGGTACTCTCATAGGTTTTTAGAATGCATGATGTGCTCTAAACCGGCACATGCACTATCAGAGGAGTTATAAATGTTACTTGAAGTCATTCTAGCTACTTCTATTATTTCGATATTATGAATTTACCGCCTTTTTCACAGAGCAAATAGTAACATTTTAAAAAAGCGAATCCGCGTTAACCTAACGCGGATAGCGGAGAAAAAAGCGGGAAAGCGGGGTATCTGGTAACACTGGTAAGTAGTACCTAATCACTATGTAACTATACGACAAAGCTGACGCGCAGCGACTGTCGACAGCGCTGGCGACAGACGCTACCCTCGTGGCGTCATACAGTTACAAAGATATTACTATTGACGACCGGTCTAGCCTAGTGGGTATATAGTGCACCTGCCTGTGAAGCTGACGGTCCTGGATTCGAATCCCGGTCAGGGCAAATATTTGTGTGATGAGCATGAATATTTGTTTCTGAGTCTTGGACGTTTTCTATGTATTTAAGTATTTATATCTATTAAATATATCGTCGTCTAGTACCCATAACACAAGCCTTCTTGAGCTTACTGTGGGGCTAGTTCGATTTGTGTAAGATTGTCTTCTAATATTTATTTATTTTATTTTATTTATTTATTTATTGACATGCGGCCATGTGACAGTCGCTGCGCGGCACCCACGCGACTGTCGCATGTTGCATCGGCCGCTACGCTCGAAAATCAATCTTTATATTATTACTTTTCACATCGAAACCATTTAAACTCCAGTGAATTATCTGCTTAACAATGAAACGTAACAGTTGAAGCTTTTTTCCCCTATATTTCCATAGGGAATAAAAAAGCTTTTGATTGATTGAAAATTTTGGAGATAACTTTTAAAGTATCGAGGGTTTCGGGTCATTAAAATTATTGCAGTGGAAAAAAACCTGTTTGTAGGGACCAATGTGTTTTATATTTACGCAGAATATGCTGCAGCCAATCCATCGTTCAAACCCAACCATATTTTTACCCGATTACGACAAAGTCAAAAAGAAAGGTTATCTATCTATATATATAAATATAAACTATATATATATATAAAAGAAGAAGTGCTGATCTACCATCAACGCACAGCCGAAACTATTGGAACTAGAAACTTCAAATTTGGTCCAAAGCTGAATTTTATGACGTATGCAAGGGATAAAACGGGATTTTTGGAAATTCCACCCCAAAAGGGATCAAATAGGGGTGCAAAGTTTGTATGGGAGAAAAATTTTTTTTGAGCTGAAGACTTAAAAATTCGTAAAAGATTACGAACTTAAATCCAAAGAAAGCGTTTTCAGCGTTTTGCAAAATTCTAACGCTAAGAGGGTAAAATGGGGGTGCAAAGTTTATATGGGGAGCAAATCTGTTTTGAAGTGAGAGACTTAAAACTTCGTATATAGACTCTCTGTTTAAATACAACATAACATATTTCAGCGTTTTTCAAAATTGATCCTCTAAAGGGGTGAAAAGGGGGTTCCATGTTTATACATTGAGCAAATCTTTTTTGATGTGAGCGATTTGAAACTTCGTAAATAGACTCTATTTTTAAGTACAACAAAAAGTATTTTAGCTTTTTTCAAAATTGCTGCCTTAAAGGGGTGAAAAGAGGGTTCCAAGTTTGTAAAGGAGCAAATCTTTTTTGAAGTGAGATATTTAAAACTTCGTATATAGACTCTATGTTTAAATAAAACAAAACTTATTTCAGCGTTTTTCTAAATTGTTCCCCTAATGGGGTAAAAAGGGGTTCCAAGTTGATAGATGGGACATTTATTTTTCTCAAAAATCGACATGGGTGTCATCTTCGAGGTTGCTCGGGGTGCCGATTACGAAAATGATATGCATTTTAAAATCCAAGATGGCGGAAATTTATTTTTCTTATAAATCGATATGGGTGCCATCGTCGAGGTTCCTCGGGGTGCCGATTACGAAAATGATATGCATTTTCAAATCCAAGATGCCGGACATTTATTTTTCTTTAAAATCGATATGAGGTCATCTTTTTAGTTCCTCGGAGTACCGATTCGGAAAGTTACATCCATTTTCAAATCCAAGATGGCGGGCATTATTTTTTTCTTTCGAGTAATTTTCACAAAAGATTAATAGCATCAGACAACTGACAGAAACAAATAAACCTCATTTATATCTTTGTTAGCATCTAAAATCTACGCGGAGAAGTCGCGGGCGGCCGCTAGTTATAACTACAGAGGCTTCGTAAAATAGTAAAAATGTTAATAATGAGACATGCATGTTTTACATACGTTATGTTGGTAGAAATGATAATAAAACACCATCAGTGATCTGTTTAAAGAGCTGGCGCTCTCCTGTGACAGCAGATTTCATGGAAAGCATTTTAATTAAAGTGAATATTCAGTACTACTCGACACGGTAAATCACGGTAAAACTTTTACATGCATGTAACGTATGTAAGTACATACGTTACATGCATGTAAAATGTGTACATGTAGTTATGTACTCGAGTGGCCCAGTAGGGTTATCATAAACGCCACAACACTCGGTACATGAAAGGAAGTTAGCGGATATACGCTGGAAAAGGCATGTTTCCGCGTTTTAGTATGTTTTCAATGCAGGAATTCTCAGAAACAGTTTAATTTTTTGAAAAACTGTTTACAAACCCGTGAAGAACAACTTATATTTGATAATTAAATATCTATTAAAGAATCTTGAGCACTTTTCTCACCCTCGATTTCGAAATATTCGAAAACATGTCCTCTTTCAGATCTGTTTATTCTGTAACCGATTGAAACTAAACTATGTGTTATATACAGTTGCATGCACCGGAATATGGTCTATTTCGCATACGGACTGAATATACGCAATTGAAAATTTAGTTTAACTAAAACAGCCACGGACAACTCCACATTTTTGACCATCGCATCTTGTTGTAACTTTCAAGCTAATACAAAGGTCTTGAAGTATATTATTATGATAAAACTACTTCTATTTTATAATAGAAAATAATAAAAAGTATCAAATAGGAGACAAAATACATTTATTTTAAATTATATAAAACAGATCTTTTTCTCATAGTTTCGCTTACCACTTGAGTCTAGTGTAAATGACCAATGTTAGCTTGAAATTAAAATATCTGTTTCTAACGTAATCTGGACCGGGAAGGAGTTGCCATAAAAAACGCAGATATTAAATAAACCGGCTAAGTGCTTGTCAGAATTTGCACATATAGGGTTCCGTACCAACCGTAAAATTAACTCGTCATAGAAAAAAAAGGAAATTCAAAGAAAAGACCTGTATATGAGTTCATCCCGATAGCGGTGGAGAAATGGCCAAAGCCTTTGTTGCAACCCT
The DNA here is from genome assembly GCA_963556455.1 of Epiblema foenella. Classification (NCBI taxonomy): domain Eukaryota; kingdom Metazoa; phylum Arthropoda; class Insecta; order Lepidoptera; family Tortricidae; genus Epiblema; species Epiblema foenella. Next base: position 7,066,461 of record OY747099.1, on the reverse strand, counting down.
GGCTCATCGCTTAAGAGACCGGGGAGGCGATCCCCGTTCTGGTGAGTACGTAGTGCAAAGAATATCCCGGGCCACACAATGCGCCGACGCGTTTGCGTCGGGTTGTAACAGAAACGAGAAATCCCCCATCTCACTCACTATATACTCACTTCATATAGTTTTAAACATATTTTTGTAAAATGTATTCAGTTTTGTAAATGTATGCCCTTAAATAAATCTTAGTTCTTAGCTTTGTAGTTAACGGTTAATAAGTAAATCATTGTATTATTTTACTTTGCCTTCTATTTATCAATATATTGGTATTTTATGGTAAAATATATAAAATAATAAACATTATAACCAAATGTCACGTTCATAGGTCAATGCGACGTTAAAAATATAGTAAAAAAACTTTGGTGGATGCTCATTTTAAAACAAAATATAAGATATTTATCTATTAAATACGCTCTAGAAGCAACGATACCCCACTCGATGGGATTCGTCAAGTCCTTTTTTTTGCTTATACCTTTGGCTGTATGGGAGCCTTAAAAACATTTAAAAATACATTTTATTCATTTGAGTGGCTTTGGATCACTAAGATTCTTATATGGTGAAAATTTGAAGGCTGTAGCTTCAACCGTTTGGCTTTAAAACCTGTGACAGATGAGGAGCAGACAGACAGACGGATGCGTTGAGTAACAGCAATAAGGTTTATTATACGGAATCTTAAAAAGATTTCATTTTTGGAAGCTCTACATGGAATCCAAATTAATTAGATTTATGATAATTGCCTATTAAAGGAAATTATACAGCCATCAGGCATATAACCGTTATTAATTAAATTCCCCTATATTGGTGATGATTAACAAATCATGACAATAGGTTCTAGCCAATCGAAAGTCCAAATCTAAAACTTAACATACCCAAGCAAACTAGGTACTAGCTGATAGCCAGATAGTTGCTTGACTACACAGACTATATGCCTTCATCCGCCTTGTCATGGTCATAATGGGTATAGGTACCTGTCTCATTTGTAAATTCGAACTTTATTTCAAGTGCTAACTGCAAGCATGTACTTGTACAGACATAGATAACTTGGTAGCCAAGATTACATACCTGCTAGTTGCTTTTGTTTTATTATACGGTCTTGTGGACTTCGAAGTCCCGGAAGTGTACGTCTGCGCCAATGCTTGTGCCATGCTCTATTGTCAGTGTTCGACGACATCATTAACCCAATGACCAGAACCTTGTAAAAGCCCGAGAAGGACAAAGCTAGCAAGTAACTTGACCTGGGTCACGGGGTAGCCGCCATGTTTGTCAAGTCGTCTCTTTCTCTGGTTTGATAGCAAAGAGTCTCGACCAACACCTCAAGAGACTCTTGTGAGATAGCTGGTCAGATACAGAAGTCCTTGGTATTTATTGATCATGCATAAGTATATACTTATTTCGTTATCGAGTATTTTCCTTGAATATTACAAAACGCATGTTTTTTTTATATACCACGTCGGTGGCAAACAAGCGTACGGCCCGCCTGATGGTAAGCGGTTACCGTAGCCTATGGACGCTTGCAACTCCTGGGGTGTCACACGCACGTTGCCGACCCTTTAAAAATTTATACACTCCTTTCTTGAAGAACCCCATACTGTAGTCGCTCGGGAAAACCTCGGCATCCCGCACATTCCACAACCGGAGCGTCCGTGGTAGGAAATGTGGATGAATTCGCCTTAATCTACCTTCAACTCATTATATTTTTGTGTTCCTTAAGGAGCATTATGTATTAAGTAGCTATGTCACTACAAATTATTTATCGTTATTATATTGCAAAAGTATCAAGATGTGGGGTAGTAGCGCTATGCGATAATTTGTTACCGCATACGAAGCAAATATGGCAGATATTATTGTAGACCGTATTGCACCTTGTCAAGGTTCAAATTTAAATGAATAGTTATACAGACTTTCGACTTGCGCCCTGTGGAGTAAGGCCTCTTTGATTTAGAAAAATTAATTTTAGTGACATTGAACTAAATACCTGTTTTATAATATGACATATTTTAATTTAGATGATTTTAATTTCAAATGATTATGAATAATTTCAGTGTCATTTCTATTATCAATTAATTTGAAATAAAATTAAATCATTTATTATTCAATTTAGACATATTACATGCACTTATAAATGTCAAAAAACTTACCACCGGTTCATAAAATAAATCTCTGCCTCGAGAAGAACCGGCGTAAGAAACTCGGCGAGGTGTCATTTTTTCGAAACAATATACAATGTATATAAAATAATAGTATCATAATACTACAGAATTCAAATGCTGCAATATAAACATACATAGGTATATATTTTTTTATATTAAGGACAAAATATTATTTCTGTGTTAGATTGCTTGTGCGGGACGCTATGACTGCCAAACATTCCTATCCATGATATAATCGTTGTCTTATAATATGCTTTTGAAATAAGTGTCTGTTTCACGACAGATTTAAATTTACAATCCGTAAGTTCAGTAATGTGTCTTGGAATTTTATTGTAGAATTTTATACATTTTACAAGAAAGACTTTTTCGCCTTTACTAATCTTTAAAAAGTTACTTTGAGTTTCCCAGTGTTTCTGGTAGTAATTAACTTATCTGTGTTCGTTGGGAAATTATATAAATTCTTCCTAACATACATGATTATTTCAAATATGTCGTCGCTGTACAGTACTGCAGGGTTAGGATATCTATTTCCTTAAAGATTTTTCCCAATGACTCACGCGACCCCAAGTTATAAATTGCTCGTATAGCCCTTTTTTGTAATATAACAGTTTCGATATCTGCAGCTGATCCCCATAAGATAAGACCATTACTAATTATACTACTAAAATAAGCGAAGTAAACTAACCGAGCCGTTGCCACATTGGTAAGCTGCCTTATTCTCCTGACTGCAAAAGCAGCAGAGCTCAATCTACTTCCTATAGCGGTTATGTGGGAACCCCACTGCAATTTTGAGTCCAATGTAATACCTAAGAATATCGTTGTCTCAACAAATTTTAAAGTTTCACCATTAAATTTTATATTTGAATCTACATTGATATTTGAAGGTATGGCGACTCTTGTTCTTGTAGGGTGAATCGAAATCTCACCATTCTCAAATACCCGTTGTATCTGTTTTTGTATTTGTCCTAAATAGTATATAAGACGTAGGATATTTAAAATAAATGTCATAAAATTACCGATCGCCTGTCGTTTCTCTTCGAACTATACTGCCTAGGTCCCCATAAAGGTGATGAGTTTGCTAGTGAGAATTTTTAACATTTTTGTTTTCGGATTCAACACTAAGTTATTGGCAGCAAACCAGTCAGATATCATGGAAAGGGTATTATTTGGTGTATCATCTGCGAACACGACAATGCCTGATGTTCGAATTACCATATATGGTAAATCATTTACATAAACATCTCTACTAACTGTATCTGATGAAATAGCTCCATTTATAGCTACTCTTTGATTTCTTTGTGTTAGGTACGACTTAATGAGATCTAATGCATATCCTCTAATGCCATAAAATTTTAGCTTACAAATTAAAGTACCATGGTCTACACAATCAAAAGCCTTGGAAAGGTCACAGAAGACTCCAATGGCGTCCTGTGACTCTTCGCAATACTGCAAAATGAATTTTATTAAACTTGCACCAGCATCAGTAGTCGATCTACCTTTCGTGAAGCCGAACTGCTGTGCGTGCAAAATATTATTTAAATTAAAGTGAGAAATCAATTGCGTCAGCATTATTTTTGCCAATATTTTGCTAAATGCAGGCAGGATAGAAACTGGACGATAATCAGAAGGATTCTCTTTATGGCCTGATTTAGAAATAGGAACTACTTTACTAGATTTCATTAAATCTGGAAATATGCCATTGTCTATACAAGTATTAAAAATGAGAAGCTAAAGTGGGTGCAACGACCTCCAGAATAGATTCCAGTGCCTTAACTGAGACGGCCATAAGTCTTCTGTGCTCTTTATTTTTATCATTTTAAAAGACAGATCCTTTACATCCAGAGGAGAAACATGATGAAAATTAAAAATACATAAATTATCTACCTTTACATTCTCACTCAAACGGGATTCAGCTATTGTGAAAAACGATGCCAAATTGCTTGTAGTAATGATAGGAATTCGGGAAAAGAAATTATTAAATTCATTTACTACTTTTACTATGTCAGTTATTAAGTTAAATTATCCTCCATTTTCAATGAAATTGTGGACTCTCTATTTTTACTCTGCCCAGTCACTGTATTTATTATTTTCCAGACTGTTTTGGCCTTATTGTCTGAGGATCTTATATTGTTATTCAAGTGCACTGCTTTTGCTTTTGTACTCACTATTTTAAATAATTTGCTGTGTAAAATAGTTGAATTAAAATATCTCGCTGTGGTGTATTAATTTGTGTGTTAGATGTGTTTTTTAACATGGATACTACCTTAAAATATTATTATTAGAAGATTTTATTTAAAAAAAATATAAAAGATTTACATATACGCTTTAATCTTTGTTTGGTCAAATTATAATACCTATGATTGATTTCACATTTTACGAGATCCAACTGTCACATCGACTAACTAATCAAGGACCCAATATTACTTCACGGAAATTCATATTGTCAAAACGAATACTTTTTTTCGAATTACGTTCAGATTATAGATATATATGAATTAATTAAACTCAGTATCTGTAGGTAACTAAACTATTAGTAGAAGATAGTATAAAATTTTATGTCGAAAATAGAATTAATTTATTTTTCACATTGTATACACTTACTCGTACCTATTGTTTTACAAGTAATATAATATCCAAATAATGTAAGATAAATTATCACACATTTGTTTCAAAATTGTTCCCTGGCTATTTATGAGCCTTCGATAATTACAATACTATGTACTTCGCTTAATAATATAAATTTTAATATAAATATAAATTTAAAGATCGATCTTGCTATGCAAAGATCGTATATTTCTTGCATGTAATGTAAATAACGACTTTTACCTACCTTGGTTATTGTCCTCGTCAGACGAGGAATGAATTATTCGTATTCGTTTTCGCGAAGAATCATTATTCTTCTTCCTTTGCAGCAGTCGTTGTATTTTTTGGTGATAATCATCGTATTAATCATCGATGGTACGTTTAGGCATAATTTTAGCGCGTGCGCTCGTTGCCGTGCACGAAAAAGGAATGAAATCGATGCCAGCGCCCCACCCACCGATTGCGGCTGCCGCAAGTAGTGATACAAATACAAATACAAACATTTATTCTGCAAGTAGGCCACAAGGGCACTTTTACATGTCAAAATATTAGTTTACAATTTAAGAAAGTCTGACTATAATAAGTAATACATTTTTCATGTCAAAATATTAATTTACAGTTCACTAAGGAATAATAATTTCGAGTTTACAATTATAACAAAATTAATGTCATACAGTAAAGATAAACTTGCAAAGTTATCTATTACAATTATGATTTTGTTCACATCGTAGGACAAACCGGACAACAAAATCCATTTTGTTGTACGAGTTTTTTTTTAATACATTGCCGGTGGCAAACAAGCGTACGTCCGGATGGTAAGCGGCCACCGCAGCCCATAGGCACTGGTCCAGCAGCAACAATAGTTATTTGTTACACAAGGGTGCAAAGTTGTATTTTAACCGCGAGTGTGGAATTGAAACACGAGCTAGCGGATGGATTCTAGGATTGATCTACAAGGTAGCGAATGGATTCTATGGTTGAACCGCGAGCGAAGCGAGGGTTCGGAATTAGAATCCTGAGCGAAGCGACAGGTTCAAAAATAGAATCCTGAGCGTAGCGAGTGTTGCGACACACGGGACGTAAAATAACTTTGCAGCCGTGTATAACACAAATCTTTTCACCTCACTAGAGCGAGGATTTTTTTATTGATCCACGTCCTAACGTTATTCCAGTACAGTTGCATCCTAAATATATAGTTGTCCACTACCTAATCCCGAGATTTGGCGTAGGTACTAGTTTTTTTTAACACAACAGCACAATATAAAATTATTGTTGCTGGACTGTCTGGACTGGCCTTTACATGTTATTATGTTTGAAAAAGTTACAAATAGTGCGTTCGGATTTCAAATATTCTTTGCACTCTTGTGGCTAAAATGCAGTTTTGCTGTTTTTAAAGAATAAAAAGGGCTTAGCGAGCTAGTGAGGTGAAATATCTTTTATCCTGTCTGTTTATTTGACATTTGTGTTTATAAGAAAGGGACAAAACTAATGTTAGTTATCAGGGGTTTGTTAACGTTTATGAAGAAGGGAGTAAATGTATTGCGTTTACAACAAACCTCACGTACAGTCAGCAGTTAACTGACCAATTTTGAATTTTATTATAAGAAATACAAATACAAATACAAACATTTATTCTGCAAATAGGCCACAAGGGCACTTTTACATGTCAAAATATTAATTTACAATTTAAGAAAGTCTGACTATAATAAGTAATACATTTTTCATGTCAAAATATTAATTTACAGTTCAAGAAGGAATAATAATTTCGAGTTTAACAATTATAACAAAATTAATGTCATACAGTTAAGATAAACTTGCAAAGTTATCTATTACAAATATTAAGTTAGAGATGTATAAGGTCTCAAGATTGAACAAGGAGTGAAATTAATATATTATCCCAGAGATGTACATGGTCGCTGAGCGTCAAAATTAAAATTAATTTAATATTGTTAGAGATGTATATGGTCTCTAAGTCACTGATAATAAAAACGAATCCACAACAGGATGATGTCTCTCGTCAATCCCCTATGAAAAGACACTAGTATTAACGTAGTCATTATGTCCTAGCAAGCATGAACAGACCGGACTCCACAAACAGCACCCGATCACGAGTATGACGCGTATCTCAGCCATCGCCTCCCTCGACCATCTGTTAGGGAAGGTGGCGACCCGATCAACGACGCCACCGTAGGCAAAGCCCTTAAAGCGAGCATGACATATTCAAGCTGGTGGACATTGATAATAACAAAGTTAAGGCGACTGTGAGGCGAGAAATAGCATCGTGTTACATAAAACGTAACGGAACTACTATACAAGAATATATCCTAAAATAAACATAGATATATTAAAAGTAACAGGATTAAACTACCACTGGCTTGAAAGCATTTTTGTCATTTAAGAAATCGTTGACAGTATAATACTCCTGGCTTAGCAAATACCTTTTAATATGGGACTTAAATTTACTGAATGGCAAATTAACTATTTCGATAGGTATTTTATTATAAAATCGTATACAGTTCCCCACAAATGACGTGCTAACCTTTCGGAGACGACTGGCCTTCACTGCAATCTTGTGTTTACTTCTAGTGTTGTAGTCATGGATATCACTGTTAAGCTTGAATTCCTGTAAATTTTTCCGCACATGCATAATATTTTCAAGAATGTATTGGCATGCTACAGTAAGAATGTTTGCCTCTTTAAATTTATCTCTGAGAGATTCTCTGGCTTTTAGTTCGTAGATGGAGCGTACAGCTCGTTTCTGTAGCACGAAGATGGTCTGGATGTCAGCCGCTTTACCCCACAACAGGATTCCGTAGGACATAACACTATGGAAGTAACTATAATACACCAGCCTGGCCGTTTCAACGTTAGTTAACTGTCTAATACGTCTAACTGCATAGGCCGCAGAACTAAGTTTGCCAGCCAGAGTGGCAATATGCGCATGCCATTGCAGTTTTGAATCTAAGGTAATGCCTAAGAACACTGTGTTGTCTTCAAATTCCAGTTCATCATCCTTTAGTTTGATCTTAGAATAGTTTATTTGCTTGACATTTGGCAAAGTGAATTTGATGCACTTTGTTTTCTTGGAATTTAGAAGTAAATTATTTGCTGTAAACCAGTTCACAACAGTAATTAGTGCCTCATTAATAACATCATAGTTATTCTCTTTCCGTCCTATCTTGAAGATAAGTGACGTATCATCTGCAAATAGCACTATATCATGTTTATGTTGCACCAAGTTTGGTAAGTCATTGATGTAAACTAGGAACAGAAATGGACCCAGAATCGAGCCTTGAGGGACTCCTAGCGCAACAGTTGTCCCTGCAGATTGAGTTCCATTAATGACTACTCGTTGAGTTCTTTTCAACAGATACGATGAAACAAGGTCAAGAGCACCGTTTTTTATGCCATAATGTCTTAACTTTCTAATTAAGTTCACATGATCAACGCAATCAAATGCCTTTGATAGATCACAGAACACTCCAATAGCATCTTGAGCCCCTTCCCAGGCATCATGTATATGTTTAATTAGTACCACCCCGGCATCGGTGGTAGAACGACCTCTAGTGAATCCGAATTGATTGCTATTGAGTAGTTTATAGTGGGACATAAGCTGATTAAGAATAAGTTTCTCAAAAACTTTGCTTAATGCCGGTAGTATTGATATTGGCCTGAAGTTGGTAGGGTCAGTTTTTGCTCCCGATTTAAACAAGGGGATAATTTTACTGTGTTTCATCAGGTCAGGAAAAACTCCAGTATCAATACATTTATTGAAAATATCAGCTAAGAAAGGTGCGATTGATTCTATAATGGAATGTAATACTTTTACTGAAAGGCCCCAGAGATCTTCAGTCTTCTTTAAATTTAATGACTTAAAAGCTTTTATTAAAGTTATGGGAGACACATAAGTAAAGCTAAAGATTTCTGTACATTCTGTTACATTTGCTTTCAATAATGATTCAGCGACATCTGGTGATGAGTTTTAGGACTTCGTTGTCTCGACAGGCACGTTAGAAAAGAACCGCTCAAAATGATCCGCTACTTCGTAGTCAGAACTTACCAGAGTATCATCGATTCGTAGGCTGTAGTGCGGATCTTTTATTTTACTTTTCCCAGTTTCAGTGTTGATAACTTGCCATACAGTTTTGACTTTATCTTTGGAGTTTTGGATCTTTTTTTGACCCCTAGTTTGAATTAAATTAAATACTCTAAAAAGCGTGCAAGTTGCCTGTAGGTTTAAGGGACTACCAGTTAAATCATTATATCTAGAATGAAGCGATGAAATAGAATATTAATTTGCCAGCCCTTCACACGAAATATGTAATAATAACTTTTCTTGGTGTTAATTCCAATTCAGAAGATAAATGGGTCCATAATAACTAACCCTCGTTTAACTTAAAGGTAATAATTGACATATCGTATGTGAATGGTCCCCGGTAGTCGTTTGGATTAGAGGATACCCCATTTAGGGAGCACGTATTTATAAATGGGCTCATCTGCTACAAACTGATCCTACAAAATTATGAAAGTTCCGCTGGTTACTACTAAACTTTTTCAATATATTCCCTTTACGTCTGTCATTAGGGCCATAAGGAGAGAATTCCTTCGATAGTAAAGGGGAAATGAAAACTTTCTATAAGGAACCGCTGCGGAAATAAAGAGGTTTTATTTGTAACTTTGTACTATGAAGCAAAGCAGTTGATAAAACTCACAAGCTTAATTTGTTTAAGTACCTACTATGGATAGTAAATAGTTGTTTAATAAGTGGTTCAGTTTAGATTTAAGTGTATTTTTTAAGAACAACTCAATATTCTGTCTATCAGATTGAAGGGTTACTTAGGTAATTATATGTATATGTACCTCCGAAGTTGTATTTCAATTGGTAGGTATTTTTCTATTGAATAACTTAAGCAGTTTTGCATAGAAAATAATAATTTGTATTTATAACCAACTATTACTTTTTCCTAACCAGATAAATGTGTAATACTATTGTGGCATTCCCATAATAAGTAGCCAGATCACATAGCGTGTGACTATGTCTAGTATGTTACCCTTAAATATACTGGTAGGTAAATACCTAACAGATCACATAGCGTAAGATTATTTATGTAGTATGTTACCCTAACCCGACGTCTACCGGTGCCTGGGATCCCCGTGCTCAGTACAAAAGAATGCTATTGTTTATTTTTTTCGCCGGGAGACCACGGCTTAAATATAATTGTGGGTAAATAGCTACTAGTATGGAATAAAGCAATAGTTTCAGGTCTCGCGGTATACGATCACTTTAGGTCTACCAGTTCTTGAAATAATAGGCTTCTCATACTTACTACCTTTACTATACTGACATCCGTACTGTCTTCTCGAAGATCTCACTGTTCGAAATAATTGCCATACAATAAATAAATGTACTATCACTATAGATAAGTCTGGTCTCTGGTGTTTTGATTTGAACCTCAACGAAAAAATCGAGTATTATATAATATGCTAATGAAATATTAAACTCGATTTAAGCCCGTCATGGTTAGTTAAAATTGAATCAATAAACGTATTACCAGAATAAATGTGAATTTATTTTCATTCTTATTCTTTACCCATAACAGAACGTAACACGACATAAAAAAAGGCAAAAAATGTCGGAGAAATGTAAAGATATGTCCAGGGTCTTGCCTCTAAAAAATTAACCTTCACTTTGTTTTTTGAACACCAATTTTTCTTGCTGCTTTTCTTAAGAAGTTATTATCTAATATTGAGAGCGTACATAGATATTATTATATTCCGCTCTACTCACTTGCAAGTATGGGATTATTGTAATTGGAATAAGTAAATAATAAAAAGAAACATGTTCCTGATTGCCATTCGTGTGGCTCCTGCGCTAAATAAAGGTGCTAATCGACGCTTATATATTGAGAACCAATGCCGGAAACCATTAAAATATTATTATTTTCGTTTGACATAATGACAACTTATTATCTCAACGTTGGATTAGCCGATTGAATTGCGATCCGGCACTGAAACGTCACTGAAAACATAAGCTAGATTTTGTGGCACCAGTTTTGAGCGACAGTTATGCTTCCATACTTATTATATTTTGATGATAATACATTTGTTAGGAAATACGACTAAGTAATGACGTCACAATATTCTGTGGTCAAATTATGTCCTTTTCATCTTTGTGTATTTTATTTTAATAAGCACAAATACCTAACTTGAAAAATGACGATTTCCGAATATTTAAGTGAGTTCTGTTTATTGTGGTACCTATCCTAAAAATTACATTTTTTCACCGTCTTTGTATTCTTTATTAAATAAGTAGTAATTAAATTAATAACAATATTTATTGACAAAAAAATATACATAGAACAAAAACAAAACAAGATCTGACTAATAACCTAACCTTACCTAACCTAACCTAACCTAACCGAAACTAAACGCCTAAATTGTTGAGGGCATAGGTAGCCTAAGTCGCTCCCACTGGGCAGGGTTGCATCGCCAAATGGCAATATCGATTCACTAAGCGAGGAATGAGCTAGCCTTACAGTCACCCGAGGACCGGATAAGCAAATAACATAAAGCAAGACCCATTCAGAGGTCTGACGAAAATACTCAAGTATGAGCTTCAAGTGCGAAGAAATAATATATAATTACTCTACACAAAAATTACTGTAGGCTAAGAATCTTATCTTATCTTAGATGAGGGCCTTTGCGATGTACATCCATCGACCCAATGGGATCTTTTGTGCAATTGTCCCCTCCTTTATGCCTACTCCAAGCTGCTCTCCACCATTTCCATAAACCGGATGATGGAGTTCAGGGTAACCATTGCCAAAGTCATACATCCTCTGTCTGGCAAGGACGTGACATTCACACAATAAGTGTTCCATTGCCTCGTCATCCTGGCCACACATTCTACATTCTATGTTGGTCCTATCTTGGTCCTTTGACCCCGAAGAGACCTGTAAACATCCCAGTTAGATGCTGCTGAGCTCATTTCTGCTGTACTTTCAATTTTTTTGGTCCAGCCTGGGTCCACTCCTTCCATGAAGAGCTTTGAGTGCTTTAAGCCCGCCTCAAGCCTCCACTCATCTTGACGTTTAGTTTTGGCGTAATCTTTCAAGGCTAATGTTATGGTTCTCCGGGAGAGTCTCACAAACGGTTCCGGATCTACAAAACAGTTTGCTTATCTCTTTCCTGCAACCTCATCTGCTTTTTCGTTGCCGATAAAGCCCTCGTGCCCCGTTATCCAAACTAGTTGCACTTTATTGAGTCTCTCCAGCTTATTCAAAGCTTGGAGACCATAATAAACAAGTCTAGAGTCCACTTTTGACGCTGTGAGCGCCTTAAGGGCCGCTTGGCTGTCACTGAGTATATAGATATTCTCCCCTCTAGTTCATCTGCCATAGACTCTAATGCCATAGACAGAAGTCTATATTCTCCTGTGCACAAGCAATTATGGCATATGTCTCCGCCTAGAAGACAAGCGCGAATTGCTCCATGCTTACACTATTACTATAGTCATTTATATAAATGCCTGCTCCTGTACCGGATCCCATTTTTGATCCGTCTGCTTGCTGCTTCAAGACATTCAGCCCATTCCGCCCTTGAGGGAAGTTATGTGGTGTAGTTCCTTTGGAACACGTACTTGGGTTGCATCTTGTCACTTCTCATGTTTGTTATTCTGTCTAGGAGACTATTTATTTCCACGTTCGTGTGTTAAATTTTGGGCTTGCTGTCGCTCCACAGTCCAAGCACTTTTAGACTGTGGACTGAGAAAGAAACAAAATAACAGAACAAAATATTGAAAAATGCCTTGGAACTCTGTCAAAAAATCCTAAACATCACGGTAAACATAAACTTTCATGCTGCCGATTTCATAATTATCAACAACAGTGATGTATATTTTTTTTACAAAAAGGATAGTTTTTTATTGTCCTAATTCAATAATCTGACAGATTTTTCATAAGTGATCCAGTGTTCAATTAAAATGTACTAAATATTTACGAAATTACGCGCAGAGCTTCGGGTAGAGAGCGGTATGGTTAATTGCAAATTCACGCGTGTTAGAGGAAGTCATTTGCACTGGAATGGCCTTGCTATATTCTTTTGATTTTAATGACATCCGGTCTCCACGGACCCAGGGTTACCACGGCTAACGCCTCAAATATGTAACTATCGCCGAGAGTAGCATATTTGCGGCGCTTTGCTTATTCAGCCACGGCAGCCGCTCCACCGTCCCTAAACGACGTCGTGCTACTGATAAAGTAAATTGGTTACATGGATTGAGGCTATTTCAACTTAAATTGAATTAAAACGTCATTTCAGTGGAAAGCACGCGTATGCCTCATAGTGAGCAGTAATAACATCCTGAGCTCTTACGTATAGGCCTTCATTAGGAAACTAATTTTTCCTCTAATGCTGTGGCACTCAACGAAAATTTACGAGCCATAGCATAAAATCTCCTCCACGCCCGGCGACTCCAATACGTGACGTTCAACTTTATCAATAGTGCTTCAACTTTATCAATAGTGCCCAACTGATTGCGGTGACACTGGCTTGCTAAGCGCCATCCATGAAGCACTGATCTCGTTTCTAAAATACCTTTCACCAGAGTGATTCAGTGGGCGAGCAAATAGACTGTATCATGGTATCGGCGTTTGTAACCGTGCTATACAGATACATGCGGCTTTCATTGATGAGATTGCAGCGTTCAATAAAGTATTCCGTTGGGTCATGTATCTTTTGTACCACTTGTAATTACACTCGGTTGTGTTGAGTGGTGATTTTCATTGCAAAATATGTACAGTCAACATCGAAAATATCTATACTAAATATAGTGACATAATATTTATGGGAACATGACTTTAATGACAATAAGGGCGTACGATCGTTTGGATATTTTGTCACTTTGGGATCGTACATATATTTATGCATTTGAGTGTAATTCTATAAAAGAATACAGATTTACCCCTTGTAATGACGGCACCTACCGACTACAAAAATAAGAAATGAGCCTATAGGCCTCCAACGCGATAGTAAATATGATCTTTAAACAAATAGTAAAACGAATTGAAAATGATAATTGTACAAACGTCCTTCGTAAAATTTAGTTCTACATTTTCGAATAAGTTGTTTCAGGCTATATAACAACCCCGGAATATTAGTGTCACTGAGCACACATTTGCACGGTCTCCTCTCCGGAGGTAATGTCAGTATTTCTTTCCTTGCTAAAACTAATCTAAAACACTCTCAGTGAACGGCCGTTGTAAATTCTAAATCACACGAGACTTAAAGTTTATTTTCCGTGTGAGCATGAGTGAGCGTTTCTCTGTAATTGGGAAGCAATGTATATATATATACCTACTACGAAAGTGATGTAAGCCTTTTAAAGAAAGAAAGATACATTTATTCACGACAAACACATGACAATAACAACAATAACAACACAGTAACGTAATAAATAGTAGTAAAGTAACAATAGTATCGCATGCTTGGCATGGCTTTAGAAATGCGTTATCGACAAACACATGACAATATCAACAATAACAACACAGTAACGTAATAAAAAGTAGTAAAGTAACAATAGTATCGCATGCTTGGCATGGCTTTAGGAATGCGTTATCGACAAACACATGAAAATATCAACAATAACAACACAGTAACGTAATAAAAAGTAGTAAAGTAACAATAGTATCGCATGCTTGGCATGGCTTTAGGAATGCGTTATGTGGTGAAACGGCACCGGCAATTTAGGTTAGGAATCAATTCTGAAATTCCTTCTTTTAATTTTGTACCTACAAACCTTCTCGTTACGGTACTTTTATAGTGCATTTCATTGGATATTTATTATGTGCATTAACTTCTAGAAGTCAGTCGGTATACGGTATGAAGTCAAAGATATTGAGGTACTTTAGAGAGCTGTCGAAGTGTATTTTCATATAGGAATGACAACGAGGATTTAGTTCCACGAATGCAATGCCATTGTTACATACCGAATTTCAAACAATTTTAAGAATTATCTTATTTGTAACAATGATAATAGTCGTTCATTTACAGTAAAACCCCGTTAAGTAGTTTAAATACAATTGCACATCTAAAAAAATATATAAGTGTAAAAATTAAAACAAAACCGAATTAAGATTAAAGGTTACTTAATAATAAGTATTAGGTAGCCACAAGCAGGCATTTATACAAAGTAATACCATGTAAGCTACAATTTATAGCGTCTGGAGTTGCGGGCAGGAGCTGCTACTGCATATGAAACAAGGAAGGAAGGCCGTAAGAAGTGAAAATGTTCCGAATGGCTCCCATCTGACACTTGCGCACTATATATGAGCGACTTCCCTCTCGGCCTTCGTCGTTATAATGTTATGTATTGGTACAACACAGCTGATGTGGATACGTACTCAGCGTTTATGGAGGTTACGGATATTTTGTAAGTATCGAATGTTATACCTACGTGTCGAGTGTGCAGTTAATGGGGTGAGGTGCAAACATGAATACTACGCCAATATACTCGTAATAAATATTAAAAAAAGAAAGTAGCGGCGACGAATTAAAGTTTACCACACAAAAGTATATTTTAAGCATGTTTGTCTTGTCGACTTTTATGCTCCTAAAATAATTCGCCTGAAACTTTAAGCAGACTAAGGAAAAAGTGGGACTGAACATTTACTTACAATATTTGTTTGTGCAGTTATCTTTGTTAGGGTTCCGTACCCGAAGGGTCCAAACTAAACCCTATTGCTCTCACTCACGCGTCCGTCCATCCGTCCGTCGTCTGTCACACAGGTTTAACAGCCAAACGGTTGGAGCTACAGTCTTTAATTTTTCACAGTATAAGTATCTTATTGACCCAAAGCCATATAGTTTGTCAAAACTTATTTTTATATGTTTTTAAGGCCCATACAGCTAAAGGGGGCACGAAAAAAAATGTTTGGCCTACCCCATCGAGTGGAGTATCGTTGTTTAAAGATCATTGAGTAAATTGATATTGTAGGTAGTTTTGTTTTTAAAAAAATATTGCAAAACAAAGGAATGAGAAACCACCAACGTCAGTTTTTTATACAAAGTTGTGTTCCGAAGAATTTTATTACTTACTTCCCATTTAAACTTGAAATTTGGTGGTAATGTTCATTAGTACGTTATTTTACCAACAAATACTATTGTATTGATAAATCAGATTTTTTAATTTAAATTTATTTTCCTATTAAAACCAACTTAATTTTGAGGTTGATTCGGAACCCTAAATGTGCGGAGTTCGACACGCACTTGGCCGGTTTTTTACGAGTACTGTTATAGTATTATAATAAGGTTATGGTTTAATACCGCGTGGAACTCGAGTGAAATGGGAATTGTTTCTCTCCTTATATGCAAAGCGTTACGCCAGGCCATTTCCTGCCAGTTTACCACAAGCATAACCAATTTTAATACAAAACTTATCTAACGTACGGAGAGCACGTACCGGCACGCAGAGCATCAACTCGCGAACTATATTGTATAAAATTCATACATTACGATGGTTGCCGGCACTGTGTTTACAAAGCTTTCGGTATCGCGGTCGCGGCCGGTCGGCCCACCACGATATATTTTGCATAAAATGTAAATCCTTGTTTAGGTAGTTCCGGTGGCTCTTCGCATTATGCGTTGGAATGAACGTCTTAATATTAAACTAGAATGCCGTGAGCTATGATAAGTACTACTGAACCCAAAAATGCAGCTTTTACCTCTCGAATTCAGTTACGCTCTTGTTTTGGTTCGTTCAATCTTATGAAATATTTATTAACAAAGAAAAGATAATTTTATAAAAAACTACTCCGAGTCTCGTCAAATCCAGACAAGAGCACAAAAGAAAATAAAATAGTGATACCTTGTAATCCGCATTATTACATCCAAAAATTTATCCGCTTAAAAAGCTGTAACACTCACTAAAATTACTTATAAAGTTCTTAGAGCAAAGCCCATCTTTATAATAGAAACACATTAGCTAATTAGATGTTTCATCCCGTAGTCTCTCATCGCGTTTCCACTCCACAAGTGTTTCACTCGCTCTTCGTTTGTTTACCCTTCACACACATCCCAGGGGCATGACTAATTGGGGACCAATCCCTGAACGCATTTTTGACTTACTAATGTCTTGCTGCTAATTCTCTTGAATTATTTGCTCTCTATCGGATAGCCGATTACCTACGTGTCAGCGCGATTTCCTTTTGAAGTGGGATGGGTATCAAATTCAAAGTGGACTAGCTGCAAAATTCAGACCTACTCTGCAGAATTTTTTATATGGAATTTTTTAAACATGTGTTGTTATAGTATCATTTCTGACAGTGCAATATACGCGTCAAAAGATTTTTAGCGATAGATCCTTGTCAGTTAACACAATACAATGATAAGTTCAAGTTTCGATCTGTCACGGTTCATAAGATATATAAATCTGTGACAGATGGACGGACAGACAGAGCCCTAACAATAATATAGATATATGATAACTGATCACACGAGGGAGAAGATAGTGTACGGGCGATTTGTAACTTCATGCATCGACCATCTGTTGCTGCCAAAGACCTTAAAGATGAAAGTCTGTGGTGGCTGAGCTAGGTCAACTGCAGCGCACGGCCTGCTTCATCGCCGGTGCCACCTGCGGCATACCTACTGGTCTGTGATATCTCTGACAATGGTCAGAGATATCGCCTTCGTCACCTCCCTTACCTACCTCATAGGACTAAGTTTGATCATTATATTGATTTATGCATTATACAAAGACATAATAAAATATGATAATTAAAACTGTCAGTAGATTGGTGAGAAAAAAACTCTGCGCGTTATTACGGTCAAATTTGGATACACCGCAGCGATTGCGCGAAATGGCTTTATTTAGGTAAGCAATTAGTAGAGCGAAGCGCTCATAATAAAATGTTTCATAATACAATTATCTCAATATATACCTGAAGCAACGTACATATATGTAAAAAGATACTCCTATTATGATCAAACTATAACAATGTTAGAATTTTCACGTTCCTCATTTCTCTGCATTTTATCTTTTAAATGTACATATACGAGTACCTTACCTTATTCTTGCCCTACCGTCTAATAAGGCGCGAACATACTCTAGATCTTTCACGGTACGCGCTGTGAAGTTGTGTAACGAGTTACCCTTGTCAATAAGACAGTCCCAGTCTGTCGCCTCATTCAAGAATAATTTGAAGAAATTGTGGCTCTCCAACGACTTGTGATTTGGTTGAATACTATATATATGTGTCAGTGCATCTGGAAAGGTACCTAGTCACGACATTTAGTTACCGAGTTACATGAGTTTTTGTGGAAGCTGGTGAAAAAGTGCCAAAATGGGTTTGTAAGTGTTATAATTGGGTTATTTACATCCTAAGGAACACGTGTGTACAAGAATATCAGTAAAATTATGTTTTTTTAGTATATTTTTCCGACTATAAAGTTTAGTAGTCAGGGTACCTTGTCACGCCATGTCTTAAAAGCCTTTAAATTTTGAATAATTTCTTTCTAAGATAGGGTATAGGATTGGTCTATAGCAAAGTTATTTTTTGAACCAAAAAAAATACTTAATGTTTTTTATAACCTTCACTATCGTG
Source organism: Epiblema foenella (assembly GCA_963556455.1). Lineage (NCBI taxonomy): Eukaryota > Metazoa > Arthropoda > Insecta > Lepidoptera > Tortricidae > Epiblema > Epiblema foenella. The sequence goes on along the minus strand of OY747099.1, from coordinate 7,048,094 downwards.
TGTCGTGACGCGACCATGCTGAGGATAGATTGAGGGAAAATACCGATTCGGTATATTTCTCCTACTAAAACCACAACAATGTCGCGTCACGAGGTGTTTCTGTATTAATAATAATTTGTTGATCTCGAATTTAGTCAATGAAAAATTGAGCTGTGATTTTAGTTGTTTGACGTATATAATTAGTATTATAATATTGATTGAAAGACTGATAAATCATAAATTAGGTGCAGTTATGTACACAATTGAGTTATTAATTTTTCTAGTTTTACTCCATTTATGTAAGATAATGACTTAGCGTGACAAGGTACCCAGTTTAGTAAAATGCTAAACTTTTTGTCTTACACGACTAAAACAGAAGTTTTTATAAATAAGAATACATTGATTTCTGCTATAATTATCCTAAATAACATTTTGTTACAGATATTTCTTGCATTATAGGTACTAAAATAGTGATCTTCGAGTTTAAGTTACTAAAGTTTAGTAAATGTCGTGACAAGGTCCCTAGTTACGTTTCCATACAAAAGTTTCGACCGAGTCACTAAACTTTATTGTTAAAAAAAACTGCTTTAACACCATTTCTATTATACCATTGTGGTACATCACGCTAAATACCATTTCATCTTGTGATATAGCATGAATATACAATAGTTATTTGTTCAACAAGAGAGCAAAGTAGATTTTTGCTGCAAGTGTTGATATTGAGTCCCGAGCAAGCGAAAGATTCTATAATTGGATCACGAGCGTAGCGAGTGATTCAAAATTAGAATCTTGAGCGTAGCGAGGGACTCAAAGACACGAGATGCAAATATCTTTGCTCTCGTGTGATACATACAACTTTTCACCTCAGCGGCGAGAACATATAACTCAATGGAATAAAATGCCACATAGAATAAATCAAATCATTTTTATGTAAAAAAATCAAACAACAAATACATGTGAAATAACAAACATTAACTACAATTACTCTTTCCCATAACATCCACTTTACATGACGTTAAGAAAAAGCCCACTGACAACCGTTTTAGAAATGCAACTAGTTTTGGGTACGTTTCAATATGTATATTGTGTTTCGTCTTCATCGTCGCTTGAGCATCGAATATTGCTTCCACATGGTTTTCGGTTGTTTGTTATGGGATAACCTTACTTACTTATACTTATACTTATACTTTTTCCTAGACAATGGTTACTCCTTTATCCGATCGTCGTTTATTGAATATTTCGTGTCCCTTTAAATACTTCTGTCGAGACTTTTCGGGCATAAAACACAGTTCAGCCTCTTTGACGGCATCTCTCAACCCTTGAGGAGTTAAAACATCGGCTTCGTCAATTTATTCACTCATATTTAGTACAGTTTTTAGTTTAAGTTATGTTTTATATCCAAGAAAACGTAATAAGTACGAATAAGATTTATAAAGTTCAATCGCGCTAACTTTTTAAAGAATATAAAATGCGTTCTGAAACTGTATATGAATTTATATTCGTTCACCGTATGAAAAAAACTAAAGACTTATAATAATTAATGTTCGCGATCAATATCGCATTTCTTCATTGTATTTTAAGAATAATGAAATATTAATACGATTATAATAATTAGATTTAATCTAGGTTTAATATTTTTATACGACTTTAACACGAGTTCGAATTTTATTTTGTTTCGGAACGAGTTTTTCGTTCCCGCTTTTTAGGGGCCTACTATATGAAGTATCGAAGTCGAATGACGAATCGACATAGCTTATCTCTCTCTCTTTTTTGTAACGGAGTGAAAGTGACAGAGAAATGAAGTTTAAATGTTCCAAGTTTGTATTACACCCCGCAGTATGGAAAGATGACCTGTGACTAACCTACGATATGAAAAATTAAAAAGTTAGTTTTCTTCACGCTCGCAGCAAAATTGCATTTTGCTCACTGGTTTCAAGCAGCAAAACCGCCGTGTTTGAGCCACTGAGGTGAAAATTATTTTGTTGATTATTAATATTATAGGTAAGTGATCTTTTTTGTAATTGTTAAAAATGCGGTAATTATCAAATTTCTTTATGATTATGGAGTTTTCTTTGATTCAATTGTCCCAAAATGCCATATAATATGTAACTATGATGAGAAACTAACAGTTTTAATCGCATTATTTTATAAATTGGGTATAATTAACACTTTCGTGTTTCTTCCACCCTGGCATGTTCAATCTAAGAAATCAGAATAATTAACATACTGTATTTTTAGACAATTCACCTTTATTATAATTCTTTAGCATCCAAAGATTATGATTATACCCTTCACTATGTAACTTCGAAGTAGAAGTGTGTTTTTTGGCACTATAAACTTGCAATTTTCTCAACTTGTGCGTTTCGGAAGTCGAAAATTCAAAAATTTATATAAAAATAGTGGTTCCACCTACAGTCATTATTCTTTTTTGAATTGATAGCAAATTTAATCTACTTTTTGGAACTATGCATAACTCAATACCTGCAACAAGGTACCTTTCCACGTGCACTGACACATATATTTATTTATGTATATTAATTTAAATACGTATATATTTATAATAAGTATTTATTATATGTTTAGTTGTTATATATTTATTTAGTTTTGGTTTTAGCTATAAGTTTCCTTATTGAAAAGTTTTAGTACACTGTGTAAGTTTGTCTATCTCATTCTCCCACTCTCCACTCAATCCATCAAAGGTTAGCTGGAAGAGATCCCTCATAGGGATAAGTTCGCCTTTGTACTCTTATCTTATGTGACATGTATATTGTTTTAACCTGTTATTGTGTACAATAAAGTGCTTACATACATACATACATACGTACATATGTCCATTCGCATCCGACGGTCCACCGTCCAATCTCTCGCTGCGTCTGTGATTATACATCAACGGATCTGCTCCGGCGCTGTTTCCAATCAGAGTGTCAGCATCCGAACACAAAACTGACGGATTTTGTGTCAGGATATATCACCTTTTTAATGAAAATCTAGCTGACGCTTTTTTATTTTCAATTCGCGACTATTGGTGCAAAACGGCTTCAACAAAGGCTTTGATTTGATAGCAAGCAGAATTGTTTGAAATGTGGGATAGATACATAAAACACGCCTGTATTCTCAAAGAGCGTGAGCAAAACAATGAAATTTAGTTTTCAGAGTCGCTATTACAACTTTAAAATGCTGGATTTGAATCCTATTGGTACAGAACTGGACTCTTAGAGTGGGTTGCACCAAACGTCTGTAGTCTGAAGTTGCGGTCATTGAATATCATGTCCATATCATGTCACTTAAAAGCATCTATTATACCGATGGTTAAATGATAAAAACTTTTAACTAGGAGTCGCTCAGACTTGCGCTCTCTTGCGCTCCCTGAAGAGGGTTGATTATGTCATGTTTTCTAGCGTGCGTAAAGTTATTTTTTATACGAAATCTACATTTAGATCTACCTAACGTACCTCTGACACGTTACGTAATAAACTAGCTCAGTCAGTCATGTTTTTCATGCACAACACGCACGGATCACATGGTGTCACCTCATACATTTATACTAAAATTGACATTAAAATTTATCTAACGGTAGTACATAAAGTTACGTGATTCGCCTGCAGTAATCGTAAAGTTTTTAGGCAACAAAAACACACCGCACCGCAATCGCATCACAAACGCACACTAATACACACTTATCGGCGAACCCATTAAAGCGTGACGTGACGCTTGCTAATATAGCTGCCGTATAACATTTTGGAATTATAATTTCGAAATATTGGTTTTAGAGTGCTGATTTACGAACACACAAATGGTTGATTAAAGCTATTGTAAAATTCCTTGGAAATATATACATGCATATTATATTTTGGTATTTACAAGCGGTTTAGTTTGTGTCGTAAAATTGATTTCGAGTGTAACTTTATGTGATGATTTTGGAAAAAAATACTTATAATACGTATCCGATTTTCTAATTGAATAGCTAGTACAAATTTTAAGTATATTTATGTATATTTGTTTTCAGAAATAAAGTTTAATGTCATTAAAAATATTAACAAGATTTGTTCTTTTTTTCTGAAATTAGTCAACGTTATTTATGTTCTAACTGAAAAAAAAAACAAAAGTTGAAAAAAGTGCTCGACTTATTTCCTAAAACACTATCAATTCAATAAATATTATTTGTTTTGAAGTTAATTTATGTGATTTTATATGCGTTTTAAACCTTTTTAAGCACAAATTGGCATGTCGTTGAATTGAGGTAGATAATTCAACAAGGAATAAAAAAAATTAAAAAGTGCACACTTATTCCCTACTTGTAAAACTTGAAACGATCATCTATAATATTAATGCATTTAAACTTGTATGCAGTTTTGCTATGAAAAACAACGTTAAGTTTATCAAAATATCCAAATGTGTTATACGGATTCTTAGAACTGAATTTGCGTACGAATACACTGACATTTTATAAAGTTAGGGTTAATTGTTTTAACTATGTAGTGTAGGGTCAAAGTGAGATTTTTTTTCTTGGGAATCCCAGAAGTTGTTTGATACATTATACATGTAGTTAAAAAGATACATTTTTAACTTGGTAGTAGGGTGGGTAGAAAATCACGAATTTCGGAGTACCGTAATGTAATAGCGCTCAAAAGTTACTGTGTATTTTGTAGATTACAGGAAAAATAATTAAAAAATTCTAGATTTAGACTTTTAACCCCCGCACAGCCGCCAAATATCGATGTTAAGGCCTAGATTATATAAGTATACTTAAATAAAGTACGTGACAATTATGTTAATAATTTATCACTTAATAAAGTGAATTAAACTAAAATAAAGCTAAATTATACTGAGACTTTCTTTCAAAATAGTCGACATTATAGCTTTTTGAAGTTAGATAACTTAAAATATTATGGCATAAATAAAGCAAAATGCTATATTTAAATAATTTTTTGCTACTATTTTTTAAATACAAGCTTGAATGTAAGAGCTAATCTCAATATTACAGGAAAGTTTTGTTTTCTTCAATGACATACGGTATTTATATGTTTTTAATGGTACCCAATAGTACCAAATAGCCTTAAAATTGTGTTTTCGAGTATTGTTCCTCGCCTCGTGTTGCTTTAATCGATATATATTTTGTTTCTATTGTCTGTGTTTAGACCACTGATGATCCGTTAACAGCTTTAAATCATAATTTTGCTGGTTTAAGCACATCAAAATGCATTTTACATAAAAGGCCAATTCTCTAGTTTGGCTACATGATGACAAAATATGATACATGGATAAAATATAATAAAAAATAAATAATTTTGAAATACAATACTGTTATTTAATGATTTAAATAGTTTGTATTTATATATTTAATATGGAGTGAAAATAAAAAATATAAATATTTTTTTATACTTAACAGCCGTGCCGGGGGTTAAAAGTCTAAATCTAGATTTTTTAAATTATTTTTCCTGTAATCTACAAAATACACAACAACTTTTGAACCCTATTACATTACGATACTCCAAAATTCGTGAATTTCGACCCACCCTACTTGGTAGCTTTGACATTTACTAGGATGCTCAGCAGGGTGAGTTCAGTTTCGGAAAATTTATACTGATTACACTGTTAATGTTGTGAAAAAGGGTTGGATGGGTCCGAAACAGTGCAGAGAAGGGTGCCAGGGCCGGATGAAATCTGGCCCTTCAAACGACCCTACGACCAATGGCGTCATTAGGCGGGGACTAATAAAGCTAACATGGGTACCGTGCCGGCAGAATGACTAGATTTTAATCTTTGAGGAAATTCATTATTACCAAATGATAAAAAAAGAATTAAAGGTATGCCTTAAAAACAGCTTTACTAGAGTTAGATGATACAAGTTGAACTTCCGTAAGTTGATGGAAATCGATCAAATGGATGAATTTATAACCGTAATAAAATACGTCTTAGGAATAAAAAATAAGTATTCCAATAAATTACAAACGAATGAAGCGTGAAATATATCGCGGAATTTGGAAATACAGTATCAATTTCTGAACGGTACAAATTTAACGTAGAATAAAAATCGTCTGACAAATGCGCAGTTTGTCGACGTTTGTCGGTCTTACCATGTGCCCATCCTGATTATGGCAATATTAAAAAAATATGCAATAAAAGCGATTCGAATAATCATTCACCATCCATTAATAATCGCTAAATATGACAAACGATTCGTCTTCGCCTCATCACTACAAACGCCTATTCATAACTGTCATAAAGAAAATGGTAGAAATCCCGGATAATAATAATGAATACATATATTAAATATTAAATTATTGATAAGATTAGTACATTATTGCGAGGCTCGGAAAGTAAGAGATTGCCTGACGAGAGACCGAGTTAGGCAATCCCGGTTTCCGAAAAAGTATATATAGTGCTTTTCTCAAACATTGTGAAGAAATAATGCAAAATAATTAATTAAAAATGAAAATATATTTTAATGTGAACAGTGCACTTGAGCATCGAATACATAGCCCACAATGTAGACGGCTTCTTTGTTTTTGACTGCTCGCTGAAATACGTCAAGAATACGTTTTCCGAGAATGTGTTTGCATTTTTGTTTGTCTTCCATTGAATAAATTGCTAGGAAACTCGATTATATTTTTTTCTTGACTTAATGGGCAGCAAGTTTTGCATTGCTGCGTTTTCTTCCGCCTTTGGATTAGGCGAGTGCAATCAATATCTAAGCTACTATCACTCGAACTTATTTTTGAAATTAAAACGCAAAATTACAACAAATTCACGCACTAATAAATTGTAATTGCCGCCAATTTATTACTTATAAATTGTATTTTTGTAACCAAAGACATTTTAAAAAGTAAAATTAAAAAATGACACTCATACGCACTGTGTTGAAAAACGAGCGGGTTGCTTGGCTAAACGCAAAATTTCTCAAGTCTGACTGAATTACTGTGAAACTGTCAGATAATTAAAAAAGACACGCAGTGGAAAAAAATGGGTTTTGATAGAATTATTATACTTCTAGGAGTATAATAACGCCTAGACAGGGACGAATTTTAACTTTTTAAATTTAGGCGGATAAAAACTAGGCACTTCCCGTGTTCGTTTTTCAAACAAAATACGACCCTTTCGGAGCATGTTTGAGAAAACTGTATTTATTGTATGTACGCACTTTTTTGTAGCCAGTTAATACAGTGTTAACTTTTAGCTAAACAAAGGATTTATATAACGTAATACAATGAATTCTTAAAAAATAGCCCGTTCTTCTTCAGAGGATTGATTCGCATTGTTCCGAAGCCTAAATGCATTAACGGTCGGCAAAGACTAAATCTTCTGGATCGCGGTCGCATTGTTGATAATAATACCTATGCGCAGAATAATATATATAAATAACACTCGCACATAACAAACAAATCGACCGGTTACCATTAAATGCTTTCTAGGGTTTCGTTTAATAAATAAGTTGCACTGTTAAATATTATTGTTTTCATTTGAATTGACAATATTTCATATTTTCAACTTCTCTATTTTATGAACTAGTTATAAGGTAGGTGAAATTTTATGATACCCGTGGTTTTCCTTTTTCATGATAACTAAATTTTTCGTACAAAAAAACCTATTGAAAAACAGGTCATTCCAAAAGGGCATAAGTAAAAAATTACGTCATATACGGTGCCCGGAGGCTTTCTTTTATATTAGTATGTAGTAGGTACCCGCGAAGGGTCGAAACTGAGCCCTAATGCTGTCACTCACGCGTCCGCCCGTCTGTACGTCGTCTGTCAGTCTTCAAATTGTATCAGTATAAGTAGGTATCTTGTTGGGACCCAAAGCTATATATATAGTCTTCAAAAAATATTATCATAGCGAAAGCACAGGGCGAAAAAATGTATTTATCCAACACCATCAGATGGGCTATCGATGTTTAGTGCTCGTTGAGCAGATAATTTTTGAGGCAGAAACAGGAGTAGGAGCAGCTATAGCTGCAGGCAATCAAGAACTAAAAGGAATTTGAGCTCCTTTAGTTAGAACCTGAAAAAAATTATTTATTTATTTAAACTTAATTGCACAAAATACACAAATTGTACAAATGGCGAGCTTAATGCCAAATGGCATTCTCTACCAGCCAACCATTGGGCTAAATAGATATTTTTAAAAGGTACTACTACCTTCATAGAAAAATCAAAAAAATATTGGTAAACAAAGGAATGAGAAGCCACCAAAGTAAGCTTTTTTGCAGAATTTAGTTCTGAAGAATTTTTTTAACTTCCCGCTGACCTATTAACTTGAAATTTGGTGATAATAAATCGAGTGTAACGAAAGTTTCCGCTTCAGCTTCGACAAAAGTGCTTTCGTATGCCCGGATTTCCAGAACTTAACCGATGCCCTTGAAATTTTGTGAGCAGGTTCGATAAGACCCTTTTTTCTGTCGAATCAGTTTTTGATTGTCATGTGGGTTAAAAACCTAACTTTTTCTTTTCTTCTAATCATAGACAATAAGAATCAATATTATAAATTTTAATAACACACTGTCTAACTCGCGGTTTGGGGGCGATTTTATTTAGCTGAATGTAAATTCATCTCGGTTTGAAATATGGCACTTTCAATATTTTTTTATTTTAACGCAACAGGTAATAATGTCTTTTGATAGGATTATTATGCTCTTAGGTAGAGTTTTAACTTGGGTAGATAAAAATTAGGCACTTCCCTTGTTCGTTTTTGTGGACAATCTGTGGATATTTGTGAGTGTATGTTTTCAAAAAAAATACGAACCTTTCCGAGAATGTTAGAGAAAATCAGATTTTTCCAATATTATAAGGTCGAGTCCACAAACTTGGTCAGATTTTTAAAACAAATCACCGACAAAATGTAATGTGTAAAATATTATCTACATATTAAAATGTTTTTCAAGATTTTAAATATGCTATTTTCTGTTGAATTTCTATTCTATAATGTCTTTTATCAAATATCGGGTCATGGATTATCATGGCCGAGCATTGAGTGAAGGCCGAACCCCATTTTGACAGCTAGGTTGCTACCGCGAGTTCGTGCATCTCCCTCTCTGTTGCTCTAATATGCAAGTGCGACAGAGAGTTAGGTACCCAAACTGTGTTCGTTTTCGTATCGCGGTACCATGACAGTGAAAGATATTACGGCGATTAAGACAAGGCCATTCCATTGCAAATGACCCCCTATAACACGAGTGCAATTTGCAATTAACCATCCCGCTCTCCACGGAAGCTTTGAGCGTAATTTCGTAAATATTTAGTACATTTTAATTGATTTTTGGAACACTGGATCACTTATGAAAAATCTATCCGGTTATTTTGTTAGAGCAATAAAAAAGCTATCCTTTTTGTAATAGTATATTATGCAACTGGTGTATAAGAAGGGTATAAAAAGGCGAGTGGTGTGGGTTGCGATGTGAGCCTTGGCGAACATCGCAAGTAAAGACACCACGAGCCTTTTTATACCAGTTATACACCGTTGCATACAATACTTTTTCTACGACTTATTTCAAATAAAAAGTAAGTATTTTCAGACTTTTCATGCGCCATATTTCCCTTAGTAATTGTACAACTTACCTACGCAATTTCTTCAGTAATGCTATATAACTTCTTCGTGGTTTTTTAAAAGAATCAACGAACCTACACATTTTCTTCATGAACACAAAAAAAACGTTTTATTTAAGTAATATAATCATTTATCAGTTTGAATGTTTACGTTTTCAATTAGGAATTTGGTGGGAAATCAAAAATATGACACTTTGTTTATGGTTTTTTTTTTTTAATTTGCTAGACTTGGCATCTGACCTAAACTGAATTCAAATCCGGATCGGAACTCAACTGTTTCTTTTTCATAAATATATCCGAAAATAGATAAAACTTGTTAAATAACACAGAAAAGATGATAAATGTATGTATTTATATTTGTAAATAATATATTATGCATTAATTAATACATAAAAATTATAGCAATGTTGCGTTAAGTTGGCAGCACTGATTTTAATCATAAAAGTTTCACTAGAACGCACCACAGAATGACTACTACGAGCCCCAATGCAAAATAGCTCGTCTAGTCGCAATTCTGCATGCGTATTTTTTTTCAAAAACTAGTATTTCTACCCGAATCGACTTTGATGATTAATGGAATACACTAGACGCAATGTCACTAAAGCTAGCTTAGTTTTGAGTTGTACAAAGTGTACATCTCGTTATTTATTTTAAAATAATTTAATTATAAATATTACATCTCACACGCAAATAATTACGTCTGCTTCATATTTAAGGCAAAATAGGTCGTCTATTTAAAATAAAACCTGTTTACCAGGGTTCGTAATATAAAATATTATTTTCAAATTGAATACGGAATATTCTCTGTCATGTAAAATGACAAACCACTATATAAAAGGGCAAATTCAGCCTAATTTTTTATTACTCCAAATCGTTTTTCTATCGAGATGGCACGAGGTAAGCCAGTGACTGAAGAAGTGCGGAAAATTATAATCTCCAGTAACAATAAAGGCAAATCTACGTACCAAATTGCCAAGGACCTTTCTATGCCAAGGTCTACAATCCAAACTATCATCGAGCATCATCGAAAACACGACAAAATTTCTTGTTTAAAGAAATCCGGCCGCCCACGAATTACTACTAAAGCAGAAAACAGGATTCTGAGGAAGATCATCAAGAAAAATCGTCGTGCAAGAGCTGGAGAACTTACGGTACTATGGCGTGACGCAATTAAAAAAAACATTTCAGTGGATACTTGCAAGAGAGTGATGAAGAGGATGGGCTACGGTTTTTACACTGCTAAAGAGAAACCGTTACTTACACAACGGCAGAAAACTAACAGGTTGAAATTCGCCAAAAAGTACAGAAATTGGACCGTCGATCAGTGGCGTAAAATTATATGGAGTGACGAATCTAAATTTGAAGTCACAGTAGGCGATGAACGAAGTAAAGTCATTCGCGAAAAAGGAGAGGCATTTCAAAAAGATTGTCTTAAGCGTAAGGTAAAGTTTCCAGCTTCCTTAATGATTTGGGGCTGCATGTCGGCACAGGGTGTCGGCTGTCTGCAATTTATAGATGGAACCGTCAATGCCGAAAAATACAAAAGCATCTTACAAGAGAGTTTGCTGCCGTCTATACGTAAGTTAAAGTATAAAAATGCGTATACTTTTCAACAAGATGGTGCCTCATGCCATACCGCTAAAGCAACGATGGCGTGGCTGAAAAAGAAAAAAATACCTACCATGTCGTGGCCATCCAGCAGCCCGGACTTGTCTCCCATAGAAACGTTGTGGTGGAAAATGAAGAAGAAGTTGCGAAAGGACCCGTCCAGATCAAAAGCTGATCTTAAAGAGAAACTTACCTGTGTTTGGAATGAAACAACCCCGGAAGAGTGTCGACAGCTGGTAGATACAATGCCGCTCAGAATTAAAGCCGTTTTAGATGCAAAAGGAGACGCCACCAAGTGGTAGACGTTCTAATCTGCGTCGGTAACACTAAAGACGAACTTTTTTGCATTTTAGTACAATTGGTGAAACAATGTTTTTTTTATTACCAAGGAAAGTTCGTTTTTTTTTTCATTGAATAAATAAAATACGATTTATAACTTATACTGTTTTTATATTGCTAATTCTTCCAAACACCTTCGTCCCCCAGAATTTTTAGGTTAACGTTAGTTTAGTACATTTTTTTCCTACCAGACGTACTCATTTGCATTGGGGCTCGTAAACATAGTATTTGTAGTAGTCTGTGGCACCCAACTCTGCTTTTATTTTTCATTAAAGTAGGGTAAGGAGTGTGTTTTTGGGCAATAGACTAGATAGACTTTTTACAGAATAAATAAAGTATGTATTTATATTAGAGTTCACGATTGCGTAAGTCGCGAAAAAAAGTACAGGAGTAGAAAAATATATATATATCACTGTCGGTGATAATTACGAAATCGGCAGCATGAAAGTTTTATTTTACGATGATATGATGATATTTAGAATTTGTTTATAAAGTTACCAAGGTATTTTTCAATATTTTGTTCACAGTTATTTTTGTGTAGTGAAATTGTACATTACTTCTTCATACTGCAAGTTCAAACATCAGTATTCTCTCTTATAATACTGGCTAGAATTTGTGAGATTTATTATACATATAATATACACAATAACAGGTTAAAGCATATACATGTGTCACACAAGAACAAGCTACGAACGCGAAAGGTATTGTGAAAATAAATCTTGATTATAATGGTTATGAAAAAGCTCATAAATAACTTGAAGACGTCCGACGTGATAATTATCGTTTGTAACAAGAGGCTTTTCAAAACTTTTTCTAACCCGCGATTATTTGTTAAGATGGTGAAATTTATTAAATCGCCCCTAGCGATTCATTTTTATCCGCCTGATTATGATATTACAAATGCGAAAGACTGAATGTCTCTCACAAATCGCACATAAACGGATCTAGATGATCTTTGGAAATGGTCTGTAGCCTGGATTACAATACAGAATATTTTTTATGCCAAATCATTATTTAAAGGGTGAGAGCATGAGGATTTGTGGAAGGTTGATACAGGTTAATTACTTTAACTATGACATGATATATTATGTTCTTATTCCATTGGATATTCTACTTAAGTGCTAATGTAATAGAGTTTCTATTACATAAACACTGACTACAAATCGAATGTTTGCAATAGAACTCTATTACAATAGCGTTAAAGTGGACTATCCAATGGAAAAATAACATAATAATACCAGTTTCAAAATCTAAGTAATCAGTGTATGGGAGTTCAAGTGAACTTAAGTAGTACTTAGTAATATACTCATAAATAGATTTGACGATTTTACTAATATATAGTTAATGGAGCAATTATTTCTACCGAGCCTCAAGATGTATGCAATAATGGCTTGGATCAAATTTTCGTGTAGATTAGGATTCCATGATTCTTCTGAACAGCTTACCAGAAACTATCTGCCGTGAAAGGATTAAAAATGACTGTAAAAGAAACTTAAAACGATATTACTTAAACTAAGTACAATAACCTCTAAGGCATAACTATACCTATGCAATTGTATAATATGTATTTAACCTACATCTATTTAAAAATCAGTTAACTCTGGACTGTACTATGATCACATAGATAAACTGTTCCGACATTTTTGTGAGACTCATATAATTATTATGTTTTTATACTCTGTTTATTAATTGTTTTGTTAGGTAGGTATATACATATACCTATGTTGAAAATGGCCTGAATCGCTTCGAGAAAGGGATGGTGCAGCCGTGCCTATTTATTTTGCTCGACTTGTTTACAAAAAAGCTTATTCATATTTTTCTTGATAATATGTGACACATATTGCTTCTTTACATAGTTCATATCACGAGAGGATAGTAGCCATCCGCAAAAACAAACATTTCGAACTAACTGCCTTCATTTTATTAGCTCCTCCAGAAATGGACCTTAAAAAATTATAGCAACAGTAGATCGCTAATGTAAATTTTATGCCACATGTATAATATTAAGCCACTAATGCCTGCTGTTGCTTATAAGTAACGCTAAGTTAAGAGGGTCCAGGTCAAGCACCACTTGAAACTGTACAAGGTATTTGAGCGTTATCAACGTTCTCTAAGCACTGTGGCTTGAAGAGTTTAAGTGACTATATCGAGATGTTTCTTTTCGTTTGGATGTTATGAATAAGTATACATATTCCAAGGCATATATAAAATATGTTTCCCACGGTGTTTCGTTTCTCATTTCATTAATGACAAGTGCAATTCTTTTGTAATTAGTTTACATGTGTTGTTCATACATTAGAAAAAATAAAAATATCAAAAAGAATACTTATGAATAAAATCCAATAAAAATGTACCCATCAATTGTCGTTATTAACTAATAGGTCCTAACCATACTGCACCTTCATGGGTGATGATAAAGTAACAATTTGTTTAAATTTGGTTTCGGTCGTTCAAACTAATTGGTTTCGTGAATGGGACCAGTCGTGCATGAAATCGTGGTTGGCAAGAACAAAGCTGCAAGCACCTGAAAAACCAATAGTCGCATGCGGCGTTCGTAGTGTTGTGAAATATCAGACGCATGAATAAGCGCTTGTTCGAGCTGCAATCAGTTCGGAACATTGTTCCCGCCTTGGTTATAAAACGGCTTAACATTTGAATAGAGGAATTAATAGGCAGTAAAACGAACAATATGTCAGATAAACCAGCGTATTAGGTAAGTTAGAAAGTTAGGGGCAGCAGAATGTCATCTTGCTCATATTTGGAGCAGTCCAACTGGAGACCCTACGGAAAGCGCAAGTATGTAGTGTTGAGTTCTTAATGGTGATTGGGTTATCGTGCTCCCAAGAATGTGCTGTGTTGAGGGAACTGTATCGTCTCTTGCTTGTGGTACAAATAATCCTATAATTATTAATTAAGAGTCGGCACTCCTCTGGAATGTGGTGAAAGGTGTCCGATTACTATCAAGCGGGCCGTAGGATTGTTTGCCACCACCGTGGTACTCGTACATAACAATAAATTCCTACTAAGTAAATGGGAGTATTATATATATCTACTGCCAATAATTCGTACCTTAAAAATTAATATATAAAAATAAAGGTGACAAGCAGGGCTTCCATTATTTGAATTAAAAGTTACGTTCAAAGTTTATATTTTTCTATTGGATCCCTACCAACAAACGTTCTTCAAACTCCACTCAGGAAAAATGTTTACTTGTTTGTCCATTGCGAACTTTTTAATACAATCTGTCTACCTGACTTAGTTTCGAAAACTCGTTTGAAGCTTTTCTCATTATGAATACTTATCAGACTTGTATAGAAAGGAGCCAAAATCATAAAGTTAATCCCTTTCAGCTAGATTAATCTACAATTCTACATTCCCGAATATCCTATACTATTTTATGCTCGAGCATACTTACAAAGTCAATATCGGGCGTCTTTTTATGAGATTGGTATTTTTTATCGGAACAACGAAATAAGGTTAAAGCTGCCTATTGGTTAAATAACTATACTTTGGTTTATGGGCGAACATCATTAACTTACGATTACAGACCGAGATGGTGTTTATCACGCGATACACTCATATCACATTACGTATTGATCGAGTGTTTATAAATATTGAAGCAAAATTCATATTTTATTCAATACCATGATAATGTTGACACCCCATTATTGTGATAATAATCACCATATAACTGACCCCAGCATGTCACCGGCAGATTTCATTCCATAAGGCCGATCACATGGTCTTGAGCCGACACTAATTGTTTAGTTTAAAAACAAAATAAAACTAAGTAAGTATATACAAAAATGGATTAAACTTATTTAGTTAGTATCGCAAGTAATATAGTAAAAGTCACTAACCTGAATAATAGAATCTAGATGAAGAAAATAGCCTCGAAACTTCAGCTTGGCTGTAGTACAAGTTCTTTTCACGCCAGATGTATTCCGGCCGTCCGGCGAAAGTTAGTACAATGCCAGGTGGTCACTAGAAATACAACCAAATATAAAGGTCTGAATGCATCGCTTGTGTTTTGAACACGATCATACCATCCGAGCCTCATTAGTCTCCAGTGAGATTAGAATTGGGTTTAACTAACAATAATACATACAGAATTAGAAAACAGTATATATACAATAAATACCTACGGAAGTAGCGATCCTTGTATGATAGAATATTTACAGGTCCTTTTGGAAACAGTACATAGGTACGTATTTGCAATAGGTAACACTGTTATTTAAGTTATATCACAAAACATGAAATCACATAAATAGCAATAGAATAAAACCAGTTTTTCGAGCTGCAGCGCGGTTGGAAGAAAATTTCTGCATGAAAAAACAAAACACGCGCGTGAAAATATATAATTTTTTTTTTCTTACCAGCCAGTGCGCTGCTGAACGCACCACGTAGGTTTACCGTGTTACAGTGCCAAGAATGAGGGCTACCGTTTTTCTACTCACCAGTTGGCGCCAGTGTCGAGTGAAGTCCAGCTGACAAAAATTGTTATTGGTTATTGCATGGCATTGGCAAATTGGCATGAGAACGAAGGGCTGCTACCGCGAACGGCATTCGGAATTTTTCCTCTTTCGCACTTGAAAGTTTGCACATAAGTACGACAGAGAGGGAAAATTTCGTTTGTGGTTCGCGGTAGCAGCCAGTTTACATTACCTTAAAACCGTACCTTAAAAATATCGAACATCCCGCATTGTAGCGCAATCCCGTTTTGTTCGGAAAAAAAGGAGGACATAAGTTTCCGAAAGACAAAACTGTCTCAAAGCACTGACCCGTAACTCATATTTGCCATAATCAAGCTCAGGTATTGCAAAATAGTCACCATATTGTTCCAATTAGTTATTAACCCGCGTAGCGCAACCACAAAGAGTGACATAATTGACATTTCGGAGACCTTACGCTACACTAGCGCCTCTAGCGGCGAATTCATACGCGGTAGCCCTCATTGCATAGCGCTACTAATATGATAAGCTTTGCGAAAGTGTTATAAGCCATGCCCTTTACGTTACACTAACCACCCCGGCCCACTTTCTACCCCATATTTAAGCCGTCGTCTCCCGGCGAAGAAATAAACAATAGCATTCTTTTGTTATGATCCCTGGGATCCAAGGGACCGGTAGACGACTGGTAATAAGATATATTATTATTAAGGGTATAATAAGATATATATAAGATTTCAAGCTTAAAATGGTCATTTACATTAGAATTACGATTTGAAACGGGATATTTACCATGTATATTTGTATTTTTGAGTTCCCGATATTTCGGCACTGTTGCAAGCGCCATTATCAAGGATTAACTGACGTGCTGCGAGTTTTAGTTGTGGTCTACCCACACACCATAGCGATCTACCCTCTTCCTGTTTCGCTTTTTTCGCACAGTGTCACCGTCACTACCACTGTCCGCCTTGTCACTTGAAACTCGATTACGGTCACGACACACCAAACTCACAGTATCAATACGCGAGTTCTTACAAATAACATACAAATATACATGGTAAATATCCCGTTTCTAATCGTAATTATAATAAGATATATTATTATTATTATATGGCTAATTCGATGAGATATCATGGACACAGCGCCGTATACTAAAATTTTTGTTCTCCTGTAGCAAAAACAAAAACCTTGTTCAACTGTCTACTCCAAATTTCTAGCTACTTGTTTATGTTATGCGTATTACTTTTGTGAAATTGATCTATGTAATGTTGAAGTTGCAATAAAGATTATTATTATTATTCTTTATTTATTTTTCGCCTTAGGCTAGGTTTTTACAATATCTTTATAAAAAGTAAAATATAAAAATATACTTACAAAACATAAAATCATTATAAAAACCTAACCTAGTATGCCGCCGGCAGCGAGGCGGGGCCTAAGCTACCGGTGGTTATTATTATTGTGGCAGACCTTAAATTTCTTTGGGTCGCAATCAATTGTATCTCTTCCGATTATACGACGACGCTTAGTTAAAAAAGCTCGAGATTCGGGGTAAAGCGTTGCAATGGACTGGGTCCCTACAAACACCAATCTGTGCGTGCAAATTACCGCGGTTATGCTGGGTTTATACAGACACTTTTAGTGCCAGGAGCCCGCTTGGGCGCACGTCTCGTAGGCGTTTTTCTCTACATACAGTTTTTCCCATGTATTGGCTATGGCTACGATCGTATTGGCAGTGAAAGTGTTAGTTTATGTGTTCACACGTCAAGGCTCCATTTTATAAAGATCCGTCGATAAGTTACGCTATGAGAGCGCTGTCGTGGTCCAGCGGCGCCCACGTACCGCGTGTGGTACCTATGCGAGGTTAAGCAACGTCGGCCGAGGTCAGTTTTTGGATGGGTGACCGCTTTGAGTGATTTTTAACTGAGCGCTCCCGTGCTTTGGAAGGCACGTTAAGCCGTTGATCTCGGCTGATGTCTATGATAGCAGTCGTTAAGCCAAGGGGCGGCTTGAGAACTTCTAACAGTCAAGTTTCCCACTCACTTGACAAGCCTAATTCCAATAAGGTCTGGTTTACCCATTGGGTTGGAAGGTCAGATGGCAGTCGCTTCCATAAAAACTAGTGCCTACGCCAAATCCTGGGATTAAGTAGCGCACCCTGGACATCCTTCAGGATCCAATACACTGGGATAACGCTAGGAGGATGATGATGGTAAGTTATATCATGAAAGTGGCATATTGTAGCTATAATGTCATCCATAGTAGTGACAGTGTGCACAAAAATGGCTCATTTCTTACCTGTAGTGTTTCTGGCGGGTTAAAATATAGCACAGCTTTTGATGTCCCTATACACTAAACTTTGCATAAAGTTCTCTATGAAGAGTATTTAGAACGAATAGTTCATTGAACCGAGAAGTCACGCACCATGCTTCCACAGGCACCGGGCCGATACCTTCGGCGGCACGAGCTCCGCATCGGAAGTCGGTCTTCCATAAATATATATGGCGTTGCGTAGGATTGTTTATGTGTAGGCGTGACTGGCGTGAGCGTTTCCCGCACCGCTGCACGCGTCGCCTACTGGTGGGCTAGCACAGCTGGAAAGTCGCGTAACTCGTATTGAGCGATTTAGAAAGAGGAGGGTAGATTTATCGCGTCTCGCGTCGCGTCGCCGCGGCAGGTTGTGCAAGCCCCCCAGTTTATAAACAAAACCAAGACAGTCCATAGTGTCCATACACAACTGCTTCTAATTCTATACGTTTCTGGAATAGACCACCACGGCCTATTTGTATCATTGTAGGTACAGATAATGTGAGTATCACAGGTCGCAAATCAAAGTACAGTCATAGTCGAAAGCGGATTCGATCTCGGTCGGCTGATTGACGACTCGCTCTTAATTGATTTCGATTCTTGATCTTTAACTTTGAAGGACGTCTTTCTACCTACTATATCGTTGAATTGAAAGTACATATTAAATTGACTATGAAACGTTTTGAATCGGAACTTTGTTGGACTTATTACTATCTTCACGACTACATTATTTATGTATATTTTATTCTCAATATCCATAACAAACACGTATTATTACTTATTTATCTTATGGCAATTATGTCGAACCGTGAGATCTTCGAGAAGACAGTACGGTTGCCAGTTTTGTTGCACTTTTAGCACCACCCAGCAGGGATCACGTGTAGGGTAGCAATGAGTACTGCCTGCGGACGTGGTGCAGCTTCGAACCCCCTTGTCAAGTGAGTGCGCAACTTGACTGTTAGAAGTGCTCAAGCCGACTCTCAAACTTGGCTTAACTAGACAGCAGCCGGGATCAATGGCATAATGTGTCTTCCAAAGCATGAGAGTGCTCAACTGCACTGTTAATAACCACTCAAAGCGGTCAACCGTCCAAGAACTGACCGCAGCCCACGTTGCATAACCTCGAATACCGGGCACCGCTGGGCCACCAGCGCTCCGCAATAAACACGTAATCTGCGCACAAATCTTATTAAGCTCATCAACACCTCGCCACGGATGACACAGAAGTCACTGATATTTGTCTGGCAGCGAGCCAGTGGCGTCACGACATTACGTGCCCAGCCCTGCGGTTAGTTATTTAGAGCTTGCTCACGACGTGACAAGTTCGGGTTTAGATGTGGACGCAATTTAGGGGCTCTTCCTTACCTTACTACAAATAAATTTGATACGTCATATGTACGGCCGATGACTAAGATATGTATATATTTTTGTATTTATTATTTGTTAATAGTTTATAAGATATTTTTCGTTGAAGCATTGACTGTATTAAGCACTATGCCCATGACCTCTTTTCATATTTTTTGTGGCTTTAAGAATTTTTTTGTCTGAGAAACCTTGTATTAATTGCTGCATTTTGACTTAAGTAATTTTTTTACTACAGTTACAAGTATAGAGTGCCCCCTACTTTTTTAAGGTATAAATTCGAATCCACACATATAATAAATGCGAAAGTAACTCTGTCTCTGTGACCTTTTCACGCTTGCATATCTGTACTACGTAATTGTGCACATAGTTTTAGATCCAGAAATAGGCAAAGGGCATTAACCCTGGAAGGATGTAACATGAGGGGGGAAGTTTCTATAGGAATATTGGGAGTGCCATATTCCGTCTGTAGTAAATATATTCTTAATCGACCAACTAGTCTGCGCGGACGTAGTCGCGGTCAAAAGCTAGGTAGGCTATATTACAGAAAATTATAAATCATAACAGTAAAAATCAGGAAAAAGAACTAGGCGTCTTTCTTGATGGTCAACAGGTTTAGGTTGGCTTAGTGTACATAAGAATTATGTAGGTACCTACGGATTATACAAAAGTGATTTATACACATGTATGGCTCCAGGGTTTATACTAGATCTTAAGCGGACTTCAACTTTGGATGTTTTCCGTCCACAAGAGATACTGAAACCGAACTCATGCTAACAAATGATTTTACCACAATACTTCATACGCACTAACGGGCAGCTTGCTTAGTTCCTAAATTTATCATTTAACAACTCACTTAACACAGTTGAAATGAACGTTCCAGAATTTTTATAGTGACAAATGTGACCACAAAACCTTCATATAAAAAGAAGCTGTTTAATATAATAAAATAACAACGATATGCGAACAAGCACATCTTGTATTCTTCGTTAATTTAGATCAAATTCAAGCAAAAGAGCCTTAATTGAAGTTTAATCTTGAGCACGCCGATGTGCGATGCTTCGGGAGTTATTAACCAATCGTCACTTGCACGGCGACGCCGGAATTCGATCGTCACTAATGAGTCTCATAACCATTTAGTCGGTTTGGATTAATATCTGTAATATCTATTAATCACACTGTAATATTCTATAAATCTAACTAAGGGTGTTTTGTTTTAATACATTCGAAACAGTTTTGTGTTTGTTTCGTGCTCTCATGTTATATTATTTTTCGCAGTAAAAGACATAAAATCGATTAATAACAAAATATAATTGCTGCTTCTGAATTCAATTAGAAATTTATAGATACAGAGCAACATTTTACGCGCCTAACCGTCTTACAACTAAGAGTCAAATCTACCGATTCCCGCGCGATCTGACAGCAGCTGTCAGTCGTGAAAAACGTTCGAATCCAATATTATAAATATAACGAATACCGTAAGTAATAAGGATACCGAGCTTTACTCACCGTTTTTTCAAAGAAATGGGGCCTCGCTATATTTTTATCTCCCACGTAAATCTCATTGCAAACCTCACCCAAATCGTTAGAACCCTTATCGAGTTGACAATTTGTTTTTTTCAAATCGGGCGCAGGTCTATGGAGTGCACGGCATTTTGAGCTGATACTTGAAGATTTGTAAATCATTTATATAAATTAATTTTGTATTAAGCAGTACCGCTGCTAACGTAAACTACAAATTTAGAAATAAATGAAAAATTTAAAAATATAGGCACCGAGCAGGATTTGAACCTGCGACCTCCCGGCACTCGCGGTCAGTCCCTCTAGCCAACTGAGCTATAGGTGCAACTGCTTTTAAATTTTTCTTTTATTTCTAAATTTGTAGTTTAGGTTAGCTGCGGTACTGTTTAACCCGTCGTATACCGGTCCCTGGACGGCTTACTATAAAATTATTTTAGTATGGGATGGCGCATCGTAACTGACGATTTTCAACATGATTTGAGACGTTGATGCCGTTAATGAAGCCTGAGTCTTCTGGTAGATGTCGCTGTACGCCTCCCTCAAGGGGTTTGTATAAATGAGCGAACGATTAAGGAATTTCGGGTTCAGTTGCACCTATAGCGCAGTTGGCTAGAGCGACTGGCGGCGAGTGTGGCGAGGTCGCAGGTTCAAATCCTGCTCGGTGCTTAAATTTTTCAATTCTTTCTTTATTTCTAAATTTGCATTTATATAAACTTACTAGTTACGTTTGATATTCCGTAATAGGTCATCATTCATTTTGGCAATATGAATATTATTCAACTTTCGCAAGTTGGGCCGAGCGCGGACAAAGAACAAGGCAAGACTAATATTTTGGAGTTACAGTCACGTCTTGTATGGTTTTACGTAGGTATATTACGTAAATCATTTTAATTCCATGTGTACAGTACAAATGTAATACTTTTTCGAAATATACTGCCTTCAGAATGAATACAAAACAGTTATTTTCCCGTATCCAGTGAGTGTGGTGAGGCGAAAAACGTATTGTGATGCAAAACATGGGCACGACGCCGCCTTGCTGGCTTTTACAATTCACACCCTTAACAAAATGCGATATCGACATAACACCATTGTTATGTGGGATATTCATCTACAGACGTACCTGATCCAAACTATTCATATTTAAAATAAAATGTCTTAACAATTTTAGGGTTCCGTACCATTATGCTTTCACTTTGTCTGTCTATCTGTCTGTCTGTTCTGTTGATATCGGTTCACGTGATAAAGAATCATCCTTGAAAAACCACCATACATACTAAGTAATTTAGTCTCTCAAATTTGTAAAAAAAATCGCCCACAGATGGCGCTGTACCCATGGCGTTCAATTTCTACACCATGTTGTTAAGATTTTCCTGTAGTAATAATAGGGTTGGCACCGGTACACATCTGTATACAGAACCCTCGGTGCGCGAGTCGGACTTACACTTGATCGTTTTTTTTATAACAGGGATTTATTTATTTTTATTTATTTATTGGTATTCAGGACAACTACAGTCGTAGATATAACCGTGAAGTATTGATAATTACATAAAAGAAGGCCAATAACAGTTATCCATTGATTTCACATAGTGTAAATTTCCCAGCGCTCGGCACCAACCCAATACTTGTCATTTCCGATCTGAAATCATTAGATGTAATAAAAGCGAACAGTATCTATGTGTCAACTATTGGGCATTAAGGTGTCGAGCGTTGGTACACTCTACTCTATATCTAGCAATATTAAAATAAGCATAATCAAACACTGTGAAAATGTGCATTCTAAAACAAATGCTCTATGCCACTCGATACCTACATGTCGGAAACTATACACTGGTACCTTCTTAGTTTGTTTAAGTTAGGGCACTGCATTATTAGAGATCGAGTGAAATGTTAAGCTTCTTAATAAAATTGGAGATTGGGATGAGTAAGAATTTTATCATATAGCTAATCTCTCTCACACACAAATCATGAATTGCTAAACGTACTTATCATAATTTCTCTCTGTCTCAAACACAAGCCAAGTAATAAAGTTGGTACATATTCACGAGTCGATGACGTTGAGCAAGTTGACAGCAATAGGGTTCCGTTTGGACCCTTCGAGTACGGAACCCGAAAAAGCGCTTGAACTACATCTGAAAGTCCTTTGCATCTGAAAAACTCGACATTAAGTTTGTAGTTATTATATTTAATACCTATACCTAATAGTTAGTTCTAGTTGTACATATTCCTGTTTACCTTTAAAGTTTAGCATACAGGTTATGAGCATATTTCACCTGGGTACATATGTGAATACAACCTACGTACCACCTACCCACATTTTGTTATTTGTAATGAGTATGTGTACAAGTAACCCCTTTGAATCGTGTAATAAATGTTAGCGTTTTATTAGGAACTTTTAGTTCCTAATTTCACTATCAGTCATCATTCATCATCCCTATTGGTAAACTTTATGTACCCGAGACAAAGTTTGAGTTCAATAAACGAGTCGTTCCCGTGTCAGGAATATTATATCTTATTTCAGATTGAATCAAACAATTTTGTTACACTATTTATATGTAAAGCAAACGTTTCGTATAAGTAGTAAGAATGGTCCCTTCTGGACAAGCGGCCGGCTGCTTTGTCCTACTGATCGGACGACATGAACTATATTTTCCAGTTGGTCACATATTCACTATATTTCTATGTGTTGCAATAAACGAACTTGCTTCTGCTGAACGAGATTGCTTCTGCTGGTTATATACCAGGACATGTTTTAAAGCTATTTGCGGTTATTCAATTGCCTGGAGCTCCTGCGGTGAACCATAATGAGTGTTGGCAGCATTTCAAGCCATCGCTTGCTGCGTATTGGAATTCCTGTCGATGTTTTGACCAGAGTTTGTTTTTAGTCCATGTTATCGGCAAATAAATATAAATTTTAGTTCAAATATCGTAATTTTAACAGCCCTAGCCCCGCCCCGATTCACGACGTATGCCAATAATACAGATGTTCTCCAGATTGCATTAGGGAGATTGCTGCTCCAGGTTTTGTGGTATTAATTGCGATTTTTAATAAATTATTGCAAGAATGTGGTGAGCGTGCACTCAGACCGTATGCAGACAGCACACTTGCAGGTGTATTCACTCATTTCCAATGAGATGTACGGTGAAAAAACGCACAAATCACAATACCTTTTTTTGGTCTAGAGCAGAAATGTACCACTTTCAACATGCCACTTAGGAACATAGATATATTTATCAACATGAAATTGAATTGATGTATTGTCATTCTTGTCACAATAACAGTAATTTTTAGTGTGGTTAATGAGCATAGAGAAAATTAATTTAATCCTGTCTTTAACACTGTAACATAACGCCCCCCTCTACTAATATACTAATTTACCCCCTTAACCGGAAAATATAAGAATAAAGAATAAAAATAATTATGAAGTTTTATTTGCGACGTAACTATGGCCAGAACGTGATCCTTAGTGGTAGGACCCCCTTATAGTTGTGAACCGTAAAAACTCGAAGCTCTATGATAGTTGACGGAACCCTGAATCTCTCATCCCTTAGTATGCAATAAATATCTACTCTAATGTCCATAAGACGAACTTTAGATTTGAAGTAATCGTAGTAAGTAGTTATAAAAATAGAGGATTTTGTTGAGATAGGTTAATGGGATTTAAATAAGTTTTTAGCCTAAGTATGTATGTCAGGCTCAACGCACATATGTCTCAAACCTAGTATACAGAGATGCGCTAGCCCTATCATATTAGGATTTTTAGCAGATTTGCAGGGATTAAGAATTATTTTGTTATTGGTAAAAGGCCGGGCCCCTCCAAACCGCCCGAGAGATTGCTATCTCTCTCCGTTATTAAACAGAGTTCAGTGGCTCTCGACCCAGACTTGGACAAGCCCCCTCCAATATTTTCTAACACTATTCGGTAAGACTAATGTCATAAGTTACTAATACTATGGGAGAGTTATGCCGAGATTATTCAACCGCATTGTCTTAGGACGCAACGAGCAAATAACCCTTTGTAACTCTCGGGCTTAGAATTTGTTCTAGAAAACGGTGATCAGACGATTATAACAATTGAGTCTACTAGTATTTCGGAATCCGCGCCAATAGATAAGGAGAAATACCGCAAAGCCTCATCTATGGTAACGGGCGAAATCCTAGCGTTACTACGCCAGAATCTGGCCCTAAATAAAACCCTGCTAAATATCCTAACCCGGAAATATGTACTACCAATCTCCTAACTACTACCCAAGACTAGTAGGAGAATAGCTATTAAGCTAGATCACTAGCTTGCCTGAATCTAGATTACCTACGCGGGTGTTGGAAGATTGGATTACCGTACCTACCCTATCATTTGGAGTCTATATTTGCCTATGACGTATATTCCCAATTTATTATATTACCGTATGAATTTCTCGCGACCTATAATTTAATTCCTATCTTAAACCAAGTTAACCCAATGCGTAAGAATCTATTTTTCCTACTTCCCTCATAATTGTGTGTGAATTTACCCTAATTCTACCCCCATTTACAACTAAACTGTTGAAACTAATAATCACTTACCTAGGATTTAGTTTCAATGAATGCGTATTCCCTAAACTAAGCTGTAACAGTTCGGCAGGCTACTCCGATGTTTTGCAACCTAACAGCCAGTGTATTTATTTCCCCCCGCGCGTCCGAAGACAAGGTGGCGCGGGTAAAATGCCCTAGCGTGTATATAAGATAATATATAAATATATTTAACAAGTCCGCCTCTCAACTACTGCACAATTTCAACGAGTGAGGATTACCCCTCTGTGCTGACCCAAACTATAGCAGCCTCGTTTACGTTGTCAGCTGGGCATTGAGAAAACGTATGGGATTTAAAACGTCTCCTGTGTTGGTAAAAAGGAAGACGCCAGACCACGCATAGATCTGGTAGCTAAGGACTCTGAGTCATGCCCGTTTGTACACCGTTAGGTGGGAATGGCTCCTCAGGTATACTGTAAACCTGGACAGAGAGCTGGCTTTTTAAAAATAACTAATAAAGTTCATCCCCAAAGAAAATAACACAAAGAGAAAAATTAATTAATAAAGTCGCGATACTATAAGCCAGTGTCCCGTGTCAGTCCGCCGACGAAAATGAAGTGCCGCTAACTGCTCCGACTCAGCCTTTTATACCCCTCAAAAACGTAGACAATCCGGACAATCCGGACAGTGCAGACAACGCAGATAACGCGGATAACGCAGACATCCCGGACACACTTTGTGAGGTTCAACTACCAGGCTATCATAAAAATCAAAGAGGTTGCAGGTAATAGACTAAACTATCCAAGCGATGTCATCAACCAATCAAAACCTTAATGGGCGCGGCTAAAATCTATTAGTCAATGATTGGCTATGTCATTCCGATATATTAACTTATATCATTTATATACATCATTCCGCCATCTTGCGATCGAACGAAAACCCCTCCTACCGACAGAAAAATCTTACGACATTCACTTGGACTAACTTTACCCCATTGTTAATAAGACTGAATCTTGCTAATCAGCTAACAAATACTTTATAGATTAGATCACTATGAATGTGCACTTATCCCACGCATGTTATGTTGCCCTAGTAAAATTAAAGAAAATCTTGCTTTCAAAGCAGATTTAATGATCACTACGTCAGCCGGTATATAGGTATTTAGGAAAGATTGCTAGACTTTCGTTTCATGAACTAATGTATTCCCGATATATTTTAGTAATCTATATCCCCATAATGAAAATTAATCATTCCCTCGTATTATTTACTTATAAAGGCATCTCACTTTGATAAAAATAATGTTTAATTAGCCCCCCCATTCTAGTTCTATTACAACACGACATTTCTTTACATTGACATGCTCCAACTGCTGCTGATTTTCGTTGATTGACTGTTGCTGATTTGCCAGCAGCAGTCAATCAACGAGTAAATTATGACATTAAAACTACTACATAATAATAATCTATCTTCTATACATATAATAAAGCGTAGAGGTTCGAAAGTCTGTACATAGAAGATATTAGCAAAAAAATCGATGGAGGGGTCTTAGAATCGATAACAGAACACATTTCAACAGTTTTTAGAATTTGTATCTGTTTGTCTGTCTGTTTATATGTCTCACCATCACGCGAAAACTAGCCAATAGATTTCAATACAACCTTCACTAATACTTTTAATTGATTTTCGGGCGGGTTATAGGCTATAAAAATCATACAGATTGGGGATGAAAGGGGGTGAAAAGAGGGGTTGAACTTTGTATGAGGATTCCTTCAATTCGTGACTTAAAGGCTTGAAAATTGGTAAGCATACAATTGGAAGCAAAATAAAAAGAATCCCATTCAAAAATTGTACAATAAACAGATAATATGTGAAAAAACGGAGGGTAAAAAAGTGCTTAGGGGACTAACGACAAATAACCAAAAATCCCTCAACCCATTGTAACTGTTTGAAATGAGAGATTTAATTAATACCCGCGAACGACCTTGCGCGTTGGGGCGTGGCGTAGCCTTTCCCGCCGCACTACCCGCGCCCCCCCGCTGTAACAGGTTTTTTGTATGTATTTTTTATATTATTATTTTCTAAATACGTAGGAATGTTTGAAGTAATTAAATATATAAAATAGTTAAGTAGGTACATTGTCTCAGAATCGAATCAATCGAACTCTTATATTTTAGCTTCGCGCGCAAAGCGACACAGCCTTCCCGTCCGAGAGCCGGTACAAGACTGCCGCCCGTCGCCCGCGCACGTATCCGCCCCAACTTTTATGACGGTGTGGTAGTTATTCCAGGTTTTTGACAAAAGTAATGATTATTTTACAATATCCGTTGCTCAGATTATGAAAACCTGAATTAAGTTTTATTTTCTGAATATCCCGTGTAAAAAACATGTCTAGATAGTGAGCAGTAGCGATTTAAAAGGTTGAAAAATGTCTTATTTGATAATATTTTTTTGTTAGGACAATCTAGGCGTGTTGCAATTTCCGTTGCTCAGATTGAAGAGGACATATCAATTCTTCAAGTATATTTTTTCGAGACCTATATTTCGGGCCAGTTTTGAGTTTTAGGCCTTTGAACGGGACCAAAATGTGGTATTTCACTCTATTACGCGCCTTAAGTTAGTCAGTCGTTGTCAACATTGTCAAACCAGTGCCTTGAACTTCGTCTACTAATATCTGATATATCTTCGTTGTTAGAGTGGTCGAGTGTGATAACGTTGTGATCTGAGGGCCTACAAAATACCACAAATTCCCACTATTCCCACTAATATTATAAATGTGAAAGTTCGGATGTTTATATATTTGTTACTCAATCACGCAAAAACGGCTGAGCGGATTATGATGAAACTTGGTACACAACGAGTTTATAGCCTGGATTAACATATAGATTACTTTTTATCCCTTCATCATCCCTCAAATAGATAAATTCGGGGGTGGAAGTTGAATTTCATAGATATCCAGAATCATGTAGAATATTTACAATACCCGCTGACTTACGAAAATTTGGTTCAGTACCTGAAGTTTTATTAATTACATACAAGCATTTAGGTACTGACTTACACCCTCTAAAGCGCTTGCGTTTTAAATCAAAACTTACTGACCCATTGAGCCTAAATAACTTTACTGTTTATAAAATTGGATATTAAATAAATTGGACGTAGACAATTATTGTCAGCATTGACTGACCAGCGCTATGATATATATTGTGCCTACATAAAAATTATAGAATTTCCACTCTACTCTATTCTTTAAAAAAAACGGACGGTTGAGAAATATAAAATAGTTTTTTTTTTCTTGAACCTGACTGGCTTTATAGGCCGAGCCCAATAAAGCTATAGGAGTGCGCGTTTGTTTGGAGAGTGGCCTGGGGAAAATCCAGGAGAAACCTCCAACACGATCACACGGGCGGTTTAAACACTGCAAATGGAATACTCTAAGAGTGTGCTGTGCGCTCCAGTGAGATTGGTTGAGCGGCTTCAACCAAACGTGAGGTGTGGGTGGAAACGGACTATTTTGAGTTCTGTCGCTGGTTCACTAAACCTAGCCTAGCTGAGAACAGTCCAGCAAGGAACTCAGCTAAGCCCGACCTGGATAAGGCTGACTCTATCCGGTATGCAGCGGTATCGGGACTAATAGGGATTATATGTATCCGTGTTGTCGCGATCGTGCGGTGAACGTAATTTTGGGTCCATAGAAACTGTTACAAATCTTTTTGTTTACTATAGATCAATTTATCCAAAATACTAATTTAATGTAGGTAACATGAAAACAGTGATTACCTAGCTGGTTAGTTATAAACAATCAAATCACTGGGGGGTACAAGTAGTAGGTATATGAAGAGGTTTTGTCCTATGGTCGTCCAGCATCCACCTAAATTCAGTGTTCAGCTGTCCGCCGATTCGAAACAAAGCCTGATAAAACATCAGGCTTTGTTTCGAATTTCTTGGAATTATGAGGTACATGGGAGATATGGAGGGATTACAAATTTTAGATTCTTAGAAAATAAAAGTCAACGCTTTGCATTTCGAGCAACATCAAAATTTTTGTTCTATTCAAGCATAATATGTCTTCCCCTGTAGTCGCTACATCGAGCATGTCAGTACTAAGGCTCGGAAAGTAGGGAATTGGGTAACGTCATCGAACAAGAACGTATGTGTAGACGTACGCAACATCAAACCGTGACACCACTATGTTACATGGATGTGATGAGGTAGTTTCTTAGCAGTCATTAGTGTTTTGTTACATAGTATAAGAAATCATCAAAAATAATTCATAGGCATAAATGCTATTTGGGATCGAGTCGACGGCGTTCTCCGGCCTGGAATGAAATTTAATATGTTTTTAACGTCTGACTTACTTAGCCAGTACCTGTTACCAACATACATACATACGAACCTATATAAAAATGATATGTCAATGAAACAAAATGGCTATGATAAATCATACCCATTTTGTTTCATTATCCGCCACACATGCTTCCTTTCATGGACAAGAGGGCCCATTTCACTTGCTAATATAGTTACCTATATAAATTAGAGACTTTGTAAGATTGTAACTTTAAGACGTAAAAACGTTGGAGTGTGAGCCACTCAAAGTTAAGTAGTTTATAACCTAACCGGCATTTATCTACCAAGGGCAAGGAATAGTCAGTAGAAGTTCACGCGAACGAAGTCGCGGGCAAAAGCTAGTAATAAATATTTGTCGACAATTTTTACGCAAATCGACTTAGTCCCAAACCAAGCCAAGGTTGTACTATGAGTACATACTAGGCGACGATATACATCCTTAACTTACATAGATAAATAGATACTTAAATACATAAAAAACCATCCGGGACTCAGTAACAAATATTCGTGCTCATCACACAAATAAATGCCCTGACCGGGATTCGAACCCGGGACCTCCAGCTTCATAGGCAGGGCCACTAACAACTAGGCTAAAGCAGTCGTCGACATTAGCAACCAATTAAGGTGCACCGGGATTAACTGAGATAAACGTAAACCATATCAAAGTAAGTACTTATTTTGATATGGTTTACGTAACGCGAGCGACTCCCAGATGTAGATGTTGTGAACGAACGCCCGGCCGGAAACAGACGGGAAACGGCTGTCGATCGCAGGTCAGGATCATTCAGTCCAATTCCCTTGAAGTCCGAGCTGAAGGTTGCTGTCCCGGCGGCATTCCCATATCAGCTTCTTCCATTCTTCCTATTTTTCTGCAGAACAGAAGGACATATTTAAAGTTGACATCCCTCAATTCGCTCTCCTAGCATATTTCTGCCGATTATATTAAACCACATTGCTGCGCACACAAAACATTCCGCTAACACGTGCTTACTAGATTCTTCCTCCCCACATTGTGGGGAAGAAGCGTCATAACTAATCCGGTCATCCCCATTATCTTTAGGTGTCTATTAAGAGTATTGTGACCAATGATGATTCCAGATAGCATTCTCAGATTGGTTTTACCCAGTTTCAGCAGATACCTGGTTCTCCTACGATGGCTACCTCACCTTTGCCTGTCTGCATCCAGACACTTCTCCCCACTCTTTCTCCGCATCTTTCTCTTTTAACCTTGCTATAAACCCCTTTTGTGACATCAGCCGAGAAGGAAAGAACCGGTTCACCCTTTTGACTCTCAACTTTTATTGTCGTAACTAATGCTCGAGTGATTATGAACGCGTTCGCAAGTTTGGGAAAAAAGCTTGTCGGTGTCCGGGAATGTGGACGGAGTAGCTCTTGAGTTCCCAGTTCTGAAGACCTAAAGCTTCGTTATTTTTTATCCGACCTAGAGTACCATAAGAATTTCCGGAAGACATAAGTCAAATACAAAATACCGTCAAGGTTGAAAGTATTTAAAGTTTTGACTGTGTATTTAACTTCTAAATCTATTATTTACAACTACAACACAGTTTTTCACTTTTAAGAAACGGGTGAAACTTGGGATTACGTCGTCAAGTCAACAAGCGTTAACGTTATTCTTATGCTGTACTTATGAATTATTTATTATAGTTAATTTTATATATAGCAATTATCAACATAACTACTAACATAACTATAATAACTAATAACAATACCATTTAAAATTTACTCTTCCTAGGTTTCCATACTGTATTGAGCTACATCTGCAACCACCTTTGTTAAAATAACTGCATTTTACTTTCAGGTACACATTTGCAGCTGCACCTGGTGAGACGAGAAACAAAACACGGCACTGCTAATTAGGAATTAACTCGCAACTTCGTTAGCAACTTATATATGTAACGTTGCACAAAAGATCCCATTGGGTCGAGGTGCATCCGCAAGGGCCGTCATAAGATAAGATATATATGTAACGAAGCACCAGCTTGTACTATTTTTTTAGAAGTACGTACCTACACTTCGTAATTATTTCAATCTGAAAAAAAATCCAAGAGTATTAGAGACAAGTAGAAAAATACTATCAAAACAGTACTCCCGTATTGGGTGCTCTATATGTGGCTCTCGTTCTACAAAGTCAATTAAGACAAACCAATTTTGCGAACCTTCACATTTACAAGGGAAATTATAGTACGCCTGCGTAATATGCCCCGAAACCTTAAATTGATTAACCTACAGAGTGTGCTTCAGACATAACAATGGGTAAGAGTGGAAAAACGTTGGACCCGAGACTTGACGATATTCTCGTACAGATGACGTTAAATCTGCAGGATGTTTTAAGTATACAGGATATGTAATCTAAATGCGGCAGGGAAGGAAAGTCTGAAACTATAATAGATACGGATTCACAAGGCCGATTTCATTACTATTGTTTATTTTATCAAATCTTTTCCTAGTGTAGACGAAATTTCCTAGCATGAACACTGGTGAAGTTACAAATAACCTAAATACAATACCTATTTAATACAATTTTACCTCGGCTTGAAGATCACAACATTCACAACCTGAACATACTTAAATCTGCAAAAAATCGACCTAGTACGTGTCGGGTCACACGCAATGTAGGGTTCCGTAGCTGTTCCCGTTACATTACGCAGACGTAAAAGTTCGCAAACTTATATTTACTATGTTTTGACACAACTAATAACATTACTTGCGCGTCTCAGCACCCGCTGATGCAGGTGAGCGCGATGCGCACGCGCGCTCATGCGCCGACGCCGGGCGCGCGCGCGCTCGCATTGCAACTCCATACTAGAGGTGGCGGTGGCGCCTACTTGTGACTTGTTTACGAACACGTTAGAATGATTAACAGCTGAGCAAGAAGGTAATAAAAAGTGAAATGCCTGAAAGTATAATTTTTAAAGGCCGATATGCTTGAAAAAAAAATGTATTCATCCCCCGGTTACAGTATGCATGGAGTGCCCACCCGATTCATATTTTTTACGTAATTTTTCATCAATATTATGTACTGGTTCATAGAATACACCTTTCGACCAAATTGCATAATTGTTGTAGTCTTTAATATAGTCTCCGAGTATATCGGAAATTTTGACTAAAAAATCGCACCCCCACACTATATACTTTAGAGCATTTAAGACAGAAGACGCCTTCAGCGCATCTTTCCGAATAAAATATTTGGCTAATTTTGGGGGGGACGAGGTAACACACAACTACGCCCACTTGTATTATTCTCCTATTACTGCGCACCTACACTTAAACAATCACGCACGCACACTCAAAACACTAAATTTGAACAATAAAATTCTACCTTACCAGCGTTTACACTAGGTTAATTATCACATAGCTAAAAATTTACAAATTTCAGAAGTTTGTAGATTCAGTAAGTTAGGTATGGTTTTAGGAAATAACACAGTACCAGTGACGCGATTGCTCAACTATCAAAATTTATAGTAGACCACACGGACGAAAAATCTAAAGTACCATCAGTCTTTATAGACTTGGCTAAAGCATTTGTTACCATCTCGCACAGTATACTCCTAAAAAAAATAAAGGCGTACGGCATTGTTAATAGGATGCTACAATGGTTTGAAAGCTATCTATCGAACAGAAAGCAGTTAGTAAAAATTGAAAATGCTGTCAGTGATGAAAAACTTGTCGATTTTGGTGTGCCACAGGGGAGTGTGCTGGGGCCTATACTATTTAATATTTATTTGAATGACTTCTGCTCCCTACTACAGTCAAACTTGTGTCAGAGCATATGCTTTGCCGATGATACAGTTATTAGCTTTGTTGGTAAATCCTGGGATGAAGCGGCAGCGCGAGCATCAGAAGGCCTAAAGATAGTGAGGAACTGGTACGATCAAAACTTACTCACGCTAAACGTTTCTAAAACCAACTATGTATGCTTCTCACTAACAAAAGCTGGACAACCAAAACAAAGCATTAACCTAAAAATCCATAACTGTCTGAATAATGCTGAAAATAACTGTTCTTGTACTGCGATTGAACAACTACACTCGATAAAATACCTCGGTATTGACATTGACGAGAATCTAAGATGGGACATGCATTGCCAGCACATCGCGACTAGGTTCAGGCAAACGGCTTATGTGTTTCTGGACTTACGTAACATTGTGGATCGGAGTACACTTGAATCTGTGTACTATGCTCTTACACAGTCAATCCTATTATATGGGATCATAGCATGGGGTGCTTGCAGCTCACAGCTAATTAACAAACTGGAAGTATCCCAAAAACTGGTCCTAAAAATAATCAAAAGAAAACCAAGGCGCTTTTCCACGGAAGAGATTTATAAGATGACTCAAATACTAGCCCCTCGACAACTATATATCTGGCAACTATTAGTTTACTTTGGCAGACGCATTAACGATATGGCACTAAGAATAAATTCTGACAACCTAAGAAAGACACATGGTAAATATAAAATCCCGCTTAGGAACACTGCAGCAGCGCGGAAGCATTTCACCTACATTGGCCCTCGGCTTTATGATAAGTTGCCCAGTGAATTGCAAGATTTGCTGGAAGTGTTAGGTAAAACAAATGTATCTCGATCTCGAAGTCTGCAACCCCTATACTTTAATAATCAAATAAAAAAAAATCTCCTGAGTTTCTCTTTCACGGAATTTAGTACTTTCTACCGCAACATATTTCCATAATTTGAACAAATACCGCTAAGCCATATTACATTTAAACCAGTCGCTTAAATATGTATAACCCACCATATGCATATCACTTAAACTATTTATTAATTTACTTACTGAAATAACTCAATAATATATATTTCACTACCTGATTATATATCTAATATATTTAACTATACAATGAAGAAATTGATATCCTATAAGTATATATATATATATATATTAAATATAAATATAAATTAATAAATATGAATATTTTTTGGACAATCTTACACAAATCAACCTAGTCCCAAACTAAGCAAAGCTTGTACTATGGGTACCAAGTGACGATATACATACCTATATAGATAAATAGATACTTAAATACATAGAAAACATCCAAGACTCAGGAACAAATATTCGTGTTCATCACACAAATACATGCCCTGACCGGGATTCGAACCCGGGACCTCCAGCTTCGAAAGCAGGGTCACTACCAACTAGGCTAAAGCGGTCGTATTTTTTGTTTTTAATAATTTTAACTTTACATTGGTCATATCTACACAATTATAATGAATCCGATCGCTCTCACAAAATAAAGTCGCGCAACAAATATGTAACTAGCCCTAACACAGGCCTCGGTCTTCCTGGGCTGTTACTGCACACTAGTCTTTAGATGCTTGTCTGGGCCAATATGTAATAGTAAAATTAATAGTGTTAATTCAGTTTTATATTTAAATTGTGTATAAATAAATAAATAAATAAATAAAAGTAGCCCTTGTGTCCTGAAATATGGTGAAGGTTTATTTAAAAATAGTGGCCTAACATGATGGTCAAGTACGAATGTTTTTAAATTCGTTCACTGCGCCACTCTCTTATAAGTACAGTAATTCATTTAGGCTGTTGTCGGCCTCCGTCTACGAGCAAAGGTTATAGTACCTCACCGCTGGCCGCTTATCTGGGACTCCACCTGTGTGGATACCCTGGCACCGTCCCATTTAGCCTCTACGTGCTTGAGGGCAGGCGGAGCGGCAATTGCGGAGGGATCCGCAAAGCGCCGCAAATGCGAAGGCCTGATAAACCGTCATGTGTTTGAGCGCTTCGCGGTCAAAACTCTCGGACCTTGGAGCCCGGACGCCCATAATCTTTATAAAACCATTTCTACTCCTATACTTTTTTTCGCGACTTACGCAATCATGAACTGTAACATAAATACATACTTTATTTAGTCTGTAAAAAGTCTATCTAGTGTATTGCCCAAAAACACACTCCTTACCCTACTTTAAGAGCGCTTTAATAAAATGTAGTGGGTCCACTAGCGCCACTCGTAAATAATTGTAATAATTTAAATTTAACGATATATACACACACAGCGGCACAGGACCGGTCTAAATGGCGAGCCTTGGGGGAGGCCTATGTTCAGCAGTGGACGTCTTTCGGCTGAAATGATGATGATGATGATGATGAACGATATATAACTAAAAAAGGGGGCCGCGATGTACTGTAGTTTGTATTTAAGTACTTTTTGAATCCATCAAACTAGTTTTTACGTTGCTGGAATCGTCAATCTATGAGCTCAAAATTAAAACGGCCGTTTTAACTTTGGACGCATAGATTGACGAATCCATCAACGTAAAAACTAGTTTGATGGATTTAAAAAGTACTTAAATACAAATTCATATTATGAATACACACATTTATCATCTTTTTTGGTTGTTTAACAAGTTTTATCTATTTTCGGATATATTTATGAAAACGAAACAGTTAAGATTCGATGCGGATTTGAATTCAGTTTAGGTCGGATGCCAAGTCTAGCAAATTAAAAAAAAAAGCATAAACAAAGTGTCATATTTTTGATTTCCCACCAAATTCTTAATTGAAAACGAAAACATTCAAGCTGATAAATTATTATATTACTTAAATAAAACGATTTTTTTGTGTTCATGAAGAAAATGTGTAGGTACGTTGATTCTTTTAAAAATCTATGAAGAAGTTATTTAGCATAGTGAAGAAATTTCGTAGGTAAGTTGTACAATTACTAAGGGGAAATATGGCGCATGAAAAGTCTGAAAAATACTTACTTTTATTTGAAATTAGTCATACAAAAAGTATTGTATGCAACGGTGTATAACTGGTATAAAAAGGCTCGTGGTGTCTTTACTTGCGATGTTCGCCTTCTTATACACCAGTTGCATAATATACAATTAAAAACAATGTTTCGAAAATACGGCTGAATAAGGCTGGTTACTTCCTCGGTCAAAGGATAGGTATCGCTTTCCAACGAGGAAATGTATGCCAGCCTTATGGGCATCATCCCCAAGGCGACCTTGGGGAATGTACATATTAGTTAAGTTTATATTGTCTGTTCTATACTTTTTAATCGATGCTCTACTTACGATTTTAATTGAAACTTTGTAATCGATGCTCGATTTACGATTTTAATTAAAACTTTAACTGTGCAGAAAATTATAATTAAAGCGAAAACATACTATGCAAGTTAAATGATAATTCACCATTTCGTAAACTTCATAAATTATTATTTTTTACACCCGAAAACAGCACGTATAAACATTTAGACCGAGAAACTCTTCACACGCCGGGAACGATTCGAGACTGACGTATAATCGATTAATGAAGTAGTTTTTAATAATGTGGCAAATTTTTTTCCTATACCTTTGGCAGAGGGGTAAGTATATGAATGGCGTCTCCATCTTAAATTCTCTAAGGGAAATACCCTAAAAATATATTTTATTCTACCGTTTTGTCGGCGTAATTAATATGTATACTCACGGCAAATTACAGCTTTCTAGTACAGTTTCTAGTACTAACGGTTACTTCTGAGCTAAGCCGCGGACGGGCGGACATGAACAACTATAAAGGTTCCTTGTTCACTACGCAACCCTAAAACGATCATAATACAGTTTAGACCCCATCACCATCAGACACCAACGTTAGTCATTAATAATAATTCCTGCCAAAATAACAAAGCAGACGAGACCACCAGCACCTGTCCAATACCCGGTTCATCGACAAGCATAAACTGGAAATCCCAGACCAATTAAATTTCTATTCACACAAATACTGATAAATACTAACATATAAAAAAAAACATATCATGCTTTTGCCCAGTGATGGCTGTAATGTGGTGACCTATTATTGCTACAGAAAAGATTCGTACAATTTCTCAGTAACATAAGAAATGAAGAGAGCTGGAGCCCACGCTTCCGTAAACTAAAAATACTTACCCTCATGGTTGTTTAAATGTAAATTAGAATGCTGAAAATGTATTTGTAAATGTCAAAACCTATATTCTCAAACCTTAAAACTTCAACTCCAATGAATACTGCTTAGGTACGTCATCGCAATGGGGGCTATCGTTTTTGTGCTCACCAGTTGGCGCCACTGTCGAGTAAAGTCCAGCTGTCAAAAATTGTTATTGATTATTATGGACATGAAAACGAAGTTTACATTTAAATCATATTCAATACCTTAAAACCGTACCATAAAAATATCGAACATACCGCATTGTAGCGCGGTCCCATTTGTTCGTAAAAAAGGAGGAAATAAGTTTCCGAAAGACAAAACTGTCTCAAAGCCCTGACAGTCATTGACCCTTAACTCATATTTGCCATAATCAAGCTCAGATATTGCAAAATAGTGACCATATTGTTCCAATTAGATATTAATCCGCGTAGCGCAACCACAAAGAGTGACATTTGACATTTCAGAGACCCCACGCTACACTAGCACCTCTAGCGGCGAATTCATACGCGATAGCCCTCATTAAGTACCTAGTTCAAGCGTTCACTCTTCGTCGGATTTCTCTTCATTGGCCTTAAAAAACTTATGACACATTTTGTGACACAGCCCTGAAACCTTGGATGTAAAAGGCGAGCCCAATGGCACAGCGGGACATTTCAAACAAGAATCTTGCGGACTAACGTGAAACTTTTAATAGCTCTTTGCCACTTTAACCCCGCTTTTACTTTTGTTCTCCGTTGACGCTTTACGGGTTGAATAAAAATGTTTTAGTCGCAACTCACACGTTATGATTTTGATAAAAGCACCGTTTTTATAATTATTGCTTATTAGTTTAAACTTTTGGTTCTGAGCACATCATGGGAAAAACGAAATTATTCACCGCGATTATGATTTTGTGAAATCTCTTAAGAAATTGATTTTATTTTCACACGTTTTAATATGATTGATATGTATAAAACTCACAGTTAGTAATCGGCATCAATATTGATGACATATTTAAACTATCATCACTACCATCGATATTCTAAAAGGATACATATATACTTATATCGCCCCTACGTACCTACTGCTAGTTGATTAAAAACGTGTCAAACGTACGTTAGTAAGGTAAAATCCATTTAAATCTCCCTTAAACACGCTCGAATACATAACGTAATCACGCGTCCCAATACCTACCCATAATTTTAATTTAGGTAACAGAGGTGGGTAAGTAAACATGTAACTCAATAGACCTCCACCTCTTTAATGACAGTTTAATCGTTCTTCCAAAATTTAATTTAACGCTTAAACTCTTTCAATATATAATTATACTTTCAGGAAATTCAATTCGATGTAAGAAAGTTGTAAAAGTTTTTTTTTTATTAAAAAAATTGTTTATGTTGTTTATAAATATTTTTTTAAGACGGGCTTATTTTCATCCATCCATTTTGAAAGTTACGGAGTAACCAAGCCCGTTATTGCTTTGAGCAATCTACACTGAAAAACCCTAATTTCCGGTAAACGAAACTCAACATCCCAACTTTGTGAGATCTTATTTATGGAAAACCTTTTTACCTCACATAATGGCCCAGTTCCCGTACATATTTTCCATTTTTACGCACAAAAAATGTTTTTGTGTAAGTAATACGACGAAAGAATGAAAAATAGGTGAGACGTATGTATTGGTTTTAAAGCTGAACCAAAAAGTCTATGTTCTATGGAGTAATGAAATAATTTATTTGTACAACTATGCGCAGTATCGAAAATCATTCAAAAATGGAACGCCGTTTTTTATGAAAAAAAATTTGTCTCCGTAAACGCAATGGTTCCTTTAAGGAGACTATTTTATGAATATGTCAACATTGGTGGCGCTTCCTAGCGCTTCTGAACTTAAAAACGTCACTGCACTTTTCAAGTTGTCTACCTATTGAAACTGTCGTCTTAATACTGAACGTAATCACTAAAAAAAAATTAAACTCTCTGATGCCTCGTGATCGGTTGAAATTTGACATACGGAGCCAAAGCATAGACACTGATGATTTTCTTTTTGTACCTAATTAGGCACCGGCCCTGTGGTGACTATTATTACTGTTAATATTATGGTGAATTTCAGAATTTTTTGGACTTCATCGTTCATCTAAGTGGCGTGCTGAAAGTGGCCAATGTCTGTTCTAGAACAGAAAAGTATTGAAAAATAAAATGTATCGCGAGTCGGAGTTATACTGTGCAATGACAGTAACCTACGTATTATATAGCCATAATACACAGAGTAAAGATTAAATGAAATAAATGAACTTTATTCTGCAAGTAGGCCGCAAAGGCACTTTTACAAGTCAAAAACTACTAGCGTTTCTCAAGAGACCACTGCCGAGAAGAAACGCCGAAAGAAACTCGACAGTCAGTCATTTTCTCCAAAATATATTTATTACAATGATACTACTTAACCTACTTAAGTAAATGTAAATGGTACACAACAAAAGAGAATTGAAAGAAAAACGAGGAAAAAAATACAATAGGTATTTACAATGTGTAGTTACACAAGAAAACAAAACATGTCGAATCGTTTGATATGCTTTCCTGCAAGAAATGTGTCAACTAGATACAATGAAAATAGTAGACTCTTTACGCTATTTAGGTATTTGGTTTGGGCCATGCATTTCTGTCTGTTAGATAGTCCTCAACCCTATAATAAGCCTTTGACATCAAAGTTTTTTTTAGGTAATTTTTAAGAGCTGGAAAGGGTAAATTCAAAATTTCATCGGGTAACTTATTATAAAAACGAACACAAACCTACAAAAGACTTGTAAACTTTACGGACACGAAACTTGTTAGTGGCAATTTTATTTTTATTCCTGGTATTAAAATTATGGATATCAGAATTTTTACAGAATGATTTTCGATTCTTTATGACATAAATAATATTCTCATAGATGTATTGGGATGCTACCGTTAAAATGTTAATTTCTTTAAAGAGATCTCTTAGAGTTTCACGTGAGCCCAGGTTATATATGGAGCGAATGGCTCTTTTTTGTAACACAAAAATTGTCTGTATGTCAGCTGCTTTACCCCAAACCAGAATACCATACGACATAACATTATGAAAATAGCTGTGATAAACTAAGCGAGCTGTTTCTACATTGGTCAGTTGTCTGATTTTTCTAATAGCATAAGCGGCTGAACTTAATTTAGTTGCCATAATGGCTATATGGATTTAGGATGTACTGAGCGAGACGTCATTAAACTAGCTGAGACCCTGACTGAAATAGACCAGCGAGGTGTAGGCAAAATAATAATCTGTGCTTTGCCTTTTTCGAATAGTTTGCCGGCAAAGCTAAATAGAAAGTTAGATTACTTTAATTCCATATTGTTTAGGTTATCGCTGTATAGCTGTACGATCTCGTACTTCGACACCAATAAATTTGTTAAAAATTTCGTATTGACTCAGAAGCGTACCTTCCTACCGAGGAGGTACTTACGCGAGTGTGCTAAATTATTAGCATATAATATTGTAGACCCCGTCGTAACTAGTACGACGTCGGATAATGTTAAGGCGGTCCCTGTGTTACGCTTTAGTAGCGTGGGGTCGGTAATGGAGTCCGAACCGGCCAGTAATTTAAACTGACCGATAAGACAACGCGTGTTATCACCGGCCTCGAACCCGTTGATAGATGTAGCACTAGTATTAATATAGTTCATCAAAATATACAGGGATTTTCGAATAAGGAACTTGAAATTGACTTGTTTATACAATGTTCAAATATTCATATTCTCTGTATAACGGAACACTGGCTTAGAAATCATGAATTTATGTTTAATTTTAGCAATCATAGCATAGTAAGCTCATATTCTAGGAAGTCATGTAGGCGAGGAGGCTCCTTAATTATGGTAAGACATAACTTGAAATGTAAAGAGCGAAAAGACATTGTTGACATGTCCGTCGAGCGTCACATAGAAGTCTCTTGCGTAGAGTTAGATTAATTTATAATTATATGCGTATACAGGCCCCCATCCGCGGATTACAGTCTATTTGAGTCTGTTATGGAAGAAGTTCTGAGTAGTATTTTCAAGAGTGCAAAATGTGTTATTGTGTGCGGTGATTTTAACGTTAACTTGCTTGAGAAATCGCACATGTGCGTGAGCCTAGTGAATACTTTTAAATCATTTAACTTAGTGAACTTATTTTATGAACCTACTCGTATTACAGCAACCAGCGCAACATGTATAGATAACGTTTTCAGTAACAAGGAAGCTATTAATAAGTCAATCATAAACACCTTAAGTTCTGACCACTGTGGACAACAAGTCTCTTTCAGCGGAAAAACTGATGAAGCTCCACGAGACACAATGTGCAGACCTATTTCTGAAAAAAGATTAGATTTATTCAATCGCAATATCACGAAACGATTACGTTACCTTCCAATTGTTCAGGAAAGCCCTGACCGTTTATGTGCTCAATTGTTTAACTGCATCAAAACCGAATTTGATGCCAGTTTTATTTTAAAGAAAATTCAAATCAAGGTCAAGCCTAAGTTCAGCGACTGGGCTACTCCAGATATTCACGGGAGAAGACGCCGACTCTATGAGTTGTACGATTCGAGAACTACTGATAAAAGGCCGGAATTTCTAGAGTATGTTAGGAACTATTCGAAATCTTTTAAATTAATGTGTGTCGCCGCTAAAGCCGATTACTTGTCAAAAATGATCCAAAACTCCAAAGATAAAGTCAAAACTGTATGGCAAGTTATCAACACTGAAACTGGGAAAAGTAAAATAAAAGATCCGCACTACAGCCTACGAATCGATGATACTCTGGTAAGTTCTGACTACGAAGTAGCGGATCATTTTGAGCGGTTCTTTTCTAACGTACCTGTCGAGACTACGAAGTCCTTAAACTCATCACCAGATGTCGCTGAATCATTATTGAAAGCAAATGTAACAGAGTGTGATGTGTGTGTGTGATGTGTTGACGACCGCTTTAGCCTAGTTGGTAGTGACCCTGCCTTCGAAGCTGGAGGTCCCGGGTTC
The DNA here is from genome assembly GCA_963556455.1 of Epiblema foenella. NCBI lineage: Eukaryota > Metazoa > Arthropoda > Insecta > Lepidoptera > Tortricidae > Epiblema > Epiblema foenella. Next base: position 7,005,208 of record OY747099.1, on the reverse strand, counting down.
GAATCCCGGTCAAGGCATGTATTTGTGTGATGAACACGAATATTTGTTCTTGAGTCTTGGATGTTTTCTATGTATTTAAGTATCTATTTATCTATATAAGTATGTATATCGTCACTTGGTACCCATAGTACAAGCTTTGCTTAGTTTGGGACTAGATTGATTTGTGTAAGATTGTCCAAAAATATTTATTTATTTTATTTATTTATTTATGTACAGAAATCTTTAGCTTTACTTATGTGTCTCCCATAACTTTAATAAAAGCTTTTAAGTCATTAAATTTAAAGAAAACTGAAGATCTCTGGGGCCTTTCAGTAAAAGTATTACATTCCATTATAGAATCAATCGCACCTTTCTTAGCTGATATTTTCAATAAATGTATTGATACTGGAGTTTTTCCTGACCTGATGAAACACAGTAAAATTATCCCCTTGTTTAAATCGGGAGCAAAAACTGACCCTACCAACTTCAGGCCAATATCAATACTACCGGCATTAAGCAAAGTTTTTGAGAAACTTATTCTTAATCAGCTTATGTCCCACTTTAATCGCAATAAACTACTCAATAGCAATCAATTCGGATTCACTAGAGGTCGTTCTACCATTGATGCCGGGGTGGTACTAATTAAACATATACATGATGCCTGGGAAGGGGCTCAAGATGCTATTGGAGTGTTCTGTGATCTATCAAAGGCATTTGATTGCGTTGATCATGTGAACTTAATTAGAAAGTTAAGACATTATGGGATAAAAAACGGTGCTCTTGACCTTGTTTCATCGTATCTGTCGGAAAGAACTCAACGAGTAGTCATTAATGGAACTCAATCTGCAGGGACAACTGTTGCGCTTGGAGTCCCTCAAGGCTCGATTCTGGGTCCATTTCTGTTCCTAGTTTACGTCAATGACTTACCAAACTTGGTGCAACATAAACATGATATAGTGCTATTTGCAGATGATACGTCACTTATCTTCAAGATAGGACGGAAAGAGAAAAACTATGATGTTATTAATGAGGCACTAATTACTGTTGTGAACTGGTTTACAGCAAATAATTTACTTCTAAATTCCAAGAAAACAAAGTGCATCAAATTCACTTTGCCAAATGTCAAGCAAATAAACTATTCTAAGATCAAACTAAAGGATGATGAACTGGAATTTGAAGAAAACACAGTGTTCTTAGGCATTACCTTAGATTCAAAACTGCAATGGCATGCGCATATTGCCACTCTGGCTGGCAAACTTAGTTCTGCGGCCTATGCAGTTAGACGTATTAGACAGTTAACTAACGTTGAAACGGCCAGGCTGGTGTATTATAGTTACTTCCATAGTGTTATGTCCTACGGAATCCTGTTGTGGGGTAAAGCGGCTGACATCCAGACCATCTTCGTGCTACAGAAACGAGCTGTACGCTCCATCTACGAACTAAAAGCCAGAGAATCTCTCAGAGATAAATTTAAAGAGGCAAACATTCTTACTATAGCATGCCAATACATTCTTGAAAATATTATGCATGTGCGGAAAAATTTACAGGAATTCAAGCTTAACAGTGATATCCATGACTACAACACTAGAAGTAAACACAAGATTGCAGTGAAGGCCAGTCGTCTCCGAAAGGTTAGCACGTCATTTGTGGGGAACTGTATACGATTTTATAATAAAATACCTATCGAAATAGTTAATTTGCCATTCAGTAAATTTAAGTCCCATATTAAAAGGTATTTGCTAAGCCAGGCGTATTATACTGTCAACGATTTCTTAAATGACAAAAATGCTTTCAAGCCAGTGGTAGTTTAATCCTGTTACTTTTAATATATCTATGTTTATTTTAGGATATATTCTTGTATAATAGTTCCGTTACGTTTTATGTAACACGATGCTATTTCTCGCCTCACAGTCGCCTTAACTTTGTTATTATCAATGTCCGCCAGCTTGAATATGTCATGCTCGCTTTAAGGGCTTTGCCTACGGTGGCGTCGTTGATCGGGTCGCCACCTTCCCTAACAGATGGTCGAGGGAGGCGATGGCTGAGATACGCGTCATACTCGTGATCGGGTGCTGTTTGTGGAGTCCGGTCTGTTCATGCTTGCTAGGACATAGTGACTACGTTAATACTAGTGTCTTTTATAAGGGATTGACGAGAGACATCATCCTGTTGTGGATTCGTTTTTATTATCAGTGACTTAGAGACCATATACATCTCTAACAATATTAAATTAATTTTAATTTTGACGCTCAGAGACCATGTACATCTCTGGGATAATATATTAATTTCACTCCTTGTTTAATCTTGAGACCTTATACATCTCTAACTTAATATTTGTAATAGATAACTTTGCAAGTTTATCTTCACTGTATGACATTAATTTTGTTATAATTGTTAAACTCGAAATTATTATTCCTTCTTGAACTGTAAATTAATATTTTGACATGAAAAATGTATTACTTATTATAGTCAGACTTTCTTAAATTATAAATTAATATTTTGACATGTAAAAGTGCCCTTGTGGCCTATTTGCAGAATAAATGTTTGTATTTTGTATTTTGTATTTTGTATGGGGACTCCATTGTAGATTTTTGTCTAATGTTATACCTAAGAATATTGCTTTATCTACAATTTCTAAACACTCGTTATTTAAAATAATATTAGTTTCAACCGGTCTAACATTAGGCAAAGAAAATCTGACACATTTAGTATTCTTAGCATTAAGTAGCAGGTTGTTAACGGTAAACCAATCAAGTACTTTGACCAGTGTGCCATTAACATTAGAACATTCTATTGTTTTTCGGTCAACCTTAAAGATTAATGATGTATCATCCGCGAATAATACTATGTCACAAAGATCACTTACTATAGCCGGCAAATCATTTATATAAACCAAAAATAAAAATGGACCTAGGATAGAGCCCTGAGGCACTCCTAACGTTACTACAGCTCCACTAGACTGGGTTCCATTTACAACAACTGTTTGAGTTCTATTGCTAAGATATGAGGACATATTTAAGGCTTAACGCATTATCAGACAGACCATAATGTTTAAGTTTCAAAATGAGCGTTCCATGATCCACGCAATCGAATGCTTTAGAAAGGTCACAAAAAATACCAATCGATGTGACAAGAATTCTCCCAAATATTGTAAATATACTTAATAAGTACAGATGCAGCGTCAGTCGTGGAGCGCCCTTTTGTGAAACCGAACTGATTACTTGTAAGAAGTTTATTTCTATTGAAGTGCATTAGCATATCGTTTAACATTAATTTCTCAAAAACCTTACTTAACACAGGTAGTATCGATATAGGACGAAAGTTGGTTAGGTCGTTCAAATCACCCGATTTAAATAAAGGTACGACTTTACTAAATTTCATAAGATCCGGAAAAATACCCTCTGATATGCAGTTATTGTAAACCAAAGCTAAGTGCGGCGCAATGACATCTATGATATGATTAATAACTTTTACTGATGTTCCCCTTAAATCCTCCGTTTTCTTTAAATTGAGCGATTTAAAAGTTTTAATAACTTTGATTGAATCTACTTGACTAAAATTAAACGTTACATTACATTTACTAATGTTAGCACAAAGTAAAGCGTTAGCTTGGGTTTCAGATGACGGAAGACATTTCGTAGTACTACTTGCTATATTCGAAAAATAATTCTCGAATGCTAAGGCAACATCATTATTTGACATGACCTGTTGGTCTTCTTTGAGGATGTTGACTTGACAACTGCGGGTTTTAAGTTTACCAGATTCTCTATTTATAATATTCCAAACAGTTTTCACTTTATTGTCAGATATTGTAAGTTTCGAACTAATATAGTTTGCTTTAGCAGTAAAACACACTCTCTTGAAGATTCTTGAGTAAGTCTTGACAAAGTCCAGGAAATGACTGTTCTTGTTCACCTCCCTTTCACCATAAAGTTCATAAAGCCTATTTCTACTTTTATGTATGCCTACAGTAGCCCAATCACTAAACTTTATCTTATTATTTTTTTTTTTGACCCGGAAATAGTTTTCAATGCAAAATTTTCGTTGAAGCGATCAATAATTAAGCCGAATAAATCTTTATACATGCTATTCGAATTATTTTGTGAAAAAGGTAACATACAAATATTATAGTTAATTTCATTTTTAAATAACTCCAAACGAGAACTAGTTATGGGTCGGTATGTTATAGTTTGGGGTTGTTCTTCAATTATCTTTGAGAAAGATGCCTTTTGACCACTGTGGTCGGAATTAAAACAATTTATAATTTTCTTATCCAAACATTCACAGTTACAAAAAATATTATCTAAGCAGGTTGCACTGGTAACACCTACCCGGGTAGGCTCAAAAAACAAATTTACCAAATTAAAAGATTTAAACAAACTTAACAACTTGACGGTATTGTTAGATGGTTGAAGTAAGTCGACATTGAAATCACCACAAACTATAACATTTTTTTGGCTTTTAGTTACTAACCTCAACACATTTTCGATAGTGGATTCGAATGTGCAGAAGTCAGATGCTGGCGGCCTGTATACACATAGAATTATATAGCTATCTAGTTCTGTACAAGCAATTTCTACAATCCTCTCAATTGATAACTTTACTATGTCCTTCCGTTCTTTGCATTTAAAAGAGCTTTTAACAATTATGAGAGAGCCACCATGAATGGCAGATTTCCTAGCAAAGAAACTCACTTAATTAAAATTCACAAAGTCAAATATCATCTGTTCTTGTTTGAGCCAATGTTCAGTAATACACAAAACTTGAATATCATCATTATCTAAAAATAAGCCTACTTCTAGTTCCTTGCTGGAAAAACCCTGAATATTTTGATGAAAAATATTAACACTCAATGGATTTTCCGCTGTCTTACAATTTAGTTTAAAGGAATGGTATTGATGACACTATCGACTTGGTGGAGTCTGCTAGGTGAACTATTAAATCGGTGTGGTTCTAGATTAAAAGCTAACAGATCCACCAAAGTCATGAAATATTTTTTTGGCAAAAATATTTTTTCTAGTGTTAGCGTGAAGCGCTTTATAAATTTATTTGTGTCAAAGAAATATTCTATAGTGATCTTATATGCAGATAAATTGAAAAATGAAACTATTACAAGGACAACAAATGATAATTATGTCACTCTCTGTCACTCTTATATAAAGTTGTATAGGACTATCTCGCTCGGTAGTGGTATTTTTATTTTATTTGATGTCGAGTCTGGTTAGTCTGACCTTAAGTACGGTTAAATCCTAATAAAAATAAATAAAACAAATCAGTCCATACACAAACACCATTAACATCAGTCAACAGTTCCTGCCAAAATGGTTCTTTCACTGATTCAGTAAATGTTTGTGCATTTTTTTTCAGTTTCCTCAGTTTTTTTTTTAGTTTCCTCGTACCTATTCGAAATGAAAAGTATTTAACTCGGGTGAAATCACCCATTTCGATCTCGAACTAATGGCGCTCGTTCGAGCGCCAAAATATCTCGTCTGAATTGGGTGGCTTTCAACCCTTAGTTAACAATCTACTAGTTCCTGAATGGCGCGTGATGCATCGCAGTACTGCAAAGTAACCGCCCCATTTCTGGGCTGTTTAATCATCATCATCATCATCATTTCAGCCGAAAGACGTCCACTGCTGAACATAGGCCTCCCCCAATCCCTTGGGGGGGATTTGCCATAGTCGCCACGCTTGGCAAGCGGGTTGGCGACCGCAGTTTGATGGTGGTAATGATCGAAGGATGCTGCTGCCCACCCTCCGATTTTCCCTTATTCGCCTCCTACGAAACCCATGGGAAGAGATGGGGTGGCGCAATTCTTACCCGGCAACCACACGGGACGTGTTTAATAATACTGCGCAAATGTAATATCCCGATAAGTAAGGAAATCTAAGCGACGTCAGTATGCTGTCGAAAAAAGTAGAAGAAACATTAAATATGGCACCAGCAACTGTCATCCCATAGATACTTGTCAAACTTGCCATACACTAAGATACGAATAAACATAAGCTTACGGTTACAGATTACTGTTTAGTTAGTTCTGGCAACCCGCATTTAGATTTTTTCGGGATTTAGATTTTTTCGGGATTCGGACATGACACAACATTCAATTCAATTTTATATAAAATTATGAGATTCGGAACGTGAACGTAGCTAGCTGCTTGCTTATATTCCCCAAATTTTACTTTGAGGTGACGCATTGTTGATTAGATATTTGACGACATGTACTTACTTGTAACGAGGTTCAATATTTAAATTTAGATTAAACGTGCTTTCGTTATAGACAGTAGGAATTATTTGAAGTGATGAGTAAAGCTTAAATTAAAGAACGTGGCATCAGTCTTTAAGTTTTAGATAGATAGGATTGATTAAAATAATAATTAAAAAAACCGCCTCACACAAATGATACGATTGGGCAAAAGAAAGATTTCAATTAATTTCGAAGATTACCAGAGAGAGACCGATACCCATCTCTCTCGAATACCTTCGTTTGGAATGAGACTGATGAACCTATTATCCGGATAACCAGTCCGTTCTCTAATAAACAAAATGTTATCTTGAGTTTATTTGCAATGATTTACTTAGCAAATCCTGAAGGGAGGAGTGAAGTATTTCTAACTCTGTTAAATACGTTCATGAAGAATTAAATAGGTATTTCACGTTTTTGTTTCGGTGAAATTTAATTTAAGTAATATGTAGATTCTGATTACGTTTTTAAGCGTATAATATAAAAATATTTATCCGACTTGCCAAGGGAAATTTGTTCTCTCGGAATACTTGAGAAAAAAATCTGTTAAATACAAAATGCGGTAAGTACAAGATAATGTTCGAAGATATATTTTAATTTCGCTACGCACGCGGTGCTGACATGTTTTACATTTTGCCGTAAAAGTAATATTGAAGAAAGATAATTTTAAAGTATAACGTGTATGCTATGTCTCTTCTGAGCTGTGATGTTTTACATGCTGTTGAGCGCTGAAACAAAATGTCTTTTATACCCACTTTTGTAAAGTAGGTACATTCAAAGAAATTTAAATATCGTACATTGTCAGAATAAATACGAGTATACTCCATAATGAGTTCTTGATTCAATTTCCTTGACTACACACTTTTCTTTTCTTTGTAGCTTTGGTGCGGTCTTCATTCACTAATAGAGTGACTGTAGAAAATTTAAAATTGAATTTATATTTATATTAATCGCTTAAGTAGTTATTAAGATGTAATACAACTGTTAGCAACACTACTCTAGAGTTTGGACTCATGTGGATATTCCCTCGTTAACGCGATCAAAGTGTCCAATAAAGCTACCCATTACAACAAGATTGGGTAATAAAACAAAACATTGGGCGGGTTAAACTGCAGCTGTTCCCAAACATTAAATATCTATTGCTTTTATTCTTTGTGTACACTAGAACCTTAATGTGAATTAGGTAACTAGATTGCCTCAATGATTTGCAAATAATAATATTTGAGGGAGAGGGGATGGTTATTAGACCATGGCTGGTCCAACAACAGGTATCCTTAGCTGTACATCATGGAAATGACACGAGCATTCTGGGTTCGGATCAGGCACGTCGCAGAGCGGTATGAAGGTTATTTATCATTATTTTAGTTAGTTTTAGGTTATTAGTTGTGATTTCTATGTTTTTGTTAACAAATACTGGCTCTTCAGATGTTGTCAGAAATGCATATTATGGAAATATTTATCTTTTGTTGAATTATGGTGTAATTTACAGGCGTAATTCTGTTAAAGTCAAAAATACTTTCATCTTGCAAAAAAATGCGTCCGTATTGTCTATGTACCGTACCGCTCGAGAAATATTAGAAATATTTTCAGGGAAAAAAAATTCCTTACATTAACTGGATTATATCCTTCCAGTTCAATAGTTCTTAAACGAAGGAACCTAAATAGGTTCGGTAGGTGGGTTTACGGCCTGTTAATGTTATGCGCCAATTTGCGGCTATTTGGATAAGTTGATGAACTGAAAGGATATATTCTTGCTTTTTTAATATATGCCCATTTAATAGCTACTAATTAAAACAAATACGATTCACTATTTCTTTAGGGCATGTAAAAATGTAAATATCTTTAATCGAAAAAACTTCGTTCTTCAGAAGGCCGCAAACTAACACAGGCCGCGTAACTGGCCTAGCGACCCTATGTAACTTTCTATAGTTATTATTGTGTGCCCGAAACGGATTGCCATTGTAACTGACATATTTATACATGACCTTAATACATGATAAATAATAAATGATTTTTTTCCTTCTTACTTATGTTTTTCTGTTTCTTATTGTATTTATGTTCTGTTATGTACATTTTTTTATTAATGTAAAAAAGATAGGTATGAATAAATATATCATAATAATTAATAATTTATAATCGAAAATTCTTGTTAATACTTACATTCCCTGTGCAAAAATGTTCAGGAACTCTATGTCTATCTATCTATATAAATAAATAAATATTAGAGGACAATCTTACACAAATCGAACTAGCCCCACAGTAAGCTCAAGAAGGCTTGTGTTATGGGTACTAGACGACGATATATTTAATAGATATAAATACTTAAATACATAGAAAACATCCAAGACTCAGAAACAAATATTCATGCTCATCACACAAATATTTGCTCTGACTTTAAATACATATAAAAGAAGAAATCCTGACTGACTGATTCATCAACGCACATCCGAAACTGCTAATGCAAGAAAGTTGATTTTTACGCAGTCGATTACATTTAGAACGTGGGCTAGGGTTAAGAAAGGATTTTTCGAAATGCATCCCCTAAGGGGGTAAAACAAGGGATGAAAGTTTGTATGGAAACACGTATTTATCGAAGTGAGAGATTGGAACATGTATTAATGGCGTACTTCAGCGTTTTTCTAAATTACTCCCCTAATGGGTAAAAAGGGGGTTTAAAGTTTTACGAATTTGCTTCCCTAAAGGGGTGAAAAGGGGGTTTCGAGATAGTACGGGGAGCAAATCTTTACTTTTCTTAAAAATCTACATGGGTGTAATTTTTGTGCTTCCTCGGGGTGCCTATTACGATCAAATCCAAGATGGTGGACATTTATTTTTCTTAAAAATCGATATGCGTGTCATCTTTGAGATTCCTCAAGGAGGCGATTACGATAATAACATACATTTTCAAATCCAAGGTGGCAGCCATTAATTTTTCTAAAAAATCGTTATGGCTATCATCTTTGAGGTTCTTCGGGGAGCCGATTAAGAAAATGCCATCCATATAAAATATATCTACATACGTAGTTACATACAAACGTACTAGTCAAACTGAGAACTTCCTTTTTATAGACGGTTAAAAATTACGCTTATAGTGCGCGAGCGAAGCCGCGGGAAAGGGCTAGTTATACATATAACTAACTGAATGACTGATTTTCTATAAAGCTGTGGAGTCGTGTACGGTTATATTGGACTAAATTGGTAATTTAGTCAGTCTTAGTTAACATAAAATTCTGTCAGTCTGTTAAAACGAAGTAGGTATTCTACAGCAAATTAAAGTATTAATAATTGCCTATGAGAATCAAAATGGATTAATTTTCGTTAGTTTTATCATAAATAATTGTATATATATGTTGGTTTTCAGCTTAAGAATACCTCTATTATTGTGCATTTGGTACGTTTAAAAAAAATACTCTTTATTTACAAAGCGCGAGAGTTTAAATTTATTTGATGCATCCGAATGTAATTTTTTTCAACCTAACTGTAGGAGTCCAACTAAAAGCTTTCATGTTACCGTATAAATACTCACAGATTCTAACCGGATTATTTGAATTCTTTTCCTGTCTCTGGAACGGAATTCTTTTCCTTTTCAATTTCAAGTCGAAGTTAGACAATGACCCGGGGCATCGAACGAATTAAAGCCCATTGTTTTTGGACATTCATCAGGATCATCTAAGTATAATTAAAAGCGTTAAAAATGTGTGTGAAAATAAAATAAATTCAAAACAGTTTTTTTTTAACTGACCCGTGGTTATTGTGGGCCCGCAGTTAAGAGGGTACTAACGAAAAATTGGTATTTTAGAAAACGTAAGGTTTTTTCAAACGTCATATTTTTGTTGAAGTGATTACAGTGTTAAATAAACTTCTGTTTCGTATAGATAAACTCTTATTTTAGACCATAGCGTTGCTATACTTTTATTTTTATAAACGGTTATTTAAAAAAAAAACAACACGTTTTCGACGGAGTGTTTTGCAAAAATACGCGACAGGGCTATCTTTCAGGTACAATATTTCCATTTTAAACTGACAAAAACGATTGGCTGTTTATCTTTTACAATAGGATGTATAGTATTTTAAGTACATACCGATCGCACTAGTTCTAAAATATACGAATTCAGTTTGTTTAAACATTTTTTTTCTCACGTGCTTGATTATTTTTTGAAAAAACAGCATATTATTATAAAACTACAGGTTTTGCTTGATATTTTGCGTGTTTTAGAACGAAGCAAAGTGCATTCGTTTCCATTTTATTCAACTGTTTCCTTAATCTCCCTCGTCAAACTAATTGTAAAATTCAAACTGTAATAATTTTTAATTTTTAACTAGCGCCCGATAATTTATGATTGCGCTGTTTAGACTAGTTATCGAATTATATGTATGTGCAATTTCAGATTTTTAGGACAAGTAGTTTCTGTGGAAATTAATTTAAAGTAAAACTAGTGCCCTAAACACGTGGACTCCACGTAATTATCATTCCAAATTTGACTTTTTTCCCGACAAACTTATTCCAATTTCGTTGATTATTTCGTGTTCATGCACCTCTAAAAAATCGGAGGACAATGCATGTAAAACTACCTTCAAAATCCAGTCATAGTGAAATAAACGAATCAATAAATACTGCAGGGCAGTATACTGGGACCGATATTATTTCTTCTCTATATAAACGATCTTCCGAGCATAACCAAACATAAGTGTGTACTATTTGCGGATGATACGACCATACTATTTACTAATAGTCATGAAAATAATAATATTGAAAAGGATATAAACGCTACACTAGTAGATGTTATTGAATGGTTGGAAATGAATAACTTAAAACTAAACGTTAGCAAAACTAAAGCGATACAATTTAAAACATATAAAAGTAAAAAGATGGAATTAAATATAAGGCATAAAAATAGTAAGATAGAAGCTATAAATTATACACTTTTTCTAGGAATATCTCTGGATGAAAATTGTAACTGGAAAAGTCATGTAGACTTAGTTTGTAAAAAAATTAATAAGTTTGTTTTTGCCATATATAGAATTAGAAAAGTTGCCTCCTTGCAAACCGCTCTTAGTGCTTACCACGGATATATAGAATCTGTTTTACGCTATGGCGTTATTATATGGGGTAACTCAGTGGACGTCGATAGGGCGTTCAAAGCACAAAAAAAGTGCATCCGAGCACTATCTAATATAGGCCGGAGAGAATCCTGTAGACCAATCTTCCAGCATTTGAAAATTCTTCCTTTGCCTTGTATATATATTGCAGAAATATGTTTATTTGTTAAGAAACATAACTACTATTTTACTAAGATTTCGCAACATAACCCTAATGCAAGAACTATATACAAAAATAAATTGTACATTCCAAAGGTAAACCTAAAGTTCTATAAAAATAATGTTGTTGGGATGGCCGCTAGAATCTATAATCACCTGCCTACCGATTTGTTATCATTGCCTATCAAGAAATTCAAAACGCAATTGTTAAAATGGCTATCATATTTTTTTAAATCTTATCTTTGACATACTATACGTTTGGAGGTACCTACTAATACGATTGTACCTTGGTATACTGCGAAACAAAAAAAAAACACATCAACTTGACAACTGACAGATGTCCAATTTGGCAGTTATATCTGTGAACGGATGCCAAATTTGGCAGTTACATCTATGAGCATAGACGTAACTGCTACATTTGATATCTGTCAGCTGTCAAGTTGATATTTTTTTTTGTTTCACAGCAGACTAAAGCACGATCCTATGTCTCCAAATGTGTGATATGTCAAAGATGAAATTCAATAAAATATTTCTTACAAACGATAATTAATTTAAAAAACCAGCAACAGTTTTAAATTCTATAATAAGTCTACTATCGATAAAAAATATAATATGGACCACTCCAAAAAACAGGGAACCTTAAGTTATTATAAGAATATTAGCGCAATTCCTGAACTTAATTTGTAACTATAATACAAATTTTCTTTTGATTACATTGAGGCGTTTACCTTATGTATGCCTTAATGAGGCGTTTACTTTCCTCTTACTCCTTCCATGGTAACAAAAGATAAGTTTACCGCATGTTTACGCACGCCTCGCTAAGAATTTTTCGTCCCATGTCCTTGGAATGTGTGGCAGCTACCACATCCGTCATAAAGGAAATCCAGACACATTTGCCCTACACGCCACGCGGATGAATAAAAACGGAATAAAACGTGCACAGCGTGATAACTCGCTACACAATTGTTTACGCTATTTGTTTAAGGGTCAGAAAGACCCTAAAGAGGCAGAGATACTCCTAATTTTATACGATTTAATATTATTCTGTTGTTCATTCGTTTTCAAGCGTGTCATATATTTTATTATGCATGCAAATCCAATACATTGTAGCTGAGTGGTACAGATGTGTGACTTTCTGGAGGTTGTGGGTTCTAACTCTCGCTTACTGGTACGTATCTATACTCAAGAGCAATAAAAACGGATATATTTTGTATACAAATTTAATACTAAGTGTATAATCATAACGTTTATTACTAAAAATGGTACATCCGTGTTTGTAAAGTCCCTGACTTCAGAGCTAGGCAAGTCCCTGTGTTTACAGAAGTCAGTGTCCTCTCCCAGTAGTATTATTGAAAATTAAAATTTTGATTTACTAATTAGTTTTTATATTTATGTACTTATTTATTTTATATCATTATTTGTAAAATGTGTATGTATGTATGTGTACATGTATATGTATATCTGTATTATACATTTTAATTTAAAATTATTTCAGTCTGTTCATAGTCTAGTGATAGCAACCAGGTGTTCAAAAAACCACCCGCGTGGTCGTGTCGGAGGTTTTCCCCTGGATTTTCCCGAGGCTACTCTCCAACAGCACACTCCTATCGTTTTATTCGACCCGGCCTATAAACACACAGTAAGGTTAAAAAAAAATTGGTTTTGAGTTTTTCCTTACATTCATGAGTCGGTAGGGGATAAACAATTAAACATATATAGTATTATTTATTTTATTGTATAAGTGTTTAGACATGAACCTATGCTGCCTCTGGTAGAAGCTAGTTTACATTTTTAAGTGTTAAGCATACATTAAAGTTAAGTCCACCATTAGACAAAGTCAAAGTTGTTTGACAAGTCAAAATGCAAAAATGTTGCCACAGTATTGCCAGCGCTGTTCATATCAATGAAATGAAATGAAATGAAAGTTTATTCACAAGAACATATGGTACAGCAGGATGATATAGGTATACATTGTTGACCCTTAATATATTCGGCCTCGAGGCATGTGAAAATATTTTTTCATGATATGATTAACAAGTCATGCATGTCAAAGTAAATTAAGTAAACTGCGTGTATGTCACATTAGTTATAAGTGCATGTCAAAATACTTATACACGCCAAGATATTAACAAATTAATAAATAGGTATCTCAATTGTATAAGAAAACATGCGTTACGGGCGTTACAGTGTTTACATGAATGTTTTGGCGATGCAATGTCATTGAAATTAAATTATAATTGTAATTGGTAATTGTCAAAATTGATATTAGAATTAAGATTAAAATTTAAAACTAAAATATTCGTCCATCGTGTAGAATATTAAATCGTCGTCATCGTGTAAAATATTATATAAGGCCTTACTAGACTTACAGATCCTTCGGTTCAATTTATCGGGTACTATTAGGTGCTTGCCGAGAAAATCGAAAATTAATAGTAATAGTCTTCTTCTCTGAATTTGTAAAATAAAAAAAAATCGTATGATTTAGTCTTATTCAAAGGACTAAACTTTATATTAAAAATACTATTCTTGTCCCGTTTAATGAGCCTTTAGTGGCCGGAAAGTTGAAAGCTCATAAATTACAACATTGGAATAAGTTTGGTAGTACAACGTTCTACTTATCGATATGTTTTTCACTATTTTTTTTTTTCTATTTCTGGCAACATCTTATTGCCAGTTTGCTTACTGTCAGTTTGCTTCGTCTGATTATGAACTTGACTTTAGTCAAACTTGTGATGCTTGATCACTAACACCATTATTTAACCCGTTTATTCTTATTTGGCTACTCGAACGTATGGGGAATATGTTAGATTAGCATCCATATATATATACTAGTAATAACACTAGTATTACTAACTCAACAGCCCAACCGCTAATGAAATTCTTTAAAATTAATAACTCATACGTGGGGCGATTGTCCCGAAATTTATATTTTAAAATGTCGAAACAAGGAGAATCTGAACAATGTATAGGAAAAGTTAATATTGGTTTGCTGTCACCTGTGCTTGATCAAGTGCTGGAAACTTTGTTGTGTAAAATGGCTTGGAGTTTATGACAAAGGTATCCGGCCGTGACGAACTTTGTTGAATTGTTCATTAAAATTGACAAAAAATGAAGCAACTGTTTAAAAAAGGTTTTTCCATTTACTAATTTTTTATCGAACAAATCAAAACCTTACAGTGCAAAAGGTGGACTTAATGCCTTGAAGCATTCTCTACCAGTCAACTCTTTTTCCCAAGGTTGGTCCGCTGACGCCACTTGGCTGAAGAAATTGACCACTTCTGAGAGACGGGACTGACTATTGCAACATTGCTGACATTGCTATACTAAAATCTCTTATGCGAGGGCAGTACCTAGGAATGGAATGACGAATACGAGAGAGGAGTACCTAGGAATGGAATGACGAATGACGACTGACTCGATGCTAATTACTAAGACTCACTGAAGTAGAGTGAATTTATGTGTACCTATGTATAGTTAAGGACTTAATTATGTCAATAGTTTAATTGATTCCTTTGTGTGATGAAAATTACTCATACATTTTATATGAGTAACTTTCGGCAATTCAAATCAATTCAAGCAATTTATTCATAAAATAATAATTCCATAAAAAACATTTCATGTCAAAATAAGCCCAAGTCTAGAAACTCTCACCGTAAAAGTTGAGATATTACGCAGAACCAAGTCAGGCATTGTTATTAATCTTATTTGCTTACTAAATAAAATTTCGAGACTTGAGAATCACACAACTTTACCTCAGTCAGTAATTTTTGCATACAATATGTCCTATCGTGTGATTGCCAAGTGACAAAGTTTTATGGTGAAAGAGTTTCGAGACTTGCCCTATTTTTACATGAAATGTTTTTTATGGGTCCTCACTTCTTTTTGTAGGTAAATATGCAATACAAATTTATGAATGCAAATAGAACTAAAAACTATTCATAGATGAAGGAACTACAAAAGATAACTTTGTATCGTATATATTTGTACAGGATTCCAAACTTAATTATGAAGTTTTAATATATCTGAAACGTGACTGTGCAATATTTTTAGGTTTTTTATGACTTGACAGGCTATTCTAAATTAAAAGCTTGTGGGCCTGCTAGACGTAGGTACCATAGAATTATGATGATCAATCAATGTGTCAGTGACTAAACTAAGGAACTTTTATATTATTGAGAATATATCCAAGTCATATTATTCCCTATATGCCACTTAAAAACCAGGGTTCTAGCTTTAGCTAGCACAAAATTACAGGATGTTGAATATGGCCTGAATGGCTTCGAGAAAAGGATGGTACGGCCGGCACCCTGTTTTGCTCGACTTGTCGGGGGCACTATCGTGCTCCCAGATATTATACATATCAGTTTTATACTTATGAATGCATGAATGTCATGCAACATAACTATATTTCTGTTAACATAATACATATAATACAATGCTCATATTCTTTATACACTCACACACTGCCAATACACCGTCACGTATTATTGTATAGAATGTATAGGGCGTAGCGCTCGGGCAAAGTGCTGTCTCTGGCGCACACTGTATTGGCAGGGGCGGGGTGCGGGGTAGAAATTTGCACTGCGCGCTTAAAGAACCTCGTCTTAATTATAAAAGTTTTTCTTTCATCAGCCAACTGACTTGAAATCAATTTACATGATTGCAGTAGCGATCAACATTGATTATGTCACGTCTGACAATAGACAGACATAGACATAATTTTTTGGTAATAAGGTATTACAAGTCAGTGTTTTTACAATTATACATTCATTATAGATTATATTAATTAGATAATTGATTACATTGGAAAATTACAATCATTACATTACATTAGAACATTGAATTATATATTCTTGCTATTTTTATCATTACATAAAAAAAATTAAAATTCTTTAATAGTATAGTTACATTGATTTATTAGCCATTTTTTTAATCTAATTTTAAAAGACGGGAGACTTTTTGCTTCTGTGATGCTGACTGGTAACTTGTTATAAAAGATAGGACCCGTGACATGGATTGTCTTTGCTGTCTTTGTGAGCTTATGGGGAATAAATAGTTCTTAATTTATGAGCGTTTCGAGTGACCCCTGCAGATCCATCACCTCGCCGTCCATATAATGTTATATTTTCCCTAGCATATACGGCTACCTGAAATATGAGCAGTGACGACAGTGTCATGATGCCGAGCGCGGTAAAATGCGGTCTGGCGCTCTCGTCCTGCTTGGCGTGGACCAGTGCGCGTACGGCGCGCTTTTGCAATCAAAAAACGCGTTGCCATTCGGTAGCTTGCCCCCAGAGCACGTTCAACGGACGGCGACCTCTACCTGATAAGTCGAATTGCATAAATTGCGTTTTTGTCAGGTTCAGTAGGAGTCCGTTGAATTGACACCAATCAAGTATCTGTCGCGAACGAACGGCACAGGACCGGTCTAAATGGCGAGCCTTGGGGGAGGCCTATGTTCAGCAGTGGACGTCTTTCGGCTGAAATGATGATGATGATGATGATGAAGTATCTGTCGCGCGGTTGTGTTTAATCGGGATTCCAGCTCATCCAGGTCCTCAGCGTTAACGACAGCTGCCACATCATCCGCGTAGATAAAGATAATGATTAGACTCATAACAAACTTAAGTAGTTTGTTATGTATTGGTAGCTTAAATACAAGTATATATGCTTGGAATCCAGCTGCACGTCTTGGCAATGATACAGTTAAAAGCGATGTCATAATTTGAATTCCTCTTACGATTACGTGCCAGCAAACAATATGCGATATAGGTACAACCATCTGCAAACACAGACATCAAACAGGAATGTAGTGTGGACTGCAGCCTGTAGCAATGTACACTACAACAGGCTAGCCCGGAGCGCTTCTTTGGAGCCTTTGTTGTGTGTTAAAGTTACGGAAATTCTGAATCACTTGTGGAAGTCCACTCGTTCATAAATGAGCTCGATTTTCTGTGATGCCAGCAGCGCACGAGACTTGTACAAACGGAATTGCCTAGAGTCATCGTTAATCATTATTCACATCTTCAATTAACTGTGTAACGATCGTGGATATTTAAATCGATCTTTAAATACAGCAACATTACGTATTCACAAAACATTTATAATACTGCGAGAAAAACTTCATTTTCGCCCAAATGAAGGCGTGAGGGTATAATGTTGGAAGTTGTCGACGACGTGTTGCTCGAGGAGTGAGAGTGAGCGATATTCCAGTTATGGACATTATGGATGGCTGTGAGGATTCAAATACAAATTAGCGCCTTTGTCTTGACTGTCTCCATCAATATTTCAATATCAGCACCCTTTTGTTTTTATTTATCGCAATAGGACATGCTGCGACCACAACACAAAGAGGCTCGAAATTGGTTTTTTGATTAATATTTGAGAGCACACTACAATTTTTATATTAAAAGTATTTAATTTATTAAATTCCTCTCCTTGCAGCTCTTTATACCTAATTAATTCAAAACATAGTGTAAACGAATTTATACTAAGAGGACGTTAATTTAATAACATATTTTTGTAATTCAATTCTTTTAATGTAATGTTTAAAAAATGACGTACCGAAAAATATTAATAATAACCTTCCTACTAAGTACCTACTATTATGGAACCTTATTGATGACCGTATTTATTACTTGTTTATATCATTGACACGCAAATCTTTTAATTTTATTAATAAAGGATCTGAATCTGAGTCTTTCAATAAAGAGACAATAGGAAACCTGGCCAGAAAAAACTTAGAAGGAAGTTTTGAATGGCTTGAGAAGACTCAGGCTTCATTAACGGCACTAATGTCTCAAATCATGTTGAAAATCGTCAGTTACGATGCGCCATTCCACATTAAATTTATTTTGTATTAAGCAGTACCAGAGGTCGCAGGCTCAAATCCTGCTCGGTGCCTAGGTTTTTAAATTTTTCCTTTATTTCTAAAATTGTAGTTTACGTTAGCAGCGGTACTGTTTAATACAACATAAATTTAGTATGGGATGGCGCATCGTAACTGACGGTTTTCAACATGATTTGAGACGTTAGTGCCGTTAATGAAGGCTGAGTCTTCTGGTAGATGTCGCTGTACGCCTCCCTTAAAGGTGTTTGTATAAATGAAGGAATGATTGAGGAATTTCGGCCCGAATGGCGATGGCGGTTGCACCTATAGCTTAGTTAGCTAGAGCGACTGGCCACGAGTGCCGGGAGGTCGCAGGTTCAAATCCTGCTCGGTGCCTAGATTTTTCAATTTTTCCTTTATTTCTAAATTTACAGAAACATAATTCACGTTTTCGGCGTCATTTGCTCAGTGGTATTGCAGTGTTGCGCAGAATGTCGGGATATGCTTGATATGGGAAGCTGGTGGAATTTAGAGTTCACGCGGACATGAAATGTAACAACCGGGAGATAGTATAGGACAGTTAGTACGTAAATTATATAAGTGCCGTCGTGGTACGCACGTGTCCCAACCTTTAACATTTACGGCGTCCGTAAGACGGCGATCTCCAGGACGGACGAGTGGCTCGTGTGGCGTCGTGCTCCGCTCAGTTTACGGCCCAACTCGACCCTAACAAGATTCCCGGCGCTCGTTACACCAATTTATTATACCCATACAAGGGATTTATACTTTTTTGTGGTAGTTTCGCCCACTAGTGTCCGCAGCGAAGGACACTACTTACGCATACACGAGAGTGCCTCGTTAGGTCAGTCCCAGATGGCGCGTATTGCTCCAAATGATGTAATGAGAGGGACTGCGGTCGTATACTGGGCTCTTTATTTAGATTAGTTTACTGAAGTTACTAGTGTTATTAGGACTGTATCGGTATCAATGAAATATACTTAGCAGACATCGTCTATGTAACAGTTTCCAGCTACATAGTTGATTACGAAACGTGTCAAAACGTACCGTAGAAAGACGATTAGATACAAGGAGGATTAGCCAATCACCAAGGGGGACGGACATATGATAGGCCTACTAAATTGGGATGTATCAGAAGACTAATATGGATGTACCACAATCCTGACGTCTCATGATTAGTCGTGCTGTAAATACATTGGCGACAGATTTAAATTAAGCCAATAGGCTTGAATACATTGATGACGTTTCGGTGACACAGGCCTGTGACAAATAATACGCGATAAGGGATAGGAGATGACACATTGTATCTCGTTCCCACATGTGTTGGTGTCTATGCTTGCATCTCTTTCGCACATCTTTGTACGTGTGTATTGCCGACTACAGTCTTATCCTTACTTCATGAAATGTACGCTAGGTAGAGATAACTGTCATTTTTAGTATGGAAACTGAAATTTAGATTACCTTACGCACGTTTGAAAACGTTACATAATTACCCCACTGCATATAATATTTCGGTTAGGTAAATATTCTGTCCATAATCCTGTTTATAATATACATAGGTACATTTTTTAACCTGACTGTGGCTTTATAGTTGGAGAGTAGCCTGGGGAAAATCTCCGACACGACCACGTAGGTGATTTAAACATAGGTACATACTAACTAAACTAATTTTACATAGCTCATATAAAACATGCTTTGCATTTATAATGTTTTTCCCATCCAGAGATTCAATGTAAAATGCTGCCGACGTAAAATTATGCACTACGTTTCTTGTGAGACCAGCTTCCGTTGCAGACTTAATAAAATTATAAAATTCATTTTCAAGGTGATGCGATGTTCCAGCTCTTGGCTCTTAAGTTGTCTCTTTTCTTCTTTCACTCTCCGTTGTCGCAAGCAATTCCGTTTATCACCGAGAAATAAAAAACTGTTATATATATCTAGTGATTAATTGCACTGCAGTGCAAACATACTGAAATGTTACAAGTTCTCGTGAAAATCTTAAGTATATTTTAACGAGAACTTGTAACTAGTGTCCGACTGAAACATGTTTTTTTGCCGAAACCGAAACCGAAGGTTCGGCGTTGGCTCTAGTTTCAGCCAAAATCGAAAGAGTGCTGAGCAAAGGCCTTGTGAGTCCTTCATTTGAGTATTTTATAAACATTGTACTTAAATATTTCGTCCAGAGTCATCATAGCATTCAGCAAAAGATTATTATTTTGTAAAAGCAATAAGCTGGCAACACTTACATTATTAATTTCAAAAATGCAAAAATCAAAACTACTTGACATTGGACAAATTACAATTATTTGGAATAGATTCGGCGCAAACACGCGACCTAAGAATCTTATGATAACCGTCTCTAACGATCAATTTAGGCAAACAAACATTAGGTAGTGTAGGTACCCCAACAAACCACGACAACCTCTCAATTAACTGATTTTGTCACTTTTCATTAAGGTAAACCGCAACTTAATTAATAAGAGAGCTAATCCTACAAACGTTAATTTATCTTATTAACAAGATAACCTAATTACGGGGGAATTGGAGGCTCGCCACCAAATTACCGCCGCAATGTATCCTTAGTCGGGAATTCATCTCCATTCATAAGCAGTGCAAGTTTGCAGCTGCCTAGAGCCGAAAGGCAGTAACGAAATAGATATCATAATTTTACTGTTAACTTTCTTCTCCTCTGGAGGGCAATATTAACAGAAGGATTCTTTCTCATTCACTCGAATAACGCAACACTTTCACGCATAAGCCTTAATTCCACAGAGAACGCCCGGGGCTATGTATATCCAATTTTTTTATTTATGGAAAAGATTAGGTCTGAACAGTACATTTATTTTTCATGATGTACGCAGGAAAGCTCTGTGAATTTGCAGGTTAGATCCACTGACTTAAAAGAGAGGATATCATCTCGTTATTCATAACCTTCTAGATAATTATAATAATAATAATTATTAAATGAATTAAAAACTTGAAATAAAAACAACTATACCTAACTAAAAACTAAACATTAAAAATTAATATCAAAATTAGGTCCCCTCGGGATGGTGCCCATTACGCAGGCAGCATTCCCGCGCTGGATTGCGATGGCAATTCTTTGCGCGAGAAAGCTGCCTGCGCGTGGTTCACCTGTCGCCTCCATAAGCCGCTTACTAATCTCCCTGTGGAGTCCCCGCGCGCACCTGCCCCACGGGCCAAGTGTCTCGACCCCAAATGCGACAAAGTCTTATTGGGCGCCGAGACAATTGTACTTGCTCGCCTTTAAATTCTCCCGGGAGTCTGCGGCCGCCCCGGCTTGCTTAATGGTGGAGGAGAGGTACGACGCAGCCAACGTATGGGCGCAAGTGGCGTCCCATACCAGTGCACGACCCCTCCTCCAAGGGATCAACGACATTCCATCAGGGCGCTTACCATCGCTCCGCACGATCTGGGGCTCCAGAGCGGCGGGAAAGTTGGCACTGACGAGCGCCCTTCTGATGATGTCGTTGAGAGCGGCATGGCGGGACAGGCGGCCGGCGCCCGAGGAGCAGGCAAGCCCGTGGTGACCGAGGCGGTCTACAGGGGCCCCGCATGAGGCACAGCTGTGGTCCACGCAAACCTCAGACCCGAGCCGGAGACCGACGGCTATACGGAGCGTGGATGGGTCTATGAAAGTGCCGGTGTTAGGTGAGGGATATGCATGAAGCCAATGACCTGATGGTTTAGACACGGCCAGGAGTCTGGCCCGATCCCTGCCTATGGCGTTGTCAATTAAGGACTTCAAAGTCGAAGCGGAAGCTATGGAGTCCCAGGCCCTTTGACTTTTGGGTCGCGATGGAAATTTTGGACTCGATCCAGCCAGCCAGGCATTCGAGGCATCAACCAAGCACGCAATCTATTATCATAACCTTCTATATATCTGCAAGTAATATTATAGACGCAAGTGCTGTACCTAACTTTGCAAGTTTATTTTCACTGTATGACATTAATTTTCCTATATTTGTAATTTCGAAAATATTGTTCTTTCTTAAACTATCAATTAATATTTTGACATGAAAAATGTACTCTTACAGTCAGACTTTTTTAAATTGTAAATTAATATTCTGCAGAATAAATGTTAGATTTTTTGATTTTATGGATTTTCTGTGTAGCAACAAATAATTCAAGTAAAATAAGCATAGGTTGTCTTTGATGTCTCAAATTGAGTTAATATTAATTGAAAAAGAAAATGGTTTATTGGTTACAATCACTGTGTTCATAAATAGGACATGATTGGGACCTATAAGTATAGATAATACTTGTGCCAATTTACTTGAATTTACAGACATAATAGTAATTAGTTAAAGTTGTTGATGCAAACGTGAGACATTGTTTACGAGTTTAAGGATTCCGGCGAAAGATGATAAAAAAACAAGTGAGCTCGGTTATCTTATTTCTAATAGGTATTAGGTACAGTCATCAGCACACTCATCTGCTACATCAAAGCGCATACACCCAGGAAAGATTTGTATTAGGTACACACGGCTGCAAAGTTATTTTACATGTCGTGTGTTGCAACACTCGCTGCGCTCAGGATTCTATTTTTGAAGCACTCGCTTCGCTCGTGGTTCAACCCTAGAATCCGTTCGTTAGCACGTGTTTCAGTTCCACACTCGCGGTTAAAATACAACTTTGCACCCTTGTATAACAAATAACTATTCCCTGTTTGTTGTGGCAAATATCAATGCTGGTGAGTCGTAAATATTTTTTTCTCGGTCTTTAAATTTAACTCATCAGTCTCTACTCACAACACTAAATTAATTCTAAACCAGTATTTGTAACATTTTTTTTATAGGCCGGGCCCAATAAAGCGATAGGAGTGGTCGGTTGGAGAGTGGCATGGAGAAAATCCAGGGGAAAACCTCCGACACGATCACACGGGCGGTTTAAAACACTGGAATACTCTAAGAGTTTGCACTCCAGTGAGATTCGCTGAGCGGCTTCAACCAAATCTGAGGTGTGAGTAGAATCGAGCTACTGGGATTCTTATCGCTGGTGCACTAAACCTAGCTTCTATATCCGATTTAACATGACTAAATATGTAACTGGTAACTCGTCTATATAACGTAAACGTAACGTAACGTAAACGTTCAGAAAGAAACCTGTCAACAGCCTCGTATTGTTAAGGGTGTATGTAACAAATTGATGCTGAAAAACAGGTGCAATTGAATAACCTGTATATTTGACAGCTAACGTCATTTGTAAGTAATAATAAAAAACCCGTAAAGTGCGAGTCCGACACGCGCACCGAGGGTTTCATACGATGTGTACCGGTTCCAACCCTATTAATTCAGGAAAATCTCAACAATATGGTGTGATTAAATTTCAAACTTAGTATAGAAATGTACTTTGATGATAAAAAAGAGAAAAACTAGACAGAGAGAGACTAGGGTAGTTCTTGAGATATTTAGCGATGTGACAAACGGACAGACAAACAGACAAAGTGAAACCACAAGGGTTCCTTTTTTACCATCTTCGTATGGAACCCCAAAAATAGGCACCACGGCCGATTTCAGCTAAGGGAGCCTGCATCTGCATAGCGTTCGTAGGTTCGTAGGTATGTGGCTAATATAGCCAATCTTTTTAGGTAGTATTATTACCATATATGTCTTATTCTACGTTAAAAGGTACTGGTAACAGCGGTAACTGAAATGCGTTGGTAAATACGTATCACGTATTCCGGTCCGTCCCACGGCCCCGTGGCGCGCTGCCAACATCCCCCTACCAACTTTTGCTACTTTATAAACGGTTTTTTTATATCTGACTTATTTTTATTGCATTTCCGTTTGTGAACTCTTTCGGCAGTGATGCTATATGTTGCCACAACTCGTTGTGTTTATGTATCCGAGAATGAATTAATGTGGGTTAAGGATGTTATGAAAAATTCACGAACAAGAGTTTGTTGAACTGCAACAAAGCGCTTTGAGCAGTGAAAAGCGCTTCTTTGCTCCTATTGATCTCAGCTATAGAAATTGCAGCGAGTGTAAATTTGATATGCCATGTGAATGTTTCCACTATGTATTAAAAAATTGTTCATATGAAGAATTAATTATTAAATTGATTGGCGTACGATGATTGTCTATATTATAGTTAAAGATAAATCAAGCGAAGACTGTACACTCATCGATTTCTGGGATTGGCGATGAGGATGGGCAGAAGGAATAATATATCAAAGAAAAAGTTAATCAATGGACAAATAGAGATGCTGACTCAAAATTTAATTACTTCATAAGACTACTCGAAAAGAAACAAGGCAAAAAAAATCCAAATGGTCAATTATCTCAAAAAATATTAATACTATAACCGTTTTCATGTTGTTGGTTAGAGAGAGAAAGCGGTAGATCAGTGACGTCATTGACCACGAGGTATTTACTGTACCACCCTGTAAAACCAAATTTGCCACAACTTTCCCTACTGCCTGGGACCTTTCCTGTACAACGCCCATCAAGACATAATGACTTACAAAAATTAACCGTCAAGGGATGTAAAGTAGCCGTAACGAAGTGTTTGAAGAACCTGAATTATGCCAGTACAGATTCCCTACTGCGTATTATATCATGATAGTTCTTACTATGCACGATTTGTCCTTGAGGCACTGTATCTGGTGTCCTCCACTAGTGCGGTTGGCTTCTGCTTTGTTCCTTCGTTCCTACTTTTTGCACATGCTGTTGTTGCTAACACAAACAACATTTAATTACATTTCAAATCAATTCACAATTAAACCCACGAATACTCACACTGACACACCCACCCACACATACTCCTCATACTTAAATGAAACTTAAACAATCTCACAATACATAACTTTCATTTACTGTATAATTTTATCAATTAAGTCTAGTATTAAAACGTAGATCAAATCAATATTCATGTTCATCACACAAATATTTCCGGATTTTACAAAAACATCTTACATCAACATTATATTATTGACTTCTTACCTAAAACTATCACAGCAGCTGGGCAAAGATCTCCCATATTGTAGACCAATCAAAGTCAATAGCCTGAAGTCGTCAACCTTCTTTAGTTGGCCAATTTAGGTACTCGCAGCTAAGAAACATACAATCTTTTAATAGAGATTTTTCATCAAAACAACATGTGCCTGAAACTAGTCCGTGACCATTGTCCATACATAAGTCATTACAATGTTAGAGACCGTCTACATATCGTAAACACGCAGCGCCTTGAGTAATGACTCAGGCATTGTTGTTCGAACAATGTAATCTTTCCCAAAGTCGACAAACTTAAGTGTACTTACAGTTAGTCGCTTTCAGGGGAATTACTCCGAGCTCCAGTGCCGACAGCATAAGCGCTGGATATGACTTTAAACTTAAAAGCGAAACTTTCTGAGGAACCATTCGTCTAGGTACTTCACATGTTTTAAATCGACTGCAGTAGGAGGGTTAACGATTTTAAGTTGTTGGTTAAATGATGTATGTAGTTGATTAAATGGTAATGGTGGTTAAACTCAAAACAAAGAATTGACCCTTTTAGCCTTCTATCCGTTTGAGTCTTTCATAAAGTAGTAGAATATATCAGTTACGAGTATGAGAA
Organism: Epiblema foenella; assembly: GCA_963556455.1. Taxonomy (NCBI): domain Eukaryota; kingdom Metazoa; phylum Arthropoda; class Insecta; order Lepidoptera; family Tortricidae; genus Epiblema; species Epiblema foenella. The sequence goes on along the minus strand of OY747099.1, from coordinate 6,979,300 downwards.
CATGTCATGTTAGTTAAGAATATAAATTTATGTCGAAATAGATTAGGAAATTATTTTTGCTCAAAAATAGTATGAAATATTCTCATAACTTCTGTGAAGATAGTATCCGAAAGTGAATCGATCTGGACAATTACCAGACGTGTCCAGGAAACCGCACCTACTGTCCAGGAAGTAAGTATGTATCCCATTACATATTTTTATCAAAGAAGCTAAAGTTGACAGTAATTGACATTAATAAAAATAGAAGTTGACGAGTGTTCGTATTGCAAGATTTAAAATAGCGGAAAATAGAGTTTGATCATGTTTTTAACTATTAACATGATTTAATTGAATAAAATAAAATAATGTAGGTATTCAAAATAAATATAAAATTAATACGATTTTTATGTATTTGTTTTACTGGGATTGTGACATAATATCTGTATCTTAAACAACATCAAGCAATAAAAAAATGGCACTCGTATTATGGCGGGATCAATTGACTTCATTGAAATAAAATATTTAAGTAAGAACTAAAATTGTTAAAAATATGTTCTGATGAATCAGATTGTGACAATCGCACTACTGAAAAAAATACTTCCGCCCGAATCCAAAGAAATATTTGAACATTTCATCAAGTGGAAAGTGGAACATCAAACTACAAATTGATCAGAATGTCCTATTAACTTTGGTTCATACAAATGGTTTTATTTTTGAAAAAAGCACCATACATGCTTCGACCATACCGTAAGTCCCTTATGAAGTTATGGCCTTGTATTATATAACTCATACTCGGCCAGAATGGCTTATTTACTGATCTCTGCAGTAATAATAACTTTTATTTCTGACAGAATCCTTATGTGTTAATTACAAACTTATTACTAGGGCTAGTTGTTACCTTACTACACGTACACTATTGCATAATATATAATATCTAGTTTATATATGTATGGAGCTTTTCCCGTCTATGGATAAGGGGGAATCCCATCTATCAGCTAAAACTATCAGGATGCTGTTCGCACTGCACCGCCAGCGGTTTAGTAGTGAAGCACACCGCTTTCGCATGATAGCCGCAAAACCATCAACCTGCTGCTCCGCATACATCCCCGAGGCACTGCAGTGACGACCTAAACGTATATTTTTTTTACATTGGCAACTTGTGCGAGTGGGACATCGTGCTCCGAGTGGTTGCTGTCGCTTGGACCGTTTTTCTTGTCTCCTATATTAGAACTACAAGGGAATATGGTTCAATTTTGATTGGCTACTAAATGAAAGAGCTCAGTCCTTCTTAGGCATAATCCGTGGACTGTACGGCTTCAACAGCCATGTTACATTTTATTTACGTACTTGTGGTACACGTGGCCATGGCTAAACGTTGTACAAGAAATTTTTGCTGAAAAAACGTTGGACAACCCCGTCCTGATGACGTTCGGTTGACCTTACTTTTAAATTATTAAGACTAGAAACCAAATAAGTATATAGTATATACACTCAAAGAAGCACAATGATTGTATCTACGTAGCTAATATATCAAAAATTGTCTAACACTTACGCAAAAGTACATACTGTTTTCTTTTCACAATTTTAGCAAGATTTTTTTTTATTTCTGTCCTCACAGATCTGGTGCTCACGCGAGCATGCTGCCCTGCCGACTACACCGAGGGGTGTTATGTTGATTATCAGTCAGGCAGATGTGCCCTATGCCTTTACCATGAGTTTACATGACCGTACTCGCTAGCGACTGCGTAAACGATTTAGCATGCCGATTCCTAGTTCTATTGCGTAACCGCCAGAGGCGCTGTATTTTTGCCCATACAAATTTATACGTAGTCGCTAGCGAGTACGGTCATTTAAACTCATGGTAAAGGCACCGAAAGGGTTATTATACTGTACTGTAATGTAGGTACTATATCTATCTTAAATATATAAATGAAGAAACTGACTGATTGATTGACTAACTGACTGACATATCAACGCAGAGCCCAAACCGCTGGTTCTAGAGATTTCAAATTTGGCACGTAGGTTTCTTATAAGACCTAGAGGTGCACTAAGAAAGGATTTTCCAAAATTCACCCCCTAAAGTGGCGAAACGGGGGTCCAAAGTTTGTATGAAGAATCGTATTTATTGAAGTGATAGACATGATACTTTGTATATAGACTCTGTGTTTAAATATATTAATGGCGTGTTTCAGCGTTTTTCTAAATTGCTCCACTAAAGGGGTGAAAAGGGGGTTCAAAGTTTGTACGGCGAGCAAATATTTTTTGAAGTGACATAAGTATTTGAAACTTCGTATATAGAATCTCTGTTTAAATACAACAAAACATGTTTCAGCGTTTACGAAATTGCTCCCTTTAAGGGGTGAAAAGAAGGTTCCATGTTTGTGCGGGGAGCAAATTTTCTCTTTTCTTAAAAATCGATATGGGTGTCATTTTCGAGATTCCTCGGGGTGCTGCTTATGAAAGTGACATGCATTTTCAAATCAAAGATGGCGGACATTTATTTTTCTTAAAAATCGATATGGGTGTCACCTTCGTAGTCCCTCGGGGTGCCGATTACGAAAATTACATGGTTTTTTAAATCCAAGATGGCGAACATTTATTTTTCTTAATTATCGATATGGGTGTCACTCTCGAGGTTCCTCGGGGTGCAGATTACAAAAATGACATGCATTTTCAAATACGAGATGGCGGACATTTATTTTTCTTAAAAATCGATATGGGTGTCATCTTCGAGGTTGCTCTGGGTGCCGATTACGAATATGACATCCATTTTCAAATCAAAGATGGCAGGTATTTATTTCTCTTAAAAATCGATATAGGTTTCATCTTTGTGGTTCCTCGGGGTGCCGATTACGAAAAAGACATCCAATACATATCTACATACGGGTCAAACTGAGAACCTTTTTTTGTAGACGGTTAAAAATTACTCTTAATACGCGGGCGAAGCCGCGGGAAAAAGCTAATTGCTACATGTTTCTAGGCGCAATCAAGAAGATCTCGTATTATCAATTTATCACTTTTTGAATTACGTCCTCACGCTAGGACTGATAAATGGGGTCGCAACTTTCTTCATCCGTGCCAGTAAAATATTGCTGACCTAGAGTCCAAAAACATCGAGGTAGTATCATAAGATTATCTAAAAAAATTGAATTATAGACCTACACGCAGCACGCCGAGACCTTTACAGATCACGCCACACGTAAGGGTAGAAAATGTACCGACATCAGTTGCTCGAGTCCACGCCGCGCCGTTCGTAGCAACCGATGTCGGTACATTTTCTCAAATAAACTTGGAAATGGCCTTTGCTATTATGTTAGTAACAGCCAATCACGAAACACCATGTTTTGGTTAATAGGGGACTGAAAATATAGCCGCTGCTCTATCCGTAGGTGCGCGTGGGCGCCCGTCCGTGGGTGCGGCTTGACTAAAATTTAGGTTTCACGATCTTTGTGATAATTATGTTAATCTTAGTAATATTCATCATATTAATAACTAGCTTTTGCCCGCGACTTCGTTCGCGTGAACTTTTTTTTTTTCAAATTACTTATGAGGTACCTACCGAGTACAAATCTTCCTGACCATTAAATGCTCATGAAGCATTTTCTGCACTTAACTCATACTGATGCCTATATAGTTGCCTGAATCTGCTCGTAGGTCACTCTCTTGTCAGTCTCTGACAAGAGCCGCATAGCATTGGTTTTCTCTTCGGTAATTGCCATCCCTCAGGAAGATCATCAGTGACATTTGGTGCGATGACGTTTGAAGTCGTTAACTAGTTGTAAACAGTTGCGCGGGATTGAGCTTCATCATAAAAGGCCAATCGAAGTCTTTCATAACTATCTTGTTGACCTTAAATTATAAAAAAATTGCACCACAATTTTCCATTCGCCGACAAATAAAAAAAAAAAAATTGACAAATGAATGAAATATACTCAATAATATTGCCAAAGAGTTCCTTTTCGAAAAGACATTTGTGTTATTTTATTATATAGTTTATAATGGCCAGTTCTAAATAGGCGACCTATTATATGTTCAAATGGCTAACATAGATAATCAAATGTATAATCAAATGGCAACAAATAAAATTACCACCAAAATAACTTTTAACGGCACCGAATTATAGCATACTTTTTAGATAGGGGTAATTTGTTTGGGAATAATTTAATTTAATAGGCACTGAGGTGTTACTTATTAGAGCAGCACTAAAATGTAGTTGAAAATTTGGTGCAGGTATAGATTTTCTGGTAATTAGATATAATATTTTAGGAAATCATTTGGAAATTAATTTGGTGGTTCGATAAATACTACCTAAATCAAATTTTAAATGTAATTTTGACCTATTTAACGGAATTCGGTTAAGCTGTATGTATTAAATAGAAAAAATATCTAACATGCATAGTTTTTATATTGCAATGCCGCAAATGAGCTGGTGTATTGATAAAATGGAGGATGTAATATTTACCTCAACATCACTCAAATAACGAAAGGTCAAATTTATGTTTCATTCAAAATTTTAAAACGTAAAATATAAGACTGTGCTGCGGGCAGCAAAAATTTTACGAAATAGGCACGTAAAAGTTTATTAAGGGTGCCTATCGCAGGTCAGGCGCGCGTAAACCTTACTCGTAATATTCCACTTTTTTAGTGTATCGGTTTTTACGCTTCACGTATTTCTGAAAAAATATGTTGTTTTAGGTTTCAGTACGGACTATTTTCTATATTTTTATGAAGCTTAATTCCTAGGTTTTTATTGTATGATATAAAATATAATGGAAAATAGACTGATAGTCAATATTAAAATACGATCGTGGTGACATAGAAGAACGGAACTCCCTGCTCTAAACATGATGTTTGGGCGTGTTCAATTATTTTGAGCACCCTTCTATTTTACGATACTTGTGACGGCGACTGTACATGAGGTTGCTATGATTTTTTAGAATTTTACAAATAACTATCCCCAACTGCGCTCCCCTAATTGTTTACCAACAACAATAGACTTAAAAAGGCCGACGCCTTCACGACATCTCCTAATCGACACGCAGCGTTTACTTTTCATCACGGCACACCCTGCCTTTATGACAGTTACTGTACACGGAATTATCTAGCACAACATACCCCCCGCGTTTGTTTATGGCAGCAGACTGCATTAGCGCCCCGCGGCGCTGAAACTAATGGACTGGTTCCAGGTTAACTGCTTCTACGCCGTTTATGGTAGGTAATGCATCAATTAGAAGATATGAGCTAGACCATTTCTATATAGGACGAAAAAAATAGTAGGACAGCCAATCCTCCTACCATTTTTTTATAAATCAAAAAGACTGTAATATGCCATAAAGAAATACATGAATGGAAATAATAATTTGAGACAAGAAATGGCAAAAACATTGTAAATCCGAACTTAAATGAGTGTAGTAGGAGGCTCTCTCTCATCAGTTCATTAAGCTGACTCAATGAATGAATTATTCCGGAATCATCCACAACTGCATTCGATCTCAGTTCATTACGCTGAATCAATATATGAATTATTCCGGAATCATCCACAACTGCATTCGATCTCAGTTCATTAAGCTGACTCAATGAATTAATTATTCCGGAATCATCCACAACTGCATTCGATCTCAGTTCATTACGCTGAATCAATACATGAATTATTCAGGAATCATCCACAACTGCATTCGATCTCAGTTCATTAAGCTGACTCAATGAATGAATTATTCCGGAATTATCCACAACTGCATTCGATCTCAGTTCATTACGCTGAATCAATAAATGAATTATTTTAGAATGATCCTCAACTGCATTCAATCTCAGTTCATTACGCTAACTCAATGACTGCATTATTTTGGAATGATCCACAACTGCATTCAATCTTGAGCATTGCCTCATTCAATAAATCAATCAAGTCATTTATTCGTTTTTCTACTCCTGTACTTTTTTCGCGACGTACGCAATCATGAACTCTAATATAAATAAATAGGTACTTTATTTATCCTGTAAAAAGTCTATCTAGTCTATTGCCGAAAAACACACTCCTTACTCTACTTTAATGAAAAATTAAAGCAGAGTTGGGTGCCACAGACTACTACAAATACTATGTTTAGTAGTCATTCTTTAGTGCGTTGAAGTGAAACTTTTATGATTAAAATCAGTGCTGCCAACTTAACGCAACTTTGCTATAATTTTTATGCATTCATTAATGCATAATATATTATTCACTAATATAAATACATACATTTATCATCTTTTTTGTGTTGTTGAACAAGTTTTATCTAGTTAAGTTTCGATCCGGATTTGAATTCAGATTAGGTCGGATGCCAAGTCTAGCAAATTAAAAAAAAAACCATAAACAAAGTCTCATATTTTTGATTTCCCACCAAATTCCTAATTGAAAACGAAAACATTCAAGCTGATTAATGATTATATTACTTAAATAAAACGATTTTTTTGTGTTCTCGAAGAAAATTTGTAGGTACGTTGATTCTTTTAAAAATCCATGAAGAATTTACATAGTTACTATTACTGAAGAAATTGCGTAGGTAAGTTGCACAAATACTGAGGGAAAATATGGCGCATGAAAAGTCTGAAAAATACTTAAGTACTTTTTATTTGAAATGAGCCGTAGAAAAGTATTGAATGCAATGGTGTATAACTGGTATAAAAAGGTTCGTTGTGTCTTTACTTGCGATGTTCGCCAAGGCTCACATCGCAACCCACACCACTCGCCTTTTTATACCCTTCTTATACCCAGTTGCATAATTTACTAAAAAACATAGGCACATACAGAGGTGTTATGAATATTTAGCTTAGAGACCTTATACATCTCTAACAAATCTCGATTGTTATTAGTTTCTTAGTCTTATTTTTGACATGTAACACTATATTTAATTAATGATACTTTGATTATTGTATTATTTTTATTTGATGTACCTAGATAGATTTTGACTTGTAAAAGTGCCCTTGAGGCCTATTTGCAGAAAAAAAAATAAAAAAAAAAAAAAAAAAATTACGAGTCTCGCTATATTGTCTTCCCCATAAGGCATACAAATAGTCATAAATCATGACAAAAATGTATGAAACAAATTTATTAAACAAATTAATATTCGCTATTATAACTGGGAAATTGGTTAAGATTAAGTTTTACATATACAGCCACTTCATAAATGTATAAGCTCGGCAATGTTAATATTTTTAACTTCTGCACGTACGGCCCTTATATATATTTTTTTATCCTCGAAACACTGTTTCTCTTTCTGATGAGTTCCCCCAAAATATAATTCCGTATCTTAATGTTGACGTAACATATATGCATGATATGCCCTTGAGTAATGTATCTTGGTTTACTATTTTTCTAAGATTATACAATGCATATGAAAATTGGTTAAGTTTATTACATATTCAACTTATTATCTAATTGTAATCCAAAGAAATGTGTTATGTCAATTTCGTCAATGTTTTTATTTTGATATGTCACCGTTTAATTCGGAAATTTATTAGTTTTTGTCTAAAATTCATAACCATTGGCTTAGATGTGTTAATTATCAAATAACTTTTATTCAACCATTAAATTACTAATTCGAGTGTGTTATTTATATTTAATTGATATATGTCCGAGTTTCCTGCTGTGACGATTACTGTGGTGTCATCAGCAAAGAGCACCATAGGATAAGGGGGCGTCCATAAATTAAGTGAGGTGTTTTTTAAATTTTTTGTCCCTCCCTCCCCCCCTGATAAGATGTCGTGAGATTTTATTCAACCCCCTCCCCATCCCCCAAACTCACGTGGGATTTTTTAAAATGTGGGTTTCTTACGTAAACGCGTTGGATTGTTATTGTAAAAAGAAAAAAAAATTGCTTCGTCCCTTAATTTACGACTAGTTAAGACTAGTAATCAATATTGCTGAGAGTTAACGTCGAAGTATGAATGAAATTATTCTCTTTCGAACGAATTAGTAAATAATTTTAATCGTATTACGATTACGCTTAAGATTAAATCTTATAAGCGTGTACACGTACAATCTGGATTAAATGGACCAAAATAGTATAATTTTTTTTTGTTTCGATCAGAAAAAAATTGCGTGATATTTGCCGAGAACCCCCCTCTCTCCAACGTAAGATTAGATGAGATTTGACTCGACCCCCTCCCCCCCTTAAACATCTCACGTAATTTATGGACGCCCCCTAATCAACCGCTTGTGGGAGAGCTTTTATATACATATATAAGAAACAGTAACGGACCTAGAACGCTCCCTGTGTGGAACTCAGTATGTTAGTTCTTTAGAATCTGAAGAATACGTAATTTCTGTCTTGGATTTGAAGCAGATTCTATTTATTTGAGTAATTTGATTCCTGTTACTTAAATAAGACTTTATCAAATCGTGGGCATTACGTAATGTACCTAATACCTGTGATGTTTGGACCCTAATGTGACTTATGTACGAAATATCATATACCGTTAGCTTTTTGGTGAAGGGAAACATCTTGAGGAATCGTACATAAATCTGAAAAGAATTTCAAAGGTGTATGTGAAGTCCCCAACCTGCACTGGGCCAGCGTGGCGAGTACTTCCCGTTCCCTCTCATGTATGAGAGGAGGCCTGTGCTCAGCAGTGGGACGTATATACGCTGATGAAGATGATATGCGGTGAAAGCTCAGCCAGATTGTAACCTCAATAATTTACACTATCAGATCTCCGTGTGAGACCCAATAAATCGATTGTGATTATCTACAAACGAACTGCAATAATAATCGTAACAATGCGTGGTCCATTCATCTCAGTCATCCCGCTAATTATTCGATAACCCAACGAAAGCAAATCTATTCACAATACACGCAATACCACAGATCAGTTGGAATTAAAGGTAGTTGCAATCACGACTTTGTTCCCAGGTATTTAAGTCTTATTCCGATTAAATTCAAGAGCTAAAGCCGAATGAGACTTCCCCGTGGTAATTATCGATAACACACCTATTCGTAACAAATATAACGTGAACACGAAAACGTGTGTCGCAATTATCAAAATTAAATACCTAAGTTTAGGAATAGTTTTCTGAACTCACAAGAGGCTTAACATCTTTGTACCTTGTCATTTTAATCATCATAACGTCTGTCATACTTAGATTTCCAACGGGTGAAAACGACAAAGTACCAAAGTGCCCAGCAACTTATGAGTTCGACCGTACGTACACTACCTGCAGGAAATTTAACTCAAGGGTTCGTTACTAGCTATATTTTTAGAATAACTAGAAATGCTGTCATCCAATGTCATGATAATGTTGAAAATATAATATCGCCTGCCAAATATAGCCAGTGTTATTACAACATTACATTACACAGACATCTCCTTTTATGATTATCTATATATTATATAAAAGAATAAGTCCTGACTGACTCATCATTCTTATCAACGCACAGCCGCTATTGCTAATAATTTGATTTTTGCACAGTCGGTTACATTTATAACGTAGGCTAGGGATAAAACAGGTTTTTTTCGAAATCATCCCCTAAGGGGGTAAAACAAAGGATGAAAATGTGTATGGGAAACGTTAAATTTTTGGAATTATAAACATGAAGTCTCTTATATAGACTCTCTGTTTAAATACACAAATGCTATATTTCAATGTTTTTTTGAAATTCCTTCACGCATAAGGGAACCCTAAAAAGAGATGTAGATACGACTAGTAGATAATAAAATAGTTTGGGAACAACAAACAATGAACGGAAAAGTTTCGTCGCTAGCTTTTGATGTAGCGCAATCGTACTATTTACTTCGTAATAAATCCAGAAAACGAGTTATGCTACCATACAAGCCAATAAGTATACCAGCGGGGTAATCATGTAACTTTTTTACTACCGTTAGGTAGATTTTAATGTCAAATTTTAATTGTCAGCTCATACATTTATACTTCAAAATTGACAGTAAAATCTATCTACCGTTAGTACATAAAGTTACGTGATTCGCCTGCAGGACACTATTACGTTGCTAATTTATCGGAATAAATTGGAAACCGTTCTTATTGTAAATTTAATGGGTCATTGCGTGGGACGCTCTGCTGTACTACGGTGTCCAGGCACAATCTGGGTCACAGGGTTAGCAGCGCCTTCCTTTTTAGTGGCCAACCCACTTGACCCACCTAAAAATAGTGACCAACCTCAACCCCTAGTATCTATTTGAAATGAGAGATTTAATTATGTCAGTCAGTCGCTCTCAACATTGACAAACCAGTGCCTTGACCTCCGTCTACCTATAACTGATATGTCATCAGGGGTCATTAGGGTTGTTAGAGTGGTCGAGTTCGATAACGGTGTTATCTGAGGGTTTACAAAATTTGACATAGGCATTGAAAACACGTTGACATTTCCGTATACCAACCACGACATGGTATAATTAGTACCATGTATGGTTTCTTTAAGCCGACTGTCAGATGTTATTTTGACAATGCTACCCATTATAGGAATCCACAAGATAGAAAGACTCTCGACTACGTTCCCATCCCTCCCCCTTTGTTGTAACTCGGCGATCACTGATTTGGGGCCGTACGGTCCGGCGTCCTAGGCACCTACTGACGGACCCGAAGGGCTACTCTGAAATTCGAAATCCGAACTTCATATCGTGCTGCCCCTTTCACTCATATAGCGTATAACACGAAAGTAGTGTACAGGCCCCGGATGACGTAATCACGACGTCCAACTGAGACACGACGCGTACACTTATTATTTCCCCAACTCACCTCATTGTTATCCCTACTAACCCAACTACCAGGTAAGGTGGGATTTCCTACTATTTTGTATTTATCGTTAAAATTATAAAATGAAACGATAGATAATCATTAAAACACTAAAATTCTTACTTCGTAATATATTTTATGTTAAAAATCAACGTGCCACATATACAATAGTAGATTGTATGACAGGAGTCTAAAATATTAACGTGTATATGTATATATATATTTCTACTGCCCAAACGTAATACTAGCAGTATCCCATCAAGTGAGGAAATCTCTACAACATCAGTCGATCCTGCTCCGCCATTAACCTCGCATTACGGTCTCAAAACATACCTAAGTCTACGTCATATTATATTCGTAAACAAAGAGCTCGATAGGTCCTGTATTGATGTCGAAGGTAAAGTTTGCACGTCAAAGCAATTCTGCGGAGCCTTGTTTCGCCTTGACACTCAATTTGTTTCGAATCTACGTTCGGGTAGACTTAGGATGCGGACTCCAATATGATTCACGAGTCGTCTTGACTCACCTCAACAATTATCTCCAGTGCAACTTTACCTGTATCCGTAACAACTATGCTAAATCGAAGTACACTGGTTCAGCTGCGGCGCATTGTCGGTAAGCGATGTGAATTCGAGCTCAGAAATTGCAATGAAGGTAACTTTTTAAGGTAAAGGCAAATGGGCCCGCCCGTTTTCTGCCTGTTCCCGTGACGCTGGTGTAGGTAACAAATAAAGATAAGCACAGAGCGATGTACGGTGCCATTTTGTGCTTTTTTTTGGCATTTGTCTTTTTATTTATTTATCGGAGAAACAATAATCCTTACATTATTTACATCAGTTGTACACATGTTATATGTCCTCATTTCAACCGAATTAAGCCACTATACAGTTGTCGTTTGTCAGTACCTACTTCATCGTTACTTCACCTAAGGTACATATCTGTATAGGGATTCGAGAGAACGCGTATATTAGGTACAGATTAAATAGATGATAACTGGTAAAACTACCTATGTACATCTAAGAATTATTTTTGTATAATATTTATTTACTTTGATATTCTGGACATTGCGACTTGCGACCCATTTCGATTTTCAAACCGTAAGAAAATACTAATCTCAAAAAACCATATTATTTCATAATTTTAGTATAAGAGAATAAAATGTTTTCACGGTAAAAAAAATATATGCGTAATATGAAAAAAAAATCAACTATGAGAATGTTCAAAGCGCGTCTACGCTGTAGCGTAGGCGCGTAGGCTTGACGGAGCCAGGAGCTTTCGACCAACTTAAATTGAATCTTTGTAAAGTGCAAACGCTACAACTTTGCTTTAACTTTTTGTACAAATATACTACTTGATTTAAACACCAACGAATCTGTACAGCCTTACATGAACTATAAAATTCTTCGCACCAACTAATGTTATGAAATGAAAATCTTTCAAAAAGTATTAACACAATAAACATGTCTAACACAACATGAAGGTTATATAATGTATTATTGGCCGGTACTGTACTAAAAATCAACCCACTAGCTTTTAATGAGTTAGCAAAATTCACTGTGAATCCGCTATCTGTTTACGCAGCCCGACTAAGTAAGTAGTTAATGGTGGGTTTATGTAACCAGACATTAATAAAATATTCCGTGGAAATCGAACCACAGCTTGCTGGCTAGTGGGGAAAACTCGGCTTTCTGCATTGAATACAATTTGTGTACAAGTGCTACCACAATGATTACATTTGCTTATATTAGAGGTTTTATAAGCTGCTATATACAGAGTACATGCAACGATTAGAAAGGCACCACTTGTCACAATAATGCTCTACGAAAACTTAGATTGTTGTAAGATCATTTCGTGCGACAATAAGAGTCTCTCGCGATCCTAATTAGGATTCTGTGTCAATTTTCATAAAATCAGCACATCAAAAATCATCGCTAATAGTACATTACTTACCAAGGGCGGTAAAACAAAGAATGTCTCAGATCGCAGGGCGATAATTATGCGATCTGAGGCTTTCTTAATTACCGCCCGAGGTAAGTACAAAATTTTATGTCACCCCCTGGCCAGAAAGTGGGATTTTCCGCGCGCGGAGCGTGCGGTAATTGCCACTTTATGGCCAGGTGTGACATAAAATATAGAATAAAATCATCTTAGAATTGAATTACATTGGAAAGACATTGCAAAAACAGCGAATAAGTAATTTAACATTAGACGTCGACCGAGTGGCATCAAGAAAATCCAATCAGCTTTTATTTATTATCAATATCAAAAGCCGAAAGTAGCTAAATTCATTCCAATTAAATTGCGTAATTAACTTAACGTAAACGATTTGTTAGAAAATGTTTTGTTCGTTCATTCTCGAACATGTTGTTAAGTATATGGACTGCGATTTGTCAGGACCGCTTAAAGAGATTAAACGATTTTATCACTTTGGTAGTGACTCTGCCTACGAAGCTAGGGGTCTCGGTTTCAAATCCCGGTCAGGGACTTTATTTGTGTGATGAATACGAATAGTTGTTACTAAGTCTTAGATGTTTTCTACGTGTTTGAAAACATTAATGTATAATTATGCATATTGTCACATAGGACCCATAGGATAAACTTTGCTTTGTTTGGGACTAAGTCGATTTGTGTAATATTGTTTTTAAATATTTATAGTTATTTATTATTTGTGTAACTTTAAGGCTATTTGACATGTATTTTTTAACTCTATCCGTATTTGCATGTTATACAGAATTAAAATGGTATTTATTTATTTTTCTATTAATTTCTCATTGCCCGTCAAGGTCACCGATTCCAGTAATAGTTACATTTGTTAAAATTGGTAAAGACCCGCAGTAAGATAGCTAAGTATAAAATAAATACACATTATTATGGTCCTTGCAAATTTAATACAAGTATAAGGTGTTAGTGAAATAGACCGGTCTAAATCCATATATACTTACTTAGCTGAGCTATATAGGTACACCCTTAGAGCGTTTAAGATGGAGACGCCATTCACATACTTACCCCTCTGCCAAAGGTATTGGAGAAAAATCTGCCACGTTATTAAAAACTAATTCATTAATCCATTAAGTGTCAGTCTCGAAATCGTTTCCGGCGTGTGAAGAGCTCCGTCAAAATACCTTTATCTGCTGTTTTCAAGTCCGAAAATCATTTAAATAAGTTCATCGAATTTACGAAAAGATGAATTATCATTTCACTTGCACGTATGTTTTCGCTTTAATTATAATTTTCTGCACAGTTAAAATTGTAATTGAAATCGTAAATCGAGCATCGATTACAAGGTAGATTTAAAAACATTCGGACTCGACGCTTCACGCTTGGCCGCTATTTTGAAATTTCACGTCACCGTAAGGACTACTATCTATGAGAATTTATATAAAATGTGATGCTTAGTTACATTGGTAAATTTAGCCATGAGATAATTGACCCAGTGTAAACGCTTGTAAGGTTGCATTTTATTGATCAAATCAAATGTATGTATGTATGTAAAATTCTTTATTGTACATGAATAAAACATAACATAAATTACAAGAACAGTTGACATATATGTATGTACAAAGGCGAGCTTAAATGTAGCAAATCAAATGTAGTGTTTTGAATGTGCATACGTGAATGTTTTAGTGAAGGTACGTAGTAATGGGAGAATGTTTTGCAAATGTGCGTACGAGTTGTTTCTTCATATGTATTCTTTATACGAGTTATTAACTCGCTATTATATGTCGGTGTCAATTTTTTCCTATGAAATTAGACATATACTATTGTAGAACAAAACGGATTTTTTGTCCGGTTTGTGCTACAGTGTGAACAAAATCGTAGAACAAAACGGACTACTTCAACTCAAAGTATACCGTAACCGTATTGTGCATACCTTTCATTTTCGTGTCCCGCAAAATAACGTCATTACGCCGCTGGACCGTCATATTCAAATACTAGCTTTTGCCCGCGACTTCGTTCGCGTGAACTTCTACTGACTATTCCTTGCCCTTGGTAGATAAATGCCGGTTAGGTTATAAACTACTTAACTTTGAGTGACTCACACTCCAACGTTTTTACGTCTTAAAGTTACAAACTTACAAAGCTTCTAATTTATATAGGTAACTATATTAGCAAGTGAAATGGGCCCTCTTGTACATGAAAGGAAGCATGTGTCCTGAAGAAAATGTAATAGGCGGATAATGAAACAAAATGAGTATGATTTATCAATACCTATATATAGGTACGTAAGTATGTATGTTGGTATTGTTGGTAATAGATACTGGCTAAGTAAGTCAGACGTTAAATACATATTTCATTCCAGGCCGGAGAACGCCGTCGACTCGATACCATAGGTATAGCATTTATGCGTATGAATTATTTTTGATGATTTCTTATACTATGTAACAAAACACTAATGACTGCTACAAACTACCTCATCACATCCATGTAGCATAGTGGTGTCACGGTTTGATGTTGCGTACGTCTACACATACGTTCTTGTTCGATGACGTTACCCAATTCCCTACTTTCCGAGCCTTAGTACTAATATGCTCAATATAGCGACTACATGGGAAGACATATTATGCTTGATTAGAACAAAAATTTTGATGTTGCTCGAAATGCAAAGTGTTAGGAGTCCTACATTATAGCCCAAGATTATTAATGTCCTACAACAGTATGACACGCTCTACTTGCAGTGAAAACCTCTACGCATTATCACTCGGTATGAAAATTAATTGAACACTTCTAGTCTTACTAAGAAAATGTTTTTTATAGGTACTTTTAGTTTACTAAGACAAACATGTTTACAAATATTTTAAGCACCCTATCAAAATATCAAGAAATTCTCCCTTTATCGTAGGTATTTTTCTAGTGAAAGTTCTACCTCCAAAACGTACAATCGAACCTATGACATCCTGACATACGCAGCCAATCGCTTTAACTGAGCTGTCTGAACAATCAGTAATCACACTCGGTTACCAAGTCCTTCAACCAGTTCTCTCTTACAAAGTCTAGGGAGGCTTACGCAGAGTGACATCTACCAAAAGGACTCGCACTTCCTTAACTTCAATTTATAATTTTCGTTAACAGATGTCACTGCTTAAAACAATAGTAATATTTTTAAGTATCTACGCACACATTATCATATTAGAATTATATTTAAAAAAAACCTCATAATTCCAAGAAATTAGAAACAAAGCCTGATAAAACTGGCGGACAGCTGAAGACTGAATTTAGGTGGACGCTGGACGACCATAGGCCAAAACTTCTTCATATACCTACTACTTGTACCTCCCAGTGATTTGATTGTTTATAACTAATCAGCTAGGTAATCACTGTTTTCATGTTACCAACATTAAATTAGTATTTTGGATAAATTGACCTATTGGTATTTTGATGAAACAAAAAGATTTGTAACAGTTTCTATGGACCCAAAATTACGTCCACCGCACGATCGCGAAAACACGAACACATATAATCCCTATTCGTCCCGATACCGCTGCATACCGGATAGAGTCAGTCTGACCCAGGTCGGGCCTAGCTGAGTTCCTTGCTGGACTCTTCTCAGCTAGGCTAGGTTTAGTGAACCAGCGACAGAACTCCCAGTAGTCTGATTCCACCCACACCTCACATTTGGTTGAAACCGCTTAACCAATTTCACTGGAGCGCACACTCTTAAAGTATTCCAGTTGCAGTGTTTAAACCGCCCGTGTGATCGTGTTGGAGGTTTCTCCTGGATTTTTCCCAGGCCACTCTCCAAACAAACGCGCACTCCTATCGTTTATTGAGCCCTGCCTATAAAGCCAGTCAGGTCCAAGAAAAAAAAACCTATTTTATATTTCTTAACCGTCCGTTTTACAAAAAAAAAAGATTAGAGTGGAGTGGAAATTCTATAATTTTTATGTAGGTATATATCGAAGCGCTGGTCAGTCAATGCTGACAACAATCGTCTACGTCCAATTGATTTAATCTCCAATTTTATAAACAGTAAAGTTAATTAGGCTCAATGGGTCAGCAAGTTTTGATTTAAAACGCAAGCGCTTTAGAGGGTGTAAGTCAGTACCTAAATAACGCAAATCTATTATGTTTTGCTTACGATTATACATGTATGTAATTAATAGAACTTCAGGTAGGTACTGAAATGCGGTAAACATTCACATTCACATGAGTCGCTTTGGTTTTGAGATAATTAAGCTCTAAGAGTCACAAATATCCGAAATCTTTCATAATAATAGCTCATCATAATCAATTGATAGCGACATTACTTATTTTATAACTACGATGGTAAAAATAAAAACTTTACATGAAAATACCTACTTTATCTTAGCAGCTATAAGACTCAAATTATTGAATTGTGCAAGTAGTAAATAATCTACATTAACTTCGATTCGATTTTAACGAATGGCACGTCTCTGACACGCCAAACGTCAAATATCGTAAATTTACAACTGTCTAGACTCGCCTCAGGATACGTCCTTATTGTATATTGACCCTACGATTGTGCCAACTATGTGCATATTCGGAGCTCAGACTTACACTGGTTCATCTGAGACAAATTTTCGTAAGTCAGCGGGTATTGTAAATATTCTACATGATTCTGGATGTATGAAATTCAACTTCCACCCCCGAATTTATCTATTTGAGGGATGATGAAGGGATAAAAATTATCCTATATGTTAATCCAGGCTATAAACTCATTGTGTACCAAGGTTCATCATAATCCAGTCAGCCGTTTTTGCGTGATTGAGTAACAAATATATAAACATCTAAACATCCGCACTTTCACATTTATAATATTAGTGGGAATAGTGGGAATTAGTGGTATTTTGTAGGCCCTCAGATGACACCGTTATCACACTCGACCACTCTAACAACGAAGATATATGAGATATACGTAGACGAAGTTCAAGGCAATGGTTTGACAATGTTGACAACGACTGACTAACATAATTAAGTCTCTCATTTCAAACAGTTACAATGGGTTGAGGGATTTTTGGTTATTTGTCGTTAGTCCACTGAGCACTTTTTTACCCTCCGTTTTTTCACATATTATCTATTTATTATTGTACTATTTTTGAATGGGATTCTTTTTATTTTGTTTCCAATTGTATGCTTATCAATTTTCAAGCCTTTAAGTTATTAATTGAAGGACTTGTCATACAAAGTTCAACCCCTCTTTTCACCCCCTTCCATCCCGAATCTGTATGATTTTATAGCCTATAACCTGTCCGAAGATCAATTTTAATTATTAGTGAAGGTTGTATTGAAATCAATTGGCTAGTTTTCGTGTGATGGTGAGACAAATAAACAGACAGACAAACAGACACAAATTCTAAAAACCGTTGAAATGTGTTCTGTTATCGATTCTAAGACCCCTCCATCGATTTTTTTCCTAATATCTTCAATGTACAGATTTTCGAACCTCTACAGCTTTATTATATGTATAGATAGATGTTCCACTTATCCGCGGGCGTCTCGCATCGACACGTGAAATATCGGCGCCGGTATTTCCCGCGCCAATAACCTACCCCAAATTCCGGCGCTCCGTACATTCCAACTTATTACATCATGTCTTGCTCATATAGTGTAATGCTCGTAAAGTGACACCTCTTTCTATTACATGAAAACCACGTACTACTCGGATTATTTATTTATTCATTCAGAAAACAACAACGATACAACATTTATAACTTTACTAAATAACTCAATAGTACGGCCAATTAACAGGTTTCCCTTAATTATCTGAATCGCATAAAGGACAATCGAACGAACTACAATGTTGTGATTTGAATAGATGAGAATTAGTAAATACCTACTAAATAAGATTGCAACTAACATAAGTTCATCAGATTGTAGATTACACATTAATTAGTTATATATATTATACTACCTATGAAGATGCTGCTTGTTTTTAATCGTTTTAATAATTCCGAGTTTAAAAGATGATTTCGGATGTCTAAGAATGTCTATACTAGAAAAATCAGTATTATATGTTCCACTCATAGCAATGCGTGCGAGCCCGTTATTTTCAGCATAGGTAATTCCATATCGTGGTGCATAAAACATTAGTGCGTGGTAAGACGCAGAGGATTGTTCAGTGACAACTGCGAAACTAATTCTTGACAGTCCAAGTGCCCATTAATAACGTTATGTAGCAAGCACATATCCAGAGCCTAACGTCTGTCAGCTAGTGGTAGGAAGTTATGGCTGTGACAGTTGTTTTCGTAAGTGTCTGGGAAGACGAAAGTTAAGGTGATTGATGAATTTATTTTGTATTCGCTGAATTTGATGACTATATGTAATACAATGCGGAGACCAGATCGTGTAGGTATATTAAAGGGTACTACGTAAGTACGAGAGATACTATACAGGATCTTATGATGAATCCTAGATTTTTGAAGCTCTTGTTATTAATGTAATCAATATGTTCTGAGAATGTCAATTTGCTATGAACATAACACCAAGGTCACTAACTAATCCAACTTTATTTATTATTTTGTCGTAAAAGTTGTACGAAAATTGAAGTGGTCGTTTTTTACGCGTGTAACTGATGCACTGATATTGTCCGACGTTAACAGTGATCTTATTTTTATTTTAGTAATCTTGTAAATTTTGTAAATCAGTTTGAAGAGACATGCAATCATCTAGACTCCTAATAACGTGAATTATTTTTTATCATCGGCGTACATTGAATGTGTAGCTTCTGTAAAGGAATCCGTAATCTATACATATAATAAAGCTGTAGAGGTTCGAAAATCTGTACATTGAAGATATTAGCAAAAAAATCGATTGAGGGGTCTTAGAATCGATAACAGAACACATTTCAACAGTTTTTAAAATTTGTGTCTGTTTGTCTGTCTGTTTATTTGTCTCATCATCACGCGAAAACTAGCTAATAGATTTTAGTACAACCTTCACTAACAAGTTTAATGGATCTTCGGACAGGTTATAGGCTATAAAAATTATACAGATTGGGGATAAAAGGGGGTGAAAAGAGGGGTTGAACTTTATATGAGAAGTCCTTCAATTTGTGACTTAAAAGCTTGAAAATTGGTAAGCATATAATTGGAAGCAAAATAAAAAGAATCTTATTCAAAAATTGTACAATAAACAGATAATATGTGAAAAAATGGAGGGTAAAAAAGTGCTTAGAGGACTAGCGACAAATAACCAAAAATCCCTCAACCCATAGTAACTGTTTGAAATGAGAGATTTAATTATGTCAGACAGCCAACATTGACAAACCGGTGCCTTGAGTTCAAGGCACGGACGGAGTTCTGTCGACCTATAATTGATATGTCTTCAGTGGCCATCCAGAAGGTTGTTAGAGTAGTCGAGTGTGATAACGGTGTTATCTGAGGGCCTACAAAATTCCACTAATTCCCACTATTCCCACTAATATTATAAATGTGAAAGTTCGGATGTTTAGATGTTTGGATGTTTATTACTCAATCACGCAAAAACGGCTGTACAGATTATGATGACACTTGGTATGCAACGAGTTTATACCCCGGGTTAACATATAGGATACTTTGTATCCCTTTATCGTCCCTCAAATTGTTAAATTCTGAATCTATGAAGCAGTCATATAGATATTTACAATGCCTGCTAACCTACGAAAATTCGTCTCAAATGAACCAGTGTAAGTCTGAGCTCCGAATATGCAAATAGTTGTCACGAATCGTAGGGTCAAGGTACAATAAGGACTATCGTGAGGCGAGTCTAGACAGTTGTAAATATCACGATATTTGACGTTTGGTGTGTCAGACACGTGACATCTGTGTAATGACATTTGGTAAAGTCTAATCGAGGTTAATGAAGATTATTTACTACTTGCACAACTCAATAATTTGAGTCTTATAGTAGCTAAAATAAAGTAGGTACTTGCATGTATAGTTTTCATTTATACCATTGTAGTTATAAACTGAGTAGTTTTGTTGCCAAATGAATATGATGAGATTGAGTTGAAGAGTTAGTTCGGATATTTGTAACTCGTAGAGCTTAATTATCTCAAAACCAAACCGACTTAAGTGAATGTGAATGTTCGCCGCATTTCAGTACCTAAAGTTCTATTAATTACATGCATAATCGTAAGCAAAAGAGAATAGATTTGCGTTATTTAGGTACTGACTTAGAGCCTCTAAAGCGCTTGCGTTTTATGCCAAAACTTGCTGACCCATAGAGCCTTAATAACTTTACTGTTTATAAAATTGGAGATTAAATAGATTGGACGTAGAAGGTTGTTGTGTCGCTTTGATATCTGCCTACCTAAAATTTATCGAATTGCCACTGCACTCCATGAATTAACATATTATTTCCTATGTTATATTTGTCTACAAAATGAAAGAAAATCAACGTGTTTGAAAGTTACTCCGAAATCTTTGGAGTAAAAACGGATGGTTGAGAAATATAAAACAGTTTTTTTTCTTGAACCTGACTGTGGCTTTATAGGCCAAATCCAATATAGCAATAAGGAGTGCGCGGTTGGAGAGTGGCCTGAGGAAAATCCAGGGAAAACCTCCGACAAGACCACGCGGATAGTTTAAACCCTGTAATACTCTAAGTGTGCGCTCCAGTGAGATTGGTTGAGCGACTTCAACCAAATCTGAGGTGTGGGTGGAATCGAGCTACTGGGAGTTTTGTCGCTGGTTCACTAAACCTAGCCTAGCCGAGAAGAGTCCAGCAAGGAACTCAGCTAGGCCCGACCTGGGTCGTACTGACTCTACCCAGTATGCAGCGGTATCGGGACAAATAGAGGCTATTTGTGCCTGCGGTGGACGTCCCCGCCGGCGGGGTAATTTTGTGTCTGTCCTAAGGACCCATAGAAATTGTTACGAATCTTTTTCGTTACTATAGGTCAGTTTATCCAAAATACTTATTCAATGTAGCTACCATGAAAACAGTCATTACCTAGCTGATTTGTTATAAACAATCAAATCACCGGGAGGTACAGGTAGTACAGGTTTTGTCCTATAGTCGCCCAGCGTCCACCTAAATTCGGTCTTCAGATGTCCACCGGTTTTATCAGGCTTTGTGTCGTATTTCTTTGAGTTAGGAGGTACATGGGAGATATGGCGAGATTTAAAATTTTAGGTTCTTCGAAAAAAAAAACAATCGGTCTAGCTTCAAATTGTAGAAATTGGCTACTTAGAAGGAGAAAAGTAAGTTTAGGCAGCATTCTACATGTCAGTTTTCGGATTTACAAAAATTCTTTTAAACATAATTGTAAAACGATAATGTGCACGAAGGTGCTTAAAAATATTAGTACTGTTTTAAGCAGTAACGTCTGCTAACGAAAATTATAAATAGAAGCTAAGGAAGCGCGAGTCTTTTTAGTAGATGCCACTCTGCGTACGCCTCCGCATGGTTTTGTAAGAGAGAACTGGTTGAAGGATTTGGTAACCGAGTGTGATTACTGATTGTTCAGAAAGCTCAGTTTAAGCGATTGGCTGCTTATGGCAGAATGTCATAGGTTCGATTGTACGTTTTGGAAAGTGTTTCTTCACTACCTACGATAAAGGGAGAATTTCTTACAGATATTTTGGGAGGATGCTAAAATCTTGAGTTAGAATGAAGTTTTTGTTCGATTCAAGCATAATATGTCTTCCCCTGTAGTCGCTACATCGAGCATGTCGGTACTAAGGCTCAGAAAATAGGGAATTAGCTAACTTCATCGAACAAGAAAGTACGCAACATCGAACCATGACACTACTATGCTACATGGATGTGATGAGGTAGTTTCTTAGCACACATTAGTGTTACATAGTATAAGAAATCATCAAAAACAATTGGTACGTATAAATGCTATATGGGATCGGTCGACGACGTTCTACGGGCTGAAATGAAATGTGTATTTAACGTCTGACTTACTTAGTCAATACCTATTACCAACGTACGTATTTCGTTTCATTATCCGCCTATTACATCCTACTTCAGGACACACGCCTCCTTTCATGGACAAGAGGGCCCATTTTACTTGCTAATATATAAGTACTAGCTTTTGCCCGCGGCTTCGCCCGCGTACTAAAAGTAATTTTTAACCGTCTACAAAAAAGAAGGTTCTCAGTTTGACCTTCATGCAGATATGTATTGGATGTCATTTTCGTAATCGGCACCCAGAGGAACCTCGAAAATGACACCCATATTGATTTTTAAGAAAATAAATGTCGGCCTTCTTGGATTTGAAAATGGATGTCATTTTTGTAATTTGCACCCCGAGGAACCTCGAACATGACACCCATATTGATTTTTAAGAAAAATAAATCTCAGCCATCTTTGATTTGAAAATGCATGCCATTTTCGTAATCGGCACCACGAGGAACCTCGAAGACGACACCCATATCGATTTTTAAGAAAAATAAATGTCCGCCATCTTGGATTTGAAAATGAATGTCATTTTTGTAATCTGCACCCCGAGAAACTTCGAAGATGACACCCATATTGATTTTTAAGAAAAATAAATCTCCGCCATCTTTGATTTGAAAATGCATGCCATTTTCGTAATCGGCACCACGAGGAACCTCGAAGACGACACCCATATCGATTTTATAAAAATAAATATCCGCCATCTTTGATTTGAAAATGAGTGTCATTTTCGTAATCGGCACCCAGAGGAACCTCGAAAATGACACCCATATTGATTTTTAAGAAAAATAAATGCCCGCCATCTTGGATTTGAAAATGGATGTCATTTTTGTAATTTGCACCCCGAGGATACTCGAATATGACACCCATATTGATTTTTAAGAAAAATAAATGTCTGCCATCTTTGATTTGAAACTGGATGTCATTTTCGTAATCGGTACCCAGAGCAACCTCGAAGATGACACTCAAATTGATAATTAAGAAAAGTAAATCTCCGCCTTCTTTGATTTGAAAATGCATGCCATTTTCGTAACCGGCACCACGAGGAACCTCGAAGACGACACCCATATCGATTATTAAGAAAAATAAATGTCCGCCATCTTGGATTTGAAAATGGATGTCATTTTTGTAATCTGCACCCCGAGGAACCTCGAAGATGACACCCATATTGATTTTTATAAAAATAAATATCCGCCATCCTTGATCTGAAAATGAGTATCATTTTCGTAATCGGCACCCAGAGGAACCTCGAAAATGACAACCATATTGATTTTTAAGAAAATAAATGTCGGCCATCTTGGATTTGAAAATGGATGTCATTTTTGTAATCTGCACCCCGAGGAACCTCGAAGATGACACCCATATTGATTTTTAAGAAAAATAAATCTCAGCCATCTTTGATTTGAAAATGCATGCCATTTTCGTAATCGGCACCACGAGGAACCTCGAAGATGACACCCATATCGATTTTTAAGAAAAATAAATGTCCGCCATCTTGGATTTGAAAATGAATGTCATTTTTGTAATCTGCACCCCGAGGAACCTCGAAGATGACACCCATATTGATTTTTAAGAAAAATAAATCTCCGCCATCTTTGATTTGAAACTGGATGTCATTTTCGTAATCGGCACCACGAGGAATCTCAAATACGACACCCATATCGATTATTAAGAAAAATAAATGTCCGCCATCTTGGATTTGAAAATGGATGTCATTTTTGTAATCTGCACCCCGAGGAACCTCGAAGATGACACCCATATTGATTTTTAAGAAAAATAAATCTCCGCCATCTTTGATTTGAAAATGCATGCCATTTTCGTAATCGGCACCACGAGGAACCTCGAATACGACACCCATATCGATTATTAAGAAAAATAAATGTCCGCCATCTTGGATTTGAAAATGGATGTCATTTTTGTAATCTGCACCCCGAGGAACCTCGAAGATGACACCCATATTGATTTTTAAGAAAAATAAATCTCCGCCATGTTTGATTTGAAAATGCATGCCATTTTCGTAATCGGCACCACGAGGAAGCTCGAAGACGACACCCATATCGATTATTAAGAAAAATAAATGTCCGCCATCTTGGATTTGAAAATGGATGTCATTTTTGTAATCTGCACCCCGAGGAACCTCGAAGATGATACCCATATTGATTTTTAAGAAAAATAAATCTCCGCCATCTTTGATTTGAAAATGCATGCCATTTTCGTAATCGGCACCACGAGGAACGTCGAAGACGACACCCATATTGATTTTTATAAAAATAAATATCCGCCATCCTTGATCTGAAAATGAGTATCACTTTCGTAATCGGCACCCAGAGGAACCTCGAAAATGACAACCATATTGATTTTTAAGAAAATAAATGTCGGCCTTCTTGGATTTGAAAATGGATGTCATTTTTGTAATTTGCACCCCGAGGAACCTCGAAGATGACACCCATATTGATTTTTAAGAAAAATTAATCTCAGCCATCTTTGATTTGAAAATGCATGCCATTTTCGTAATCGGCACCACGAGGAACCTCGAAGACGACACCCATATCGATTTTTAAGAAAAATAAATGTCCGCCATCTTGGATTTGAAAATGAATGTCATTTTTGTAATCTGCACCCCGAGAAACTTCGAAGATGACACCCATATTGATTTTTAAGAAAAATAAATCTCCGCCATCTTTGATTTGAAAATGCATGCCATTTTCGTAATCGGCACCACGAGGAACCTCTAAGACGACACCCATATCGATTTTATAAAAATAAATATCCGCCATCTTTGATTTGAAAATGAGTGTCATTTTCGTAATCGGCACCCAGAGGAACCTCGAAAATGACACCCATATTGATTTTTAAGAAAAATAAATGCCCGCCATCTTGGATTTGAAAATGGATGTCATTTTTGTAATTTGCACCCCGAGGAACCTCGAATATGACACCCATATTGATTTTTAAGAAAAATAAATGTCCGCCATCTTTAATTTGAAAATGAATGTCATTTTCGTAATCGGCACCCAGAAGAACCCCGAAAATGACACCCATATTGATTTTTAAGAAAAATAAATGTCCGCCATCTTGGATTTGAAAATGGATGTCATTTTTGTAATTTGCACCCCGAAGAACCTCGACGATGGCACCCATATTGATTTTTAAGAAAAATAAATGTCCGCCAATTTTAATTTGAAAATGAATGTCATTTTCGTAATCGGCACCCCGAGGAATCTCGAAAATGACACCCATATCGATTTTTAAGAAAAGGAAAAATTTGCTCCCCGCTCAAACTTGGAACCCTCTTTTCACCCCTTAAAGGGAGCAATTTCGAAAAACGCTGAAACATGTTTTGTTGTATTTAAACAAAGAGTCTATATACGAAGTTTTAAATCTCTCACTTCAAAAAAGATTTGCTCTCCGTACAAACTTGGAACCCCCTTTTGAACCCTTTAGGGGAGCAATTTCAAAAAACTCTTAAACATGTTTTGTTTTATTTGAACATAGAGTCTATGTACGAAGTTTTAAATGTCTCACTTCAAAAAAGATTTGCCCCCCGTACAAACTTGGAACCCCCTTTTGAACCCTTTAGGGGAGCAATTTCGAAAAACGCTTAAATATGTTTTGTTGTATTTAAACATTGAGTCTATGTACGAAGTTTTAAATGTCTCACTTCAAAAAAGATTTGCTCCCCGTACAAACTTGGAACCCCTTTTGAACCCTTTAGGGGAGCAATTTCGAAAAACGCTTAAATATGTCTTGTTGTATTTAAACCTAGAGTCTATGTACGAAGTTTTAAATCTCTCACTTCAAAAAAGATTTGCTCCCCGTACATACTTGAAACCCCCTTTTCACCCTTTTAGGGGAGCAATTTCGAAAGACGCTTATATATGTTTTGTTGTATTTAAACAGAGAGTCTACATACGAAGTTTCAAATATCTCACTTTAAAAAAGAATTTCTCCCCGTACAAACTTTGAACCCCCTTTTCACCCCCTTAGTGGAGCAATTTAGAAAAACGCTGAAATACGCCATTAATATATTTTAACACAGACTCTATATATAAAATTTCATGTCTCTCACTTTAATAACTACGGTTTTTCATACAAACTTTGGACCCCCATTTCACCCCTTTAGGGGATGAATTTTGAAAAATCCTTTCTTAGTGCACCCCTAGACCTTATAAGGAACCTACGTGCCAAATTTGAAATCTCTAGAACCAGCGGTTTGGGCTGTGCGTTGATAGATCAGTCAGTCAGTCAGTCAGTCAATCAGTCAGTCAGTCAGTTTCTTCTTTTATATATTTAGAAGAAACTTTGTTAGGTTGTTATTTTGAGACGTAAAAACGTTTGAGTAAATTTTGAGTGAGTCACTCAAAGTCAAGTTGTTTATAACCTAACCTGCAGAATTTATCTACGAAGGGGAAGGGAATAGTCAGTAGAAGTTCACGCGAACGAAGTCGCGGGCAAAAGCTAGTGTCAAATAAATATGCGTTTGACAGCAGAGGCTCTAAATGTGACCCCTGTGGTATTCAGCTACGTGATCTACATGATCGAATACTTTTTAGAAATCCGTGTAATCGGGTCTACCCGCCCTCCATTATCCATATTTTTTAGGACGTAATTCGAAAAACATACTAAGTTAGAGACGGTGGAGAGTTTTCTTAAAAACCGTGCTGTTTATCAGATATACGAGGGTACATACTGTTATATACATTTTTTTCCAATACTGAATTAAATAATAAGATACCCCAATATAGTAATTTTCTATATATGTACGTGAGCGAGATACGAAGTGTTTTTTTATAATATTTGAATACGGTATATAACAACGTTAAAAAAATACGTTACAAATAGAACTTACAAAAATACTCGGAAAACATCAAACTTCAACTTGAACTTATTTGACCACAGAAAAATGAGACGTCATATTTTCGGTAAACTTCACACTGTTTTTTTATAATCGAGCGTTTTTGACGTTTCGTTAAAAATTGCCGATTTGCCTAACAGTAAAATACCGTACCTAAGTATTGTCAAAAATCGTATATAATTAAAAAAGAGTTGAACCTTAGTGATTTAAAATTTGCCATCATCGCTATGTATGACTAGTTGGCAAGTAGAAATTATTTGAAATGCTGTCAATTTACTACGAGCCATACTCGGAGTAACCCATAACAAAAATACTGTACGGTCTACACTAAATATTTTCTCCGATAAAGAATCGTATTTACAAAATTATTCATAAGCAGAGTCAGCCTTAGAGCGTCATTTGACAGGCTCGGGCGACCGCTTTCAAGGTCGCTCCGTTGTTTTAGTAGGGGTGTAAAACGGTAGGTATGTGCTTTTTTATCAGAACGTGAGTATCTATCTGTTGGGAGAACTATTATAATTATAATCTGTGGATTGGCATTGACAAAATGACCCCCCGCAGAGTATCCAAATATGCGTTAGGATAAGCTGTCACTTTTTGTAGGGGAAAATGACATTTCATTTACGTCCCTAGAGTTGCGGTTTCAGCTAGGGCTGGCACTAAATATTACTTAATTATACTAATACGTAGGTGTAAGATGTACGATATGGATAAACAAAGTCCGAAATAAAGATTTATTATTATTATTATAAATACAGTTTTTTTTTTTTTTTTTTGAACCTGACTGTGGCTTTATAGGCCGGGCCCAATAAAGCGATAGGAGTGCGCGGTTGGAGAGTAGCCTGGGGAAAATCCAGGGGAAAACCTCCGGCACGACCACGCGTGTGGTTTGGAACACTGGAATACTCTAAGAGTTTGCGCTCCAGTGAGATTGGTTGAGCGGTTTCAACCGAATCTGAGGTGTGAGTGGAATCGAGCTACTGGGAGTTTTGTCGCTGGTTCACTAAACCTAGCCTAGCTGAGAAGAGTCCAGCAAGAAACTCAGCTAGGCCCGACCTGGGTCGGACTGACTCTACCCGGTGTGCGGCGGTACCGGGAAAAAAATACACTGTATTGACAGCTTACGGTAGACTGTTATTAGAACATAATACTATGACATACTTCTATACATCCAGCAAATATGCCTTGTATAGGTAACGTAGTGTAACTGAATGCTAATTGAGTTTTTATGATTTATTACAATTTTAATATTACATTTAAATGACAATAGCCATATTTGTAAGATCTTTTGTATAACCTAATCTAAGATAGATTCATTTATTTCCTTTAGAAAATAACATTATTATTTTACATCAAAATAAAATAAAATGGATTCATTAAAGGATCGTCTATAATAATTTCAAAACTTCAAAACAATAATAATAAATTAAGAAATGTAACATGTTAATGAAATAATAGAATAAGAATGTTTAAATGTATACATGACTAGGATATCCTAGGTAATGTCAAATAACAAATTCAAAAAAAAAAAAATAAGATTAATTAATGTCATAATGTCAATAGGTACAATGTCAGCAATAAATATAATTACAGTTGTGAATGTGAAAATAATATTAAAACAATAATAATAATTTAAAATGAAAACGGAGAAATAATTTGAAAATATTCAATAATTGAATAGTTCCTCGCTATATTCCTTTACGGAATATAACGGTTTAGAGGATAAAAGTTTCTTGAGTTGGTGGCCAAATTTATCGTCAGAGGTTTCATTTTTGAGACATGGCGGGTAGGCGCTCATAAAATGCCGGGCCAACTACTCGTGGGTTTTGGTCGAGCAGCGCAAGTCGACGTCGCACGGGCAGCAGTCGCCCCGTCTGATTCTGCCAGGCATATTTGCTCGTTTAAATTAATTAATATTTTCACGTGTGAACATTATAACCTCATATACGTAAAGTGAGTAGTGGGTCAATAAGTTGTACTTTTTAAATATTTCTCTGCACGAGTGCCTCGGTTTCACTCCCGCCAATATTCGTACTGCTTGTTTTTTATAGATAAATGGTACGGAACCCTTCGTGCGCGAGTCTGACTCGCACTTGACCTTTTTTTAGAATATGGCTTGCCTGATGGTAACCAGACTATACTTTACCGTTCCTATGGACGGTTTCGAATGCAGAACAATCACGTTATTCCGTTCAATCTTTTTTGTAGTGGCGAAATAATATTCTCAAATTAACTACATATTTATTTAGTGAAAAAGTAACTCGTGTATTTTCTGTTTGACCTAAATTTTCGGAACAAATCCGGATTCCATCCGGGTCATTGAGGTTGAATTTTTGGTTATCAAAACATGCTCCCTTGTTAAAGTTCATGCTTATGTGAAATATATAGCTACAAAGCTGTGCGATGCGGAAACGTATTACCATACGTGCATATATATAATCAAGACATGTTACACATGTGTAGCGAGTAGAAACGGCGCAACTAAGAAATATTTTCCTTTTCTCGCTGATTTACCCGTTTCGCTCAATTGTGCCGTACAAGTATGTAGGCATAGATCAAGCATTTCCATTTTCTAGTTTATTGACAAACCTCTCTAGCTTTAGTGACTTTTATAACAAGCTTTAACCAAACCAGTTGTTTTCGTTAGCAGTTTTTCTGAAAAATATGAGGCAAAATAGATGAATAAAATGGCCAAGTTTTATTTTTCCCCCTAATGTCCTGAACGCGTCGCGACAGCGACATCAGCCTTAGCGCTTAGTGTTTAGCTTTTCTAGGGTCCCTGTTGCCTGATATTGATAAATAAATAAATATATCCAAGCAAAAAGCAAGCCACACAAAATATGAGCAAAAATTCCATTTAAATACGTGTATGAAACATTTAGCTGGGACATGACTGGGTGATGCGTAATACTAATAATGCAACACCGAACACAAAGCTAACAACCAAACACGATGTATGCCGGCAGATATGTTTTAGAAAAGTTCCGCTGTCCACGTAACGAAATTGTCTGTTTTCGAAATGATGAACCGAATCGCTAACGATGCAACTCAGGCTAGTCAACGACAGACATCATTATATGTATCGCTTGCCGCTCGGACTGTACTGAAATTGGGTACCTATTGCAGAATCACTAATAACTTTTTCACAATGCATCGGGCACACATGTATAACAGCTGAGTTCATAAATATATAAGCAAACCAATACACGCACATGCACATCATGATGTCTTTTTCCCGTAAGGGGGAGAGAGAGCACGGATTTCCTTTTGCTACGATCGATACTTCTTTCGCTTCGTCGTCAAAATACAAATAGAGGTTCAAAAACATTTGAATAAATATACGAGTCTGCCGTTCATTACCAGTTATGGCAGTATCAAAACAGACACAGACATGGGTTCGCTTGTAACGATGCTTTTGGTAATCATTGTTAATCATACATTATAGTCCAGCGTTATTTCAAAAATATTAATAAACCCTTCAAAGGCCCTAACTACAACTGAAATTGTACGGTTCACTTAATCATGTGTAATATTTATATTACGATCCAAATCCACAAGATAGGTTGATGCTGAAAATTTAATTAATGGATTCTATATACTCGTACTACCTACTATTGGTTTTTGAAACATATTCACAGAACGGAGACGCGTGACATTATCAGGAATTATTAGTTTGTTAGGCAACATATTTCCGAGTTCAATCTCTGTATTGTGCAGCTTTATGTAAGTTGTAACACCTATTAGTATTTTAATATATGTTGAGATTTTTATCAAACATTGGAGAGATTATTATGAGAAACCTTTTTTTACTGCTGTAACCATGCAGTAGGTTGCTTCTATATGGACAACTGAAACCATTCTCCAAACTTCGTTATCGGTATAGGTACCGTCTCTTTGAAAGAAGTAGGGTCAAGGCACCAAAAGATTAGAGATTGAAGTGACTACACCAACTATCATTTTTTTTCTGACACTTGTAACATAGTTTGTTCTAATTTTTTTTCTATACCTACGATATTGTCAACATTGAATTTGATTATTTTCACAATACAGTATTTTTCTAAAAATGGTTTTAAGGCAGAATTTGCAGAAAATGAATAGTGTGCCCTAATTCTGAATAATTTGACACCAATAGTTGAACCAACATGTACAGCTACATAATGTTAGTTCAGGTTTTGGACCCTGTTATCTATAAAATGAACGAAACCAATCAAAAACAGGTTCACTTATTGGAATAGAAGCCAAAAAGTGAACTAGTTAATTTATTAGTTCATTATTTGGACACAGATTATTTTGTTGAACAATCCAGGAGAGAGGCCTTCGTCCAGCAGTGGAACTCCCTATGAGGATAATTAAAATAATCTTAAAAAAACGTGGGGCATTTCATAGACGCCAAAAGTTGAACCAGTTAATTTTATTGGTTAATGTTCTCGATACAGGTTTTTTTGTTGAACATTGGTGGTTTTCATAGTAGAACAAACTCCAAAATAATCATGTCGGGATTCAAAAGCTATGTTCAACTTGTGGTCGAAAAATCAACGGCAAAGAAACGAATAATGTAATATCATAATTATATTTATCTTACAATAAGAATTTACATCAGCATTTGAAAATCCTATACCTTCCCCGAATGTTGAATGCCGTTCAGGCTTAGATGCATAAAATTTGAACTATAACTTGAGCAGCAAATATCGTTAATATCTCCAAAAAATATACTATTCCTAATATAGAAAATATAAATGGATTCATCAAGAATTTATATCACGCAAAACTATGCAAGTACAGGTATTATTCAATTTTATACTTCATTTAGAGCTTTAACTTGGAAGTGCGAATTTTAAGTAGATATCCACAAATTGCGTTTTTGGTGCGAAGCTTAGACGCAACGACCGCTCACTCCCGCGTACATGGCGTAATGCCTTGGAAGTATAAATTTCTACCTCGGCAAAGAAATGCCGCTTTAGGAAAAAAATACCTAGACCACGTAAAATATGTCACGATTTTTTATAACGATATTTCGATCAAATAAATGTTCTACTTTCGGGGGCTGTTCTGTTCATCTTTTGGTGCCTTGACTTATTTTTATACTAGCTTTTGCCCGCGACTTCGTTCGCGTGAACTTCTACTGGCTATTCCTTGCCCTTGGTAGATAAATGCCGGTTAGGTTATAAACTACGTAGCTTTGAGTGACTCACACTCCAACGTTTTACGTCTTAAAGTTACAACCTTACAAAGTCTCTAATTTATATAGGTAACTATATTAGCAAGTGAAATGGGCCCTCTTGTCCATGAAAGGAAGCATGTGTGGCGGATAATGAAACAAAATGGGTATGATTTATCAATACCTATATATAGGTACGTATGTATGTATGTTGGTAATAGGTACTGGCTAAGTAAGTCAGACGTTAAATACATATTTCATTCCAGGCCGGAGAACGCCGGCCGTCGACTCGATCCCATATAGCATTTATGCGTATGAATTATTTTTGATGTTTTCTTATACTATGTAACAAAACACTAATGACTGCTAAGAAACTACCTCATCACATCCATGTAGCATAGTGGTATCACGGTTTGATGTTGCGTACGTCTACACATACGTTCTTGTTCGATGACGTTACCCTGTTCCCTACTTTCCGAGCCTTAGTACTGACATGCTCGATGTAGCGACTACAGGGGAAGACATATTATACTTGAATAGAACAAAAATTTTGATGTTGTTCGAAATGCAAAGTGTTAGGAGTCCTACATTATAACCCAAGATTATTAATGTCCTACAACAGTATGACACGCTCTACTTGCAGTGAAAACCTCTACGCATTATCCCTCGGTATGAAAATTAATTGAACACTTCTAGTCTTACTAAGAAAATGTTTTTTATAGGTACTTTTAGTTTACTAAGACAAACATGTTTACAAAAATTGTAAGCACTTTATCAAAATATCTGTAAGAAATTCTACCTTTATCGTAGGTATTTTTCTAGTCAAAGTTCTACCTCCAAAACGTACAATCGAACCTGTGACATCCTGACATACGCAGCCAATCGCTTTAACTAAGCTGTCTGAACAATCAGTAATCACACTCGGTTATCAAGTCCTTCAACCAGTTCTCTCTTACAAAGCCTAGGGAGGCTTACGCAGAGTGACATCTACCAAAAGGACTCGCGCTTCCTTAACTTCAATTTATAATTTCCGTTAACAGATGTTACTGCTTAAAACAGTAGTAATATTATTAAGTATCCACGCACACATTATCATATTGCAATTACATTTAAAAAAAAAAATTGAAAGACTGCCTAAAGTTACTTTTCTCCTTCTAAGTAGCCACTTTCTACAATTTCAAGCTAGGACGATTGACTTTTATTTTCTTTTCTAAGAACCAAAAATTTGAAATCCCTCCATATCTCCCATGTACCTCATAATTCCAAGAAATTCGAAACAAAGCCTGATAAAACCGGCGGACAGCTGAAGACCGAATTTAGGTGGACGCTGGACGACCATACGACAAAACCTCTTCATATACCTACTACTTGTACCTCCCAGTGATTTGATTGTTTATAACTAATCAGCTAGATAATCACTGTTTTCATGTTACCTACATAAAATTCGTATTTTGGATAAATTGACCTATAGTAAACAAAAAGATTTGTAACAGTTTCTATGGACCCAAAATTACGTCCACCGCACGATCGCGACAACTTGGACACATATAATCCCTATTCGTCCCGATACCACTGCATACCGGATAGAGTCAGTCTTATCCAGGTCGGGCTTAGCTGAGTTCCTTGCTGGACTCTTCTCAGCTAGGCTAGGTTTAGTGAACCAGCGACAGAACTCCCAGTAGTCTGTTTCCAACCACACCTCACATTTGGTTGAAGCCGCTCAACCAATCTCACTGGAGCGCACACTCTTAGAGTATTCCAGTTGCAGTGTTTAAACCGCCCGTGTGATCGTGTTGGAGGTTTCTCCTGGATTTTCCCCAGGCCACTCTCCAATCAAACGCGCACTCCTATCGCTTTATTGGGCCCGGCCTATAAAGCCAGTCAGGTTCAAGAATAGAGTGGAGTGGAAATTCTATAATTTTTATCTATTATGTTTCGATTATGCATGTATGTAATTAATAAAACTTCAGGTATTGAAATGCGGTAAACATTCACATTCACATGAGTCGCTTTGGTTTTGAGATAATTAAGCTCTGAGTCACAAATATTCGAAATCTTTCATAATAATAGCTCATCATAATCAATTGGTAGCGACATTACTTATTTTATAACTTCGATAGTAAAAATAAAAACTTTAGATGAAAATACCTACTTTATCTTAGCAACTATAAGACTCAAATTATTGAATTGTGAAAGTAGTAAATAATCCACATTAACTTCGATTCGACTTTAACGAATGGCACGTCTCTGACACGCCAATCGTCAAATATCGTAAATTTACAACTGTCTAGACTCGCCTCACGATACGTCCTTATTGTATCTTGACCCTACGATTCGTGACAACTATGTGCATATTCGGAGCTCAGACTTACACTGGTTTATCTGAGACAAATTTTCGTAAGTCAGCGGGTATTGTAAATATTTTACATGATTCTGGATATCTATGAAATTCAACTTCCACCCCCGAATTTATCTATTTGAGGGATGATGAAGGGATAAAAAGTAACCTTATATGTTAATCCAGGCTATAGACTCGTTGTGTACCTACCAAGTTTCATCATAATCCGGTCAGCCGTTTTGCGTGATAGAGTAACAAATATATAAACATCTAAACATCCGAACCTTCACATTTATAATATTAGTCGGAATAGTGAGAATTTGTGGTATTTTGTAGGCCCTCAGATCACACCGTTATCACACTCGACCACTCTAACAACGAAGATATATCAGATATAGGTAGACGAAGTTCAAGGCACTGGTTTGACAATGTTGATAACGACTGACTAACTTAATTAAATCTCTCATTTCAAACAGTTACAATGGGTTGAGGGAGTTTTGGTTATTTGTCGTTAGTTCTCTAAGCACTTTTTTACCCTCCGTTTTTTCACATATTATTTGTTTATTGTACAATTTTAGAATGGGATTCTTTTTATTTTGCTTCCAATTATATGCTTACCAATTTTCAAGCCTTTAAGTCATTAATTGAAGCACTTGTCATACAAAGTTCAACCCCTCTTTTCACCCCCTTCCATCCCCAATCTGTATGATTTTTATAGCCCATAACCTGGCCGAAGATCAATTAAACTTATTAGTGAAGGTTGTATTGAAATCTATTGGCTGGTTTTCGCGTGATGGTGAGACAAATAAACAGACAGACAAACAGACACAAATTCTAAAAATTGTTGAAATGTGTTCTGTTATCGATTCTAAGACCCCTCCATCGATTTTTTTGCTAATATCTTCAATGTACAGATTTTCGAACCTCTACAGCTTTATTATATGTATAGATTGTGCTATTGATTCGATTATATATTTTATCTACACCTTGCTCTCCGCTATCATTTTCATCTATGGTTACTTAGGTTGTCTCGCTCCCGATTATAGTTAATACTAGGATTAATGATTCAACAGTCATATTAGATACTAGCTTTTTCCCGCGGCTCGGCCCGCATGCTAAAAGTAATTTTTAACCGTCTACAAAAAAGGAGGTTCTCAGTTTGACCCGTATGTTTGTATGTACGTATGTAGGTATGTATGTATGTGTTGGTTTATATTCACAATATTATACAAAAATTAATAATACGTTCTTTGTTCGATTCTCCTTAAAATAATCTTTTATTTATCGTCCACGGCGCTAATCTCGCAATAGTATGGATGTCATTTTCGTAATACCCGAGACCCATATCGATTTTTAATAATAAATATATGTCCGTCATCTTGGATTTGAAAATGCATGTCATTTTCATAATCGGCGCCCCAAAAAGCTAGCAGGCAACCATCGTGTAGCACCTTAATTTATACTTATTATGAATGCAGGAAGTTTTCCGATATTTAGACATTTGAACCCCATCGCACCTAAAGAGGGGAGATGGTATTTCAAGTTCGCCACGTTGTATTTTAAAATCGTTGTTGTTTTTATAATCAGCGACCCGATAAACCATTGAAATAATACGCATGTTGATTTTCAGACTTTGTCACCATATTTCCCCCTTTTAGGGGTTGAATTATCAAAAAACCTGGAACACTTATATTTATCGTTAGGAGTACTGTGAAGTTTCGAATAAAAGTCTAACTAATTTTGTTTCCCCATACAAACTTTGAACCCCCATTTCACCCCTTTAGGGGGTGAATTTAGAAAAATACTTTCTTAGTGCACCAGTGATATGTCAGTCAGTCAGTCAGTCAGTTTCTACTTCTATATAATTCGATATTTTAATTTAACAACGCCATGCTTACGAGTATATATGGTATCTGTTAGTTAAAATGTCTGGAAATCTTCTATTGGTATATATGACGGCGCGCTGCCGAATTAGTGCTCGCTATATTTGATTTAAATAAGTGTTTGATTATTTGTGTTATTTAGCACTTTGTTTTGATTGTTAAACTTTAAATGATTAATGTTGGATGACAGTTGTAATGTTGACAGTTATAAAAATAATGAAGGTGGCATAGAAATAATGTTAACATTGATAAATTTGTTGAGGGTAGTGTAAAATAAGAGCGGGCAACCCCGAATAGGGTAGCAGGCGCCGCCAACCGGGGACAGCCGGTCATTCCTTTGACAGCCGCGCTCGGTGGTGCACGTGTGCTAACCTATTGGCTCTCAATCCATTTGTATCTTAGCAATCACATAATATTTTGATTTGAAGTGTGTTCAAATAAAACCAGTGGCTATCATACGTTACAAAAGTACTTTTATTTCCGTGTTTACGCCATCTCCACGTCCTGATGGGTGATAATGGCGATGACCGTCCCGCCAAGCCTCCTGATGAGTCGTTATATATATTATAAATGTTTATCATAGCAAATATTCCAAATTAATCACTTCATCCGTGGTCTCACCGCGTCGCTTGAATAGATTAACTAAACGACCCACCAGGCAACAGCCCGCCGTAATGCGCACGTGCTTACAAGTTGCTAAACTTGAAAATTACACTAATTCCACATGAATATCGATGACTGGATTATTGAATTATTCATAAAGACTACATATAGAGATGGGCCCACTATGGATTCAGCATACTAGCCGACTAATCGGAGCTGGGCTGGCCGATTAGTCGACCGACTAGTCGACAACGCCGATCGTGGGTTCCGGCTATTTCGGGTGCAATCGGGAACATTTACTTCGGTCCGCTGGTCACGCCACTCGTTATGCGTTCATGTTTTGAGTTAAAATTATCTATATGTTATTTATTAGTCTATGATGAACATAATAAGTTTCTATTTTTAAGATGATTATTGGTTGTATTTAAGAACAATACTTAAAATATGAAACTTGAAGTACTTATTAGTACTTTTTACATTATTTTGCAGTTATATTAAAATGTAATAGACGGGTCACTTACGTCTTTAAGGTCGAGTATAGCTCGACTTGTTTCGGACCAATACGTGGCCGTGGTAAGGACTTAACTCCTTTAGACTATGTGGCTGACTATATATTTGTATATGTTTAAGTACGTATATTTTTATACTGTATTTATGTATGTTTATTTATCCTTAATTAAATGTTATTGTTGTAATTATTAGTAGGCTTCATATGTATTAACTCTGCACCACCTGCTATGAATCGTTCTGTTTAGATTTCCGCTACCCTAAGGTTGTCTGGAAGAAATCGCTCTTTAGCGATAAGACCGCCTGTTGTTTGCCTCTTCTCATTGTGTTTTTTGTACTGTACTGTATCCTTTGATTGAGGTGTGCAATAAAGAGTATTTGTATTGTATTGTATTGTGGCCCTTAAAGGCGTGAGTGAGGCGTTTATTATATTTAATACTAGCTTTTACCCGCGGCTTCGCCCGCGTAATAAAAGTAATTTTTAACCGTCTACAAAAAAGGAGGTTCTCAGTTTGATCCGTATGTTTGTATGTATGTATGTAGATACGTATGGATGTCATTTCCGTAATCGGCACCCTGTGGAACGATAAAGACGACACCTATATATTTTTTTAAGATAAATTAATTTCCGCCATCTTGGATTTGAAAATGGATGTCATTTTCATAGTTGGCACCCCGAGGAACCTCGAAGATTACAACCATATCAATTTATAAGACAAATAAATGACCGCCATCTTGGATTTGAAAATGCATGTCATTTTCGTAATCCGCACCCCGAGGAACCTCGGAGATGACACCCATATCGATTTTTAGGAAAAAAAATGACCGTATATCCATTATATAACGTCATCATATTTGAAAATGGTTGTCATTTTCGTAATCGGCACCTCGAGGAACAACAAAAATGACAACCATATCGATTTTTAAGACAAAGAAATGTCCGCCATCTTGGATTTGAAAATGCATGCCATTTTCGTAATCGGCACCCCGAAGAACCTCGAATATGACACCCATGTTACTGCTCCCCGCACAAACTTCAAACCCCTTTTCCACCCCTTTAGAGGAGCAATTCCGAAAAACGCTGAAACGTGTTTTGTTGTATTTAAACAGAGTCCATATACGAAGTTTTACATCTCTCACTTCAAAAAAGATTTGCTCCCCGTACAAACTTTGAACCCCCTTTTCATCCCTTTAGGGGATCAATTTAGAAAAACGCTGAAATACGCCATTAATGTATTTAAACAGAGAGTCTTTATACAAAGTTTCAACGTTTTTTCCCGCGGCTTCGCCCGCGTACTAAGAGTAGTTTTTAACCGTCTACAAAAAAGGAGGTTCTCAGTTTGACCTGCATGCAGATATGTACTGGATGTCATTTTCGTAATCGGCACCCCGAGGAGCCACAAAGACGAAACCCATATCGATTTTTAAGAAAAATAAATGTCCGCCATCTTATATTTGAAAATGGATGTCATTTTTGTAATTTGCACCCCGAGGAACCTCGAAGATGACACCCATATTGATTTTTTAGAAAAATAAATGTCCGCCATCTTTAATTTGAAAATGAATGTCATTTTCGTAATCGGCACCCAGAGGAACCTCGAAAATGACACCCATATTGATTTTTAAGAAAAATAAATGTCCGCCATCTTTAATTTGAAAATGAATGTCATTTTCGTAATCGGCACCCAGAGGAACCTCGAAGATGACACCCATGTTGATTTTTTAGAAAAATAAATGTCCGCCATCTTTAAATTGAAAATGAATGTCATTTTCGTAATCGGCACCCAGAGGAACCTCGAAAATGACACCTATATTGATTTTTAAGAAAAATAAATGTCCGCTATCTTGGATTTGAAAATGGGTGTCATTTTTGTAATTTGCACCCCGAGGAACCTCGAAGATGACACCCATATTGATTTTTAAGAAAAATAAATGTCCGCCATCTTTAATTTGAAAATGAATGTCATTTTCGTAATCGGCACCCCGAGGAATCCCGAAAACGACACCCATATCGATTTTTAAGAAAAGGAAAAATTTGCTCCCCGCTCAAACTTGGAACCCTCTTTTCACCCCTTAAAGGGAGCAATTCCGAAAAACGCTGAAACATGTT
The DNA here is from genome assembly GCA_963556455.1 of Epiblema foenella. Taxonomy (NCBI): domain Eukaryota; kingdom Metazoa; phylum Arthropoda; class Insecta; order Lepidoptera; family Tortricidae; genus Epiblema; species Epiblema foenella. Next base: position 6,939,300 of record OY747099.1, on the reverse strand, counting down.
TTGTTGTATTTAAACAAAGAGTCTTTATACGAAGTTTTAAATCTCTCACTTCAAAAAAGATTTGCTCTCCGTACAAACTTGGAACCCCCTTTTGAACCCTTTAGGGGAGCAATTTCAAAAAATGCTTAAATATGTTTTGTTGTATTTAAACATAGAGTCTATGTACGAAGTTTTAAATCTCTCACTTCAAAAAAGATTTGCTCTCCGTACAAATTTTGAACCCCCTTTTCACCCCTTTAGTGGAGCAATTTAGAAAAACGCTGAAATACGCCATTAATATATTTAAACACAGACTCTATGTACAAAGTTTCACGTCTCTCACTTAAATAAATACGGTTTTTCATACAAACTTTGGACCCCCGTTTCACCCCTTTAGGGGGTGAATTTTGAAAAATCCTTTCTTAGTGCACCCCTGGACCTTATAAGGAACCTACGTGCCAAATTTGGAATCTCTAGAACCAGCGGTTTGGGCTGTGCGTTGATAGATCAGTCAGTCAGTCAGTCAGTCAGTCAGTCAGTCAGTCAGTCAGTCAGTCAGTTTCTTCTTTTATATATTTAGATGACTGAAACTCATGGGAGTTTCATATTTAAAATATTTTGCAGTTAGACACTAACCCCCTTATTCATAAAACTTAACAAACCTCTGCTAACTAAAATGTCTGTTGTCACTGTCTCGCAAGCACGTGTGTGAAAGTGACAGATAAGGACAAACAAACTTTAGCGGCTAGTTAACTAATATAGGTTTGATTGACGTGTATGAATACGGGGGTAAGTGCCAAATAGTCGCTCTTTTGCCGACTATTCGCCGACTATAAATGTGGCCCGGTAATCGACTTTCCCGACAAGTTGGGACATCTCTAATAAAAACCCTTCGTTTGTATTCAGATCGAATATAAGCCGGAGTAACGGACACGTTACAAATCCTGAGCGGGCCAAGCCAGATCCTATTTACATTGATTCATTTCGGTAGTCGACATACACCGTGACGATTGACAAACTGATGTTCTATCCTTATCAGCTATTTTTACGAGCTTTTGTTTAACTTGCACTGTTCGTATGTGATTAGTATATATAAGTATGTAACATTTCTTCATAATTTGCAATCCTTTTTAGGGTTCCGTAGTAAACAAGGAACCCTTATAGTTTCGCCATGTCCGTCCGTCCATCCCCCGCTTTTCTCAGTAACCGTTAGTACTAGAAAGCTGTAATTTGGCATGAGTACCTAAACATATTTTCTTTTCTTTCAAAAATATTAGGTTTCTAAAAGCATTTTTTGATTCAAGAGTCGGTTGGCGTGATATTAAGCTTTGAAGTGATAATTTTTACTATAGTCAAGTGCCCAAGCCAGCTAAACGGTGGCTACCAGGCATGTGAAAAAAAATCATGGTAGTAGTATATACGATGAATTTAAAAGCAAACTATCACAGCTAAGTAGACATTATCGTAAAAGGCAAAAATATGTATACAACACAATATCTCAAAAAAGTACATCATCAGTACTAAGATCAGTAAAACCCTTCTACGGGTCCGTAATTCCGCATATGATCGGTGACGTGATGGACGGGCAACTACGGAACCCTACACGGTGCGTGGCCCGACACGTACTTGGCCGGTTTTTTTCCAAACACTTGCCGATTCCGATCGAGCTGAAATTTGGCATACTTATGTAATTTCGGTGACAATGCAATATCATGGTACCACCGAGCTAATCTGATGATGGAGACAGAAGGTGGTCATAGGAACTCCTAAGCTACCTACACAAGATAAACCCGTCGTATTTGGGCTCATTGGAACCGTCTCCACGAGTAGTTGATGACTGTGAAAAAGTACAGTCGGCAATAAAAGCTTGTACCAAAAATTTTTTTTTCACGGAAACTTATTATATCACGATATTCTTAGGGTAAGTAAGTATTCACCAGAGATGTTTCATATACTTAACACTTCTCTTGCTTGATTGCTAATAGGTGTCTGTTCATCATATCAACCGAAAGACGTTTATGAGGTGCTGTTGAACGTAGAGAATAGTTGTCTGTAGAAACAACTTTACCTATAGAGCTGTAATCACGACCTTCTTTTTATTACGATATAGTGGGTAACAAGGTCGGACGGCATGTTTATTGTTTACACTAACTAACAATCCATTTAGAAAAAAGTAATTAATAAAGGCTATCATGGGGGCGGTGTTAGTGAGTAATGGCTTGGTACCATGACACAACTATGCGGTAAAAGCATAATACATGCCCTTCCTAGCTATGTGAACAGTATGTTTGGACACACTTGACGTTTCAATTGTTAGTCATGTAGTAGGTTATAGTCATGCACTTAGAAATAATGTGGTCTCGCTTGAGTATGATTGAAGTACCGACGCACCTTTGAAGGGATGCCCAGCTTCTTGGCAGCTAACTGAGCCCTAGATTCGATGTAAGAGCCAAAGTTGAGAGTTGAAGACAATTTTACGCGGGGAAGCTAGAGGTGGGCGGTAATCGGCACGGTTACATCTCGGAAAGTTGGGGTCAGATCGAATGGCTCTTTTTGCGGAGAATAGACACGCCTGGGTTTTTGCGACTTTGAATCTAACCAGATTACAATACAAGGATGGAGGCAATCTCGGATCTCAGTTTAGATACTTTGCGGTTGTGCTTGAGCGTCATCAAACACAAAAGTTTTTATAAGAATATGTCTACGGTAACTGACACATTGGAAACATAATCAGAAATGTATAACAACTTCCCTAATTTAATTGAAATTAAATAAAACGTTCATTTTGGAAAATTATACTTTGCACATCGCAATCTGTGACTCATTAGGTTTGACTCGCGCGGAACTGAACAAAAAATCGATTGCAATTAAATACGTTAAGACAAATATAGCCCCTGATAAGCACGTTCCCTGTAATAATTACTTATTCCACAATTAATTGTAAAATATATATGTAAAATAATATTTATAATAATATCCTTGATATTTTGCTTAAAATACTGTCTTCAAAATTTACATAGAACAAAATTTCCTCGGTCTTAAATTACATATTTAACAAGATAATTTTAGTGCAGCCCGTAGCAGATCCTGGCCGCAATTTTCAGGCGCAATCTCTTCCGAGCGTGTTCCGAAAATATATTCAACGATGGAAATATTCTATAAAAATCCAACGACGCCCACAAAGTCACGATTATCAAGAAAACTTAATCCTGAAAATGTGTGGCAATCTAGGGTTGTTCCCCAGTTCAGAACAAAATTATTATCAGCTGCCTATTTTAGTTGCACGGGCAATTTGACTAATTTTAATTATATTGATAGTCTGACAATAAATATCCTACCCTGGCACCTGGTGCACGTACTTGAATTTTGTGGCAAAACAAAATGTTATCGTGTGGTCAAATGTTAAATTGATACTAAAATTTATCTACTAGACAAATAAGTTCCGTTATTAGATGTACAGAAAAAGCCGTCAGGAATATTAGAATACTCCTGTCACATTTGAATGCCGAACTTTCCCGTATTTGAAGAAGGTTTTCTCAGTCATTATTATTCCCTTTGAACCGTGGAAAAAATGTTTTCACTGTACTTATAATATTAGAATTACTGAGACATAAAACTAAAACGATATCCTAGGGATGTCCTCTCCTACGATTAAAATAAGTCGAATGACGGCCCTGTAGTCAAGGACACCTAGCCCCGGCCCGCCCAAACCACGTTCGTGACAGTATCCTTATCTAGTTTAAGTACATACAGAATGGGCCAATGCTGCGTGCTCGTTACAATATTAACTAAGTACTTTATTTTCAAGTTATTATTACCTATAAAACATCATAAAAACCTACCTACCTATCTACCCTACCTACCTACCTATAATAGTAGATTGTATGACAAGGGTCTAAAATGAGCCATATTACCCCTCGAACTATTATATAATAGTTCGAGGGGTAATATGGCTTTTAGACCAGAGTTATACACTCTACTTTTCACTTCGATTGCGAGAAAATAAATAAACAAAGGTTAACCCACCCAAAATTAACAATAAATTACACGGCGAAGATATATACTTTTGCAGCATGATTTTTTTTCTATACTCCTTTGACACACAAAACATAGACACTGCGGTTCGCGCGCAACATTCACGCGCGAAAAAAGCTAACTGACCTTCCATTGAGCGCTTCAAAGTGTTGCTCGAACGATTTAACCACTTTTTTAATTATTGTGAAATAGGGACTACTACAAACTTAATCTTTAGACTCTTTAGAAAAATTAATTATGTTTCCAGATTGGTCGATTTTAGTAAAGCTGTATTCTGGTTGGTTAATACCCAATACCAAATATTTTTTAAGAGTTAAATTAGTGTTCTGTGATTGGTGGATTTAATAGGTGAAGTATTTTGATTGGTCAAATTCATATGTTTTTTAAATCATAAATATGTATTCATATTTTCCCTAGGGGTTAAATGTACTACTTTAGCCCCGCTTGACAAGTCTAATATGACTCACTTTTCGACCATGAGAAGTGAAAAATATTTGAATTTGATTTTAAATTTATCACGTAACGTGTGAAGTTTACGCTAGGTAGATCCAACTGTCATTTTTGATGTAGAAGATGACATTTATATGTCGAAAAATACGTTATAAAAACGCCCCTCAGGGCAATTTCGCAGTTTAAATGTACTTAATACAGTCATATTAGGTGTTGTGTTTTTAGGAATGAAAGACCTACCTAAGCTGGAAATTCTTATTCGCCTTCATTTTGGACCTCTATTAGTTGTCTTAAAAGTCTTATAAAATATGTCTGCGTCGCAATTAATTCAAGGTCAGACGTCAAAAATATCAGTTTCTCATGATTATATAGGTTTCTATAGCTACAATGATTTCAACATCTTCTATATTTATATACAACGCGCCTATACAGTGAACAAAATAAGATTTATGTGACAAATGTATATTTTCGACTTCAACGTTGTGCTTGAATTGACAATATTTCATATTTTCAACTACTTAATTTTATGAACTAGTTAGAAAATAGGTAAAATTTTAAGGAACCCGTGTTTTTTGTTTTTCACGAAAACTGCATTTTTCATACAAAAAAAGCATTTTGAAAAATTGGTCATTCCAAAAGGGCGTAAGTAAAAAATGACGTCATATGCACAACAAGAATCCCACCAAGAATCCAGATCCGCAATTAAAAAAAAAACGATATCTGACAATAATTGACACTGCCCGTAGTGACATTTGAGACTTGCTAATCTTGTTATAGTTGTTTTTTTCGTTAGCGGTTTGAAAATTTTAAATATTCGTGATAAAAACGTTTAAAATTACGGTATTAAGTAGTAAAAACTAATCCGATTCTAAAAACAAACGAAAACACGTTCTGAAATGCAATTTCTACTGGAGATGAAGATCATTGAATGTAAGTACTCTCTATTTTTATTTGCTTTAAATATCGATTTCGGCACACAACCACCACACAATAAATAACTTCACCTCAATAACACAAAGTATTGTAGATATATAACTGATTATTATGTATTGTTTCAGTGGGAAGAGCGTTTTGGGAGGCGATGAATGCGAAAACTAACCAATGCAAAACTCAAGCTCCGCTTTCTAATATTCAGGACATCTTTATGTGAAACATCGATCTTCTCAATGGAGAATTGATACTTGACACTTCCTAGGAAGCAAAAACTGACCTATATGTATGTCAAGGTGTGTAGTGCTCATCCGACGTGACACTTACACATACTTTAGATGATGCTGCACTTGTGGCCTGTGGTTTGATAAATCTACAATCACCGATAATAAAGAGTATATAACATTGCTTATTGTTTCACTTGACTAACTGGCTAAGTGCATGACCTTTTATGACTTGGGGCAGATGATAATATATACTTGCCAATGGGCCTCCCTGTGGCTTTAACAGATCTGTACTCGAATCTGTTACACTCCATATTATTATTATTAAATGTAATAATATAAAATTGTACACAATGCTGATTTCGTGAGGAGTTTTACAAATTGGGGTGAAGAGGAGGGAGGAGTACAATTGTAATAAAACCAGTCATTAAAAATGTTACTATTTCTTCTCTTTATTTCTTTGTGCCCTTACAAAAAACAATCCTAAATATTTAGATTACATACTCGTACAAGCGAGACATGTGACATGAGTGATGACATTAATCGGATAGTCACATCATCTTCGTCAATATATGCACAATAGATTTTGTGCGAATGCTCTGTTCTGGAGTAATTCGGCATTGCACTATGCATTTTCCTGCGTCTCGTATGACTTCCACATACCCTACAGCATTGCCGGTATAGGATGTTCGTATTTGGGTCGGAAAATGCTTATCACTTGCCGATGTGTACTCCACTATCATCTAGCTATCCACATGGGGCAGATACGCGCTGTTAGCCTAAGAAAAACCTTTTGAAGTCTTCATTGGCCCAGTAAAGAAAAATCGGTGTCCGGTTCTAATATGCCAAGTGCGTAATTGTTGGAAGATATATCGGAGTCCAGTAGGACAGTGTTTTGTTACCCTTAAAAACGTGCGAATTAAGTAGTGACAAAATTAAAAGCGTCGTGAAAAGAACCGAAAATCCAATAAATAAGTTGTGACAGTTGACAAAACAAATCAACGTCAAAATATGAATGTCAGAAATTTGATAACCGGATACAACTAACTTTTTTATCGTATCACAGGTCTCTCTCTATAGTGCACATAAAGTGACGTCACCTTCCGGTTTACACTTTTTCGCGATTTTTTCCAAAATTAATGGCGAAAAAAATCCGAAAATATTTTTTTTGTGTACTTAACATCTTTCTACCGAAATGGTTTTCGAATTAAGACTTTTGAAAATTATAAAATATTGTCAATTGTGTGCATGTTATTATCTCATGGGCGACAGAAGTTATTTTACATATTCCGGGCGCACCCAATTTTATGGATCCTGCAACCGCTGAGCATTAAATTTCTCGCCTAAAGAACAGACTCCAATACTTAATTAATGTAAACATAAAAAGATAAAGAACGGCCAAATTGGAATAAACCTGCGTTATAATTAACGCTTTAATTAAAAATCAACATTCAAAGGAATTTTTAGCCCTGAACGTTCTCCTAATGTAGAATTAATTTTCTTAGTAGGTAATGTTTCTTTTGTAATGCTATATTTACGAGAGGTGTGCAATAAAGCTTATTAGATATAATGAACTACCACTGTGGACTGATGACTTGGTCAAGGCAGCGGGGAGTCGCTGGATGCGGGTGGCTCGCGACCGTGTGCTGTGGCGCTCCTTGGGGGAGGCCTATATCCAGCATTGGATGTCTTCCGGCTGAATGATGATGATGATGATGATGAACTACCACTAACATACTGCTCTCAAAAGGTTCTATTAAACATCCGATTTTTTTGGGTTTCTTAGTCAGTCTGACAGTTAAGATTATTCAGTATGACCTACATGTTAAGACCCTAAAAATCTGCCGCCAGTGCCAGTTTGTATCACAGTGGTAAAAAGCTCTTCAATGGATTAGGTACCTACCTACCAAATTCAGATTTTTATTCTATTTTGTATACATGAATCATACCCCAACTATAACAGTTACCCACAGTAATTGCTTAGGGGTAAGATCGATCCTTTGGGAATGATCGTTCAAATAAATAATTGTACTGAAACTTACCTTCATGGTACACTGCTCATTATAGAAACTTTCTAACCAACCCGAAATATAGCCCCTAACATATGTAGGAACAACATCTAAGGTGTCGGTCAACAACCACAAACAGGGATATTAACTGTCACTTTAAGCTTCACAAAAGTGTCAGTTATAGATCAACCGTTTAACTGAGACGGTGATGTGTGACGCGAAAGAGACAAGAGGGGAGACGGCAAAGGGTACCGGGCGGCTATAGCGTGCGACGGAACCCTACCGCACTGCCGTACAAAATTTACTGAAAATCATGAATTTTTCATTTTTAAATTCTTCATGTGAAATCTATATTTAATCAACATTTTCCTTTTACTGCGCCGGAAACATAAAGAGAAAATATATTTCCTCAGCTCGTCCGTTTAGGATCCAGATCCACCAGCCGTGCATGTTGCTTACTGGTAACACGAATATCTGGCCCAACTACAGCTATTATACAAGCGAGTTAATTAGGAATTCTAAATTTTAAGCACAAAAACTAGTTTATTAAACTTACTTATTATAGTAATTTTGTGTAGAGTCCTCAAGACAGTCACTAATTAGTTTCAGTTTGCAGTTGGGCGCTCTCCAAGCCGTCGGCGTTCGGACATTAGGTTAGGGTGCGCCAGAGAGACTTTATCGTTTACGAGTATTAATATAATATCAAATCTAGGACACTGGATATAATTGTTACGCAATTTCGGTAAATAATAATAATTTTTCCCATGTTCGTTTGTTTTTTAAAAAATAGAACACATTCATTTCCTTGTGTCGGGACCAAATGGAGAAACTTGAAGTTCGTGCGGTTGTTAAATATCTTTGCTTGAAAAATGTTACTATAGAGCAGGTTAATTTAGATTAGCGGTTAAAAGAGCACCTCAGAGGCCAGAAATTTTAAGATGATGACGTCGTGATCGCCGCAGTACAGGACTTTTCAAGAGGTCAAGAAAGATTTTTTTAAAGGGAATTAAATTTTATAAAAAGGATATAATAAAATAAAAGATGACTAAACTGAAAAAAGTAAAATAAGTTAAAAGATTTTTCATTACTTATTGATCACCCCTCGTAGGTCCCCTTCTTCCAAATACGGAATACCCGTGGATAGAATACCCGTAGGTACAGTTGTGTCAAAGTTATAAATATTCGTGTTCTTTCATGACCTCACATCACAGCACACCGACAACACTGACTGACAACAGCACCATAATCGAGATTTGTTAATTTGTGATAGCAGTACATAATAATAGTAATAATAATGGTTGTGCCACGCTCTATTGGGATCGATCTGTCATCACGGACAGGACTATTGTAGCCAATAAACCTGATGTCGTGCTGACAGATCGATCGAAGCGCCAGGCAGTGCTCGTTGACATCACCATCCCCCATGACCAGAAGCTCGTGAAGGCCGAGAAGGACAAAATCAGCAAGTATCTAGACTTGGCACACGAGGTGACCGCCATGAGGGATGCTGATTCAACGATCATTCTCCCGATAGTCGTCTCTGCGAACGATCTAATAGCGAAGAGTCTCGACCAACACCTCAAGAGACTCGCTAGATTGCTGGGTCAAGGGTCAGATACAGAAGGCGGTACTCCTGGACACGGCGCGGATAGTCAGGAGGTTCCTCTCTCTGTCGCCCTAACCACCGGTAGCTAAGGCCCCGCCTCGCTGCCGGCGGCACCCTAGGTTAGGTTTTTATAATGATTTTATGTTTTGTAAATATTGTTTTATATTTTACTTTTTATATAATTATTATAAAGACCTAAAATAAATAAAGAGAATAATAATAATAAATTCTTTATTTCGGAGCCAGGACTCCATAGGTGTTAGTAACAACAGACAAAAATTAAAAATTATATTAAAATAAGTTAGTAAAATAAATACAAATTAAATACATCTACATTAAATGAAATACAATCAATGAATAGGTATTGAGCGCAACTCCTTTAACAAGTCCAACCCAATGCTTAAGCATTGGGCTGTGATACCTATTGGCAAACACATTTAGAATGCTGTCACATAACGTGCTTGCAGATGATCAAACGTGCCGGTGAACCAAGAGGGTCAGGTTTACCCGTCATAATCAGAAACCTGATGTATATATCTCTCATAATTTAACATTGTTTTGCAGACAAACGTCTCATCGAATTTGTTTCGCAGAATTTTCATTTCATAGAAAACATTTTTTTTACAAAGGGTAGGGCAGTTTAACTTTATTCTCACCTGCTTTTCTGGTAGAACCAATGGTTTCTACACAATGACCTTTTACTGTACCTAAAAAGTTCACGGTTTTTGAAAAAAAGTATATATAGTAAATGAAATTTCTACGAAACAATACATACATTCTATGAAACCTTTTGTGGATCAAAGAAAGGAAACACCCTATAGGTATATATATATATCTCATTCATTCAGATACTAATGTCCTCATTGGTCCGCTGGACCGTTCAACCGTCTGTGAGAGCTCTTAGTCGGATCGTTACAGCGGTACACCTACAGTTGTTCGGTCTACACTACCTTCGTGGCATTAGTAGTAATTATCAGGAAACCTCACGCCGTCTCAAGAGAATATTAAACTAATAAAAATATCTTCAGGCAGTCTATGAATATCAATAAAATATCACCGGTTCGAAAAAATAACACTGCCACGAGATGAAACGGCGTAAACAAACTCAGCGAGGTATCATTTTTCCAAAACAATATTGAATACATATAATATAAACTTACAGTGTCACAATACTACAAAATTACAATGCTCGTATAGAACGCTACGCTTGAGGGTTTTCATATACTATACTACGTATTGTATATGAAAACCCTCAAGGTTTTAAATAGTGGTTCATGTGTACATAACATCTTTCTCTATTACTACTATTCTTGAAAAAAAAAGAAAACGATGATACCACTTCAATTAACACTTCTCTTCACCCTCCCTTACGCTCATGTACATGTTTATGTTGCAAAGCCTACACAAATATACATAATATATTCATCTCATCTTGTTATCTACTCCAAAAGCAATGTAGAGACATTTGCATCTTCTATCCGGCCCTTAAATCGAATTTGTTATTAAATCCTACTTTAACCGGGGGAGAAATATGATGTCGAGACTAGAGACTCGTTTGTATTTATGATCCATAAAGTTACGAACTCGTCTTTAATTTTCAATACCAATGATATATATTAAAAAGGAATACTTTTTTGTTTTTAGGTAAGGCAGCTTGGCAAATTGTGTAACTTATAAGGTAAGAAAATTAAAAATAAAATAAATTTAAATTAAATTTTAAACTGTTTATTTCTAGAAAGTTAATTACATTTTATGTTAATTACTTAGCTAAATCTTTAGATTTTAAGATTGTGATGCTAAGCTTATATTTTATTTAAAATATGGTCTTCTTTCGTCTAGATTGAGCTATACAATATTGATCTTTTTATGATATTTTTAGTTTGCTTTGGATTGCCTTCTATTTTATTGATAACATGTATGGGGAAACCATTTAGTGTATGAGGTAGTGTATTAGAAATAAAGCATGTTATTTCATATTACTACTACATATACTACTAGCATTTTCCCGCGGCTTCGCCCGCGCATTAAGCGTAATTTTACCAGTGTACAAAAGGTGGTTCTCATTTTGACAAGTATGTTTGTATGTACCTACGTATGTATGGATGATATTTTGGTATACGGCTCCCCGAGGAGCCACGAAGAAATCGATTTTTAAGACATATAAATGTTCGCCATCTTGAGTTTGAGATGGATGTTATTTTCGTAATCGGCACTCCGAGGAACCTCGAAGATGACACCAATACCGATTTTAAAAAAAGTGAAGATTTCCTCCCCGTACATACTCGGAACTTGCTTTTCACCGCTTTAGGGGAGCAATTCCGAAAAACGCTGAATCATGTTTTGTTTTATGGAAACAGAAAATCTATATACGAAGAATTAAATCTCACTTAAAAAAAGATTTGCTCCCGGTGCAAAATTGGAACCCCCTTTTCACCCCTTTAGGGGAGCAATTTCGAAAAACGCTGATATACACCATTAATATATTTAAACAGAGATTCTATATACAAAGTTTCAAATCTCTCACTTCAATAAATACGTGTTTACAAACTTTCATCCCTTGTTTTACCCCTTAGGGGATGAATTTCGAAAAATCCTTCCTCATCCCTAGCCTACGTTTTAAATGTAATCGACTGTGCAAAAAACAACTCTCTAGCATAAGCAGTTTCGGCTGTGCGATGATGACTCAGTAAGTCAGGACTTCTTCTTTAATATGTATAGATTTATTATAAGCTCAGACGATTGGAATTATCTTGGAAAACTCAAGAAGAAGAAGTGTGAAGCTTCTCGCAGGCTGATTAAGTTCGACCGACATTCTGCCTCGGGACGTCTTCAAATTATTATTTAAAAGGCCAACAAATTGACGCATGAAGCAATCAATATTCAATATTCTGCAAAACAAATAAGGAGGATTTGTTTGATGTATGTACAGTCAAGGATTTTACTTTCCGGGCCACTTTGTACCTTGTCACAGTGAAAATCAATACGAAAGAGATCTTATTTTATTATCACTGTGAGAAGGTACGAAGTGGCCCAGAAATTAAATTTCTTGATCGTACAAACGTCCAGGTTACGAAGTCAAAGTTCAAATTCGTAAATCAATCAAGCCTTCACATGAAGAGTAAACACATAACGTGCAAATAAATTCATTCTGATTTGACATTGCAATTCGGGTGATTGGCTATACACGACGCTTCGCGGTTATCCATTAAGCCCGTTACCATCATATGAATAATCCATTAAATGTAATAGTATATTATGTAACTGGTGTATAAGAAGGGTATAAAAAAGCGAGTGGTGTGGGTTGCGATGTGAGCCTTGGCAAACATCACAAGTAAAGACACCACGATCCTTTTTATACCAGTTATACACCGTTGCATACAATATTTTTTCTACGACTCATTTCAAATAAAAAGTAAGTATTTTTCAGACTTTTCATGCGCAATGGCATGGCTTTCCTCAGTAATGCCATATAAACTTCTTCGAGGATTAAAAAAAATCAACGTACCTACACGTTTTCTTCATGAACACAAACAAAAACGTTTTATTTATGTTATCGAATCATTTATCGACTAGACTTGGCATCCGACCTAAACTGAATTCAAATCCGGATCGAATCTTAAGAGCGCTTTAATAAAATGTAGTGGGTCCACTAGCGCCACTCGTAAATAATTGTAATTATTTAAATTTAACGATATATAACTAAAAAAGGGGGCCGCTATGTACTGTAGTTTGTATTTAAGTACTTTTTAAATCCATCAAACTAGTTTTTACGTTGCTGGATTCGTCAATCTATGCGTCCAAAGTTAAAACGGCCGTTTTAATTTTGAGCTCATAGATTGACGAATCCAGCAACGTAAAAACTAGTTTGATGGATCCAAAAAGTACTTAAATACAAACTACAGTACATAGCGGCCCCCTTTTTTAGTTATATATCGTTAAATTTAAATAATTACAATTATTTACGAGTGGCGCTTGTGGACCCACTACATTTTATTAAAGCGCTCTTAACTGTTTCGTTTTCATAAATATGTCCGAAAATAGATAAAACTTGTTAAACAACACAAAAAATATGATTGTGTATTTTTATTAGTAAATAATATATTGTGCATTAATTAATACATAAAAATTATAGCAAAGTTGCGTTAAGTTGGCAGCACTGATTTTAATCATTAAAGTTTCACTTGAACGCACCAATGAATGACTACTAAACATAATATGTGTAATAGTCTGTGGCACCCAACTCTGCTTTAATTTGGGTAATAGACCAGGTAGACTTTTTACAAAATAAATAAAGTATGTTAGAAGAATGAATATATATTATAGTTCATAATTGCGTAAGTCGCGAAAAAAGTACAAGAGTAGAAAAATGAATATTTTTGTTTATTAGATCTTCATTTATTTTACTGCTAAGTACACCAATTAGCGAGGACGTTATATTAAGGACTAGGACGCACTGTAATAATGAACATTTGTCACATTTTACGGAATTTTTAACACTCCATTTCAGTCTTGTCAAAATGAGGATTTACGAATGTCATGCATTTCATGCTCGGATTACTGGTGTGCATCGAATTAACTAAACAATCAGCCACTCACTCCACAATACAGACTAATGTAACCCCCCTATAGTTGACACATTTAACCTAAAAATATAAAATTAAAGGAGGCATATACATTTACTTCGCCAAATTTGTGTATACAATTTGTTGGCGAGTAATGCGCTCTGTCGCTTACAGGTGATTCCCGATTATTGTTCCTTTACCTCTATTACTATAACATACTAGCGACCCGCCCGGCTTCACACGGGTGCAATGCTGATTCATGTATTATACATATAAACCTTCCTCTTGAATCACTCTATCTAATTAAAAAACTGTTGAAATCCGTTCCGTAGTTTTAAAGATCTAAGCATACATAGGGACAGACAGACATCGGAAAGCGACTTTGTTTTATACTATGTAGTGATGAAGATTGAAAGTGTACTTTTGGGTCAGTGTCGAAGACTGGAACAGTTACCTGATAGGTACTTAATAATTTCATGGTAGTTTTTTTTAGTTGTTGTGCTGGCTTATTTAAACTCTTAGTCCCTGAGGGTTCATCTGTTATTTACATTTCTAAAACAAACGTCCTCGTTCTAAAACGCTAGCGCAGCATGCGTCATCAAAATAGAATTCAGAATGTGTCTCAAATTTAGTATAATAACCAATGTAGTTTTAAATCGAATAAACTCCTGTGAGTCTCAGACATATCGAAATATAATAAACAGGCCACTCACGTCTTTAAGGTCGAATATCGCTCGTCATGTTTCGGACCAATTCGGGGTTCTTAGTCAATGCGCGCTCGCGCACGGCCCGCTCGGCTGCTCGATGTTGGCGGCGGCGGTAGCGAGGTAGGCGAGAACCTACCGTCACTTTCGTCACTTGTTCAATGTCGAGTTTCACACAACACTCATAACGTCACATGCTAAAGTCTCGTCCACACTCATCACAGACGTAGTATTCAAAACAGTTCTCTAGCTGGGCGGTACTGGCCATCCACAATCCCGATTAAAACACGTATTGTTCCGAAACATGTCGAGCGATATTCGACCTTAAAGACGTGAGTGGCCCTCCAATGTAGCCTTCATCGGTTGTATTCAGAGCATAAAATTACAGAGCTCACAACAGTTACAGGTCAAGGATAATGAGCAGGGTGCGACTGAGCGCGAGTCACAATCCCATTACCTTATTTACATCCGCTCCACAAACTAACCATTACGACCTAATTACTTTAAAAGTTTTGTTAAAAAAACACATTTTTAGGGTTCCGTGTCCGTATTAGGGTCCAAACTAAAATAATTTTTTTTAGCCTTTATATGTATAGTCCGACTGTTTACTAATCGACTACCTATTTAAGTGGCTTGCATGCCGTTATTGCTGGATTTCAAACGACTAGCTTATGCACTTATTATGTAGTCTCCAAATATCTTGTTTTGGACTCAAAAAATATTCGATGTCAGTCTTATACTTTCAGGATATCAGATCAGGATAATAAATAAATGAAATTTCCACAGTATAATCGATTATACAGCTTTATGTTTTATCTTTATGTTTTTAGTTAAGAGTTAAGTAGTAATTTATAATAATACAAAATGATTTTTTACTTCAAAACTTATTTTCGGTGGATAATCCGCCAAAACAAAATACAATTAAATAGACAATGGACTGCTGATTTCTTGCATGTCTTCGGTTCGGCATCAAATACAATGTTTAATTAAATATTAAATTCTTTTGTAATATTTCTTATTGTAAAGAGCTCCTTTGTATCGTTACACAGTTCGATTAATAAGCGTTAATTAAGACTTGCGGTTTCCATAACATATGTATGTTTTATAATATTTCGTAGGTATACGTATGCTCCTTAGCGGATTTAGAGTCTAATTAAGTCAATTACTTTAATACCCCAATAGTTGACACAGAGTTGGCTTGGTTCTAAACGCTCTGAAGATGGTAGAAGGCGAAAACGTCCTGAGCCTGAGCAGATACTATCAAAAATTAACGCTTTAAAACTGATTCTAATCCTAAAGGACTAGTTTTTAATTCTACCATGACATTTTTAAAGTAGCCTTGCTACAATATAAAACTAGAACTGTTACAATAGACCAAAGACTTTCCGAGATAAAATGTTTCAAACTTCATCGTTTTTTCGAAGTTCGCAAACTTTAAAAGGCTTTATCGCAAGTTTTTGCATTGCGTCTACAAACGCAAGGCTAGCTGCGTTCCCTCGCTGAATGGCAATGCCAGTGCGTTGAGCGAGGAACGAGCCAGCCTTACGGTCACCAGAAGACCGGATAAGCATTTGTGAAATTTGTTTAAAAAGTTTAGTTTTAGTTACGGCAAACGCCGCAAATATGTAGCTGTCACCTAAAGATGCGTATTTCCGGCGTTTAGCAGCTTCAGAAGCTACGGCAACACTGCCTGCCTTTACAGATGTCATGCTGAGAGGGGACGGCGCTGGGGTGTCAACGCACGTTGTGTCCCAGATTAATGGCCGTCCCCGTTGCCACGACACTAGGGTCATCCTGTGGGGCCTCTTACCATCGTCACGTGCCAGTCCATTAGGCTCTAATGTTGCTGGCACGCAGACGCTGACCAGAGCCCGACGGATGATGTCGTTAAGGCAGGCGTGACGCGACAGGTGGCCAGCGCTTTTGATACAAGCAAGGCCGTGGTAACCCAAGCTGTCTACATTTGCACCACAGGGGCTCTATTAGATTAGCCCTAACTCGTAGACCTACCGACGGGCGAAAAGTATGAGGGTCCAGGAGGTTCCCGAAGTTGGCTCAGGGATATGCATTTGCATCCAGTAGCCTTACTACGTCTCTGATATGCCTAGTAAGCGGGGTCTTTCTAGAGTTGAAAGACTAGATTCCAAACGGTGTTCATGAACTCTCCGGCATATGGGTTAGAGGGCAAATCTTTGTCAGGGCAGGCCACCGTCCAGGCTTTCCTGGCCTGGGACAAGCACGCTATCTCACAATCCCTAGTAAGGGTGTTAAAATCTTGCCTGTCAGAGGAAGCGTGCTGTGCACCGAGGACAGGAACGCCGGCAGAGCGACGCTTGATATTTGCCTTAACCCAAGACCCCAGAACCTTACTGGTAAAGAAGTGATTAAAAACATTCTACTGTCATTCTACGGTTATATTAGTGATTTTTGCAATTTGTGTGCAAATAATTAAAAAATCTTATGTAGTGTTTCACAATAATTTGGAAGTTTCCAGAAGGGGCTACACTGCATAGCGTACGTAAATTTATGAACGAAATAGGAATGCCGCAAAAAAAATGGCCATATGAGAGAATTAATTTGAAGTAGGCGGTCCGAAAAGGTGTTGCAATGGTCGATATATTTGTTGATAAATCCTGGAATAGCATGGTCGAAAATAGGTGCACCCATTCAGGGACAAATATTTTCGAATGTGCTTATAATTTCCTTTCTGTTAGCGTAAGTTGTAGAACAAGAGCTGAGAGAAATAAAGTCGATTAAGACGAAGAAGAAGTTAGGTTCACCGCCCAGTGTGCCGTCGTCTAGGCAACCAATTGATGAAGATTGAAGTGTCGTTTTTATACTTTAAATGGGTAGGTGAACTATAGCACTGCTAGATGTAGGGGTAAATATCGGGGGTGTTTTTTTGGACTTCGGTCAGAAGGGCCTGGCGGCTAACAGAGTTAAATGCATTTTTACGTCATATTTTAACAATACTGAATTTTGTTGACATGATTGACATGTTAACCCTTAACCTTTCTAGGCCCCACATGCCCATAGGAAATATTGCGAATGTACGCATGCGGGCAGTAATCTAAACTAGATTTTGACAATTAAATATTAAAATAATTGAAGGAACAAAAACCGCCATTCTCTGGGAGTAACTTACTTCACGAACTTGTACTGTAAATAAATCACTATATTTTTTGTGCTCAATGTCTCATTTCATGTAGGTAATGAAAATACCTTGAAATTAATATTTTTCACATTAAAAAGACAATACCAGTAAATCACACCGACCACTTTAGCTCTAGTTGTTTAATGGCCCCAGTAAGCGACGCCGGAACACTGTTCCACTACAGTATAATGCACATGATACGAGTACACCGTTTCCGTGTAAGTAGCAAAACACACAAGGCGTTTCGGCACTCAGGATGCGGTGTTGCGCGTTCACGCGTTTCGAAACATTACTATGTAGGCCAAACAACTAAGGTTATAGAGGGAAATGCTTGGAACACAATTTTTAGCGTCGTAACTTTATTTGGACTAGTCAGGAGGTCAACATATCAAAAGTCCCCGCCCATAGCCCTTGAGCCGGGGGAAGGGGGGTTTGAATGTCCCATTTTTCGGTTTTTCGTAGGTAAATAACTCGTAAACGGTGGCCCATAGCAAAAAGTGTTCTTAGATATAAGTAATTTAAATAAAATTATCTACTAAAAAGGTTCTCTACATTTTTTTGCTGGGATGGATGAAGTGGGAAATTTAATTCTTAGAAATTATAATATTTACACAGTATATTTACACTTTTATGTACAGAAATGTGATGTAATCAAATTTAAAAAACTTACAAGTAGTGCTTTAAACTTTTATCATAAAAGGCGGCGGCTCATCTTATAGTTGATTAAATTAGTTAGACTCATTTATTCGACTTTTACAATAAACGTCGGTACATTCAAATCTCAAAATAAATAAAATCAAATCCTTGTAAAATAGTTTCCTGCAAAGTTTCTAAATTGGATTACTACAAGTAACTTTAAAAGGTGACATTGTCTATTATGTATACCACATTGAGAGACAATTTTTTGCATTTACAATAACTATAAGTCTTTATACTATATACTAAATCATTAGTAGGACTAAGAAGTTAGATTAATCCTGTACGATTTACCTGTCATGATAAGATTTAGATATAGATAACATGTCAATGTCATGAAATGTTTCTACTATATGCCTTCACTCTCCTTCCTTATACCCATACGTTGAATCTGCACCGGCTTGTTGTCAGTTGGAATCAACATTACTGAATTAATTGCTTACAATAGTGCATTAACCCATTCAAGGCCAATGATGACATAATTATATGTGTCATGCCTCTACGTGCGATTTCGGCTACAAGGCGGAAAAACGCTGCTACGCGCTACGGCGTAGCACACGTAGCGATCGTTGGCCTCGAATCGGTTAAGAGTAGTAAGAAAGGGATTACTAACGAAAGTCTAATAGAAACCCGACGCCGAAGGCGCTTTTAATGGCTTCAGTTTGTAATAAGACCTACTCTCTCTGTTACATCACAGTAGAAAGGAAATAAATACATAAAATAAAAGGTAAAAATATAAATTTATAAACTCAACAATAATATGTTCAATACCTTGTCAACTATTTCAATAGAGCCTTTTCAGTGTAGTATCCACCACATACATATGTAGATAAGAATTGGCATCCGCATCGTTGAAAATCGAATCTTATTCGCGAAATGTAAAAAGAACATTCGTAATGTTCCAGATGTTTTCCCGGAACTCACATTGGGAGATATTTTCGCTGGCATACTCGTATTACAAGTGAAATCAAACAGTCATTAAAACGTCTAAATACTTTGCAATATTTACTGGCATAACTGGTGTAACAACTTAAGAATCAATGGATGAGATAATGCGATGAACCGGAAATGTTATTCGCGAAATGAAACTGGATCCTACATCTACGCATGACGTAACAATTTTAGCTTTTAATGACTACATTAATTAAGCCATTTTTTTTCATGAATATAAATACCGTTCTAATTATCCTTAATCAATGAGAAAAATAAGCTTACTTGCCTTCTTTAATTAAATTCTAGCAACATTGTCTTCAAACGAATCAATGAGTTCAACATCAACATAGATCAGTGATCTCGCACGAGAATGAATGGAGCGGGAAAATCTTCTGAGCGGATATTGACGCGACACGCGTCGAGAAAACAAACATAATGTGTTAACGAGCTCTTGTTGACGATTTTTGCGATGATAGATGGGCCGGGCCTGTAACGCTTTGCAAAAAATCTTGTTATTTTGCTGGCTGCTTAACGTATTTTTATACCAACAAAAGATGAAGATATTCACTTTCATACATCATATAACCTAAAACCGGACAAGTGCGAGTCGCACTCGCCCACCGAGGATTCTGTACAAATTTGTAGGTACAGTCGCCATCAGATACATCGGAGCGAACAAGGTGCTCACAAATATCTGAACACGACTCTATTGTCAAGGCGTTAAAGTGCATGCTCAGATATTTTGAGCACCCTGAAGAGTACAGATATATTTGATAGCGACTGTACATGCGCATACCGGTACCTACGCCAAATTGAGAATAGGTAGCGGCATTCCTCAGGATGCAACTGTGCTGGGCTGGGATAACGCTAGGAGGATAATGATGTGCATACCGTTGCTTAACCTGGATGATTGATTACGTACCTAATTTAAATAAAGACTATATTTTTATGATTTAATTCTTAATGTGTATTTTTCAGATTTTTATCTGTACTTGTAGTATAAGACGATATTATTTGCCAAATTATAGGTCATAGTTATAGGTCAACGGAAAGTACCGAAAAAAAAGTTGAAAGTCTAGTAAATATGTCAAGTGGGGTGTCATATAAAAGGGCTTGAGTTGCACATTCTGAAACAATTGGCTACATGGGTACATGGCGTTCAATTTCTACACCATGTTGTTGAGAATTGCCTGTATTAATTGGGTCGGGACCGGTAACATCTGTGTACGCGAGTCGGACTCGCACTTGACCGGTTTTTTTTACGTTAACTTAGAAGTTTGATTTTTTTACAGCTTCAAAGGACTGTACATGTAGGATTGTATATTGGTATATGCATGTACCTACTTTTTTTTGATAGCTGTGTAAGGTGCTGGCTACTTGATGGTGAATAAGGAACGCTCGAATGGAGTGTGAATTGTTTTGGAATGGCGAATGAGTTGACATATTAGTTTGTAAGACGATCTGGACGAGTCAAGACTTATTTTTTATGAACGTTGTAAATAAAAAGAAGATTTTTATAACGAAGATTTTATCATTTCAACGTAGACCTTGTCCAGAGCGTACACGCTTATGTATATTTATTAATATTATAAGTAATACTTAAATTAATTAAGGTTTATTTTCCCGTCTCAGCGTTTATATGATGCGGCATCACTACAGTTTCTATTTGGTCCGGGTCTAATGGGACTGTTAGAGAATCCCTTAAAGCATTTTACTTTTTTGTATTTGTTAAAATACCAAAATAAAATATACAAATAACTAATATAATGCGCCTTTCTTTGAACTTGCAGAAGAGTCTTCAAGTAAAGTATAAGGACATTATATTGTCGAGAATTTTTGTGCTAATGAGTAATAAATACGGCTCCCCATCCTCATTCGTTATAGTGCTCTGAAGCGCAGGGCATGCGATTACGAACCTTAATATTAGCCAATCAAGGAACATTTATCCAGTTTCGTAAGCTAGAAGGACTATCCCGTATAGCTTTGAGCTACGCCGTTAACGGTCAATTAGAGGGCTGGGCCGCTAGCCGTGCCGGATCCACCACGTCGGCCTCGCCACCTCGTTTGTCACCCACAAATGCCACAAAATGTCTATATTTAGATTATTACACTCTTATTAAGAGCATATTACCATGCCGTCGCTGCATATAAGTGTCTCCTAATTTGAAGTGGCCGGACGCGGCATTAAAATCACGAAAAGTTACAATTCGGTCGAATGCTGGATTTATATGTATGAAGAAAACATTCCTGTACTGTGTGTCAGTCCCAATGTACTGTACCTCCTTCAGATACATTATAGCCAGCTAGGGCCCAAAACTGTTTGTGATTAATACCAAGGTATAAAACAAATGATTATATGTAGATAGTGATGTATAGTCAGATGTATATCCAGCTAGGGCCCAAAACTGTTTGTGATTAATACCAAGGTATGAAACAAATAATTATATGTAGATAGTGGAACGTCATCGCGCTCATGTTTAGAGCAGCCCGACTGGGGAAGTATCTTCACCTTACAGAAAACCGCAGCTATAATATATGTCGGAGCGAGAGAGAGAGCGAGACGAGACGAAAGCCGACGGCATCAGAAGTATCAAGTGTTGAATCCGCATTAAATGGGCGGAACAGTGGGTACAATCATGCACGCGTGTTTCACACAGTAATGACAATTAATTAAGTCACAAGTTATAAAAACACAATTCAATGGCAATAATCACAATCACTCGAGGTGGAAATAAAATCAAAAAGCCTTACATTAAATAACTGTCAAGCGGAAAATACGACAAGAATGTTGAAATTTTAATGCTGTTAATATATAAACATTGAACTAGGAATGCGTGTCACCTGCGCGGGCCCCAGCCATCATGAGCTTTTAACCCGCCCTGCGCTGACATATATATAACACAACAACTTGCTCTTCAGGTATGTGATGTTGTGTTCCGGGTGGTAATTAATGTCGCCAGAGCTCCCGAGGATGCGCTGTGTTGAAAATAAGTGACCCGTGTGCATATCTCTCTAACTGTCAACACAAAATGCGCTTGTGATTAATCTGGAGTCGCAAACGCCCATAGGCATGTATTATTTTGTATTTGTATTTGTATTAACAACATCGACTTAAAAAGAAAACTTACACGAACCCTATTCTAATTCCTAGAAGAATCTTAGCTCCTATTTATTTATTAGGCGTGCCTAATAATTCAATATAAACTTATTGAAGTTGCAGGATATAATCCAGTCGCCTCTCTAAATATACGTGTTCAGAAATGTAAGTAGACGGGCAGCTTCGCAGTTTTATTGTGCAACTTTGCTCCAAATTGGCCCGTTGAAAAGGATTCGCACTTATCCCTGTGACCGGAATATCCTCACTCGCTGGAATGACTTTATATTTTTTTTTTTTTGGAGAAACTTTTCCCATATATTTTGAGTTGATAACAAAGAACTGTTTTAAATGATGCGTACGAAGTTCAATACCAGCCCAGCCATCAAGGAAAAATAGCCGACTTCCTTATTGGCTACGATTCTGTGATAAAAAACATCGATTAACTTTACGAAAGAAATACTTTCGGGATTGTGATGCATAATAAATTTGCTAATTTAAGTATACCAGTCATAAATATTTATTTTAATAAAAAATAAAAACCGACTCCAAAAAAAATACTGATAAGTAAAAAATAATTGCCAACTTCTAATATTATTCTTCTAGGTATTTCTATTTCAAATTTTTGAAGTCGGTGCCGTACAAAAAAATTGCTTAAAGTTGATGACATAGCACCGACTACAAAAATTACAATACAGTCGTATTGTATATTAATAAATATACAACAGATTTATTAATATATATTCAGATGCTCGATTTTTAGGGTTCAGTCAGTACCGAATAGGGTACCAAAGGGATCCTTTTGCTAAGCCTCCGCAGTAAGGCCGGCTATTGTGCCGTCTAGCCGCCATACAAGATTGATTCTTTCGGTCTTTTTGAAACTGTAGTAGTAGATAGTGATAGTAGATAGTAATACTCGTACTGTAACTGATTGTTAGTAATACTCGTACCGTAAATAAAGTTAAAAATGTAAACAAATTTTTCATGTAAAATATTGCCAAGATGAGCATTTGTCATAAAGTTACCAGATCTCACGTAGAGCCAAGCTTCTAACTTTACATACCCTAACTCTACCAACCCTAACTTAACAAATGGATTGAATTGAATGGAGGAATTGTTCGGAATGATCCCTGCCGCATCTTTCCGTCATCGTCCTACGCTTCAGCCTTTCCATCCTCACCACTTAGATGGTTGGCAGTCCAAAACTGTGCGCTTCTAAAGCCTGCCTCGCACAACCAAACTATGGAATGAACTGTCGCCTGCGGTATTTCCGGACCGATATAACCTTCAAACCTTCAAGAAAAGAGCGTATTCCCTTTTGAAAGGCCGGCAACGCACTTGCGACTCCTCTGGCGACGGTAATTGCTTACCATCAGGCGATCCGTCTGCTCGTTTGCCCCCTATAACATAAAAAAAAAAACAAACTACACCTTAGTCAAAATATGTAACTTGGTCACTTCGTTACTACAAGAACTATTGTGTAACAGAAAAGTAACGAACAGTGAATAAATTTTTCACCTTAATAGAACGTGACTGTACTGTCGCTTTTGTTGTCATGGGACATGGGTTCAACACAAATAAATTGCGTTTCTTGAGTGGAAATAAGTCAGCCATGATGTGATCAAAGTGATGTTTTATTTGGCTGACCCATGTCCTGGGCCTTGTTATGTAAATTAGACTTTGGCTCAACACAAAGCGTTGTGATTAATTTACCGCCCACACCATGTCCTCCCAAAGACTCCAATAATAATAAATTGTTACCCAATTACCATAAGATCACTCGGCAGCGGTTTTCAGCGGGATTCAGCAATGACTAGGAAATTTACTAATGTAATGAGCGTACTAGGGATATTTATTACCTAGTTTTCAGTTAGACTTTGTTTTTGTTTGGTCTCGATTAGCGACTTGTTAGTTTCAACGATTTAAGGGAATGTTAAATAGATGTAAATAATAAGTGGTACTCAATATTTCTCTATAAAAGAAACACATTAATTCTGACGTCATGTAAACATTTAATTAATTAAAACACAGATGAGACGTGCAACCACGTGAATTTTAAAAACAAAAACATCAAATTGATCTTCAACAGCTTGTTGCTAGGACAGGTAGTTAATATTCATGCATTCCGAAGGTGCAATAGAGTCCTGTTCAACATAGTTATCGCCAGGCCGCAAGATACATTGAACTTTGTCGGAGTAGCGGATCAGGTATCACCTGGAGCCTTTTCATTGAGTTAACATAACTTTATGCAAATCCCGAACTTGAGCTCACCAACTAGATTGACGGACAAGCCTGTGTCAGCCAAATTTTGATTCCGGAATAACGGCTTACCCAATTTAATTTTGATCAATCTTGCCCTACATTATACAAACGCTTCGAGCCAACTTGATTTACATCCAATTTAACGGCAGGCGATTGTTCTTTTTAAACCGATCAAGGGGACCGTCTGGAGCTCACCATTTGAAGTTGTTAGCCAAATATTCCGAGAGAAGAAAAGGCGCTATCGTACTGATCGTAGTCCCTGATGATTTTATGTTTCTACTAAACATTGACTTTTACCTTGAATAACTCTGGAACCTGCTGGCAGCTTGTCGATGGCGGAACATTTCCAGAGATTTTAAACGATTTCGTTTGATTTTAATTGATGATGTTTTTGTCATGCTCGCTGGCTAGTGATGGATCGTTATACCGTGCTCTTCGCCCGCGCACGGATAAACCTACGAAATCGAAATAAAGATTAATATCGTCGAAACGAATGGTTATTACCGAATATCAAACGTTCAGTTTTGGAAAAAAGAATTAGGAACAATCTTTTTTTTAAAGAACCATAAATATATAACGCGGTTATAGTTTAGAATAAGTACATAGATTTTAAGTTGATATCGGCCTTATTTCAAATTTGATCTTACATAGTATTTAATGTTTGACAAGATATTTAATATTTTACATTCAGATAATTAATAAATTTTAATTAACTTCAATTCGCTGGCTCATTTAATACCTTAGTGTTTCAATAAATATTTCATCTGGTGTTACTAATCCACTTAACGAAGAGGTTTATCGTAACTCAGACGCGTGAGGCGCGAAGCAAGTGGAGCCGGGGTTAATGAAGCCATTTTGCAGTAATGCGAGTCATTTGCAAGCTTAGAACGCCGGAGACAAATCCGAGCGACTATGCGGCGGAGACATACATACAAGTGGTGACATTATGATCACATGGCTACTTGTGTGAAAGTGGTGATGTTGGCGAACTCTCTATGACATAGAAGTTTGATTGTCATGACGATATGTCATAGAATAGGCGATGTCGCGAAATGTTAAAAAGCAAGGTAGATTTTTTCCACTGAATAGACTGAATTTGCCTTAATTACGAAAACGAACACTGTTAAGGCAAATGACTTAAAAGTGAAATTTTAAATTGCAAAGTAAAGTCGCTGCTGCATCTAATTTTTAAATGACTGAGATTTTTGCTTACAATTAAGTATTGATACCGATACCTGAATTTTTTTTCAACAATGACATCACAACCTCTGCATTTCGCTGACTTCTAAAAAAGCAATTTTCCAATTTACCTGTAGATATTTTTAAGTGTGTGGGTGTGTAGGTAGTGACCTCACCAGGTATATGGCAAACTAGCAGTGCTTGGCTATATTCTCTACATATGGCTAATAGAATTTAGTAAGAACACGAGACACGTAACGGTGATAAAGCTGGGACCGTTGAGCCACATACAATACCAGAGCCTGAGAGCCAGAGATCTTTTTACCTATCTATCCTAACACTAGTGGTTCTGTGAGCGTCGAGGTGAGGTCTATAACCTCGAGTTCAACCGCCACGGCTCATTATAAAACCGGCCAAGTGCGTGTCGGGCCACGCACAGTGTAGGGTTCCGTAGTTACCCGTCCATCACGTCACCGGTCATATGCGGAATTACGGACCCGTAGAAGGGTTTTTACTGATCTTAGTACTGATGATGTACTTTTTTCGAGATGTTGTGTTGTATACATATTTTTGCCCTTTACGGTAATGTCTACTTAGCTGTGATAGTTTTCCTTTTAAATTCATCGTATATACTACTACCATGATTTTTTTCACATGCCTAGTAGCCACATTTTAACTGGCAGGGGGGGACACTTGAATTATCACATCAAAGCTTAATATCACGCCAACTGATTCTTGAATCAAAAAATGCTTTTTGAAAGAGCTATCCAACGATACCTGGGATTTGGAAGAAAAAAAATGAATCACCACATTACATGTAGGGGAGGTACCCAAAAAAAATGTTTATGATTTTATTCAACCGTTTTGTCGGCGTCATTGATATGTATACTCATGCCAATTACAGCTTACTAATGCCAAATTACAGCTTTCTAGTACTAACGGTTACTGAGAAAAGCGGGAGACGGACGGATGGACATGGCGAAACTATAAGGGTTCCTTGTTTACTACGGAACCCTAAAAAGGGCCAAAAACTGAATTGATAAAAAAAACAATTATCGCACCTGCTCACAAAATGTCACGAGAATCGATTGAGCAATGCTACCTAGAGGTAAACAGCCAGATAGACATACGGAAATCAGGACATAAGAAAGCATTTTTGGCGATGCTGAAAGGAACACCTTCGATCGCTTCGCTCACTCGGTCAATAAACTCACGCCTAGAAGATGTCGGCGCAGCGCATAGAATTTCCATTGCCACTTGTGGAAATTGTATATTTTACTGATGGAAAAAAAATTATGTTTCGGTGAGTTTAAAGATAACTATAGCCTCAGATATCGATCGATCCTTACGACACCTATTTGATGAAACCAATTTCATGAAATAAGTGGTGCTTACCTCACCCGATACCACACGAGGTCGACATTAAATATTTTCTGTGAAGTCGTACTTAGAGTATGAAAAATAGGATTTATTAATAACAGTATAATGACTGTGTTTTAATAATAACTGTAAATCAAGAGATGTTGTAGTGACAGCCTGATATACCCAGCATATCATATGGGTTTTCACCTTTCATGTGTGAGTCGTTTTTCATTCAAAATGACAGAGAAAATAAACCAAAGCGATATCCTGTCCGCCCCTTCTATCACATTAAGGCAGTTAGAATCGTGGCCCAGTTGTTGCTAACTTGCTACGAAGCGAGAAATAAACATTGGGTTCCCAGGCGAAAGTAACTAAAGTTGTTTTCCTGTGAACACATAGATTTATAAAACGAAGACGCCGTTTATGCGAATTATGCGTCCTACATAAAATTAGGCTCTCTAGTCCTTAGCATTGGACAAATCTACTGTGTGATGGAATGCGAACAACTTGAAAAATAAATAATTTTGTTTTGATTTCATTCGATAAAATTCTAATTTGTGTACCATTTGAAATAACTATGATGAATTAATAATGAAAAGTGGTTTTCTATTTATGAAAAGTTCACGAAAAACGGTTAACGCAATACCACAGATTATAGAGTAACAAAAAAAGTTAAGGTAGTGTTCAGAAGGCGTGAATTTTGATTTGAAATTTGACAAACTATATATTATACCAAACAAAATGAAATATTATCGATCCGTAAAACGTACGTAATTCTATCTTAATTGATTCCTAATGAGCCACACTGAACATGGAAATGAAGTTCAAGAAAAAGAACTGCTCAAGTTATTCACAGAATCCAACCTAAACTTTTATCGTTGAATATTCGGACTGGTTTGTGCATAATAAATAATTAAAAGTCTGTGACGTGGAAAGGAAATAACAAAAAATGCTTTTGCCCGCGACTTCATCTGCGTAGAACGCGATGATCAACGAGATCATGGACTTCCATTATTATCGAAGCGCTCGTTGCCTACTGGCCTAGCGGCGCCCGCGTACCGCGTGCGGTATGCGGGTAGGTTAAGTAACGTCGGACATGGTCAACTCTTGGATGGGTGACCGGTTTGAGTGGTTATTAACCAAGCGCTCCCGTGCTTTGGAAGGCACGTTAAGCCGTTGATTCCGATTGCTGCCTATGGCAGCAGTTGTTAAGCCAAGTTAGAGGTGTTGAGGCAAGGGCGACTTGAGAACTTCTTTAACAGACAAGTTGCCCACTTTTTCAAGGGGCGTCGCAGTTGCACCACCGTCCGTAGGGTGTATCCATCACTGGGTGGTGCTAAAAGTCTTTTATCAAAATAGAAACAAACTTCTCGATGATATCACGGTTCGAAATGATTGTCATAAGATAAAAATAAATAAATTATGATTTCCTTCATTTCACCCTCACGGGGGATATAAAGTACTCCGGAATTAAAACTACGTATATGTATCTCCATAGATACCGAATTTCATCCATAATCTAGTTTTTCAGCGGTTTAAATAAAATTTTCTGCAGGTACTAAAAATTACAGATACATCTACCTCGCGTAAGTTATGGCCAGGTTAAATAATCAACATGCTGGGGCCTGGTTGGTATTGGTATAAAATATTTGCGCGCTATGAATTTCCATTAATTCTGATTACGCGTGTGCGTGAACGTAGGCCCGCAACGTCATGCCAATATGTCATGCAAAGTGCCTGTCTGGCGCACATGTACGTGCCAAGACTATGGAGAGAGGTCAAAGTTATCTTCATACCAAAACCAGGTAAAGGAGACTACACGGACCCCAAGTCCTTTAGACCAATAAGCCTAACCTCCTTCCTACTAAAGACACTGGAGAGGCTATGCGACAGGTACCTGAGGGAGGAAGCGCTAGCCCATCTCCCCCTGCACCCAAATCAACATGCCTACAGTTCAGGTAAATCTACAGAATCCGCACTTCATGCGGTGGTCACCAAAATTGAAGTAGCGATCAAAAACAAGACTATGTGCCTGGGCACTTTCATCGACATCGAAGGTGCCTTCGACAAGACCAAATTCACCAGCATAACAGCAGCACTGGTAAGACATGGCGTCAATGCAGTTATGATAAACTGGATAAGGAACATGTTGAGTCAGAGAGTCATAAGACTTGGGGACGACAAAACAAAGCACGCACGAGTGGCAAAAGGATGCCCCCAAGGAGGTGTCCTTTCACCACTCCTCTGGAACATGGTAGTCAACGACCTGATCACCAAGTTAAACAACAGTCACCACTACGCCATTGGATATGCGGATGACATAGCGATACTCACGAGCGGTATCCACGCAGGTACGGTGTACGACGTCACCTGCTCTGCACTCTCTATCGTGGAACGCTGGTGCACCGACAACGAACTATCGGTCAACCCAAGGAAGACTGAGATGGTAATGTTCACTAACAAACGGAATCTGGGTAACTACCGACTACCCAGGCTGTTCAATACGGAGCTCCAACTGTCACCCGAGGTGAAGTATCTAGGTGTAATACTTGACAACAGGTTGAATTGGAGCAGTCACCTAAACAACAAAATCGAAAAAGCTACAGTCGCCTTCTGGCAGTGCCGTAGAATGGTAGGTAGAACATGGGGGCTCAACCCCAAAATTACTCTATGGCTCTATTAGGCAGTAATTCGACCAATGGTAAGCTACGGTGCCGTAGTGTGGTGGCCTCGCACCACTCTAACTACGGTCGAAGCTAAACTACAGCGTCTCCAGAGACTGGCATGCATGGCGACCACGGGCTGCATGAGGACCACACCGACTGCAGCCCTGGAAGCCATAGTGGGCCTACCGCCGCTACACCTCTTTATTAGGCAGGAGGCTCTAGCTTCCGCCATACGGCTTAAAAAACAGAAACTCTGGAGGTTGCCAAGGGTACCTCACACCGAAATACTATACGAGGCAATAGGCAAGGAACCTCTCATAGAGGCGACGAACGACACGATACCCAGGCAATTTGTCTTCGACAAAAAATACAAAATACAACTGCACGAATCCCCTCGAGAAGGTCTTAACCCCAGGGAGTTGAGAATCTTCACGGACGGGTCCAAGACAAGGTCAGGCACTGGATCGGGAGTATTCTCGGAGGACCTGAACATACACATCTCGACACCATTAGGAGCCCACAGCACGGTCTTTCAGGCGGAGTGTATGGGCATAATAATGGCTGCTCACGCAATCGTCTCTAGGGAGGTAAGAGGATACCCCATCCGCATACTTTCTGATAGTCGATCAGTGCTACAAGCCCTACAGAACCACACAACAACATCAGGGCTGATACATGAGTGCCACAAGATCCTGACGGAGGTATGTACCGATAACGACATAACCCTGCAATGGATCAAAGGCCACAGCAATTCACGCGGTAATGACGCAGCGGATGCACTAGCCAGAGAAGGGTCGGACTCGAGTGTGGAGGGACCAGAACCTATAATACCTCTGCCTTCTGCATGGCTGCGTAGTACACTGCGACAAAACACCAAGGTAGAACACCAAAAATATTGGCACAACTTAGGTACCTGCAGGCAAACCAAGGAGGCCCTCCCGACAATCAACCCCGGATTGTCAAGGAGGCTGATGCAGCTGAAAAGGCCTACACTCCGCCTCCTAACGGGGGCCATCACTGGTCATGCCCCACTAAACAAGCACCTTTTCACCCTAGGTGTTACAGACAGCCCTCTCTGCAGAGCCTGTATGGAGGACGAAGAGACAGCCGCCCACGTCATCTCAAGATGACGTGGGCGGCTGTCTGTCTGTCTGATGCCCTGGGGTGGCAGCTTACCGGGCAAAACACCTCGGATCACCGAGGTCTCTACTAGAAGTCGTCGGCAACATCAAGGGTCTGCTAGGCTTTCTGGTGGAACTGGGTTGGCACGAGTAGTGCCACTGACCCATCACGCAAAATAGGCGCATGATTTGACGTCGAGTTGCGGAAACCAAGCCCGCGATTACCTATAACCTATATATATATGTCATGCAATCTTTTTAGTTCTGTATCTACATATGAAATTCTGTAAAAACAGTTTTTCGTGCTTAGCTCAAAATTTATATCCATAACATTGTACTTTATATACTTTAAATTCTTAAAATTGTCTTTGTATGTAACGGTTAAAATTCTTTAACGCCAAGTAAACTTTAAAACTGTTAGGCCAGGTTTTATAAAGATCCGTTAGACCAAATGTCAGATCAAATTTCATTAACTCAATACATTTTTTGACATAACAAACCGACATAAGGTCTAACGGATCTTTATAAAACGGAGCCTTAATCGTTCAAGTGTCAACCTGTGAATCAGGCCAAGCCTAGTGCAGGGGACACAGGGAAACTAGATTCTGTAAACAATAATTTAATCAAATAGCGGTAGGTTGCGATATTAAATGTGAGGTGTCATGTAATTAATCATAAGTACCACTGTATTGAAATAAAATAAAAAATATATATTACGTCGACCCAGACAGCGCACGTTGTTCATAATTCAATAACGTGTCAGCAGTTCGGCATCGGCAGCATGTGCCCAATTTGGATCTCGCAGATATGCACGACCCCGTCTGCCGGATTTGAGAGACTGTTGCAAATGTCGCATTTCACATTCTACCTATATGAAACAGTTAACATTTTAGATTTATACTCAAACGGATCTCTTAAGTCTTTAAGATCTACATATATCATATTCTCTTCAATTTTCTGCCTACTAACACTGCTAAGGCCTCGTTTAGAAAAGAGCGTGGCGTTTGGGTGCGATCCTTACGCAACAGGAATATTTAGAAACTAACTTTTGACCGCGAATTTTTCCGCGTAAGCTTCCACTCCCCATTTCATCCCTTCGAGTGATAATTTTCGTGATAAAAAGTATCTTATATGTTAATCCAGTGTTCCGTGTTGTTGTATACCAAGTTTCAGTATAATCCATTCAGCCCGTTTTGCGGGATTAAGTAACAAATATCTAAACTTTTGCATTTATAATATTAGTGGGATATATTGGAGCTTTTAGATATGGTCAGCCAAGAAATAGGTCTACCGCTTTGGTCCTTATCATCATACAAATGTGTAATAGAGTCGAAGAGTAAAAAAACAATTTTCTTGGATGACTGATAATTAAGTATGTAATATTTTTCTAATGTATATGTGAGTTAAAAGTACTTCATTTCAGTTGTGGGATTTTAGGAGTGACTTTTGATATTTATAAGTAACTTGTTTTCTATAGTGATTACGGTAAGTAAATAAGGCGCTTAAAATTTTCACAATATAGCAACTAGCAAGCATAACATAAGTAGGTACGCCTGGTTGAACATAGACGGATTTAATAAAAATATCGATTACGAACTGTAAAAAAACACGGTAAAGGAAATATCATTGCATAAATTTTACTCTCTTAAAATTCCCACCGGAAACCTTGAGAATGCCTTTATAAATGTCGTAACAACCAATGAACCCGCGTGTTGGGTGAAGTGGTTTAAATAATTTCCCTTGACATGAGCGAGGTAATTTGTCAGCGTCGCTGTCGCTCATGCACTCCATGGAAGCGAGGTGACTTCGCCTTTTACGTCTTAAAAGGGTGTGTTTCTAATCTGCTTATATTCCTTTTATTCTGAACAGGCTTCCGATCTTCACCCTGCCGCATACATTAAGAAAATCCAAAAAATATCAGCGAAGATAAACATTGTTTGAGCATAAGTAACGCTTTGATGGGATGAGCACTGTTAAATAATTTATTTTTATTATCAACATCGTTCATTTGTTATGCCCATGTAGTGCCCATATTTTAAAAACTTAATGTTTATTTCTGCCGTACCTCTTCATTTTTGAAACGGCTGTATTTTTAAGAAAAATACCCAAATTATTTAGACAAGTGACGCAAGTTTTCAAAAGAAATACAAACATTTCTCTGATAAGCTCACAGAATAATTGTCATCATAATGGTTTTCATTAGGCACATAAAGTAGGTAATATATGTGTAAGTACATAACATATTGTATGTGTGTATTGTATGTATATTTCTGTATGTATTTTTGTAATCGAGTTGATATATACGTAGAGCTTTCTAGCAAAGTTAAATGGCTGCACCAAATGTTTCTGTTTAGTCTAATGGTTGACTGGTAGAGAATGCCTTATGGCATTAAGTCCGCCATTTGTACATACTTTTTGAATTGTGCAATAAAGTTTAAATAAATAAATAGATATTATTGCTGTAAGAATGATTATAATCCAATTTTAATTTGTTGACATTAAATCTATATGACGTAGTAACCCAAAAAATGCTGAAAGCAACCTTCTCAAAGTGGTTCATGGAACTGGAAGAGGCGCTGATGGCTGCATCCCCACGCTCACACTCAGCAATTAGCAGCCTGAGCAAAGAGGTCAACTGTTTTAAAGGGCAAGCACTTGCTATGTTGGATCTTCTCAAACGTCAAATTATTGCCATTGGCAACACTTTAGATGCGATGGAGATGCGGCATCGGAAGAAGTTCCTTTTATTTAATAGCATACCGGAGGATGCTGGTGAAGACATTGCTGGTGTTTGCCGGAGCAAGCTTCATTTGCCCTCTGTGTCCCGAGTCCATTATGCAGGTAAGCTACAGACTAGGTGCCTCAATTAATAACCGGCCACGATCAGTTCTTGTTCGCTTTGATAACCATCGCCTGCGCAATTTAGTTAGGACGAGCGAGAAAGCACTGAAGGGCTCATCAGTTGTGATTACGGAGTTCCTCACTAAGCAGCGGCAGTCACTATTCATTGAGGCCAGAAAACATTCTGGTACGCGGAAAGTTTGGGGCATGGATGGCAATATCTTTATTAAATTTCCAAATGGTAAGAAGAAGCGGCTGTCCAGCGACCAGCAACTTCAAGCGCTGAAGTCCCAGCACACGGCAGTCGTTGTGCCAGCGAAAACTAAGGTCCCTGTACCCTTTGTGGCGATTGCGTCTGCGGCTAAACCCGCGGCAGACTCCGGGCCTGGGGCCGCCGCCGGAGTATCGGCTAAGGGAGTACCCGGCGCGATCAAGAAGACGGAGGATCGAGGTCGAGCAAAGCAAGTGACATAATTTGGTCTCATGTTAGTAACTGCACCGCTGGTCACGCTTGGAGGCTGGGTATAAGTAACAAAAGTTTTTCACATTGTGCACGGGATATGTCGAGATACCTTCATTTAATCTTAGTCCTAAATTATCTACCGTCTTTATAAATGTTAATTTCATCACATATCCTAAAACAGATTATAACGATACGCCACTCTGTAATGAGGGCCTGTAAGGGCTGTGAGAGGCCACTTATAGGTATAGCTGCGGCTAAGCTAATGTCTAGTGGTGAACATGAGATTCTGTTTTAGTAGGCCGTGAGTTTGGCTATGGCCAGAGCAGTAGGTATCATCAAGAATTTATATTTAATGAGCGCCAGATGAGACCACTGACAAATATGAGAATGAGCTAAATAAAAACATCAAGTAAGTTTAACAATTATTTATTATGACACACTTATGTTTATAAGCACTGAGGTCAAACATGCAAAGCTAAAGTTTCTAAGACCTAAGTCTGTTCAGTTACAAGAGAATATACTTAAGGGCACTTTAATAGGGTTAGGTCTTCCCGCTAGACCGGTGGACCAATTCAGTGCAATATAGGCATAGGCTTAAAGCACAAAATAGTAAGACTAAGGATTTAAGCGAGTTACTAAAGTTAGCTAGACACAGTGAAATACAAGGATAAATACCCGATAGGTGAGGCAACTCAAACCTCCATCACAGTACCCCTCCAAGCAGCTACTCGCTCCGCAGTAAGTACAGAGGTAGGCGGCAGTCTCAGCTAGTAGCTGGAGCCGGAGAGCAGATCAGGTAGGCTGGTTCCACTCAGTAACTTCCATGAATATGCTCTTTGTCAAAGCAGAGCACACTTACAATCTTCTCATTAAGCTGACAAACTAATAACGTTAACTTACAAAGTTAACTTACAACTAACAAACAAGGTGACCTTACAAGGTGACCTTACAAGGTGAACTTTCAAGGTGAACTTACGACGTGAACTTACGACCCACGTATGGTGGGTTGTTTTACAGTTCATAAGTAGGTACGGCTTTGGGAAACTACACGTGGCGTGGTTGAAGATTGCCGTAACAAAATGAAACTGAAAAGTACGAAATTCACACTTTAATGACCAAATCTACCATAAAATTGTGAACAAAGTCGTTACATGATAAAAGAAAACTCACCTGAGTATCGAATTATGAGATAGAAGGATAGAAAGTTCCGGACGGGCTAGTCCATTGTGGTTCTGTGACTCTAAATTATGCAATCTGGGCTGTACGCTGGAACGAAATAAAACACTAATTAGCACCAAAGACGACAAATAGGCACACAGACCTTGTTAATTGAAACACTTACCCCGAAGCGATTGACTTTCAGACCAAGACGACTCAAAAACGTTGCTTTCACATCGTGATGGAATCTCAAAGTGACTAGGCAATTTCGACCTCCTCCCAGAGTCTCAAGAGTACAGAGAGTGTTCTGAATCTACAATCTTTAGATACAGGCAACGATGGAAACTATCATAAAGGAAAGAATAATTTTATTTATTTTTACCGAAAACGATGCCTATTCAAACAACGACATTGCTATTATGAAAACGACGACGACCTGGGTTCCATCCAGCTAACAGGATTACAAAACCTACATAAACAAATTTATGTTTATAAACACAGATCGCATACCTAAGTTGATCAACAGAACGCACGCGACATAGACTATAAAATCTTGGTACGTTTCGTTCCTTTGCAAACTACACAAACGACAAAATTAAACATTCCCATTAAATTCCAACAGTTTGAATTTGTAATAAAAATGGAACATATGACAACCTGAGACCAATAGGTCTAGAAATCACTATCTTACGAATTTAAGAATAGTTTTATCCTAATAGAAAATAAAATAACGAGTGCGGCATTTTGACAGATTCTGAAACAGAAAACTGCAAATGCAAAACGCTTCGCGCTGTCCGACACGGAGCACTGAGATTTGTTTACTTGTGAAAAAAGTGTAATTTATTATCTAAAACGAAGTGAAAGTGAAGTGTGTGCATTTCTTATGAATTCTGCAGCTAACATGGCAGGATATATGCCCATAACAAAAGGATTTATCGCCGTACTTACAGCAAAAAAGTGACTCAAAATTTGACCTCCGGTAGGTACAAACCAAGTGTATATTTATTAACAAATTGTTCTAATAATGAACCTACAAAGTGTTACAAGATGACGTATCCTAGAACAGATACAAAACGCTTTCAATTCAATAGAAATTGTCTACTGAACTGAATGCGTTTTGTATCTGCACAC
The DNA here is from genome assembly GCA_963556455.1 of Epiblema foenella. NCBI lineage: Eukaryota > Metazoa > Arthropoda > Insecta > Lepidoptera > Tortricidae > Epiblema > Epiblema foenella. The sequence continues at coordinate 6,902,741 of OY747099.1, read as the reverse complement.
TCAGTTTGTGTTGTTACTTGTTTTTTGTTTTTATTATTTTTGTTTTAGTGTTTGAAACTTTAATTATGGTGTAAGTAGATTTTTTCTGTTTTTTATTACTATTTTTTTGTTTATAATGTTTTGTTTTTATTATGTTCTTTTTTACTGTATTAAAGCGTAAATGTTCGACTGGTACCCTTTGAATAAGATAGGTATAACGGTTTTTGAGCTTTCGCTGAAAAAATGTCTTGCCCAAACAAAAAGTCGTAAGTGCCGTGAGTTCTCTATGAAGATACGACCTTTTTAGATGCAATCAAAATTAAAACATTTATTCTGCAAATAGGCCTCAAGGGCACTTTTACAAGTAAAAATTTATCTATATCAATTAAAAATAATAAAATACTCAAAACATCATTAATTAAATGTAGTGTTACATGTCCTATCATAATAAAATATTGTGAGATATATCTCTAAGCGTCAACATGAAAATAATAAAATCAGATAAATATCTTCAGAGATGTATAAGGTCTCTGAGCGTCAGTCTAAAAATAAAATCAAATGAGAAGAAAGCGAAGTCTCTCATCATGTCAATTCCACTGAACACTAGTATGAACGAAGTTACTAGTCTTTTCAACCATGAACAGCACCCATCCACGAGTATGACGCGTATCCAATGTATCGGATAGTGGTTTAAACGTAGAATAGTAAGTCTTGGTTCGGAACCCTTCATTGTGCGTGATCCGACACGCAAAAAATAAATAAAAAATAAGTACAGACGATTAGATTATTACCATTTATTGTTTTTCAAAGAATTCTCCGCGATATTTCCACTTTTCCATCCGTTCGAACCAGTTTTTAAAACATTTATTCCACTCCGAAGTGGGGATAGTCAAAATGGCCTATTTGTATGTGTTAACGGCTCCTTCTGGTGTGCTGAAACGTTGACCACGAAGAATTTTGCTTAATTTTGGGGAACCTAAAAAAAACGTTAGGGCTCAAGTCAGGGCTGTAAGGTGATCTAAAATTTCGACATTTTGACTGCTCAAAAACGGCTTTGGCGGGCGGTATGCGAGCTTGCATTGTCATTAAGCAGTACGACGTTTTGAGTTGCTTTTTCGAAACTCTGTGATGACTTGTGGCAAACAAACAGTGGTATACCAATTAGCGTTAACCGTCTTGCGATCTTCTAGTACAACAGTGGCGACGTGACCACCCTTTGCCACAAACGAGACAATCATTGTTTTTAAAGTGCTCCGTGAGTCCGTATGACTTCGGCCGATTTTAGCTCATCGTGGAAGACCCAGACAGTTGACAGCTGCTTGGAATCTGTGTCGTTAGCATATATCCAAGACTCGTCCCTACTAACCATATCATAAACGTGTTTTGACTCTCCTCGGTTGAATCGCTGCAGTTTTGCGACACCATCTAACACGGGCTGTTTTTTGGTCGTCGCTAAGCAAATGTGGTATTCAACGAGATATCAACTTTTTCATGCAGAGTTCTTCATGCAGGATTTTTTTGATGGTAGTCTCTGAAATGCCCACGGATGCCTCTATTTCACGTTATGTCTCATGACGATCTTCGACGATTAGCTGCCGCACGGCGTCGACATTCTCTTGCGTCATGGCGGTTTTTGGACGACCTTCACGTGACTTGTCACTGAGGCTAGAGTGCCCACGTTGAAGTTCTAAATACCAGCGTTCTACAGTCCAAAGACAGAAGTGATCGCCTCAAAGCACTGAAATAGAGTTAATCCCCTTTGAAAGTTATAGATAATTATCGCACGCATATTTTCCTTTGATATTTTCATTTTTACAACCGACTTTGATAAAACTATTCGATCAATCAAAAAACATTCTTTTGTTTTTGAATTCTAAATTCAAAATATGAAAACGCCATTTTTTTTTCATAATCGCGAGAGGTTTACAAACGACACAACTTAAAAGGCAGCCCTCGTACCTCGGTGTAGGTACATCAGTCAGATTGTCATTGTTGTCACCAATTGATAGCCTACATCAGCGATATCATATTCGCAAAATGACTCGTGTACCGCGAAAACAAAGCAAAGTACGAAGGCAACAAGAAAATTGGAGCCACCCAACAAAGGGACCCCGGGGAGCAATTCGCCTTTCTTTTCATCGGTAAAAACACTAACACATCGAGGGCGACTCTTGACCGCTATACTGAGTGATTCATTAGAACGAAGCTCTCAAACCGTATTCCTGTTTTAGCGGTTTAGAGAATTCATACCTCATAAACGGCTATATCGGCGACTTGAACGTTGTCACAATGACAATTCGTCATAAACTTTGGCTCATAATATAACTTTACTTACTTGAAATCAATGTTATTTGTCGAACCACAATTTTTTGCTACCTCATAAATGGCTATATCGCAGACTTGAACGTTGTCACAGTGACAATTCTTTATAAATTTTGGCTCATAAAATAACTTTACTTACTAGAAATCAATGTTATTTGCCGAATCAAAATTTTTTGCTCGTATCCGCTATACGTAGTGAAAACGGGCAGCGCCTGCGTCTACTACCTCAAGGACACGCCGCGCGTCATGGCCAATCAGCGCGCTTCAATATTCGGGGCGTTGCATTCCGGGGATGGCTCTAGGATAGTTCGACTTCACCGGCCCTTAGGCAGTAGCTGAGCGACGCGTACCTATGACGGTCTATGTTAATATTAACAGGAATAAATCATAGTATTGCGAGTGGCGGTTGTTTGAATATCAGTGGATAGTCACCCTTACAGCTTCAGAAGTGGGATAGTGAACTGTGAAAGTGTATTATTCCCGTGTTGTGTTATGGTTATAAAATAATATGGGTAAACATAAAGAGAAAAGAGAAGATCGGCTAAGAAGGAAACTGCTAGCCGAAGTGGAATCGCGTCGGCTGGCCGAGCGCGTAAAACATCTCGAAGAGATCATTCGAGAAAGTCCACGCGGGCCGCCGCCGTCAGAGAGGGGTGGTAGATTCGTTTCAGCTGCGCCGCCGCCGCCGCCACGCACCGAGGATGGCGTCATGACTCCGCCACTGCCATGTTCGGGTTCAGGGCGGGCTTCCACCGAACCGGCAACGGAGGCGCTGCGCGTGTGGGCTTCGGAGCCTCCCGTAGCGCTTGCGTGGCTAACGCCGCCGTCGGCGCCTTTGGTACCAGTTGCGTCGGCAACGGACCCTCCGCGAGCACGGGTTGGGGAGCCCCAAGTACAGAAAACATCCCTGCCGGCGCCGCCGGCTACAGCACTGGTTAACACATCGATTGGGACGCCGCGTGTGTCGCTGCGCACTGCGGCTGTGCCCTCCGTAGTCGGGGTCGCTTGTGCCGCCGGAACCATACCACTGTCGCCGTTCACATCGGATGCAAGTGCGACGGTTTCGAATACGACAGGTATGGGGTTGCAGGCCGCTACCAGCGCAGTTGCGGCCGCGCCCCCGCCCCCATCCTTATCGGACTTTCCGTATGTACAATCAGAGAATAATAATAACTTACGATATGTAGGTCGTAGCGATCCTATCCCGGAGTTCGACCCGAAAACGTCGTTATTAACGATGGAGATTTGGATTAGGAAGGTCGAAGGTATTTCAAGTATGTATGGCTGGGACGAAAAGACACTTGTCTTTAACTGTTCTTCAAAATTAAAGGGTTATGCGAGACGTTGGTACGACCAATTACAAGAAGTTAATCTATCTTGGGCCGAGTTTAAAGCAAAACTTCTAACAGCTTTTCCGTGCCATAAGAGTAAATTGAACATGATGCGCGATTTAGTGAATGTAATTAGAGCGCCTGATATGGATTACCTACAATTTTATTATGACAAGCTAGCTTTAGGTAACGCGTGCGGTATATCTCCGTCTTTGATCACAGAAGCCATAATAGGTACAATCGGTAGTGAGCTTGTTGAGGTCGGCGCTATATCGGCGGGATGTCGCGATCCAAACTCATTACTAAATTACTTGTCATCGTTACAACGGAACATATCCGTTCCCGTGAAACCCCGATATATTGGCAATACAAGTCACTATCAAAATAAAATAAAATGTCATACCTGTAAAAGACGGGGACATACCGCGGCACGTTGTACGTACAAATTGCGCGACTGTACAAATGATAAGTCGCCAATGTCAGCATTGTCCGTTTGCTCATTTTGTAATAAGAAGGGGCATAACGAAAATAATTGTTTCATAAAGATGCGGAAATGTTCGTATTGCAACAAAACGGGCCATATTAAAGAGGAGTGCTTAAAGTTAAAGGGCCGTAACTCAAATTTAACATCTACACAAACGGTCCGCGTTATGCAAAATAAAAATAATGAATCGGGCTCAAAGTACTATATGACGGTGAAACTGAACGGGTTAGATACCCAAGCTTTTATCGACTTCGGCAGCTCTTGCGTTACGATTACTGACTTGATGGCAAAACAGCTGGGCTTGGACACTCAAAACGTGACAAATAACAGTGTCATAAAGGGTTTTGGTGGATCGCACATAACGCCTCTCGCGGAAACGATACTTACAATTACTGCTGACGAGGCTACTTGCGAAAATATTAAGGCGTATGTTGTGCCTAATAGTGCGCAAGACATAGGTATTATTATCGGTCAACCTTTTACTGACTACCCTAACGTATATGTTATTAAGATGCCCACGGCTTTGCGAATGTACAACGCAAACCATCTGATGGATTTACCTGGTACTGAAACGTCAAATGACGTCGAACGTGTTACCCTGCGTGCACCTGACGACTTACACCTGACACCTGGTGTAAACAAAATAGTGTTATCATGTTCTGAGTTTGACGGGCCTATAAGTGTACCAGAGTCGACGCACCTTAAACCGCGATCAGAGTGTTTAGTTCCTCAGCACACTACAAATGTTGTCGAAGGCCGAGCGGCACTTAATATAATAAACTTAGGCCGGGAACAAATTAAAATACGAGCCCCAATGCAAAATAGCTCGTCTAGTCGCAATTCTGCATGCGTATTTTTTTTCAAAAACTAGTATTTCTACCCGAATCGACTTTGATGATTAATGGAATACACTAGACGCAATGTCACTAAAGCTAGCTTAGTTTTGAGTTGTACAAAGTGTACATCTCGTTATTTATTTTAAAATAATTTAATTATAAATATTACATCTCACACGCAAATAATTACGTCTGCTTCATATTTAAGGCAAAATAGGTCGTCTATTTAAAATAAAACCTGTTTACCAGGGTTCGTAATATAAAATATTATTTTCAAATTGAATACGGAATATTCTCTGTCATGTAAAATGACAAACCACTATATAAAAGGGCAAATTCAGCCTAATTTTTTATTACTCCAAATCGTTTTTCTATCGAGATGGCACGAGGTAAGCCAGTGACTGAAGAAGTGCGGAAAATTATAATCTCCAGTAACAATAAAGGCAAATCTACGTACCAAATTGCCAAGGACCTTTCTATGCCAAGGTCTACAATCCAAACTATCATCGAGCATCATCGAAAACACGACAAAATTTCTTGTTTAAAGAAATCCGGCCGCCCACGAATTACTACTAAAGCAGAAAACAGGATTCTGAGGAAGATCATCAAGAAAAATCGTCGTGCAAGAGCTGGAGAACTTACGGTACTATGGCGTGACGCAATTAAAAAAAACATTTCAGTGGATACTTGCAAGAGAGTGATGAAGAGGATGGGCTACGGTTTTTACACTGCTAAAGAGAAACCGTTACTTACACAACGGCAGAAAACTAACAGGTTGAAATTCGCCAAAAAGTACAGAAATTGGACCGTCGATCAGTGGCGTAAAATTATATGGAGTGACGAATCTAAATTTGAAGTCACAGTAGGCGATGAACGAAGTAAAGTCATTCGCGAAAAAGGAGAGGCATTTCAAAAAGATTGTCTTAAGCGTAAGGTAAAGTTTCCAGCTTCCTTAATGATTTGGGGCTGCATGTCGGCACAGGGTGTCGGCTGTCTGCAATTTATAGATGGAACCGTCAATGCCGAAAAATACAAAAGCATCTTACAAGAGAGTTTGCTGCCGTCTATACGTAAGTTAAAGTATAAAAATGCGTATACTTTTCAACAAGATGGTGCCTCATGCCATACCGCTAAAGCAACGATGGCGTGGCTGAAAAAGAAAAAAATACCTACCATGTCGTGGCCATCCAGCAGCCCGGACTTGTCTCCCATAGAAACGTTGTGGTGGAAAATGAAGAAGAAGTTGCGAAAGGACCCGTCCAGATCAAAAGCTGATCTTAAAGAGAAACTTACCTGTGTTTGGAATGAAACAACCCCGGAAGAGTGTCGACAGCTGGTAGATACAATGCCGCTCAGAATTAAAGCCGTTTTAGATGCAAAAGGAGACGCCACCAAGTGGTAGACGTTCTAATCTGCGTCGGTAACACTAAAGACGAACTTTTTTGCATTTTAGTACAATTGGTGAAACAATGTTTTTTTTATTACCAAGGAAAGTTCGTTTTTTTTTTCATTGAATAAATAAAATACGATTTATAACTTATACTGTTTTTATATTGCTAATTCTTCCAAACACCTTCGTCCCCCAGAATTTTTAGGTTAACGTTAGTTTAGTACATTTTTTTCCTACCAGACGTACTCATTTGCATTGGGGCTCGTACAATGTAATGAGTGCGTAGCGCGTGCTACTGTAGTCCGTTCCGAATTATCAGGTGGGGCAGGATTTAGATTCTCGTACCAGGGCCGAACTCGAAAATCTATTAATAGAATTTTCAGATTGTTTTTCGGAAAATGGCCAGGGGATCGGTAAGTGTTCGGTAAAGATGAAAATAGAGCTTACCGACTCGAAACCGATTTACTACAGGCCCTATAGGATGTCAATCGAGGATCGTAAACAGGTTCGCACTATAGTAAACGATCTTTTGGAGAAGGGTATAGTGGAGCCGTCCAACTCCCCCTACGCTAGTCCTGTGATTTTAGTGCCGAAGAAAAATGGGGAAAAACGTATGTGCGTCGACTATCGCTCCCTTAACAAGGTGACTAAAAAGGAGCGTTACCCGCTTCCACTTATACAAGACCAGATAGACCGGCTAGCCAAGCAGCGCGTATTTTCGTGTCTCGACGTCTTATCAGCGTATCACTGCATACAGTTAGAAGACGAAAGTAAACCTCTTACTGGGTTTGTCACGGCTGATGGTCACTGGCAGTATACTCGAATGAGTTTTGGCCTTGTGAATGCACCGAGCGTCTTTCAGCGAGCTATAGACGAAGTACTAGGACCTCTTAAGTTCGAATGCGCCACTGCTTATCTTGACGACATACTGATATATGCCGAAGATCATCCCGCCGCGTTGGATCGTCTTCGTCGGGTTTTGGAACGACTGCGTGATGCTAATATGACGTTGCGTCTTGACAAGTGCTCGTTTTTAGTTCCCCAGGTAGAGTACCTGGGTCACGAGATTTGTAACGGTGAAGTTAAACCTGCCGAACTTAAGATTAGTGCCGTGCGTGATTTCCCTACTCCAACGAACGTCCACCAGTGTAGGCAGTTTATGGGTTTGGCCAATTATTTTCGGAAGTACGTTCGTGGGTTTGCCGCCATGGCACGACCCATTACTATGCTTACTAAAATAGACCAACCTTGGGTATGGGGTAGCGATCAACAACGCGCCTTCGATAAAATAAAATCGATACTTATAACCCGTCCAATTCTAGCAATATTTAACCCGGACTATGAAACACAAGTACACACTGACGCTTCCAAGATTGGCTTAGCTGGTATATTGCTCCAAAAACAGCCAGAAGGTACGTGGAAGCCAGTCGCATACGCCAGTAGGCAAACTACTCCTCTCGAGCAAAAATACCATAGTTATGAGCTCGAGACTCTGGCGGTGGTAATGAGTTTGCAAAAGTTTAAGGTGTATCTGAGTGGCATTAAATTCGTCATTGTCACAGACTGCAATGCGCTGCGCTGGGCATGGGAAAAAAGGGATTTGAATCCTCGTATTGCTAGATGGTGGCTGGACCTCCAGGAGTTCACCTACGATGTTGAGTACCGCGCCGGAACATCTATGTGTCACGTTGACGCGCTGAGTCGAAATCCCCCCAGAACGGTAATGCGCTGTGTGGAAAAGGACCTTATTGAATGTCTGCAACAGGATGATGACTCAGTGCGCTCGACCATAGACCAGCTTCAAGGCGAAATAGCCAAGGGAAACATAAGGGGACTGGCCGCCGATTATTTAGTCGAGAACGGGCTGCTGTTTCGAAAGGTTAACAATGAAAAAAAAACTTGTAGTGCCAAAGCGGTCGCGATGGTCGTTAGTTCAATCTTTCCATGATGACAATGGCCATGTTAACTTTAACAAGACTTACGACGCCGTCAAGGGAAAATATTGGTTTGGAAATATGCGCCGTTTTATCCAAAAATACGTAAGGGGATGCATAGCCTGTCAATATGCTAAGAAACCCACTGGAAGGCAAGTTGGGCTGTTACATCCAATAGAAAAGGTAGCTGTACCTTTTCATACGGTGCATGTTGACCACCTAGGTCCATTTTGCAAGAGCCCCTCTGGCAAAATGTACATTTTTGCAATAATCGACGCATTTACTAAATTCATATGGATCGAAGCAGTGCGCGACACGAGCTGCGCAAACGCGCTTAAGACGTTGGATGTCTTTATTAAAACTTTCGGGCTGCCTAGTCGCATAGTAAGCGACCGGGGCAAAGCGTTTGACTGCAACGATTTCAAAACGTACTGCAACGAAAGGCAAATTAAACACGTCATGAACGCCGTAGCTAGCCCTAGGGCTAATGGGCAGATTGAACGATATAACCGGTCTATACTGAATGCGTTAATAACCTACGCAGGGGAGGACCAGAACCGGTGGGACATATACTTATCAAAGGTTCAACTAGGTCTGAATTCAAATATCAACAACACCACGGGGAAAAGTCCTCTAGAACTGTTATATGGCTTCCGACCTCGACTGGCTGGTGATTTGCTCGTACCAGTGAGGACCGATTCCTTACATGAGCTTCGGGATATGGCTGCAACTAGAACCCGCAGAGCTGCCGAGAAGGCTAAGTCGATATTCGACAAAAAGCGACGTGACGAGGTTCCTTTCCATGTTGGCCAGTTGGTTCTCGCTCAACGTAAAGTGTTTAAGAAGGGATTAAGGAGCGGCAAGCTCGTTCCCCGGTACGACGGACCATTCAAAATAATTAAGGTGCTCCCACAGGACCGATATGTGATAAAGGGAACTAATGTCACTGGACGGAAGTATGAGAACGTAATGGCCAGGGACAAACTTAAAGCTTTCTCTTTACATGACAATAGCTCTGATTCCGATTAAAAATCATAACAAGAGGAATGTGTAAGGTTGTCCACTAATATTTATGTTCTTAATTATTTACTGTATTTCTCTTTACTTGTAAAGAAACTGTGTAAATTTCATATCCTCATTTGTGAGTCTTGATTAGTTAATTAGTTTCCAGATTAAGAACTGGATATATGAGAACTGAAATATAATTTCTTGTATTTTATTGCTGTGATGAAGAGGAGTTTAAAGGTTACCCTCTGTCAATGACATTGATGACATAATTATGATTGTAGATTATCTAAACACATTATTTGTTAAAATTTATATATTTGGAATAATTGAGTACCATGTAATTAGTACAGTACATCATAAGGCAAAGACCTGGGTTGTGAACTTGTTGTTAAAATTACTAACCAATTGATGGAAATTGTAACTGGTTAATGCTACGACACCAAGGATAGCTGTCTTAACCCCAAAATGCTTTATGCTTTTATAATTATGAAGGGGTGATGACCCAAAGGTAAGATCTTGGATAGATAATACAATGTTGAATAGATTCCTTTGTTTCCATTTCGGTTGTAGCGCTACAAAGAGACGTCTCGCCTCCTTCGGAGGAGGTTTTGTTTAGCCCTGGCTTTATATGAGATTCTGTGCCGGAATAAGGCACCTTGCCATCATGCGGCCCTTCAGAGGGCATCATATTAATTGAAAGGTTGGGACACATAAAACCATATCCCACGTAACCGCAGACCTAAAGAGGTGGACCGGATGACATAGCTCTATAACCTATACTAATCATTAAATCTACCTTAAGAGGCTAGTTAGTTAAGAGCTCGAATCAGGCCTTAAGAGGCGGATCATTCATAACAAACTTAAGAGTTTGACTTTTAACCTTAAGAGGCGGATCATTCATAACAAACTTAAGAGTTTGACTTTAAACCTTAAGAGGCGTATCATTCATAACAAACTTAAGAGTTTGAATTTAACATTAAGAGGTTGATTTGTTAACCTTAAGAGGATGATTTGAATAACCTTAAGAGGTTGATTTGAATAACCTTAAGAGGTTATTGATGACCTTAAGAGGTTATTGATGACCTTAAGAGGTTATACTTATACCTGATGGTGACCTTCAGAGGCCGCCTCAGGAGACCACTTAAGAGGTGACTACTACGTTCGTTGAGGCAAGATCAAGAGAGAAGATCTGTTCGGGACGCCCAGTGGGATCAGGATGGTCGACTGAAAACGGGCAGCGCCTGCGTCTACTACCTCAAGGACACGCCGCGCGTCATGGCCAATCAGCGCGCTTCAATATTCGGGGCGTTGCATTCCGGGGATGGCTCTAGGATAGTTCGACTTCACCGGCCCTTAGGCAGTAGCTGAGCGACGCGTACCTATGACGGTCTATGTTAATATTAACAGGAATAAATCATAGTATTGCGAGTGGCGGTTGTTTGAATATCAGTGGATAGTCACCCTTACAGTAGATTACATTACATTTTAAATTTAATTTACTTTATTCTCGTTCTCATTTAATTGAAAGAAATTAAAGAGTATTCTAAAAGGTTTATTTTAGTTGCTTTTGCAATAATTAGGTACATATAATGATTCATAAATCGGGAGATATTACCCAAAGTAGTCCACTGGCTTCCTTATAGCTATTATATTTACTTTTTATGAGTTGTAAAATCTTAGCTGCTCATAATGCTTTATGACCACGCAATATTCAATCTAAAAATCTCCTTTTTTCTATTTATTACTTAATCATTAAAAGGACTAAAGAGCTCATGTTTTAGCATTTTCATAATATTTTTCGAAAAGTCTACAAGATATTTATCTAGTCTAGTATCTATGTCTACAAGGAAAGGGAAAAAGTAGTGTGTAAAAGGTGTCGTAGGTAAACCAAAATCATTGACCGAGTGAAACGAATGTCTCTGCTTCAGCTACAAATGCTTTCGTATGTCTGATTATTCTCCTCTACAGATCGCATTTTCTCAATCAATTCTCATGAAACTTTGTGAGTAGGATCGATAATTATATAGTTTTTTTGTCGAGTCTGTTTTGGAAAACTTTTTCATATCTTAAAAGAAGTCTCTTCTTATCTCTTGAAGTTTTGTTAGAAAGGCACGATCAATACTAAACATTTCCTCGTGCTTACGTAAATTCCTAAGTACCTTTCCAAACAACCCTACGAAATGAACAAAGGCAACTCAAATCGACTTTTACTCCGACTTCCGAGTCTTCCGACTAGCCTTTGAAGATATACGCAAGTTCAGCTTTGAGGTAAACGTTCTAAATTGATTGCCAAGAAAATTAGTCAAATACAGGTTGAGGAATAAATTTCAGCACTTTCTGTATGATGCTTCTAACCGTGAGGTACCGTGGATAACTAGAGGTCAAATATCTTTGGTTCATTCTAGAGCGACTTGGCTATATTCTGAAGTAACCATCGCATTTGCTACGTGAAAATATGCATATGTGCGGCATGGCGAAGTACGACATTAGAGTTGGTTTATTACCCACGACGGAACGGAGAAGGTATATGCGTTTAGGGTGAGAGGTTGTTTGTTTGTGTGTGCACATCAATATCTTCGAAACGGCTTGACCGAATTAGAAACGGTTTTCTGCAATAGGTTTGTAGTTTAGTCGGGCCGAATTTTAGCTAGGAGTTACGATGATAACTCGCCAGGGGGCGCTGCAGTAAACATTTTTCATTTTGGGTATCACTACATAGTATAAAACAAAGTCGCTTTCTCTGTCCCTATGACCCTATATCCCTATGTATGCTTAAATCTTTAAAACTACGCGACGGATTTTGATGCGTTTTTTTTAATAGATAGAGTGACTCAAGGGAAAGGTTTATATGTATAATACATGCACCAGCATTACACCCGTGCGAAGCCGGGGCGGGTCGCTAGTAAATTATATCCTTTTTAGCTGCCCTGGCTTCGCACGGGTAGCTTAGCAGTTCCATTACCTCTACTACCTACATGACCTCAATGACGAAAACGCGCGCATTATTTTCGTAAATAAATACAAGCGGTTCAAATAATTGTAGGCCTATAAACACAGGGTGTGTACCTACGAGTATAAACAGAAACAGATATATAATTTCAAATGTTTTAATGCATCGAGTATTTAGGTTACAATAATTGTAAGTTTCCCTTGGCATGCGAGTATCTCTTGACTCGCCCTCGACCGTTTTTTATTTGTAGTGTGACTTGAATCGAAGAACCCGAGGGAGTTGAATGGTAATTAAAGGTAAATTGTGGTTAATTGTCCCGAAAAAGGTGTATTGAGGGAGTACTGTTGAGTAAATGAGCCTGTGTCAAAGAGAAAACCGTCATCATCATCATCATCAAAACCGTATCCAATTATATTTACTTATGGGCAAGTAGAACATTTTCGCATGCAAAATTGTTATATTCAGGTATTACTTAGTAGACTTTCCTTTTATTAAGCAACCTAGTGTTAAGTTGTGCTATTTCATTCAATATTTTTAAAAAATCATCCAACGCTTGGTACGGCATATTTGATAATGACCTTTAATGGTTGGTTAAAAATAAGCGTTGTGAGAAAGTTCGTATATACGCTAACATATATGTTAGCAGGCGTGAGCGCAGACGCCCCACCCCACTCTATGGGTCATCATTGGGGACTATGCCTATTCGCTATCGTGCAAGTGACGTCTGTGCCTCTGATTGGAATGTACTTAGAGATATACATGTTCTTTAATATTTTTAAAGAACATACTGTAACATGTTCACGGACAACGCCATAAACCTTGAGGTTGGAAAATGCGTGGATTTTTTCCAAAGAGTTAAGCTTTGCCAACTTTACTGGTTAAAACCTAAAGCCGCAAATTGATTGATCGTATTTAGGCACATGAAAGCCAGCCTTGTAGATATTTCCATGTGATACATTATGTATTTTGAGAAATTGGATTTTAGATTTATTACCATAACAATTTGCATTACTTAAGCTTCATGCTAACGGTTAGAAAGAATTATTTTCTAACATAGTTAGGTATTATTGCTTGTTCATACGTGTAACGTTAAATATATCAATCAAATACTTGCACCGAGTTACTTCTCCTCCGTAGACGACGAATACACGACTCATGTTACAATTTATAACATCGTGTAGATATAGGACAAAAAAACCATCAAATTATCACCAAAAATAGTAAATTAGACAAATTAATTAAAAATCTTAAAAAGATGGACTATAAAGATTCGCAAAAATGTTGTTTTTTGTTTATTGGTTTCTCATGTTTCAATAAAAAATAAATTGTATGGCAACTATGTAAACGCAATTTCACGACAAAAACGGAAAATTTTCCTTTTTTCCGTACAACGGTAGTAGGAGGCTACGAAGACGTGACGTTCACATCTAGCTGTCAATCCATATGGAGCATTTTCAGTACTCGTTAGCTATGCTGTACTTTGCCTCTCATTTTCGTTTTTTATGTTGCTCTAATTGTAGTTGGCCCCGTATAAACATTCGATCTTCTCTAAAAACTGGTTCGATTGGCATGAATTTATTTTTCTCATCTAGTCTACTGCTGCAGTTTGGATGTAATGTAGTTCACGGTGCTGTATTAAATGAATATCATATTAAATGGAACTCTTTATAGCAATCGTGACGTGTCCAGATAATGGTTCTGTTAACTGGTGAGTTTTTGCGGTGCAACTCATCAGACTTATGTGAAAACCCTCATCCCAATAAGATCAGGTTGGCTACCACGTAAAAAATGTATTTATTTCACAAAATGAAAATGACGTATTTTGACGATATCGCTATTAATGTTATTGTACTAATAGGTGTGTACGTAAAAGGTAAGTACCTACCAATATTACTAAACTTATGAACGTAACATTTTTCCTTCAGTGACACTTTGTAACAAAGCCGTGAAGCCATGTGCAGAAATACAAAGATATATTAAATAAAACAATGAACCCACTCGCCAGCAGCACTTAATAAAATAAAACTGAAAGCATCGGCCGATCAATCTCTCAACGGCCTTTGTCTGGAATCTGAATTTATGCAAAGATTTCTTAATAATTTGCTAGCAGATACTTTACATCAAAAACAGGTCTTCTAGTAATACTTAACAAACTAACCATCGAAGCTGAAAATACAGGTTTGACTCAACATTTGGACACGGCATGATATTATCTGCTCGTTCTTGCACTTCAAGCTTCGCGGGCGAGGAAGCGAGCGTAGACGACAAACGTCATACTAATATCGGACCAATACCTCCAGTCAAATAGACCACCTAGCGATTGTTAAACTTTGTCTTCTCCTAATAGGATTTTCTTGACGTCAGCAGTCATGTTCGACGAGTTGAAAATTTCATGAGCAACGGCATTGACTTCGTTATAAAGTTCTCTTGTTATTTATTGCCTCGGCTTTAGAAACGGTTATTGTTGCATTTAGCCGTTGCATTTATTATTAAGTATACGTGTTACTAAAAGTGCCATGTTCCATGTCAAGAAATTATATATTGAGGCATCTTGTAACTAAAACAACTCCAGGGGCTTTATGGCTCGAAAATTCTCTCATGCAGAAAATAATTAGAAAAATAATTCAAGAAACATATATAATAAAACACTTTACATTTTTCTGTATGGCCATAATGTCCAACATTCCAAGCCGCGATACGAATAATGGATTTGAACTTGTTAAGTGAATTCCCATTGTTCAGGAAAACTTTGGGCGGATTACTCTAACAGCAGAAACTAATTAGGGGTCGTATAATGACTTAACTCCGCAACTTAAACCTGACGAGGTATTGACAGAGCTTTATAGGGAACGCTATTTTCCTTTAAAAAATCGTATTAAAGAGAATCACGATTTAACCGATTATAACTGATTTATATGGAATAATTTTGATTTATCTAAGATCCATCTACACCACTTTCTGTTGGTCACGGACTAGGTAACCTAATGTTATGATTTCGGTAGTTGCGATAGCATTAATACGTAGGATAAAATTCAGAAACCTAAACACAAAGGCGTCACAGTGGCGGCGTAAAGTCGGTATGCTGGGTTTTTCCTCCATTGTCTGTGCAAACAACGAAAACTGTTATGTCAACCAACAAACATCCCTGTTCCCTAAACTAAACGCTATAGTCGCTTAGTGTACCGAAATGAGAACCGTGTAATATTCCTTCTATTTTTACGTATCGTCATATTGATCGGTGGACCGATATTCAGTTATTTACATTTGACAAATGTTTAGTGAGTGTACAGTCGCGGCCAACGGTGCAAAATTGAAAACATATCTGTGACATCGGCTATATAGTATGAGTATATACATATTTGTTGACGCAGAACTTAGAAAACTAAGCTAAAGGGACGTCCATTCATTAAAAAACTAGATTGTTATATTTTCAACTCCAAAATCACAACAACGTTATGTACAAGAAGTTGTTTGATATTGTTGAAATACAGTCCTTTGAACTCGGCTAGAAGGAATGTCCGGTTTATGCGCAAAGTACCGCGGCCAGCCATGTGGTTTGTGTTTATAATTCTCCCGGCCTTACTGCCAAGTTGTGCAGAAACGTTATCGGCCATTCAACGCCGATGGTTTTGGGAAAATTGTAAATTGTAACACGATGTTTTGTAGTTCAAAATACTAATTTAGTCGTTATTAAAACATGTACATAAATACGTACTACTAAAGATCCTGCGGCTTAAGGGAAGATTCGATATTAGAGTTCGTTTTATCAATTGACTTATTATTCTTATTTTCCTGTCGTTATTATTATCAAGTCAAAACATTGTCCATTTGAAATACAATACAATAAACAAATTGTAATAAAACAACATAACATTGGGTAGCAGTGTTTAATTTGTTATCATGTGTGCTTAAATAAGCTCCCATTGAGGCCAAATAAGCTCGCTAACCAGTGTTATTAAAACAAACGCATTGGAACGAGCAAACCTGTTAAATCCAATCCACTTCGAACTAATCGATCTATTCAGTTTCCATTTCACGACACCCGCTTTTATACTTGCACCGAACCAATTTCAATGTTTCCAGACTTTGTGAATTAACATAACCTAATAAAATTTTAACCTGATCGTCCAAATATCCTTGATCAGTTCGCGACCAATAACCTGAAAAAGGTGAATAAATTTAACTGTACGCGATGATTCAGTTTCGTTTATCAATAACAATAAGTGAAAGCCGTGTCGTGAGGTCCTCTTTACAGGTGCATGTTACACATTTACATGTGACATGATAACCATATACAATTATATTCATGATCATATATGAATAAATATCGACTGCGATAAAAGATCGAGGACGCCACGATAACGGGTTGGTTAATGTGTATGTACAAGGACTTGAATCCTACCTTGAACCAGCCAACGCGATCCTCGGAGTTCAACCTGCTTCGCACCCATCTCCTGCCGTTCACGTTCACCACCTGTGGGTTTCAATACCCATGACTTCTACTGCCACATTGTGCCTAGCTCTTAGCATATAAAGGTTTCGACTACCAGTCAAATTCATTAGAGACCTTTCACCCGGGAAGACTACCCCGGTTCATCTAATTTATCTAACACCATTTCCTTGATCCACATAGGATTGAATACCAACATATGTACCCCTCGTAAAAGAACTCTGCAAGTATGGTTTTCTTTACACTTAGCCTCTTAGCTGTTGCAGCGAAAACACTGCATTATATTCGAGTTAGCCTATTTAGCAACCATACATTACATAGTAAAACTTAGGCGCCTGCCATTTTGTCGCAAGCAATTTCATCGCATCAAATTTGCCCGACGTAAAAGATCAGGCGTTCGTTCGTTATTTTATTCGGGTCTTATGTTTTGACGCGGGTATGCCTCTTTTTCTAATTCGAATAACGCACGATCTACGTTTTACATATTACGTCGTGGTCGTGGATAAAGATCCTCTTTTGCTGGAATACGTACTGGCTTTCTTGTTGAGCGTTTCGTTTTCGAAAATGAATTGTCTAGCTTCGGAATTTGAAACTATTCGTTTGACGGATTTGCAAACAAAATCTGGTTCATTCTACCATTGTGAGTCTTGGAGTGAGGACATGCTGATTCATTATCCAAGTTTGCCTAGATTTTTTCCTGTGTGGCAAAAGATTTTGTCTGTTCTAATCATTAATAGTGTCGGAAGTGGATCGAAATTTTCTGGCATCAGCAGACCCTAGTAAAGGAGTGTTCCAAGAGGATTTTATCCTCCTCTTAACAAAGAGCCAAGCGTTTCTCAACGTTTGGGAAAGTGTTTCGTCCTATTTGTCTAAATGTGCTTTGTGATCGTGTCGTGCCGTTGCATAGATCTTACCTAGTGTATTGTTTTAGCTCTTCCGTCGGGGCGGAAGCTTAACTAAGCGACTGATCTAGACGCGAGTTGCCCGATCGCCATTCGCGATGCCTAGGCTTGCGTGTTGCCTGAAGACCAGCTTTAAATTCTGAGGACTCCCGCTCGTCGAGGTCGGAGACGTGGCAGTCTTTTGACGGCTGCTGTCAACCCGAAGCTGCACCAGGTCTTCAGTGGAGATAAGTGGTGGCGGCATACGGCGGCATAGATTGGAGTAAACCGGGTCGGTTCATATTTGTGCTACAAACAAGACGCGGGGTGTTTGTGTAATTCTAGTAATTTTATATTGATAAATTCTGTGTCCATCTTATATATACCTTAAACACATTACCTTGGGAAACTTGACGTGGGTAAGCGTTAATTTAATTTATATTTCAACGTGTCTTACTGTTCTCTAAATTCTAAAAGCTATATTTTATCTACCGCCGTCATTACCTATACTTTCGGAAAACCTATTAGGCAAGTTACAAAACTTTATCATACCATTTCCCCATTCCATCTTCATCTCATCAGCCGTGATCCGTTCTGGTATACTCCAGCAACTAACACTTCAACAAACAATAGTCTTTACGCAACGTTTATAGTTTTCCCCATGGGTGATAACTTAATAACTCATTAAGGGGTATTCGTTTCGATTATGTGCTATGATTTAAATAAATTTTAAATGTATTGTGTTAAATATTGTTTTATAAATCAATTTCGGCAGTGTTATTGTTAATAAATTATATATATCCTTGAAGTGGTTTTTGTGATTTTTTTTTATTTCACACTACACTGTACTGTAAATGGAGCCTCATCTTACCCGGCCAGAGGAAGGTAAACCACAAGATAATGACGAGATCCCGATAGCCAAACTATCACACTTCGGCATCTTACAAGAGATCGCAGGGCCGAAGCCACATCATCTCGCGGTGGGCAGGGTCCCACCAAGATAACGTAGAAATCCCGATAGCAGAACTATCGCACCTCATTATAAGGCGAAGGCTTGGTCGCAAGCCACGCGGCCGCAGCAGGATCAAGCCCTCCAGCGTTGGGCAGGGTTCCAACAAGAAACCGACAGGATCCCAATGGCCGAACCATTGCACCCGGGCGTCAGAGAAAAATCGCCTTTTCTGCCTTACCTAAGATGAGCTCAGATTCTACATTTGACGGTAGTCGCATATAAGATAAAATCACATAGGCGTTAATTGAGAAACCATAAAACCACAGCGAGCTTGACTAAGATATACAAGTATACTCGTAGTTAGCTTCAGTCATATAGGCAAATAGTTTGTCCCCCTTCAAGATACTCAGAACATCAAGTAGGACATATAAATTGCATAGCTCAATCATATCAGAAAATCAGAACATATAGAACAATTAAAATACTAAGAAACTAAGACACTTAGTATAAAAGTAAATAGAACAATTAAGATACCAAGAGGCTAGGACACTAAGCTTTCTAGGGACTAGCCGCGTTGCCCTTAGCCCTCTGAAGAGAACACTCCAGACTTCTTCGAGACTCAGTTGACGCGCCAAAGGCAAACAATGAAATGAAGTCTGCCAGCGGAATAAAAATGCTTATATACGCCAAAGACCTACCCTCAAGGCCGAAATATACTTCTACCTTACCAGGGCAAATAATCTCTTAAGGCGGAACCACACGCTCCGACCATGAGCTAAAGTCTTCAAGATATCATTGTACATGATAAGTCGCGACACTCCCAACAACCAAAAGATGTGAAATCTTCGCGATATAATTGTACATGATAAGTCGCGACAAACCGTGCAATTTGAAATCAAATTATCGTCATAATTGTCGTTCCTTTTGCATCACATACGAAGAGGTTCATAAGTTTGGACCTGAATGTTTTCCAAACGTATTTTTCCTAAATATCAAAGTACATAGCATTATCAAGAGTCAGGCACGTTCACGTTAATAAACACTATCTACAAAAAACTAGTTCACAACAGACAATAAGGCTCAAATTGGGAACACTGCCATCTAAATCATTGAGGACTATAGTATATTATCTAGCCCCTCAAATGCGTGGAACTGTCAGCTGCTATACCAAATCAATCCATGCGCATTGAAATATTCAGTGGCACTCGCCAGCATCCCGCGTACGGCGTCAATCATGCAAGTATTCGGGGAATCAGCTAAGGAATTTTTCGATTAAGCCCGCTTCCACAGGGCACCGTCATTGTACTAGACACGAGTCGTCACCTACCGAAGCTGAGGGTGTGGGGAAATTAAAATGTAGGCCGACGGATGGAGCTGAATCGAAAATGGTTGGTGACCTTTGGGTTGGTGACCTTTGGGTTGGTAACGTTTGATACTAACATACAAGTAATCGTTTTTAAAATACTAATCCCCTTATACCTTATAAGGTGTGCCTGTGCTTGACACTGACCCATACATGGCACTTTCAATCTTATGACAATGATGATTATTGGGTGTCATCTATTGGGCACTAAGGTGTCGAGCACTGGGACGTTTACCTTACTTTTAGAAATAAAAATGAGGTAAGTTATTTTTTTTCCCAAATACTAATATCAAAGCGATAAGTCAAGCTCAAGACACACGAATATGCTGTACTTTACTTAATTGTCTATAATAGATATAAGTTTCAGAACATCCATTTTCCATGACATTCATTTGCTACACGTCTGTCCAGTAACAAGTCATATATGAAGGCATCTTATTTGAAAAGTGAGTAATGTGCTGGTAGATCACCCATTTCCCATAGAGGGATGTCAATACTGAGAAGACGTAATATTGAGATCTTTTAGTAAGTATTATGTAAAAAAAAACATTACGACACATTTAAATTAAAAGAGACATTTTCGCAAGTATGACGAATATTTAGAACAGAAACAAAAACTACCCACGTAGGATACGAATACTGAAAGATTTTTTAGATATTTTTTCCAAAATCGTCGGGAAAAAAGTGACAACGAAATGAAACGTTCTGGAAAAATAATACTAGGCAAGGCATAGGCAAAAGCCCAATACCCAATGTACCCATAGTACAAGCCTTGCTTAGTTCGGGACTAGGTCGATTTGTGTAAGATTATCCACACAGGTAAAAATCGCCACGCTACAGGTAAAAATATGATATTACTAGCGGCCGCCCGCGACTTCGTCCGCGTAGATTTTAGATGGTAACAAAGATATAATTGAGGTTTATTTGTTTCTATCAGTTGTCTGATGCTATTAATCTTTTGTGAATATTACTCGAAAGAAAAAAATTATGTCCGCCATCTTGGATTTGAAAATGGATGTAACTTTCGGAATCGGTACCCCGAGGAACTACAAAGATGACCTCATATCGATTTTAAAGAAAACTAAATGTCCGCCATCTTGGATTTGAAAATGCATATCATTTTCGTAATCGGCACCCCGAGGAACCTCAACGATGATACCCATATCGATTTTTAAGAAAAATAAATGTCCCCGTCTGGGATTTGAAAATGGATGTCATTTTCGTAATCATCACCCCGAGGAACCTCGACAATGACACCCATATCGATATTTAAGAAAAATAAATGTCCCCATCTGTCAACTTGGAATCCCTTTTTACCCCATTAGGGGAACAATTTAGAAAAAGCTGAAATACGTTTTGTTGTATTTAAACAAAGAGTCCGTATACGAAGTTTTAAATCCCGCACTTCAAATATATTTGCTCCCCGTACAAACTTTTAAACCCCTCTACACCCCTTTAGAGGATCAATTTTGAAAAACGCTTAAATACATTTTATTGTATTTAAACAGAGAGTCTATGTACGAAGTTTTAAATCTCTCACTTCAAAAACGATTTGCTCCTTTACAAATTTGGAACCCTCTTTTTACCCCTTTAGGGGAGCAATTTTGAAAAACGCTGAAATATGTTTTGTTGTATTTAAACAGAGAGTCTATATACGAAGTTTTAAATCTCTCACTTCAAAAAAGATTTGCTCCTCGTTTAAACTTGGAACCCCCTTTTCACCCCTTTAGAGGAGCAATTTCTAAAAACGCTGAAATATGTTTTGTTTTATTTAAACAGAGAGTCTATATACGAAGTTTTAAATCTCTCACTTCAAAAAAGAGTTGCTCCCCATACAAACTTTGCACCCCTATTTTACCCTCTTAGGGTTAGAATTTTGCAAAACGCTGAAAACACTTTCTTTGGATTTAAGTTTGTAACCTTTTCACGAATTTTTAAGTCTTCAGCTCAAAAAAAAATTTTCTCCCATACAAACTTTGCACCCCTATTTGATCCTCTTAGGGGTGGAATATCCAAAAATTCCGTCTTATCCCTTGCATACGTCATAAAATTAAGCTCTGAACCAAATTTGACGTTTCTAGTTCCAGTAGTTTCGGCTGTGCGTTGATGGTAGATCAGGACTTCTTCTTTTATATATATAGATGAAAATTATCTAACAAATCTTTTGAAAAATGTACAATTGAGTCAATAACTCCAAAGTGGCGGATGATTTTAATTTCAGAAGCTTTGAACAAATTTACAAACCAAGATTAAAGACAGTTAAATAATTCTCGTGGTAATTTCATTCTCTATGTGTAACAATATTTAATAGCTAAAATAATACCCCTTACTATCTAAATGCGGTATTTCTAACAAACACTATAATCGAAAGCCGATTTTCGCTCGAGAAGTCAGAGGGCGAGTATTATTTTATCTTAAGAGCACGGTCCAATATGCGATTCATATCCAATCTCGAATCATCTCACTGCTATTCCAGTATGACTAGGACATGAAATTCGTAGCAACTACTTACAGTCAAAGTTCAGGCTGACACTGGTTCCCCTGACAAGAGCTGTCGTTAAGGGGCTCCACGCGCTATTCATCGATTTTTGACGAGTTCTCAGTTGATATAGCTCCGTCTAAACTATAGATATATGTATGGCACAAACGGTTATCGGTTCTTCAATCCTTTATCTACATTTGCAAGAGCCAAATTAAAAAAAAACTGACTACTTACTTATTTTTTTTAGATTTATTCAAAGACGGTCATTTGAAGCTCTATTTTCGACATAAGTATATTGTTTATGCACTTATATTTATATATATAGTTTTGTCCAAAAAACTGGTTTGTTAGCATAAAATTGCCAAAGTTTGATGCCATATATCTCAGACAGTGAGTTTTGAAGTAAACATGGTATACTATTTCTATAAACCTCTTTGTTCTTAATACGATAAGCCATAAAAAACACGAGAAAATGTGGAGTTACAGATCGAGGGTCATTGGGAGCTGGAGCCCCTTAAGCCATGAGAATCCAGTCCTGGACTCCAGCCAAATGAGAACTTGCGCCGTAATTAAATACCCAAATAAATCTATTGCGGTCGGATGTTTTACAGTCCTATTAGCGGAAAAACAAAATAAAATGTCTCATTCATACATACATTTTATTTATTTTATTTTCACTACATTTATCACGGTTACGGTTGCTTTAGAAAGAAAGAAAAGGTGTTCTAGTATTAAGATGTTCTTTGTAGCACTCAGATTCAGCAGAATAAATTGATTTATGAGATATGATGTACATATCAATATTTCAATTGTAATAGTAAATTAGGAATATTTATAAAAGGACAGATAGGTTTTCCTTAATACACTCGCGGACAAATAATACGGGTCAAAATACCGTTATATTTTCTAAAATAGTGCAAACTTGTACAGTTTTTTAATCCTGTCATGATCTTTATTTAATTTTATATCTAACCTGCAAAAATAACAGTAATAGTTATAGGTATGTTATACAAGGGTGCGAAGTTGTATTTTAACCGCGAGTGTGGAATTGAAACACGAGCTAGCGAATGGGTTCTAGGGTTGAACTCCGAGCCAGCGAATTAATTCTATGGTTGAACCGCAAGCGAAGCGAGTGGTTCAAAAGTAGAATCCTGAGCGTTGCGAGTGTTGCAACACACGAGACGTAAAATAACTTTGCAGCCGTGTATAACACAAATCTTTTCACCTCACTCACCTCCTAGAGCGATTTTTTTTTCGGTACAGGTGCATCCTAAATATAGTTGGATACCCAGGCTCCACTACCTAATCCCGAGATTTGGCGTAGGTACTAGTTTTTTTTAATACAACAATACAAAATAAAATTATTGTTGCTGGACTGTCTGGACTGGCCTTTACATGTTATTATGTTTAAAAAAGTTACAAATAGCACGTTCGTATTTCAAATATTTTTTGCACTCTTGTGGATAAAATGCAGTTTTGCTATCTGTTTTTAAAGAATAAAAAAGGGCTTTCCGAGCAAGTGAGGTGAAAAAAATATTAACTTTTCCAGGTTTAAATCGGACTCCTAAAAACCTATAAAAAAAATCAATATTAACAGAGCGAGATATCGCAAAAATAGTCAGTTTTGGAGTTTGATATTTTTATGATGGAGGATCCCGGGAATTGCTAATACTGTTGGTTATGACGAAGAATAATATATCATATAAATAAAAGTAGTGTAAAATATTTAGGAAAACCTATTGCGGTTATTTAATCTAGGTTAACACGAAATTTGTGACCTCGAGTGTACATATTAAATTACCTTAATTGTTTCAGAAAAGTGATGAAACCGAAATTCGTCACAATATTTCGCCGGTTTTAGTAGTGTATCTATGAAGCGCTTTATAAACAGTAATATAATTGACCGAAATCATTATATAACGTCGTTATAATATTAAACCGGCGAACAGAGGGATCGAATAAATCCGTACACATAAATAAGGTTACTTAAGAACAAAGCCGGTGGAAGCCCGTGGGAATTTGCAAAGTAGGTAAGATATACCGCGGCCCTTTATCGTGAAGCCTAGGCCGGGCGCAATTCCGGTCCGCGTTAACAATGTATTGAAATCGAATGTCTATTGTTTTGGTTCAAGTCAGGCACTCCTTTTTGTCTAAGCGCGAAGGCGTATGGAAAAGTCACGCAACGTACGTAATCAAATGATATCTTTGAAATGGAATTTGTAGTTGAAAATGGGGCCAGGGTTCGAGATAGCGTGATGCATGATACATACTACCGGACACCCACACTAGGCACGTAAGCTAGTAACCGTAGTAGTAAAAAACTGGTGAAGTCCGGGTTAGACTCGCACACCGAGGATACAAAACATGTCTAGAACAAAGGATTTTTGATGAATAAAATTCGTATAATATTAAGATCCATATTTTATCACATCATAATTTCAAAATTATTGCATGATAAACTTCGGAGATAAAGATAGTTTTTTCAACATTTTTCTGTCATTTTTTTTCAAAAAATATCAGATTCATTTATTCACAATATAAGATTACAATATAAATTACATGCCAATTTACAAGAATCTCTATTGTGATCGTCAATAACATTAAATAAAACAAAATAAATTAAAAATCAATGAAAAAAATAGCAGTTAAATAATACAATGAGTATGATAAAATTCACCTGAGAGGATCGTCATGAATATATTAATAGGTACTCTAAACACGGATAACAATGAATCTACTATAAAAATGTAAAAATGCAATTCATTTGAAGTGTCAGTGTGTGTTATTTTTTCATACAACAGTTGGTTCGATAGTATATATGCGTGACGTCATAATATATCACTATATATTATGACGTCACGCATATTCATATCACCTGACGTATATACTATCGAACCAACTGTTGTATGAAAAAATAACTAGGTAATGCTGTTTTAGTGGTGCAAATCGTCAAGAGGTAGCTGATTTGAAACCAGGTAGAAACAATTATTTTTCCGTTATTTAATTAAAAATTGTGTGTAGTGTTTAAAAATGTTTTGTTCGAAGCTGTGTTCATTACAGTAAGTAGTAAAATTTCAATCTAAATATCTAATAAGTACTACTTAATTTGAGATGTATGATGACAAAATATTACAATGCGTCAAATCTTATTTAACACTATGCAATATTCAGTTTTAAAATATGGTTTATTAATATGGGGCAAGTCAACAGATATCTGCAAGGCTTTTAAAATCCAAAAAAGTGTGTGAGAGTTTTGTGGCATAGGGCCTAAATTGTCTTGCAGCCTTTTTTCCAAAAACTTGGATTGACTGCCTTAATATGTCCTTGAGGTGGCATCATATGTACGGAAAAAAATAACTTCATTGACCCAACTGAAAACGAACCAAAGGTGTAGGGAAAGAGCGATTTATAAGTTAAAAATGCCTCCATACTCAACTGCATTACATAAAAATAACAGTATTATTATATACAACCAGATACCATAAGAACTACGCCAACTACAAGATAACTTGTAGGTATATTCTGCCAGACATATTAAACAAACTTCCCAAGAACCTTGTAAAAGTGCTAGAAACAAAAAACCCTCACAGACTATTAAAATATTAAAGGAATATTTTACAAAGGGGAAATATGCTGGGGAATATACTTGCAAACTATGCACAAACAACCGTAG
The DNA here is from genome assembly GCA_963556455.1 of Epiblema foenella. Lineage (NCBI taxonomy): Eukaryota > Metazoa > Arthropoda > Insecta > Lepidoptera > Tortricidae > Epiblema > Epiblema foenella. The sequence goes on along the minus strand of OY747099.1, from coordinate 6,876,706 downwards.
TTAATAGCAGTGTTTATAAATAGGTACGTACCAATAGTGTAAGATATAGATTTAGATTACAAAGAGAGCGGAGTGACCGCGCACATAATCTCAAATATTAGAGATTTCGCAACAAAAAGACGAAAATTTTATATGTACTTTTTTTAATGAAATAAATAGTTCTAAATTTTTAATATTAAATTTTTTTTTACTTATTCATTACAAAGTTACGGAAATGGTTGATGGAGAAATGTTTTAAAAGATAAGAGAATTTTTAGAATATAATGAATTAGTTATTTAGTAAAAATAAAAACAGTTGACTTATTAATTGACTTGATTAATGTAAGTAAATAATGTAGCATGTATGATAGCTGAATAAAAAGAATGTACAGATTATAGACTGTAGAATTATACGAACAATTTGACAATATAATTATTATTTGAAATTTAAATTAAACTATTTAAAGCCCGACCAGAAATATATGACCATGCGGCATGGTGAGGAATTTCATTAGAACTAATTTCTTACACTGGCAATAATTTTAATGATAGATTGTCAGACTAGTCAGTGTCACACAACTGTGATTTTTTATTTCAATAATAGTAGTGTTGAAAACGAAATGATAAATGACAAAAAATGCCCAAAACGATTGATAGTCAAGAGCAGAACATTAACAATAATGTATATAGGTAGTAAAACTGCTGAAAAAAACGCTCGGAAAATGAAACTATTTCGCTGCAAAATTAACATCAGAGCTGACAGGTAAACAAGTGAAAATGTCATTTAATCTGTTGCCATATAAAACAGAATAATAGCGCCCTGTTGACAATGGGCATATGTTTCTGGTCGGGCTTTAATGTTATGTAAATAATATTATAGCTCATAATACTACACATGAGCTATTATATTAATTAGCGTAGTGTAATGAATTATTGTGCAAAATGTATAATTAACATGCCATAATCGGCTAAACATATGAAACCAATAATTATAATACCACCACCTAAATGTACTCGTACTTACCATGTTCAATTGTTCACTGCCATGTTTAAGCAAATAAATATTCATATTCTTTTATTAAATATTAATGCGAATGACTGTACAATGACATTTTCAAGGTGACACCAGAGATTGGAGAAGCCTTAGCGCGATCGTCATTTCTCACTGTCGCACACAGAACCTATATTGAAATGTATACTTATACTTAAATTTAATTCTCAGAACAATACGTAATATTTTAAGAGTAAGTCGTGCGTATAGTTGACGAAGAGGTGGTCACTAAAGGCCCATTTACCCACGTACAATAATCGTGTGCAAGTTAAACCGTCGTCTCTCGGGGAAAAAAATAAACAATAGCATTCTTTTGAAATGAGAGCTGGGATCCCAGGGACCGGTAGCATTGCGGGGTTCCATAGGTTGAGGAAGTCTTGTATTGTGTAATAAATGAAATCTGAAATCGGATCGATCTCGCATAACGCGCTAACGTAGCTTCATGAACATTTTGCGGATTGCTTTAAATGGCCAATACCTACAAAAATCCTAAGTCTATTTACGGCAACGACGTGTTAAACAGTGTTTTATTTTAACTAAATTGATTTTTTTTCCTTTTCTGAAAATTACGCATTTTTTTTATCTACATTATTTAGTCTTACGAGATTATTATTTTAATAATATCTTAGCAATACTTAAGTTTTTTATCAGGTATTAAGTTATTTGTTATATTATAAGTAGTGATGTAACACTAACTTACCTAAGTACTTACAATTTTATAAATACATTATATAATTACGATATTTTTTATTGTAACTGGACTATATACGAGTTCATATGTACATATATGTACATAGGTTCAAAAATGTCTGACCAACCTTATTCCCTTAAAAATAAAGTATCATTAATATTATTATATTTTAACCGTTTTGTCCGTGCCAGGGACCAATGCCGGTATTTTTAAAAAACCCTGAATTAGCCCAATATTTTGGTCAATTTTTTGCTCTTTACGTAGGGCTGAATCATGTATTTAGGTAACAACGTCGTATTATAGATTGTCCCATTAAAAACGAAATAATGAACTGGTGACCGTAATAATACCGGTATTTTTCTATGGAGAAAATACCGGTATCCGGTCCCGGGTCCGTGCACATATTTTCTATAACTCGACTGTAACACTTGAGGGAACGAGAAAACTTACATAGATATTTGTTTATTTATTAAGGCATAGAAGCGATGCCTTTGTATGGCTATCCGAAGAAGATAAATGAGTGGAACGGTTCCGCTGGGGAATACGTTGCGATATCGGAGGACAAGAGGAAGATCTTAGGGCTGTATTATGGTATTAGACGAGCTTAGTTAGTACTTGTCATTAGTACAACTGCTTCGATACCTACCTAGTGGTAAGTGACAAGTAGCTGTTTACACACCAGTACGAGTATAGCGAGTAGCACGGCTTGTTCATACAAAAAACCGGCCAAGTGTGAGTCGGACTCGCGCACGAAGAGTTCCGTACCATTATCTATAAAAATGGTTAAAAAAATCACGTTTATTGTATCGGAGCCCCCTTAAATATTTGTTTTATTATATTTTTTGTATTTATTGTCATAGCGGCAACAGAAATACATCATCCTGTGAAAATTTCAACTGTCTAACTATCGCGGTTCATGGGATTCAGCCTGGTGACATACGGACAGACAGACGGACAGCGAAGTGTTAGTAAATAAGTTAGTACGGAACCCTAAAAAATAGGCATGTATTAAAAAACCGGCAAGTGCATGTCGGAGTTCGCACATAACGTCATCGTACTCTATTATTGTTTATGGCTAAAATTCGACAACTAAGCTCGTCACTAAGCGCGGGTTGCACCAACATACAATTACAGATCGATTAACGTTAAATATGGCGACAGCAGCTGTCATTCCATAGAAACTTGTTAAACTCTCCATATAATCAGATTTTAACGAACACCGCTTACGATTACAGTCGGTTTGGTGCAATCCACCCTAAGGCAGAGGGCAACACTTCGTTCTAAGACGTTAAAGGTCGTGAATTTGCTCACCGTAACACCCGACCCCGATGCGAAATTAATGAGAGAGAGCCTTAAGGTTGGAAAGTCGGGATACGGGAGCGATAAAATATGGAATTGGAATTATTACAAAATATGTAACTAGATCTATCGAGAATTACGTTTCGTTCGTTCGTTTTCCAATTTGATTTAAATGTGTTCACTCTTCACATGCGCCGTAGGCATCTACGTTGTTGTTTGGAAAATGAGCTGAGACAGTTATTGTTTCAGATTTCTCACAGGTAGTCGCCCGGTACATAGTAATCTACCGGTACCCCTGCTGAAAGGAGTATTCTGGATTACGTTTACGAGATAAAGGCATTTGGTACAGGACCATACAATGTGAGTGTGGTTGTATCATGGTCGGTTAATCAATCAGAGACGTTGTCAGTGCACACAGGCTCCGGTCTGACACGTTCCACTATACCTAAATATGTATATACTGCACATACACATTTATTTTAAATTTCGAATTCTCTCCGTGAAGAGATTATGTCTCCGTACACCGTGCAAAAATGAGTATCCTTCGCTGAATATGGCGATCTCCGGGGCGCCATAAATTGCTATAACGAGAGGATGGAGGACGAGGATCCCGTAGTTGCCGGCGCACTCTATAAACAGGGCGGGTTCTAAACGCACCATAATGCAGTCTGGACATTTATGAAAGACGTTTTATTTTGTGTAGGTACATAAAGACAAATAGAGTAAAAATATCATAAGTACCTAATTTTAAATATTGTGTACCTGCGGGGTAATCACGCAACTTTTGTACTACCGTTAGGTAGATTTTACTGTCAATTTTGAAGTATAAATGTATGAGCTGACAATTCAAATTTGACATTAAAATCTACCTAACGGTAGTACAAAAATTACGTGATTACCCCGCTGACAATTAAAATTTGACATTAAAATCTACCTAACGGTAGTACAAAAGTTACGTGATTACCCCGCTGCTGGAATAGTGAGCTTCGACATGAAATAGTAGATTGTATGACAAGGGTCTAAAATGAGCCATATTACCACGAGATTTTCCCGAACGAAGTGAGGGAAAATAGTTCGAGGGGTAATATGGCTTTTAGACCAGAGTTATACACTCTACTTTTCACTTCGATTGCGAGAAAATAAATAAACAAAGGTTAACCCACCCAAAATTAACAATAAATTCCACGGCGAAGATATATACTTTTGCAGATTGATTTTTTTTCTACTTGACAGATGATTTTTTTTTCTATACTCCTTTGACACAAAACATAGACACTGCGGTTCGCGCGCAACATTCACGCGCGAAAAAAGCTAACTGACCTTCTATTGAGTGCTTCAAAGTGTTGCTCGAACGATTTAACCACTTTTTTAATTATTGTGAAATAGGGACTACTACAAACTTAATCTTTAGACTCTATAGAAAAAATAATTATATTTCCTGATTGGTCGATTTTAGTAAAGCTGTATTCTGGTTGGTTAATACCCAATACCAAATATTTTTTTAAGAGTTAAATTAGTGTTCTGTGATTGGTGGATTTAATAGGTGAAGTATTTTGATTGGTCAAATTCAAATATTTTGTAAATCATAAATATGTATTCATTTTTTCCCTAGGGGTTAAATGTACTACTTTAGCCCCGCTTGACAAGTCTAATATGACACACTTTTCGAGCATGAGAAGTGAAAAATATGTTTTTGTTTCACTTTATTACAAGAAAGTAAGGAGTAAACATATATCTTTAACACCGACCACATATAGGTAGAGAGCCTATCTCAGACGATAATCGAATATTAAAGCCTAGTAAACAACAGTCGACGACAAAGATATGTATGATTCATTTTAACATGGAAAAATGTGCAACGACGTGCGATTTTACGTCGACTATTATCCTCCTGGGCCCGCATAATATTTAATATGAATCAAGTGGTTAGGATAATAGATTTCTCATTTGTTCTAAAATTAAACGGGGCCAAACAAAAAACAAATAAAACTCTCTTCCTTTCATTTACATTCAATTAAACCATTCTAATTGATGACCTTAGAAATCTATAAGATCATAGAACTCAGGGGGCCAATACTCGTAGTCAGATTTAAAGACTACTTATTATTGAATGTTCCGGTCCTATACATAATTTTATAACACTTAGATACTTAATTTCCCCTCCCCAGGCGTGGTATTTAATTATCACTCCCAAATCAATTTAATCTTTAATATTTGAATATTTCACGGTAACGGCGCGTATATCTATGTGATTAGAGCTAGCAGGCGCTTGGCACCGTTCGCGGGGACCGGGTAGTTAGCACCGTATCCAAATTTAGAACAGAGTAATCGGTTTATGAGATGCATGCGAATTTTAACGAATATAGGTTAGAGTGTGGAGTTCGTCAAGGGGGGGTAACATCACCGGACCTGTTTAGCTTATACATTAATGATCTGATTGAGGAGCTGAGGGGCACAAAAGTCGGCTGCCACATTGATTCCACCTGTTTGAATAATATCAGCTATGCCGACGACATGGTGCTCCTCAGCCCCTCAATCAGTGGACTCAGGAAACTCCTAGGCATTTGTGAACGTTACGCGGCAGAACATGGGCTACAATACAATGTGAATAAGACCCAATGCCTAGTTTTTAGAGCGGGTAAGGGTCCGGATTGTGTTCCCCCAGGGTATTTGAATGGCACTGTAATTGAAAGAGTGATACAGTTCAAATACTTGGGACATGTGGTCACGGAGACTCTCCGAGATGATACTGACATAGAGCGTGAACGCCGAGCTACCGCAGTCAGATCCAACATGCTCGCGCGGAGATTCGCGCGGTGCAGTGGCCCAGTTAGGCTGACATTGTTTAGAGCATTCTGTCAATGTTTCTACACATGCCAGCTCTGGGTCAACTGCACCAGACGCGCAATGAATACCATAAGAGTGCAGTACAATAATGCTTTCCGTATCCTTATGAAGCTACCGCGTTATTGTAGTGCGTCGAACATGTTTGCGGAGGCCAGGGTCCCAGACTTCTACGCTATTATTAGATCGCGGATAGCGTCGTTCAGGGATCGCATCAGCTCATCTAATAATGGGATTCTCCGTGCCCTGTCCCAACGTTTGGACTGTAGAATACTTAAATACTGGGTGACGGTGCATCGCGAACAAAATAGAAAGTGACAATTTAATTTATTTATTGTTCCTTTTGTAACTTTGTGTTATTTATACTATACTATTGTGATATTGATATGGGTTGTACTTGTACATTACCTGAAATAAAATTCATTATTATTATTATTATTATTATTATTATTATTTAAGTCACAACTCTAGGAAATATTAACATTGCGCTATTCATATTTACCACTCCTACTAAAAGACGGGAGTTCGCTAGATGCAGGCGGCACTATGTCCAGCCATTAACGTCTTTAGGTTGATAAGACGATGATGATAATAATGAACTCGGAACTGTAAATAGAAATTAATTAAACACTTCTTCAACTCATTCAAGGACCCACATATGAGTCACGTTTGTATAAGCGAATATTCGGCTATAAGGTGGAAAAATGCTGAGATACGTTACGTTGTAGCACACGTATTACTTAGGGGCTGGGGTTAGAGAGAGTTCTCGTTACCGAGTCATCTAGCTAGACGAGTATTTGGGCACCATCAATATGATGACCTCGACAAGGAAAATGGTTTGCAAATTTCACCATCGCAATTAATGGGATCACTCGTTACTTTACGAAATTCCATGATAATACACTCGAGGACAAAAAATTTGTTTCTATTCTATTCTATTAGCAATTCCCGGGATCCTGTCATAAAAATATCAATCTCCAAAACTGATGATTTTTGCAATATCTCGCTTAGGAGTCCAATTTAAACCTGGAAACGTTATTTTTTTTAGCTGTTATTTTTGCAGGTTAGATGTAAAATGAAATAAAAATCATGACAGGATCAAAAAACTATTTTAGGAAAAACTATGACGCGATTTTACCGACCCGTATTCATTGTCCGCGAGTGTAGATCTCAACAATACGACCTTAGGGTCTATTCACAACTACAACAAATTTTTTGTTATTCAGTACGGTAAAGATATTTTCGTAAAAATTAACGTAATACCTACAGCATTTTTACAAATTGCAAATACAGGTTTACATACCAACATCAATTGTTATCAAACTTACACTATCAATTTACCGCTGCATACCGGGTCGGGCCTAGCTGAAATTCTTGCTGGACCCTTCTCAGCTAGGCTAGGTTTAGTGAACCAGCGACAAAACTACCAGTAGCTCGATTCCACTCACACCTCAGATTTGGTTGAAGCTCAACCAATCTCAACCGCTCAAGCAATCTCACTGGAGCAAAAACTCTTAGATTAATCCAGTGTTGAAACCACTCGCGTGGTCGTGTCGGAGGTTTCCCCGGGATTCTCCCCAGACCACTCTCCAACCGCGCACTCATATCGCTTTATTGGGCCCGGCCTATAACGCAACAGTCAGGTAAAAAAAACTATCAATTTACAAAATACGACGCCTTCCGGTTTTCTAACAGATTTGAGCAGGTTCGATTCCGGGTGGCATATAAAGTTATTTTGAAAAATCTTTGATTGACATTTGAAATTATTCTTCTCTGTATATAAAAATAAAACACGGCTTCTTTTCAGTAAAATGACCCATCTGAAGGATTTAAGGCACAGGGCCCATACATTTTTTCAACATTGTGAGAACTTGTGTTTATTTTAATCAGTAAATTTGTCAGATTTTCATCAATATATTATACAGTATAATAAATACGTTTTCCCCCGTAAATATCCGTTTCTCCTCGAGCGCTAATACCTTATTATTATACAGTGCTTTATACGAAAGCTGTAAATATTACCCCGCCACAATTGCGGGGGAAAAACACGAAAATTCGCACGAATCTGGAAAAATCCCGCTAAGAGAGTCCTTTTTTTAGACTCCGCACATTCAGGTTTCCGAATCAACCGCAAAATTAAGTTGGTTTTAATAGGAAAAATAAGGAAATTTCAATGAAAAAATCTGATTTATCAGTGTATTAGTATTTTTTGGACAAATATACCTAACAACATTATCAGAAAATTTGAAGTTTATATAAATTAATGGGAAGTAAAAAATCCTTCAGAACAAAATTTTGTAAAAAAAAGCTGACTTTGGTGGCTTCCCATTCCTTTGTTTTCCAATATTTTTAAAAATAAAAAATATAATATTTATCTACTTAATGACCTATAAATAACGATACCCCACTCGATGGTGTAGGTCATTTTTATTTCGCGCCCCCTTTAGCTGTATGGGCGCCCTTAAAAAAAAAAAAAAATAAGCTTTGACAATTTGTATGGCTTTGGGTCAACATGATACTTATACTGTGAAAATTCGATGACTATATCTCCAATTGAATTGCTGTAAAACCTGTGTGTCAGATGACGGACGGACGGACGCGTGACAACAATGGAGTTCCGTTTGGCCCGTTCGGGTACGGAACCCTAAAAACTAGAGGAAGTGCATAAGTAGAAAACTTAAAAAGTGTAAAATCAAGAGCATACGTATGCTTTTTCAGAAACGACATTTATCAAAATATCATAATTTGTACCTATACGTAATTTTTAGATATTAAATTATATTTGTGTAAATCAACTGCATAAAGGTGCAGGCTTCTCAATTGTATTATTTCTTTCATAAAGAAATTTTAATTAAAATAAATCGCATTCCGGTACAGTTAAGAACTTATAAGATTTGGATGCACACATCGTTACATCTTTCAGAGTCAAGCTCTTAAGAAGCGTACGAAGTAAAATAGACCAGGTACCGTATTAGGTATGGTTACGTTTATCGAGGACAAACGACGAGATAAAGCGTCTGCCGTTTTCTATCGGGTGGTATCAGAAAGTGACAGACGTGTGATAAATCACGTGGTTTTTCGTTGATAAACGTAACCATCATAGACCACGGGGGGAGGCTAGTCCCAAATCCCATCCAAAAGCATCCGGGTTCATACAAAAATCTAACCTCAAGCTTCTTACCAAAACTTTCATAAGCTATAATTGATACTAACACGTAACTGGCTGGCTGGTCGGATTTACTCAATATTACAGTTTTGTTCTATACAACAACTGAGAAAAATTAACTTAGATTCAGTGGATTCATAGAACGAATCTATACAAATCTGTCTATGTGTTGTTGAAACCTCAGAGTTAATAAATAAGACGGTGGCAGTCGGGTAGGCAGAGCCTTGGGCCCGATAACCGCAGAGGTTTTGCCCTAGCGTACCCGACACCGAAGCCTTTTATCACCACTTGATTCCAACGTTAATATATTATAGGTACCCACCTTCTTTTAAGGCTCGATCACACTGAAACTTAAAATAAATTGATGCCATTTTACGCCGTGACGCATCTATTGGGGTGAAAATCCCAGCGCGATTTTTGCGGGGCGGAGATGATAATTGCACTGAGGACTTCTTATATTTTAATGATCTATTTTTTATATGAAAACTATTCCATTTACCAACCTTGAGCCATAATGGAAATTACTTGAAACCGAATGACTTAGCCATAAAAAAATATTAACTGGCGAAAATCTAATTATGATGACGTGTCCCGTACTTCTTTTTGGTAACAAAACGCTGTCATTCTACGAAACTATCCATGCACTTCAAATAAAATGCATTTATTTGTATTATATATTAGTGTAGGTATCTTTAGACAATGTTTTAAGTCATTAGTATATAAACTAAAGCATATACCAGTGTCAACAAAATTGTCCTGCAAAAAAATATAATTTCGGTGGAAAAAATGGAAATTTATCTTATGATTGAACGGAACGCAATAATCCCAATGGCGTTAGCGCAGGGGTTTTAGTTCAATTCCCACCCAGCCACTGGTGATGTCAGATGATGATAACTGTGCAGGAGCTGGCGGCCATGCACGTAAGTACCTAACTTGGGTGGTCCAAAATACAGTTAATGTAAATTTTGGTGATACGTTTATTTTATTATTTGGCACAGGTAATTTTTTTTTTGTAATTTATTTTAGGTGTGGTTTTGGTTTTCTTTTTGTCATATAAGGTCAACATTAACGTAAACAAAAGTGGTTAATTTTTTATGATCTTATAAAATACGAATTCTAATTGCGGTGCTGCAATTTCGGTGATTTCGGTGAATTTTTTTGACACCTGAATTACTTAATATCACTCAAATTAGACGACGTACCAAAGTGAACCATATTGTAATGAGATAAGGTCTATCAAATGGCAGTTATATGATTTTTTGGATGCGCAGTTTAAAATGCATTTTAATTACAATAAATTGATAAAATTTGATTGCAGTGCCTAGTTTTAGATTGACCAATAATATATATTTATTTTCCATGTATGATATTTTATCAGCCACGTCTGTCTGTTTATTTGCAGCAAACGTGTGAATTACTAATCCATTTTTGATGTGAACTTCAGTAACATATAGCTTCATAGTTAAAGATATGTTGAATATATAATTTATATACATCTATCAAGTTTCTGTACTAGTTATATGACAATCAAGGAGCGAGTCAGAAATGTAAGTATAGTTGTCTTTTATCGTAAGAATATAAATAAATTATATGTAAATGTATGTCAAAAAAAATATCTAAATATAAAGTATATACGTACATATCTAAAAATTTGATAGTATATGTTCTAACAGCTCGCTTATTGCTCTTCATAAATTCCAGTATCTAGACGTAAAACATGTACTAATTGCACACTTGAGTTATTCTTAGAGATAAATGTACATATTAATGCAAACTACATTCAAATCAGTACGTTAGTTTTTGAGTAATTTGTCAATAAAGAAGCAGATATGGAGGGCATTTTACCTTTAATATTTGGGTATATATTTCACAAAATGTGTACATAATAATATGTCATTTTTAACCCACAGTTTGCTCAGCCTTAATTTTAATACACTCGTATAAACTATATATGCAAATTATATATTACTAACCCTTATAACACATTAAGGGAAACCTTATCCAAATCGGTTAAGTAGTTTTGGAGTAATTCGCAAAATAACAGGCAGTAGTAACTTGCATTTTTCCTTTAAAAATTGGTGCTATTATAAACAATATAAGTATCTGTATATAAACATATGCATTGAGTTATAAGCGAACACACATTTTGCAGGCATAGTACATTATGTAGTATTTTTTTTAATAATTTTATCGTTAATATAACACACGTTTGGAGGGATTAAAAGGATCGAGACTTGATCTGCCGCGAAACAAAAAAAACATCAACTTTGCAGCTGACAGATGTCAAATATGACACTTACATCTACGAATGTGCAAAACCATGGATGTAATGAGGGCTATCGTTTTTGTGCTCACCAATTGGCGCCACTGTCGAGTAAGGTCCAGCTGTCAATGAAGGCTGGGCATGAGAACGAAGTTTGCATTTAAATCATGTTCAAAACCTTAAAACCCTACCGTAAAAATATCGAACATCCCACATTGTAGTGCAGTCCCGTTTTGTTCGGAAAAAAATGAGGAAATAAGTTTCCGAAAGACAAAACTGTCTCAAAGCACTGACAGTCATTGACCCGTAACTCATATTTGTCATAATCAAGCTCAGGTATTGCAAAATACTCACCATATTGTTCCAATTAGATATTAACCCGCGTACCGCAACCACAAAGAGTGACATTTGACATTTCGGAAACCTCACGCTACACTAGCGCCTCTAGCGGCGAATTCATACGCAATAGCCCCCATTGCCACATTTGACGTGTTTTTTTTAATTTCGCGGCAGACCAAGGCACGATGCTTTTAGGGCAGGTTTTATAAAGATCTGTTAGACCAAATGTCAGATCAAATTTCAGTAACTCAGTAAATTTTTTGACGTAACAAACCGACATAAGGTCTAACGTATCTTTATAAAACCGAGCTTGAATCCCTCCATTGAAAAGTCTATTGAAATATTGGGGTGAAAGTTTTGTGGGTTTATCAGGGGTAAAGTAAACCACGGACATAAATGCAATTAAATATTCATTAGTTTTCGGGAGCGATTTCGGTTTACTTTTTTCTTGTGGAATTAATATTTTCCAATCAGTCTGACTTACTCACAAATTCGTTACAGTAGGCCAACCGTTTTACTCGTAAATAAAGGCATTAGGTAAGTCTGGAATCTTCTTCATAGTGATTGTAACTCATCATCATCAATATTAAGAGGGCCTGGTCCTCTGTCGTTGCAGCATTCTCCATTCCAATCTATCTTGAGCCTTCGTCTTCACTTCCTGGTATGATTGTAACTGGAAATTACATTTAAAAGGCGTCGTATTTTTCTTTTCAGATTTGCAGAGCGAGGCGTGTCCTGCATCAGGTCAGTACAGTTTCCTATCAACAAGTGAAGAATTAGGCTGTACTTTCCCCAATACGGAATCCTTTGAATTTTTTAAAGGGAGAAAAGTGGTTACTTTTGTTGATACTCGCTTTCGCTGCCCCAGAAACGTTTAAATACATTTTGTAATCTTATTCCTGTAAAATGTAAACGCTTGCTCAGCCACACTAGAACGACGAATTTTCTCTCAAAATGTTTAATAATAAAGGCAAAATTAAAAATTTTGAAAATACCCCCGACGGATGTTCTCAATTGAAAAATAATTAAATAATGCATTTGAAAATCCCCCGACTCTATAGGAAATAATTACATATAGATAAAAACATTTTTTTTCTAAACGGTTAACTGGCTGCGAGGTATATTTACAAGCCCAGAAAAATCCGTCGAGGGCTGCCATTGCCTGCCCTGAAATGAAGTAATAGTTTATGCAGTTAGTTTATACCGTTCTGTAAGTTATCTGGAATTTCATTATTATTACTATTTTAATGCAATTGGGAATTGACATGGCAATGGCAGCCCCCGACGGATTTTTCTGGGCTTGTAAATATACCTCGCAGCCAGTTAACCGTTTAGAAAAAAAATGTTTTTATCTATATGTAATTATTTCCTATAGAGTCGGGGGATTTTCAAATGCATTATTTAATTATTTTTCAATTGAGAACATCCGTCGGGGGTATTTTCAAAATTTTTAATTTTGCCTTTATTTTAATCTTTTTAGAGAGCAGTCTAAGTATACCTATACGTTTGACCGTCGAACACTTCGGTTGTGGAAAGAGCTCCCTACCGATGTTTTCCTAAGGAGCTACAAAAATAAATAAGTGCCAAGTGGCCACTTTCTATCCCCGAATACGTCACAAGTAAACCTGAGGGTCGAAGGCCCGAAGCTAGGAGGCGAAATACACGAGGTCAGAAGCCGTTCCGCGAAAGGCCGAAGGCCCGTAGCTTCTCCTTGGAACACGTTTGCTATACGAGCCCGAGGACCGAAGGCCCGAAGGGCGAGTCCTAGTTGACAATTTCGAGCCCCAAGTGTCTTACAAATGAACCTGAGGGCCGAGGCATACGAGGTCAGAAGCCGATCCGCGTAGAGCCGAAAGCCCGAAGGTTCTCTTTAGAGCACGCTCGCTCACCCTCGATGCGAGCCCGAGGGCCGAAGGCCCGAAAGACGAGCCCAAATCGGCAATTTCTAGCTTCGAATGTCTTACAAGTGAACGGGGCCGCAAGCCCGAAGGTGAGGGGCGAAGTATATGAGGTCAGAAGCTGTTCACCGAAGGGCCGAAAGCCCGAAGCTTCTCCTTGGAGCGTGCTCGCCAAGTCAACAATTTCCAGCCCCAACCGTCTTACAAGTAAACCTGAGGGACAAAGGCCCGGTAGTGAGGGGCGAGGCACACGAGGTCAGAAGGCGTTCCGCGTGGGGCCGAAGACCCGACGACCGAGCCCACGTGGACGCACATTCTCTGTCAATTATCTTTTCCCTTCTTCTGCTCACAGCTGCCACGGATTTGTACTTACACTTCTTCCAACTAGTCCCAAAGCGTCAATAAATAAATACCCAGGGTTCATTTTCGCAACGGCTCCTGAAATCGGATGACGCAATTTGAAGTACGAGTATACCTTATTTTGTTTAAACAATTAAGGTAAACCTCCCAGTAATCGAAACCTTAGTGGCCAATAGATTACAGTAATTAATCACCAAACCACAGTATTGGGCCAGTGTCGAGTACAGGGACGTTTATCTTGCCAACATATATAGAACCAAGGAAGTTTATATGTTATTTCAGCAAACATAATATTTATAGTAGTCACTAGGACGGGTCATAAAGTAATAGCACATGTAGATGGAAACGCGAGCGCAGCGAACGCGAAATTTTTCAAACATTATGATGTAGTGCGGAAAATACTTCATACTTTTCGGTCTCCAGTTATAAAGCCATATCACATCTAAATGAAAACGCGAGCACAGCGAGCGCGAAATATTCAAACATTATGATGCAGTGTGGAAAATACTTCATACTTTTCGGTCTCCGGTTATAAAGTCATGTCACAACTAGATGAAAACGCGAGCGCAGCGAGCGTCATATTTTTCGGACATTTAATACAGTTGCGGAAAATACTTCATACGAGTCGCCAGAGATCTTTTCACGAGCCTTAGTAACCTAGTTAACATCGGTAGTATCCAAAACATTACAACATCGCAAAGCACACGATGTAAGTATCTGGTTACTGTTTAGGGTTCCGTACCCGAAGGGTCCAAATGGAGAACACAGAAGATACACACAGAAGCTACGCAGCAAACAGTATTAAAATAGTCGACTTACGGTAATCCACCTATATGCCTTCGCAAAATTCCCTATGCTGTTGTTGTGCCTCATCATCAGGCCTTCTCAGGTTCCTGTACAGAGGTGTCTCAATAGATAGGTACTATCAAAAGAGTCTAATGACATATTATTTGTAACTAAATACCTTTAAAACATGCCTTAAAATACTGTTCTGATCCATCATCAGATCCTCAGCAGATCATGTATAAAAGCTACTCAGCAAACACAATCTAAAGAGCCCAAACACGAATAAGTTACTACATGCCATCGCAAAGTTCTCTATGGCATGATTTTACTCCATCATCAGACCCTCAGAAGGTTATGTACGACGTCTGTTCATGCAACATAAATAAAAGGGACCAAAAACAAACAAAAATATTATCGACCTCTGCAAAGTACCCTACTATGCTTTTCTGCTCCATCATCAGATCCTCAGAGTTAAAGTGCATGTACTCCACACCACATTCTATGGAAGTCGTAAATGCTGGCCCAGCAGTTCCGGAGAAAATGCACTCACACGCACTTTAGCAAGTGAAAAATATTTACTGCAGCGCCCCCTGGCGAGTTATCATCGTAACTCCTAGCTAAGTTTCTGCCCGACTAAACTACAAACCTATTGCAGAAAACCGATTCTAAATCGGTCAAGCCGTTTCGAAGATATTGATGTGCACACACAAACAAACAAACAAACAAACAAACAAACAAACAACCTCTCACCCTAAACGCATATACCTTCTCCGTTCCGTCGTGGGTAAAAATAGCATAAAATATAAATTGTACGAAAGATTTGACTTGAGTCATCATAGTAAAACTTTCACAGAAGTGTCCTATTCACAAAATGGATACTTATTTTAATTTAAAATTAATACTCTAGTGATAAAGTATGCATACTTAATAATATAAATACTTCAGTTTACTTGATAGTAGAGAAATTGTGCGAAAAATTGTACATAATAATTCTCAAAAAGACGGGGTTTGATTTTTTTAGTTCTTTGTAGGCATCTTTTTGACATGTTAAAAATCTAGAAAAATCTAAATTTGCAATATGCGTTTATTACCTCCATTTTGAAAAAAATCAAAATATATGGATAAGCCGTGGCTATCAAATGAAATTACATGCTGAAAACGGTTATGACATTGATTTTATAAAATTAAAATAAATCACAAAATGATGGCTGTGAAACTGAAAGCACTTGCAATGTATAAAAAATAGTTTACGGCATCAGAACACGTTTTATAAATTGATGACACCGACATTCTTGTACTTTTGATCTATCATGGAACACAAAATATTAGTTTGCAGTCATCTATGTCCAATGATAAACAAGTGATATTAAATAGATGCAAAGCACATGTTTCTTGGGGAAAAGTGAAGCTCTCTCCTTACATGCTATAACTGGATGCGATAACACAAGCTCCTTATTTGGTAAAAGTAAATCAGCAGCAAAATGAAAAAAACAAGAAAAAAAGAAAAAAGTAGTTTATTAGCGCAAATCACGTGTCACAAACGAGACTAAATATATTTAAACATAATTGCGCCAAAGAGTCTTCACTATATCTTAAGGGTAGCTTGGTTTCACGAAACGATTCACGTGACACGCTCCGTTATGCTGATTTTCAGTGAAGCCATTAAATGGATTCGATGGCACTGAAATATTACAATATAGAAACAACAAAAGATCAAACAACACTATACAACAAGAAACAGGAAAAGTATTGCAAACAAAAAAAGAACAGTATAAGAGAATTACATATTTGTTTGCGCATGTCAACAGTAAGACACTCGCGAATTCTATATAGCACTTAAAGGTCTTTGAGACTATAGAAACAGTTCCACATCGTCTCCGAGACATACTTCGCAAACAGTAAGGATTCATTAATTATCAATCTTAGATTGCCAGCTTCTGTAACGCGCTCTAAGCAAGCATCTTTTATTGACACGTGTGTGTCATGAGACGCAATTGTATAAATTTGTTTTCTCGTACGCAAATTGTTTTGGTGATACCAATAAACTATAATATTATGTAAATCTTTTGCACACTTAGATTTTTCGTATGTCAAAAAGATAAACAACTAAAAGATTCAAAACCCGTCTTTGTAGGAATCATTATGACCCCAAAGGCTACATCTCCACTATAAGGAAATACATGGTAAAAATCAGTTGCAAAATACAATTGTAAAACTTTGCAGTTCTACGTATCAAGTTTCAATTATTTACTTACTCATCTACCCTTATGTCTATTTTTGTTTTTGCATTCGTATGAATGTTCATATTAAGTAGGCTACATTCTGATTTAAGAGCTAAGAAAAACCTCAACCTACTTTATCGCTCCATTGTTATTCTTCTTGTAGGCGGATAACTTTGTGGCCCTCTGCATAATGACCTGAAGTTTAGTCAGCACAACCGTATTGTTGAAACTTACATGGGAAGTCTCTTAAAAGGTCGTGTTTTAATGAGATGAATACGCTCCGCCCGGATAAGCCTCGAACCGCACCACTTCGTATGCTTTGCCTTTTACCGTAGCTATCTTTTGTGCTGCCTGTCGCATTCGATTCACATCTATTGACATTTTTCCCCATCATCAATACTGCACTTTTATATTTTTTGCCTTTGAGTTAGAAAACTAGCTGAGCGAAAAACTTTTCCATGACAAGTCCCGTTTGCGCATGGACCTACACAGAGTGAGCGCTTTAAACGGGTAGAAGTCTGGAAACGTAAAGTACAACTAGGTATTGGTGTCTAAAAACTATGTTGTCCATTAAACAGAGAAAGTTGAAATAGTGCTCTTCAATTAAGATTAAAATGAAAAGGACTGTGTAGACGATGAAACAAGAAGAAAGTCGTTTTGACATTAATAATTTTTCTAATAACTACAATTCCTCAGCGTAGAACATCATTCAGCAATTTGAAAGTAAAAACCGTCGCCGGGAGATGTAACACAAGCTTCCTAGGAACTCAAGATCAAACATAAAGTCGCCTGTGCGAATAGCGTACTTCGGGTACATTAACATTTTTGACCAGTATTTTAACCTCACATGTGCCTAAATTGAGCAAGCTTGTGGTTCCATGCCTTCATAAAGCAGTTCATATAGCCCTTGACCGCGTTGCATGGAAGGATATCGTTTGGTTGGTCACGATCCTCAGCCATGAGGAAACGACAAAGAAGAAGAAAATGCCTGAACTGAAGCAGTAACACATGCTTAACTAAATAATAACGTACTTACCAACTAGGTACATACATAGACTCCGTGTACAATATGTGACGTCAGAACGAACAAGCATATAACAGTGGTTTGAAATTTTCATCGTGCTATACATGTGTCGCAGTTAGCGCACTGACCGTCGCCGAGATTCAGCGAAATTAAACGGAGCACGGAATCAATGCGACACTTGTACATCGCATTGCTATTCATTATTAATTCGTTTCACGCGCTCGTCACACACTTCCAAGATACCTATCTTGGAATGCGAAATATAAGCGTCTAATAATTCCCAGTAAGTAGCGAGGATACACCGAGACGAGACAGCTAAGGAGTTGTTTTACAAATAAACGTGTATTTTAGTTTAAGACTTACAACCTGCAAGGTTATGCGTAGGTATGTGGTTAGATAAATATATACCTACGTGCACTACCCTGCACCGTGTGCGACACGCGTTCAGGACAGAGACAATGTTCTTCACAAGATGAACAAATTGCTTTCGTGAGATAAATACCTACTGTCAAGGTCCCTGAACCCGATAGAAAACCAATAAGCACCTACTCTAAGTAGATTAATACGATAATAAGCTGATTAAATCTAAAACTCTGCCTGTCACCACCAAATTTTCTAAAATCGCTTATAAAATTCACTAACCCAAAGTATCAATAACCGTCCTTGCATAAATTATGTTGTCGATCCATTTTGAAGGCTCTCAGCTATTATTATAAAATCAATTAGCAGAGCTTTATCAAACTCTCTGTTGTTATAAAACAATCACGAAATTATTATTTTTCTCATCAATCTCCGTCTGAAAATCTGAGGCCAAGGCGTGAGTGCCCGATTATAAGATTTCGTAAAAGCTCCAGCCTACCGAGTGATTCTTTTAGGCAATTTATTGAAAACTTCCCCGCCTAAGAAGGCCCGGAAGGCTTCCCTCTTGATTATTTAATTTAAATGACGTCGAAGTTCAGCTCGGCAATGGAAAATGGTTTTACAAAGTAGGTAAGTACATTAACTAGAAACTAGGTAGTACGCCTCTATTTAGATTTATTGCAGCGGCTGTCCTTTCAGTTCAGACAAATTAAATCGGGACAAAGGAAAAATCCGGCTTTGACAGCGCCCGGACCTATATAGATGCAAATTGCAGCATTTGCTCTAGAATTTTATAACAATTTACCGAGTCTATACTATACTTGTCACAAAGCCTGGTTTATGAAGTAAACTTGTAAAGCTGTTTCCTGATTCCGTGGAGGGACCGAAGGCAAATAGGAAGAGCAATATTCTCGTAACTTTATAGCTTCGTGGAGTCAGAATTCAAACTTAATAAAATGTAATGAATTTGCGCAACCTTTTGGAATCGTATCTTTTGCATGAGCTGGGACAACACAACATCTATTGATTTGATTAAATTGACCAGGGTCTGTGTGCAATTCAATTTCAATTAAATATGTACAATCTTTCACGCACTTTGTTTATACATTTGCAGAAGAAGGAGTACATATATCACGACGATCTTCATTAATGATTAGATTCTAAAAGAATCGTTTCGATATTGGACTTCAAATTTGGCGTGATGTTTTTGTCAGGATAGTAGAATAAGGGTGAAAAAATCATTTGTGTTATATGTAAGTTGCCTGCTCCAAGTTGAGCGCTCACTCATCCCGTACTCAACACTCACTTGGTAAGAACTTCATTGGTTTTGCAGTCAATCAAACTTATGTTACAAGCTTCCAAGTAGGCAACAATGCGCCTGTCTGGGTTCGGCTTGCTAAACTTCGGAGTAAGTGCACTCAATTAAGTCGCGAGTCGGCGTCGCGCTGCAGCGCAACTTCTTAGACTTACACTGGAATGATTGTAAAGATGTGTTGGTACAGTCTCGAATTAGAGAGGTAGGCCATAGCGTACCTAAAGTAAAGTCATGTGTGAGGTGGCCCAGCTCCAGAAGTAAGTACACATTTCAGTAGGAAGACCGCAGCCGCAGCTATAATAACCCAACTATTTGATCTGTAGATATGGTGAAGTATTGTTACTTGTGGTGACTAAGGTCACCAGCACTCCGCGCTATTTTGAGAGTGAGATCTATAGGTATTAAATTTGCTTTTCACTGTCAATATAACGAATCTACATATAAAAACCGGCCAAGTGCGTGTCAGACCACGCACAATGAAGGGTTCCACATTCGAAATCACTATCCAATACATTTAATCTAAAAAAGTCGTATCTTCATAGGGAACTCACGGCACTTACGACCTTTAGTTTGGGCAAGACAGTTTTTAAGCGAAAACTCAAAAACCGTAAAACCTATATTGTTCAAATCAAAAATCGTTAAAAGTATTTACTAATGCACACCACCTCAATATTTTTCAGGTTTTTGAACTTTATAGTTTGGAAATTAGAGGGGGGGACACTTTCTATGACTTTGACAGCTAACATCTCACCAACGGTTGACTTAAATGGATAAGTCTTTTAGAAACCTCCATATCATTTTTAAAGGCCTCTCCATCGATACCCCACACGACTATGTGCGTTGAAATTTTTTTTTCATCCACCGGTTACCTGTATTGCCCCACCTAATTTAATATTTTTTTACCCACGACGGAACGGAGAAGGTATATGCGTTTAGGGTGAGAGGTTGTTTGTTTGTTCGTTTGTTTGTTTGTTTGTTTGTGTGTGCACATCAATATCTTCGAAACGGCTTGACCGATTTAGAAACGGTTTTCTGCAATAGGTTTGTAGTTTAGTCGGGCAGAAATTTACGGATTTACTAGGAGTTACGATGATAACTCGCCAGGGGGCGCTGCAGTAAACATTTTTCACTTGCTAAAGTGCGTGTGAGTGCATTTTCTCCGGAACTGCTGGGCCAGCATTTACGATTTCCATAGAATGTGGTATGGAGTACATGCACTTTAACTCTGAGGATCTGATGATGGAGCAGAAAAGCATAGTAGGGTACTGTGCAGAGGTCGATAATATTTTTGTTTGTTTTTGGTCCCTTTTGTTTATGTTGCATGAACAGACGTCGTACATAACCTTCTGAGGGTCTCATGATGGAGTAAAACCATGCTATAGAGAACTTTGCGATGGCATGTAGTAACTTATTCGTGTTTGGGCTCTTTAGATTGTGCTTGCTGAGTAGCTTCTATACATGATCTGCTGAGGATCTGATGATGGATCAGAACAGTATTTTAAGGCATGTTTTAAAGGTATTTAAGTAGTTAGTAATAATATGTCATTAGACTCTTTTGATAGTACCTATCTATTGAGACGCCTCTGTACAGGAACTTGAGAAGGCCTGATGATGAAGCACAACAACAGCATAGGGAATTTTGCGAAGGCATATAGGTGGATTACCGTATGCCGACTATTTGAATACTGTTTGCTGCGTAGCTTTTGTATGTCTCTTCTGTGTTCTCCATTAGGACCCTTCGGATACGGAACACTAAAAAGTAACTAGATACTTACATCGTGTGCTTTGCGATGTTGTAATGTTTTGGATACTACCGATGTTAACTAGGTTACTAAGGCTCGTGAAAAGATCTCTGGCAACTCGTATGAAGTATTTTCCGCAATTGTATTAAATGTCCGAAAAATATCGCGCTCACTGCGCTCGCGTTTTCATCTACTTGTGATATGGCTTTATAACCGGAGACCGAAAAGTATGAAGTATTTTCCGCACTGCATCATAATGTTTGAAAAGTTTCGCGCTCGCTGCGCTCGCGTTTCCATCTACATGTGCTATTACTTTATGACCCGTCCTAGTGACTACTATAAATATTATGTTTACTGAAATTAACATATAAACTTCTTTGGTTCTAAATATGTTGGCAAGGTAAACGTCCCTGTACTCGACAGTGGCCCAATACTGTGGTTTGGTGATTAATTACTGTAATCTATTGGCCACTAAGGTGTCGATTACTGGGAGGTTTACCTAAATTGTGTAAACGAAATAAGGTATACTGGTACTTCAAATTGCGTCATCCGATTTCAGGAGCCGTTGCGAAAATGAACCCTGGGTATCTATTTATTTACGCTTTGGGACTATTTGGAAGAAGTGTAGGTACAAATCCGTGGCAGCTGTGAGCAGAGGAAGGGTTAAGATAAATGACAGAGAATGTGCGTCCACGTGGGCTTGGTCGTTGGGTCTTCGGCCCCATGCGGAACGCCTTCTGACCTCGTATGCCTCGCCCCTCACTACCGGGCCTTTGTCCCCCAGGTTTACTTGTAAAACACTCGGGGCTGGAAAGTGTCGACTTGGCGAGCACGCTCCAAGGAGAATCCTCGGGCCTTCGGCCTTTCAATGAACAGTTTCTGACCTCATATGCTTCGCCCCTCACCTTCGGGCTTTCGGCCCTGAGGTTCGCTTGTAAGACATTTGAAGCTAGAAATTGCCGATTTCGGCTCATCTTTCGGGCCTTCGGCCCTGGGCTCGCATCGAGGGCGAGCGAGCGTGCTCCGAAGAGAAGCTTCGGGCTTTCGGCTCTACGCGGAACGGCTTCTGACCTCGCATGCCTCGGCTCTCAGGTTCATTTGTAAGACGCTTGGGGCTCGAAATTGTCGCCTAGGGCTCCCCCCTGGGCCTTCGGTCCTCGTGCTCGTATAGCAAACGTGCTCCAAGGAGAAGCTACTGGCCTTCGGCCTCTCGCGGAACAGCTTCTGACCTCGTGTATTTCGCCTCTTAGCTTCGGGCCTTCGGCCCTCAGGTTTACTTGTGACGCATTCGAGGATAGAAAGTGGCCACTTGGCACTTACTTATTTTTTTAGCTCCTTAGGAAAACATCAGTAGGGAGCTCATTCCACAACCGAAGTGTTCGAGGGTCAAATGTATAGGTATACTTAGACTGCTCTCTAAAAAGATTAAAATAAAGGCAAAATTAAAAATTTTGAAAATACCCCCGATGGATTTTTCTGGGCTTGTAAACATACCTCGCAACCAGTTAACCGTTTAGAAAAAAAATGTTTTTATCTATATGTAATTATTTCCTATAGAGTCAGGGGATTTTCAAATGCATTACTTAATTATTTTTCATTTGAGAACATCCGTCGGGGGTATTTTCAAAATTTTTAATTTTGCCTTTATTGTAATTTGACATCACTTTATTGCGTAGAGATGTAGCCTCACTCTGCATTTTCTATCGCTTGTATCACGGGGAGTGCTCGAAGGAATTGTTTGGAATGATCCCTGCCGCATCTTTTCGTCATCGTCCTACGCGTCAGTATTTCCATCCTCACCATTTAGATGGTTGGCAGTCCAAAACTGTGCGTTTCTCAAGAAATTTCCTGTCTCGCACAACCAAACTATGGAATGAACTGTCGCCGGCGGTATTTCTGGACCGATATGACCTTCAAACCTTCAAGAAAAGAGCGTATTCCCTTCTCCAGACCACCGCCAGACCAGAGAGAGACCAGCGCCAGCGGTAATGCCGGCATTATGCTGAGTTGGGTCCATTTCGTGACACGACTGTTTTTGTATTCTGTCTCATTATTATGTACTTGTCTGTCATGAATAAATGTTTGAATCTGAATCTGAAAGGCCGGCAACGCACTTACGACTCCTCTGGTGTTGCAGGTGTTTATGGGCGACGGTAATTGCTTACCATCAGGCGATCCGTCTGATCGTTTGCCCCCTATAACATAAAAAAAAACTTTTATGTAGCGGTTCATAGAATACACCTTCCTACCAAATTTCATAATTGTAGTGCTTATAGTCTCCGAGTAAATCGGCTGTGACATACGGACGGACGGACAGACATGACGAATCTATAAGGGTTCAGTTTTTGCCATTTTGGCTACGGAACCCTAAAAATGGATTACAACGCACTTATCTCTTTGCGTTCTGGAGCTGCAAAGGAGGTGTAGTAGATAGGAAGGTTACGGAATCGCATGTTTCTTTTTATTTTTCGCCGTCTGAAACAATCAGATAATCGCTTTACTTTTTTAATATCGAAATGGAAATAGTAACAATAATCTTCTTTAAGTTTATTCATACTATAACCAATTTCCAAGTTTTGGTTAAAATAAGAAATTGTTCTATTCGCTACGTTTAACTATGCCTAATTTTATGCATCGCCAATATCTTCCCTAGTAGATACCTACTAGGCCTCACACAGTACCTAGTAAATTCATTACACGCGTTACATTACATTTTTGGCAAAAATACGTCCGAAATACAGCCGAACATTTCTTCGTACCTACTCAACCACATTGGATTCAGCTCGAGATGGCAGCCTAGCTTATACGCTGTGTTGGTTCTAGAGTTTATTAACATTAAGACATTTCCATATGAATCAACATCTCGCAGGCTTTACTGTTACGAGGATGGCATTACATGAAGTGTTTCTAGATATCGATAAGTCAATCGCAATTTAAATTATGAAAAAAAATGTCGACTGTCAACATGGAATTTTAATTGCTAAAATATTTATTACTAATAATTTTACGATTGAAACTGCTTCAAAATAGCCTGTACAGAAGATAATTATGCATATAATTTGCCTGAATAATAATAAACTATGATAGCTTTATTCCAAGGGGAATAAATTTCGCAGTCGGCATAAGCTGTCAACTCGAGCTTTTCTTCATGGACTTTTCATATCTTATAATTTGATCGGAGCGTGCAAACAGCGCTTAACATGTGACTATTTCCAAGCCGGACGGGGGCACCTGCCTAACTTTGGTGGTCAAGGAAAAAGTATTTATTCACATGCGCCCAGGGGCTGCGCCCCTAAGTGACAGTGTCAACTTGTCATACACATTGCAGTTTTTACTTAGTGTTTATTTTGCTGTTTTGTAAATTCTGTGAAATGTGCGTGTAGTTTTACCTAAATCACACTGTTTAGTGAGTCATTACCAGCCAATAAGCTCGAACACGGTTAGGCTGCGCTGTTTTATTGCGGAGTTTCGTTGTCTACCTTCCGGCTTCAATTACAAGATCAGGTTGATAGTAACTTTTTTATCTTAGCTTTTAGTTGTAATTTGTTTTAGTTTTTAATAGTTTAAAACTACGTATTTAAGTCTTATTTTTAGTTTGTAAGGTCGCATGTCCCTACCTGCTATTAATCTCGTCTCACCTATCACGTCGTTGGATAATTATCTACAGTGCCCAGAATGCCCTCAAAACCGCCTCTTCAAAGGCAACAGAGGATTGAAGATTCACATCGCGAAAGTGCACAAAACGTGTATTGCGTCTTCAGCCCCAACTCAGATTCCGCAACCCCAAACTCCAGATTGTGACCTCCCATTTTGGCAAATCATCAGTAATCTAAAAAATACTCTGCCAGTGCTTAAACGCATTCCCCGAGGCGCCCGTATTTCGGTTTGTAAAAATTTAGCTGCAACCATAAGAACCATTATATCTGACAACTCCAAGCGCTCTTGGGAACAGTTACTTACCTTTCCCTACAGAGTTTTACACGTTAACCCTCATGATCAGAGTAGAAAATCTTTAACCAGCAAAATTAAAGAAAACTGTTTTAATAATCATTTCTTAAACACTCTTTCCTTTGATAAGAAAAATAACTCTAAAAGCAGCACCTTTAAAATTGTCGAAAACAAAGTAGGCGACGGAGATATTAGAGGAGCCGCTCGTCTGCTTTTCTCCAACGACGTGGTAGCTCCAAATAATCCCGCAACCCTCGCAGGTCTCCACACAAAGCATCCGCCTCCAGCAGCCAACTCTTACCTCCCCGATCCTCCGGAACCACTCGATCCCTCGCTCCTGGCTACCGCGCAAGATGTTCTTGGCGCTGTTATGTCGTTCCCAAATGGATCATCAGGAGGCCTAGATGGCCTAACGCCACAACACCTCAAGGACTTACTGAGCCAGATTTGCGGCGATGCCCGCGATGAATTACTGAAAAATTTGACGGACCTAGTCAATTTGATGCTGGCCGGCCAAGTACCATCTGACATTACAGATATCCTTTACGGTGCAAACTTGTGCGCACTGCTTAAAAAAGATGGCGGAATACGGCCAATTGCAGTCGGTACCACTCTCCGCCGCCTCGCTGCCAAAATAACCTGCCGTGCCAACTTAGATAAACTCGGTAAGGAGTTTATCCCAGTACAACTTGGTTTCGGGTCCAAAAGCGGGTGTGAGGCCGCTGTGCATGCCGTTCGAGCGTTCCTAGAGGGTCAAGGAGGAGAAGTATTGCTCAAGGTTGATGTTACCAATGCCTTTAATTCCGTTGATAGGGGCGCCCTGTTGACCCAAATCAAAGACAAAATCCCCCTGTCCTATAAATTTTTGTGGCAATGTTACAGTTCTTCTTCTAAACTCCTGTACAAAACAAACCTTTTGGCTTCTTCCGTTGGCTGTCAACAGGGTGACCCCATGGGCCCAGCTATTTTCAGTTTGGCCATTAATCCAATAATAAAATCACTAAATTCTAAATTAAATGTCTGGTATTTAGACGACGGCACTCTGGGAGGCGAAGTCCATACCGTTTTGGCAGACCTACAAAAATTAACGTCAGACCTGCAATCAATTGGCCTCTCCCTTAATTTTTCAAAGTGCGAACTTTTTATTCCAAATTCTTCCACCAACAAAGATACTATAATAAATGACTTTAAAAAGATAGCTCCGGGAATCAAAATCATTGACGAAAACACTCTTCATCTTCTAGGGTGCCCCATTTTAGACCAATCGTTTGAACAATACATAGAATACAAAATTCAAAATTTTAACTCTGTTTCGGACCGTCTACTCAAAATTAATATGCACTCAGCTTATACAATTATTCGTCACTGTTTATTCGTGCCTAAATTCACGTACGTTCTACGCGGTAGCCACCTTTGGAAACACCCCAATTTGCTCACAAAATTAGACAATTTAGTACAACAAACTCTTACCTCCATCCTTAATATCCCACTCACTGAAAGATCCTGGACGCAAGCCAGCCTACCGATCAGATTCGGTGGCATAGGTATCCGCAAAGTATCGAGCGTGTCACTCCCTGCGTTTTTGTCCTCGGTGCATAGCGTTCAGGGCTTGGTCGGATCAATCCTAGCCCCCTCACTCGGAAACCCAGAGGCAGCGCATTGCTCCGAGGCCAAAAACGTCTGGGCCTTAACCTGCCCCAACACAGACCTGCCCCACAATCCACATTCGCAGAGGCAATGGGACGAGCCGCTCTGCCGACTAGTACGGAATAATCTTCTAGAAACGTCAACTAGTCCGGCGGAACGAGCTCGTCTTCTTGCGACTACGGAATGGGAGTCAGGTCTGTGGCTGCAGGCGCTTCCATCGCCCACTATAGGCACTTTGCTGGACGACCACACTTTCAGGCTGGCAACGAGTCTGCGGCTAGGGACTGCAACCAATGTCCCACATCGCTGTCAGTGCGGTACTATGGTAGATCGTCTTGGTCACCATGGTCTCTCCTGCGGCAGAAGCGCTGGCCGCATTCCTCGACACGCGGGCATCAATGACATAATCCGAAGAACCCTGGGAAGTATCAAGGTGCCCGCTGTCTTGGAACCTGTTGGTTTGGTGAGAGATGATGGCAAGAGGCCTGACGGTATGACGCTGGTGCCCTGGAAGATGGGTCGTCCCCTTGTATGGGACGCTACGTGTGTGGACACGCTTGCGCCAACCCATCTCCCGGGCACCAGTATCAATGCCGGCTCTGCTGCATCTTCTGCCGAAGACCTCAAACGCCGCAAGTATGCGTCCCTAGGGAGCGGATATTTATTTGAGGCGTTTGGGGTCGAAACTCTGGGACCATGGGGACCAAGTGCGCGTCGACTATACAAAGTTTTGTCGGCGCGCCTAATAGAGACCACTGGTGACCAGAGGGCTGGCCAATATTTCGGACAAAGAATAAGCATTGCCATACAGCGTGGCAATGCAGCCAGCCTTCTGGGCACCCTACCCGCTGACGGCGACCTGGGACAAATTTTTTATCTTTAAGTTTTACTTTTTACTATTGCCTAGGTTAGATTTTTATTTTATTGTTTCTTCATATATTGTATATTGTTATTTTAAATAAAAAAATTCGATTCTTATTGACTGCCATAATGTTAAATTCTATGATTCAGTGTAAAAGTGTATTCACATCACAACATTTTAAGTTACTAACTTTAAATATAAGAAGTTTGCAACGAAATTTCGATGCTTTAGTCGTGACTCTAAAGTGTATCGGTGTCGAATTCGACGCCATAATTTTGACTGAGTGTTAGCTGTTCCATGGCGCAGTTATAGATAAACTACCGGGCTATAACTCTTTCCACACGTCTAAATTCGATAACAAAAGTGGAGGCGTTGTGATATGCGTCCGCAATTGTTTTAAAGCCACTGATGTCGAGCCGCTCATTGACGACTCGAACTGCTTGTCTGTTACAGTCTCAGATAAAATATTGCTACTTGGGGATCTATCGCTCTCCAGCATTTAGAAATATCGATCGTTTTCTAAACTCCCTTGATATCACCCTTAGTCAAGTTAAATCCAACGTACATGTCGTGATAGCCGGGGATCTTAATATAGATCTCATAAATTATTCCGACCACAATCAATCTGAGTATACCTGTCTCATGTCAACTCATGGCCTTCTACCTGCCTTCACGTTACCTACCAGAAATGGAACTTGTATAGATTTTTTTTATACAACGCCGGTGGCAAACAAGCGTACGGTTCACCTGATCGTAAGCGGCCACCGCAACCTATAGACGCCCGCAACTCCAAAGGAGTCACGTGCGCGTTGCCGGCCCTACTTGTATAGATCACATCTTCATGAAATTAAATGAAGGCTCGGTGGGAGCTGGTGGGAGGTGGGAGCAACAGTCAGCGGACTGGTCCAATTGTCACCAGTGCAACCGAGGTAACAGCAGCAGCCTCAAACTTTGACCTACTTATATCGCAGGCGATAACTAACAACACACAGTCAGTCAAAATCAGTCGCACTAAACATATCCTTAAACCGTGGATTACGTTAGGATTGCTGCGTTGTACGAGGCACAGAGATAGGTTACATTCCCGGGTCAAAGCATCACCACATGACCCAATTTTATAACTAACGTACAAGTTTCTTATAAGGTTATATAATAAATTGTCAAAAAAGTTTCTATACCTTGTGTACAAGGTATAGAAACTTTTTTGACAATTTATTATATAACCTTATAAGAATGAACACCAAAATAGTCAATGAACAAATAACAAGAGAAACCCACAGGAGTTGTGGAACACTATTAAAACCATTTGTCAAAACTCAACCCGAAAGAATAACGCAGACGATCTTTTAAATCTTAGTGGAAAATCAAAATTAGAGTGTCTCAACGATTGCAACAGGTTTTTTGCAACAAATGGTCAGCAACTCGCGGACCCCATTCTGTCTAAACTTACAGAAACGCAATACAAACCTTCGCAGACAGTTCCCAATTCATTCATTATGCGACCAACGGATGTCCATGAGATTGAGAAAATTATAGACCACTTTAAATCTGATGGTGCACCTGGCCTAGATGGTGTGAAGCCACTGTTGTTAAGGGAGATAAAAGATACCATCATTGTGCCTTTAACCTATAACTTAAGTCTCGCATCCGGTCGTTTCCCTGAGAGCTGGAAAAGGGCCATAGTAATTCCTATTCATAAACATGGGCTAAAGGACACTCAAAGCAACTTCAGATCTATTTATCTGCTAAGCCTGTTCTCCAAAGTCCGCGAAAAGCTCGTAAATGCTAGGCTGAAAACTTTCATTGAGAAAAACCACCTGATTTCCAACCGGCAATTTGGCTTCAGAACAGGTATATCAACGGAAGACGCCGCTGTTCTCCTCACTAACCAAATCTCTAGGCACCTTGACGGTGGCAAGAAATGCATAGGCATATTTCTCGATCTCGCCAAATCCTTTTACGCCGTCTCGGTGCCCATACTCTTCTATAGTGTATGGGGGTTAGGGGTATTGTTCTTGAATGTTCACTAGCTATCTCACCGACCGATCTCAAAAAGTAAAAATAGGCTAGTACGATAGTGATCCTTTGCCTATCATTTTTGGCGTTCCACAGGGAAGCATCCTCGGCCCAACACTGTTTGTCTTATATATTAATGATATCCTTGAAATATCT
Organism: Epiblema foenella; assembly: GCA_963556455.1. Taxonomy (NCBI): domain Eukaryota; kingdom Metazoa; phylum Arthropoda; class Insecta; order Lepidoptera; family Tortricidae; genus Epiblema; species Epiblema foenella. The sequence goes on along the minus strand of OY747099.1, from coordinate 6,846,738 downwards.
ATACCGAATATAGAGATCATTTGTTACGCGGATGATACGGTCGTGCTTATTAATGACATATCCTGGGATGAAGCTTACTCTCGCGCGAAAACTGGACTTGCTAGAGTATCTTCATGGCTCAATAATAATTTGCTCACTCTGAATGTGGACAAAACAAATTACGTGGCCTTGTCTAAAACTAAAGCTTCCTCCCCTGTAATAGACAAAAGTTTAAAATCTCACGCTTGCGAATCAGACCTTGCTGATGTAACAGCCCGTCCAAAACAGACTTGTTTATGTCCGGTGATTGCGAGGCGTGATTGTATCAAATACCTAGGTATTGTTTTTGATCAACATCTCACATTCAAGCGACACATCATTACTTTGTCCTCAAGATTAAGACGGCTTATATGTGTTACGAAGAAGCTAACAGACTGCGCCTCCCAAGACTTACTCCGCCTCGTGTATCATGCGTTATGCCAGTCTCTGCTGCAGTACACGGTAGCCGTCTGGGGCAGCGCTGGTAAAACCATTTTGATAACTGTCAAACGGGCACAAAGAGCAGTGATCAAAGTAATGTACAAAAAGCGTTATCGCTTTCCTACTGACGAGTTGTACATGGAAACCAAACTGCTCAGAGTGCGACAGCTATTTATTATCAAAGCTGTCACCCGCTCTCACGGCACATTACTAGACTCTGCTTTATTTGGAGAAATGCTTAAGAAACGTATTTTCAGGGCACCTCTGCCGTCTCTCAGGTCTGCGGTGGCAAGGAGGTGTCCAGCCTTTGCTCACTGGTATACCTACAATAAAGTCTGCTTAGTGGTGGAACTGAGGGAACTTACGGTTTCCAGGGCCAAAAACACTGTGAGGAAATGGCTTTACACATTATCATACGATGAAACGGAAAGGTTGATCCCTAGATCTTTACTGAATCACTCATAGCGTTTTTATTATTATTATTTTATTTTCTTTTATATCTCTAGATTTGTGCTTACATTGAATTCGCGCCAAACTTCCAAGCCTAAATTATTCCCGCGCGAAATCCACACACACACATGTATGCTCACACACGAACTCACCCTCTCACACGCATAAACCCATTCATGCACACGCAAACAAGCTCACTACATACACACGCAAACACTCACACACAAGCACTCACACACACACATAAACGAATTAAGTAAATGTTTTCAATTAATACAAATAATGTTGAGGATGTTTTTTTTCAGGCTATTTGTTTTTCTCTGTTAAGTACTTACTTACCTTTTGTCTTACCTGCTATTGTAATCTACGTTTTATTGTTACTCGCCCTCGCAGACGTCTAAAATACAGGCTCAACCTAGTTTGGAGTCTGATAGATTTTAGAATTACCTTCTTGTAAACTTTCAGTTTTTGGAAATAAAACATTTGTATTTGTATTTCTCAACTATTCAATAGTTGCATGAAGTCGGCAGTATATCCAGATAACCTAAAAAAGGTAAAAATATGCACATTGTTTACAGGGAAAGGCAAAAAATCCGCCATCAAATCTTATCGCTCTTTATACCTGGTCCTAGGTCCTAGCAAGTTGAATGCTGTTTTGAAGTCGGTTTAAACAAAAGGCTACTCAGGTACTGGCTACTGAGGAACGTACTGTCTGATAGCCAGTACGCCTATCGTCTGATGCGAGTGGTGCGCTGTGTAGTATGCGCCCGGGAATCCGGACGCCGCACATTGCGGTCGTCTGCTGCGACCTGTCGCGCTTCGCTGATGAACTCACCCACTATGGCATAAGAGACCCGGCGACTGAGTTAATACTCTCATTCATGACCGACAGAGCCCAAATTGTAGTGAGCGATAGGGGAAAGGTCGCGTCCACAGAAGTACAAAACCTGATGGGCGTCCCTCAGGAATCATGTCTCTCGAATGGGAAGTTAGGGCGCGCGTGCTTCGCACTGCGGCGGCTCACTCGCACTGCCGGCAGAACCGCAATACGTGAGAGCTATTTTGCGACGGTGCACTCACTCCTGACCTACGGCGTGGAGCTATGGGCCCGCGCCTCCGACTGGAAACGCAGCATCCTACCCCTACCTTGGCTATTCATATACCAAGTGGCATTGTTCACAAAACAAAATATAGATATATTCAAGTGCAGGGGCGTAAATACAAACTACACTCTCCGGAGCAATAGACACCAAAATAAACTGGTCACCACACAAACTCGCCAAGTCAGAGCGGTCGGTGTACTCTCTTATTCTTCATTTACAACCGCCTGCCAATATACGTAACGCAACTACTACCGTGGCATTTTGTAGGAAAGTGTGGAATTCGTTGCTGAAGGAATTATTTTATAGCTACGAGTATGACAAGTTTATGGGTCTACCAATACTGCTATAGGTAATTTTATAATTTATACAAATAACAATTTATATCATTGAGCACTTCATATCATTTTTTTTATGTAAGCCACTTATTGTACTTACCGACCTGTAACTTTGTTACCAATAAACATTCATTTCATTTTATTTCATCTTGGTATACTTGAAACTTCATTGAGCCACCGATAGTAAAGTTGGGCATTTCTGTAGTTCGTTTTAAAATAGGTACTTCTCCTTCCCCACTATTGATTTTTACCAAAGTTGGAACACAAATAAATTCACTCTGCAGGCCAGCGATAGATGGAAGAGACACAAAATGTAGATAAAACTCAATTTAAGAGAGAAAATCTGTACTGGTAATAAAATAGTGTTTTATCGTGACACGTCGGCCAAGGGGGCGCTATTGTTGCCAGCGTCATAAAAACACGCGAATTGGTGCTGCACGCAAACGAATCGCTGTAGGTACAGTATACCAGCACCGGATTCGGAAAAAGAATATCATTATATCCTTCCAGTTAGAAACTGTTCCATTATTAAAAAAAAACTGCCAATGAACCTTTTCAACAATCAAGTAGGTTGAAAAAATCTGGTAGTATACAAAAAAACTTTCACTATCTAATAGGAATTCGGAAAAAAACTCTTCGGAAAGTAAACGACTAAATTAATAAGAGTAATGAGAGATGGTATTCGTTATTGAATAAATCATAAAATCCTTCCGCTTAACATTTCCAATTCAAGCTGTCAAAAACAAAATGGAAATGAACGTCACGTTGTATTAGCCTTTTAAATCTCGGGCTGAATACAAAACCGATAATAATCAATCCCAGTAAGCCGATAAAGTCGGATGTGAGCCATCAAAATATATACTTTTTTCTATATCTATCTATCTATACATATAATAAAGCTGTAGAGGTTCGAAAATCTGTACATTGAAGATATTAGCAAAAAAATCGATGGAGGATGGAGGGGTCTTAGAATCGATAACAGAACACATTTCAACAGTTTTTAGAATTTGTGTCTGTTTGTCTGTCTGTTTATTTGTCTCACCATCACGCGAAAACTAGCCAATAGATTTCAATACAACCTTCACTAATACGTTTAATTGATCTTCGGCCAGGTTATAGGCTATAAAAATTATACAGATTGGGGATGGAAGGGGGTGAAAAGAGGGGTTGAACTTTGTATGACAAGTCCTTCAATTCGTGACTTAAAGGTTTGAAAATTGGTAAGCATATAATTGGAAGCAAACTAAAAAGAATCCCATTAAAAAATTATACAATAAACAGATAATATGTGAAAAAATGGAGAGTAAAAAAGTGCTTAGGGGACTAGCGACAAATAACCAAAAATCCCTCAACCCATAGATAGTAACTGTTTGAAATAAGAGATTTAATTATGTTAGACAGTCGCTGTCAACATTGACAAACCGGTGCCTTGACTTCAAGGCACGGACGGAGTTCCGTCTACCTATAATTGATATGTCTTCAGTGGTCATCCAGAACGTTAGAGTGGTCGAGTGTGATAACGATGTTATCTGAAGGCCTACAAAATCCCTCTAATTCCCACTGTTCTCACTAATATTATAAACGTGAAAAATCGGATGTTTAGATGTTTGGATGTTTATTACTCAATCACGCAAAAACGGCTGTACAGATTATGATGAAACTTGGTATGCAACGAGTTTACACCCTGGGTTAACATATAGGATACTTTTTATCCCTTTATCGTTGCTCAAATTGATAAATTCTGAATCTATGAACCAGACTCATATAGATATTTATAATGCCTGCTAACGTACGAAAATTCGTCTCAGATGAACCAGTGTAAGTCTGAGCTCCGAATATGTAAATAGTTGTCACGAATCGTAGAGTCAAGGTACAATAAGGACTATCGTGAGGCGAGTCTAGACAGTTACAAATATCACGATATTTGACGTTTGGCGTGTCAGAGACGTGCCATTACACAGATGGCATTCGGTAATGTCTAATCGAGGTTAATTAAGATTATTTACTACTTGCACAACTCAATAATTTGAGTCGTATAGTGGCTAAGATAAAGTAGGTACATTCATGTATAGTTTTCATTTTTACCATTGTAGTTATAAACCGAGTAATTTCGCTGCCAAATGATTATGATGAGATTGAGTTGAAGAGTTAGTTCGGATATTTGTGACTCTTAGAGCTTAATTATCTCAAAACCAAACCGACTCAAGTGAATGTGAATGTTTACCGCATTTCAGTACCTAAAGTTCTATTAATTACATGCATAATCGTAAGCAAAACAAAATAGATTTGCGTTATTTAGGTACTGACTTACAGCCTCTAAAGCGCTTGCGTTTTAAGCCAAAACTTGCTGACTCATAGAGCCTTAATAACTTTACTGTTTATAAAATTGGAGATTAAATAGACTGGACGTAGACGGTTGTTGTCAGCATTGACTGGCCAGTGCTTTGATATCTGCCTAATACCTAAAATTTATGGAATTGCCACTCCACTCCATGAATTAACAAATTATTTCCTAAGTTATATTTGTCTACAAAATGAAAGAAAATCAACGTGTTTGAAAGTTATTCCGAAATCTTTGGAGTAAAAACGGATGGTTGAGAAATATAAAACAGTTTTTTTTTCTTGAACCTGACTGTGGCTTTATAAGCCAGATCCAATAAAGCAATAAGGAGTGCGCTCAGGCATCAGTCGTATTTCTTTGAGTAAGGAAGTACATGGGAAATATGAAGAGATTTCAAATTTTAGGTTATTCGAAAAAAAAGCAATTGGCCTAGCTTCAAATTGTAAAAATTGGCTACTTAGAAGGAGAAAAGTAAGTTTAGGCAGCATTCTACCTGTCAGTTTTCGGGTTTACAAAAATTCTTTTAAACATAATTGTAAAACGATAATGCACTTAAAAATATTAGTACTGTTTTAAGCAGTAACGTCTGCTAAAGAAAATTATAAATTGAAGTTAAGGAAGCGCGAGTCTTTTTAGTAGATGCCACTCTGCGTATACCTCCCCATGGCTTTGTAAGAGAGAACTGGTTGAAGGATTTGGTAACCGAGTGTGATTACTGATGGTTCAGAAAGCTCAGTTAAAGCGATGGGCTGCATATGTCAGGATGTCACAGGTTCGATTGTATGTTTTGGAAAGTGTTTCTTCACTACCTACGATAAAGGGAGAATTTCTTACAGATATTTTGAGAGGATGCTAAATTCTTGGGTTATAATGAAGTTTTTGTTCGATTCAAGCATTATATGTCTTCCGCTGTATTCGCTACATCGAGCATGTCAGTACTAAGGCTCGGAAAGTAGGGAATTAGCTACGCAACATCGAACCATGACACCACTATGCTCCATGGATGTGATGAGGTAGTTTCTTAGCACACATTAGTGTTACATAGTATAAGAAATCATCAAAACAATTGGTACGTATAAATGCTATATGGGATCGAGTCGACGGCGTTCTCCGGGCTGAAATGAAATGTGTATTTAACGTCTGACTTACTTAGCCAATACCTATTATCAAAACACATATATATATATAGGTATTTATAAATCATACCCATTTTGTTTCATTATCCGCCTATTACATCCTACTTCAGGACACATGCCTCATTTAATGGACAAGAGGGCCCATTTCACTTGCTAATATATTTGTATATAGAAACTTTGTAAGGTTTTAATTTTGAGACGTAAAAACCTTTGAGTAAATTTAGAGTGAGTCACTCAAAGTTGAGTTGTTTATAACCTAACCTGCAGAATTAATCTACGAAGGGGAAGGGAATAGTCAGTAGAAGTTCACGCGAACGAAGTCGCGGGCAAAAGCTAGTTAAGTATATTTGGCTTGTACTTTATCGAAACTTGCAAAGTCGGTATACAGCGTGTTCCACCGCAATGCGAGTAATGCGACATGAAGGGAAAGTGCCTTCAGTAGGTATTGAAGACAGCACGTTAGCTCCATGGTTTTATTTAATACCTGTATAGAAAATCACAAACAATTACAATTATATATATATATACAACTATTAATCTAAACCTAAACAACTTATAAATACCTATAAATAAACTTAAATACATAAACATAAAATGAGCGTATAAAAACTAAAAGCCTAATCGAAAAGCCCACCCCGTGTCGTCCCCGACGCGAAGGTGCCCATCAAGCTTGCTGCGTTACCGCGTTGAACTGCGATGGATAGCCGCTGCACCAGGAACGACCCGGAGCGGGGATCAAGGCCGTTATCATGTAGGCGGCGACCCACCTCCCTGAGAAAATACTTTGCCTCCTCACACCAAACACCTGTCGTTTCGACGGCAAGCGGAACAAAAAGATAGTTGCTGAGCGCGGAATATTTAAGTTTTTTTTGTATGGCAGCTAATTCAGCGGCTGCGCCTGCCTTGCGCATTGTATGGCTCTGATGTGAGGCGGCAAAGGTGCTTACGCACGTTGCATCCCACAGCAGCCAATCGTTTTAACTGAGCTGTCTCAACTATCGGTTACTCGGGGGGGAAAGCGGCGGATATCCAGACTATCTTCGTACTACAAAAACGAGCAGTGCGTTCTATTTATGAACTAGGAGCTCATGCCTCCTTAAGAGAAAAATTCAAAGAGGCAAACATTCTCACTGTAGCTTCTCAATACATTTTTGAGAACATTATGTATGTACGGAAAAATCTCCATGAATTCAAACTTAACAGCGAAATCCACGACTACAACACAAGAAGTAAAAACAAGCTCGCAGTGGCAGCCTGTCGTCTCCGTAAAGTTAGCACGTCCTTCGTGGGGAACTGTATACGCTTTTATAATAAAATACCCATGGATGTAGTGAATTTGCCCGTCAACAGATTTAAGTGTCACGTTAAAAGTCACTTGGTAAGCAAAGCGTATTATTCCGTCAATGATTTTTTAAACGATCAAGAAGCTTTTAAGCCAGTTGTATAATTTACTAGAATTAGTAATGGTTTATAATGTAGACATGTATAACTACAATTTTAGTCTGGACTTTTACTGTTCTAAAATCATTTCATGTACATTTGAGCACATCATGAGGTATCTCATTGTATTCGATATTTTATTATTAAGTACTACTTTGATTATAAATGTCCTGCAGCTTGAATATGTCATGCTCGCCTAAAGGTCTTTGCTTACGGTGGCGTCGTTGATCGGGTCGCAACCTTCCCTAACATATGGTCGAGGGAGGCGATGGCTGAGATACGCGTCATACTCGTGAACGGGTGCTGTTTGTGGGGTCCGGTCTGTTCATGTTTGCAAGGACTAGTAACTTCGTACTAGTGTTCAGTGGAATTGACATGATGAGAGACTTCACTGTTCTCATTTGATTTTATTTTTTAGACTGACGCTCAGAGACCTTATACATCTCTGAAGATATTTATTTATTAGATTTTATTATTTTCATATTGACGTGTTATAGATATAGCTCAAAATATTTTATTATGATTCGTGTACTTACTTTATTACCTTTTATCTTGACGCTTAGAGACCTTATACATCTCTAACAAATCTCGATTGTTATTAGTTTCTTAGTCTTATTTTTGACATGTAACACTACATTTAATTAATGATACTTTGATTATTGTATTATTTTTATTTGATGTACCTAGATAGATTTTGACTTGTAAAAGTGCCCTTGAGGCCTATTTGCAGAATAAATGTTTTGATTTTGATTTTGATTTTTTTTGACCAAATCCTTCCAACAGTTTTCTCTTACAGAGCCTTGGGGAGGCATACGCAGAGACATCTACCAAAGAGACTCGCGCGTCCTTAACTTCAATTTATAATTTTCTTTGACAGATTACTGCTTAAAACAATAGTAATATTTTTAAGTACCTACACGCACATTATCGTTTTACAATTATATCTAAAAAAATTGTAAGCCCGAAGAAGGCTGAGGGTGCTACCTAAAGGTACTTTTCGCCACTTTCTACAATTTGAAGCTAGGGCGATTGACTTATATTTTCTTTTCGAAGAACTTACAATTTGAAGTCCCTCCATATGAGTATCTCCCCTTTACCTCCTAATTCCAAGAAATTCAAAACAAAGCCTGATAAAACCGACGGATAGCTGAAGACCGAATTTAGGTGGCCGCTGACGACTATAGAACAAAACCTCTTCATACCTAGGTAGTAACCTGTACCTCCGATTGATTTGATTATTTATAACTAATCAGCTAGGTAATCACTGTTTTCATTTTACGTACATTGAATTACTATTTTGGATAAACTGACCCATATTAACCAATTTAACCGTTTTTAGGGATCCTTAGGACATACACAAAATTACCCCGCCGGCGGGGACGTCCACCGCGCGATCGCGACAGCACAGACACATATAGTCCCTATTCGTCCCGGTACCGCTGCATACCGGGTAGAGTCAGTCCGACCCATGTCGGGCCTAGCTGAGTTCCTTGCTGGACTCTTGTCAGTGAACCAGCGATAAAACTCTCAGTAGCTCGATTCCACTCACACCTCAGATTAGGTTGAAGCCGCTCAACCAACCTCACTGGAGCACACACTCTAAGGCTCGGTTTTATAAAGATCTGTTAGACCTTATGTCGGTTTGTTGTGTCAAAAAATGTACTGAGTTACTGATATTTGATCTGACATTTGGTCTAACGGATCTTTATAAAACCTGTGACGTCGTAAGAAGGGTGGTATCATCTGCATACCTCAAGTTTGATATCAAACGACCTCCAATTGAGACTCCTTTACCCCATTCTTCCAACACTATTCGCATGATATATTCGGTGTATATGTTAAATAAAAGTGGGGAGAGAATACAGCCCTGCCGAACTCCAGACTGGGTTTTGAAAATCCCCGAATTAATTCCATTCACGCGAACTGCAGCAGCTATACCATCTTCATAAAGTCTTCTGATGATGTATAATAGGTGTCTTGGTACCCCCATTACCAATAGTATTTCCCAGAGCTTCCACCACTTAACAGTGTCAAAGACTTTACGAAAATCAACAAAGCAGATAAAAAGCGGGTTATTGAACTCACGTGCTTTTTCTATAATCTGTCGTAGGTTGAGAATCTGCTCGCGCGTTCCCTTTCCTTTGACAAAGCCAGCTTGTTCTTGCGCAATCTCCCTGCTTATAAATGCCTGTAGCCGGGTATTGAGTATGTGCAAAAATACCTTGCTAGCGTGGGATATCAAAGATATCAAGCGAAAATTGTTACACTTTTTAGTTGAACCTTTTTTTGAGGAGTGGGATGAATAAGGAATGCGACCAGTCCTTTGGCCATTCGACTGTTTCCCATATTCGCTGGCAGATCGAGTGTAAGATATCCACACCAACATCTCCCATTGACTTAAAAAAATCTATGGGTATTTCGTCTTCACCCGTAGCTTTACCACATTTTAGGTGTTTGATGGTAGCCTCTATTTCTGTTCTCAATATGGCTCTAAATCTGTTGGTATCGTGCAATCGGGCATATGACAAGGCACTCTTTGGCCATCCATGAACGAGGACTTACAGTAATCTTCCCATACCTTAACAATCAGTTTTATTTCTGTAACAGTATTCCCGTTAGAATCCTCTATTGCCCAGGATCGATTATCGATTCTAAAACCCTTAATCAGGGACTGCATAACCGGAAAATAAAGGTAGCGTTTTAAAACGGTAAGACGTCATACTAATGAAGATTATTTACTACTTGCACAATTCAATAATTTGAGTCTTATAGTGACTAAGATAAAGTAGGTATTTGCATCTATAGTAGTAGTAGTTATAAACTGAATAATTTTGCTACCAATTGATTATGACGAGCTATTACCATGACAGATTTAGTTCGGATATATGTGACTCTTAGACCTTAATTATATCAACACCAAAGCGACTCGTGCGAATGTGAATGTTTACCGCATTCAGTACCAAAGTTCTATTAATTATTCTATTAATAATTAAGCAAAATAGAATAGATTTGCGTTATTTAGGTACTGACTTACAGCCTCTAAAGCGCTTGCATTTTAAGTCAAAACTTGCTGACCCATAGAGCCTTAATAAGATAGTGTTTATAAAATTGGAGATTAAGGTTCGGTTTTATAAAGATCCGTTAGACATTATGTCGGTTTGTTATGTCAAAGAATATACTGAGTTACTGAAATTTGATCTGACATTTGGTCTAACGGATCTTTATAAAACCCGGCCTAAAAATACTTTGTTAATGTGGACAATATGACAAGTTACTAATAATATTTTATTAATCAAAAAATCTTGACTTTACCTTCTATAAATATTTTAGAAACTATTATCTTTGTGAAAAGCAACTTGTCATTATTTCAACAATATTCGCACGGATTTTACTTACGTCCCCGTAAACGACTGGCCTTACTCGACACCACTGGAATGAAAATGTAGTGTGTTTAGGATCGTCACTTCATCCAGAATTGTCACCTCGGAAGAACGTTAAATATCTTTGCTGCCAGCCACACTTAACTTGAACTCGGTTACACTGCACGTTTAACTGCCGAAGAACACTCTTTAACGAGTTCTAAACTGGAAATTAACATCAGTGCAAAGTTTACCAACTCAGATACACTCAGTCACTTAACAAGAAAGTTACAATCGGTATGTGTAACATATGTAGGCACCACAACCAATGCCCTTGTTTATTCGAAGAATTTGACGTTTTTGGCAACTGTGGTAAGATAAGAAGAAGAAGAAAAGAAGGTAAGGTACACTTGGCACTACAGCTTTCCAACCCCGATCGAAGATCCAGGGGCAGACCCAAAACAAGGTGGAAAGATGTAATACTAGGAGACATGATAGAGTGGCAGGCATCCGAAAACGATGTCGAGAATAGAGCGAAGTGGCGAAAACTAGCCCGGAAAGCCAGCTGACTCCACCCAAAATACTATCATTAATACAGTAATTAAATAACCACAATAAATGTTTTTAAATGATATCCGGATATTGCTAGTATAGTTGAGTAATTTTGTTCAAGTAGGAGAAACTTTGTTTTGTGACGAAGGTTTTCTACTATTCCTTGACAGACTTATTATATATAGTACTCATTAGATGCAGAAAAATAGTTTTCACTACTTATGCTCAAAAAGTGTGTCATATTAGACTTGTCAAGCGGGGCTAAAGTAGTACATTTAACCCCTAGGGAAAATATGAATACATATTTATGATTTACAAAACATTCAATTTAGACCAATCATAATACTTCACCTATTAAATCCACCAATCACAAAAGACTAATTTAACTCTTTAAAAAATATTTGGTATTGGGTATTAACAAACCAGAATACAGCTTTACTAAAATTGACCAATCAGAAAACAGAATTCATTTCTCTAAAGAGTCTAAAGATTAAGTTTGTAGTAATCCCTATTTCACAATAATTAAAAAAGTGATTAGTTCGTTCGAGCAACGATTTGAAGCGCTCAATGGAAATTACATATAAGTTCGCCCTGGAATTAATTGTTAAATTTGGTGTGAACCTTTGTTTATTTATTTTCTCGCAATCGAAGTGAAAAGTAGAGTGTATAACTCTGGTCTAAAAGCCATATTACCCCTCGAACTATTTTCCCTCACTTTACTCAAATAACTATCTCGTGGTAATATGGCTCATTTTAGACCCTTGTCATACAATCTACTATTGTTTTATTGTTCTTTAACTTACTAGTAAGTAGCTTTAAGCTAGGGTGCATCGTATCGAATTATATGAGCGAGAAACCGAAAAATGACCGAAAATTTCGAAGTTTTTGTAGCTGCCAAAAGTTGTCCCGAGATATCTCGTGCTACCATTTTTGATATTTACTCAGTTGTATCCATACCTATACACAATTTTAAGAAATAAAGTTTTCTACACCACCTTTTGCAACGTAGAAATATTCTACAGACTGGCCTATAACCATTATGTGCAATAAACGATTGAATATTGAGTATTGATGATTTTTGCGACATCTCGCTCCATTAACGTTAATTTTTTAATGAGTTTTTAAGTCTGATTTAAACCTGTAAAACGTTTTTTAACTGTTATTTTTGCAGTTTAGATGTTAAGTTAAATAAATACGATGACAGGATTTAAAAAATTGTACAAACTTGCACTATTTTAGGAAATAATTATGACGATATTTTACCGACCCGTATTCTTTGTCCGCGCTAAAACGCATTTTTCCACAACCGTAGCTTTTTATATATGATCCACGAATTAGTTTTTCCGCGTTATCTGTACAGTTTTAGGGCGTTTTCACTATTTGTTGTAATTTTACTTTTTCTCTCAGATTTTGGAAATGTTTGGATTATTCTGCCCATAGGATTTCACTAAATAGTTTGTTTTATCAAAGCTAACTAATAATACAAAGCACAACTTCGTAATCAAAAAAAAACGCAACACACAAAACAAATAGTAAATAATAAAACGGTCATCCAGCCCGGAATCGTGGGCGCGGCTACATCTTATTAAGCTACTTATGCAAATCAAACCTCGCGAAGAAAATCGTGGCCTTTCATTTTGAGAAATATCACTTCGACCAATTCGCCAATAAGCGAGACGAAAACAGGGTGTTCTCTATTTGATTGATCACTAACCGACTTGAAATAAGGAGGAAGTTTCATGTTCCACTGTATGTTTTTTTCTCCTATTTCAATCCACCATAATCAAAAACGTATGAACAAAAGTTTCTTCCCTCTTCGGCCATTTAATACAAGGCATTTGGTCCACACATATACATTCTCTTTGGCTCCTGGCTGGTGCTTATCCTTTATTTTCAGCAGAAATCTCTTCTCTTTCACCCTTTCTCAATCCGGCTAATCTTTTCCATACATGACCAAGGCCAAAGAAAGGCCAAGAGATTTAAAGCTGATCTCGAACTCGTAGTGACACATTTAGCTAGCTGTAACTAAACAGAAACATGCAAACATTGAATTTAAATCAAATTGGTACATTTACGTTCGTTTGCTTCGTCAAATAGTCCCCCAGAGCTCCTAAAGCAAGTTTTTTTAGAAACTGGACAGATAAACGATCGCAAGAGTCAAGAGACAATGGTGGACCGTGCTATCTGTAAAAGCCAGCGGTATTATTCATTAATCATTTAGTTGGATGCAGGGCGGAGAAGGGTCAAATCGTTTTTGCGTGAAACGATGTTGGGAAATTTTCTCTTAAATCTGGAAACTCGTTTTACACTTACCGATATTTCGAATTCCCCGAGCAAACTCTTTGAATAAACTCCGCTGAACTTAAAATAACAGAACCGGCAACAGATTTTCTAAATGCGCTCAAAAGAGCTTCTAGGAATGGACGGAATCTCTTCTGAAGATATGGTTAAGTTATTAAGCTCGCTGTTCAGTCATTCAGTAAAAAATAGTTATCTTATGTAGTGGCAATGGCGTGAGTGAAATTATCAAAGGTTTTTGCAATTTCGTTGAGTAAGACCTTCTTTTCGGTTTGTCAGTTTCAGTCTTGTTAGTCAGCCGTAATTTCCACATTTGTCTAATTTTTAAAGCGCTAACAAACGAATATTTAATGAGCACCCGTCTAATGAGAGAATGAATAATTTATCAGGTTCCTATTTGGGAACATCCCAAATAGTGTTGCTAAAAAAATATAGAGCGAGGAAATTTAAATTAAGATATAAGTATGTATAAAAAAAAATATTCACCTCAGCAGCTCGAACAAGCCTATTTTGCAGCAAAACACCATGGAGCAAAATTAGTTATTGCTCACTCAGTGAGACAAAATAACTTTTTGTCTCACTGAGTGAGACAAATTGTTCGACATCACTTCGAAATTCAAATTTCATAGTAGACCCCCAAAACGCGCTAAATATGAACACGTACGAAAAGCCATAAATTAACCTAGAAGTTAAAATTCAACAAATAATAGAATATCTGAGTGAAGAAGGCAGTATTGTAACAACATTAGGTATACCTAGTTTTTAACGTGCTCGCGAACTGGCGTTCGCGAGTCATACTGAAATGTACCTAGACCTGCCGCGCCTAATGTCGCACCGTGCGCGTCTGCTGTTGGTGAGACAGGAGATGGAGAGGAGGTGAAAAGTTGTACGTGTCACATGAAAGCGTAGTTATAGCATCTCGTGCTTGTGAGTTCCTCCCTACACTCAAGGTTCTAACTTTGAATTTTAGAATCTTTCGCTTACTTGAGACTCAAAATCAGCACTCTTAGCAAAACATAACTTTGCCCTCTTGTTGCAATAATAACTAATAATAAACGTGAAAGTTTTTAGATGGATGTACGATCCATTTAATCCCGAAAATTACTAAACTGATTTTAATGAAACTTTCCAGTGTTGTAGCTTAAACATCAGAATAACACAGACTTTATGAAGCAATAGATAATAAGTACCTAGCTTGAAAATTAAACCAGCTCCTGAAAAGTCGAATCAACCCTCCCAACATTCTCATAAGATTCATATTCGTTCCCAGCAACGTATACACTGTTCGGTGACCATAAAGAAGTGGAATTTCAAAGCCACGAAGAGCCCTCGAAGAAGCTGCAATACACCTCGGGCACGATGCTCAGACGAGAACCCTGAGCGACGCGTCGAATAACTCTTGCAGGCAAGATTTACGCGCGCACATTAAACCCTCTGCTCATTTAAAATTCACACAAAGGCCAGACTTTAATTAGTTTCCTTTATAAGCAGAACTGAAATTAGATTCTGACCAACTTTATATTTATTATCCCAACTTTTTTAAAACGGGAATGTAAAGTGTAAACTCGACGCATCGTCGGAAATTGAAATTCCAATCAGATTTTACTTTGAATACTTCCCTTTACAATTCAAATTAATGCGACAATAAATATTTTCACCAGTGATTTGTGGATATCGACACGAAGTTTTTAACATTAGCGGAAAGCGTTTGCTCTAAATTGAACTGGTTTAATGGACCATTCGGTGGGGCGTTCGCATTTGGCAGCCGCTGACTCTTTTTCCGTTCGACGGAAACTCTGACATTAGGTACTGCATTTAGCACGACGCTGGAATATTGTTTGGGTTGAAAACTATTAGGTATTTTTTTTTGTAATTTGCTTGCGGAAAGCGATGTGCATAAGCGGCGGTGAGAAATCCTCGATTTATGGCTTTAATTCCGACGGCAAAGGAAAGTTACATCGACGGTTTAATTATTTACTTACAAAAAGTTTTGCTTGCTAAAGTTAGAGCTGTCTCACAGTGCAAATACCAGGACACTCTGTGTAGGTATTATTTTCATAGCAGAGTTGAATAAGACTTTTTCCAAGTACCTTGCTTGATATTACTGGACTAGATTCTTTCTACTTTCTCGTTTCCGAGAAACGAGGTAATTTCCTTTTTTATTTGGCATTTTTCTGCAGCCAAAACAACCCTGTACCTTCCTAGACCTTACAGATGGTTGCGTTCGCCTAGGTAGGTACTAGCATATGGATAGACAAGTGACACGACAAATTTATTAAACTGAGTGTTTCTTTAATACCACGTGACCACGTCGGGGGCAAACGCTTGGCCCACCCGATGGAAAGCGGTCTGAGTGCTTGCAAGTGGGTATTTTCCATAAGTTAAAATTTATAACATACAACACTAGATATATGGATAGTAAACCATTAAAATATCACTAATGTTACCAGAACTATTCAAAAATTCTGAAAGTTATCGCGTTAAGTACCTACTTTATTATTCGTAAATAATTTAGTGAAGAGGAATGATTGAAGTCATCGTCGTTGTTAAAAAGTTATTCATTTTTGATTTTATTTCTTTGTAATAGAAGTTCTTTGGAATGCTGTTGATCCCGGTTGTTGTCTTTTGACAGACCACTTAGGACGATGCCTTCGAACAAACTGTCAGGTTCTATTGTATAGGTATGTACGGAGACAGTGTACGTTTTTAAAAACCATTGACACTTTCAATACGAAAGCCCGCACGCATTCAAAGGGGCTGGATTTGGTTCACCATTTTCGCATCCAAATCGCATTCAACGTTATTAACTTTCTCGTTGACCCGCGCGTCGATCCAACGTGGCTAAACAGAAGCACGAAACACATTGAAGTGCAATTGGATGCGAAAGATATGATGATATTGAGGCCCGCGTAGCCAATTTGTGGTCGACCGGAGTTCAATAATCGGAGACTTTCATGTTCAGACGCTCGTGAACTCTTGATTGGCAAGCCAAACAGGTCGGTGGGTAACATAACAAATACCTTTTTTTAATACTGTAATACTCGCGGTGGATGCTTTATCTTGTCGTTTGTCGTCGATAAACTTGACGAACGGTAGCGTTACGTAAGGTAGATCTAAATGTCATCTCCCATACTAAAAATGACATTGAAATATTCGTGATTATCCCGCTGAATTACGGCTGGGGCAACACAAGCCTTGGTGGCGTGTAAAAAGGCGATGCGGGGCGCGCGGCGGAAGCCAAACCCAAGCAACCTACACAAATTTATTTTTAAATATTAGTGGACACAAATCGACCTAGTCCGAGACTAAGCAAAGCTTGTACTAGCGGTACCAAGACGATGTAGATGCTTATATACTTAAATAGATAAATATATGGAAAACAGTACATAAAGTTTCGTGCATTCAGATTCAAACTGCGCCCGCTCCGCTGCCGCGCTCATTGTGGCGGAGCCTTTAGACACTCCCAGTCTGTGGCATCTCTCAAAGATAAATTAAATAAGTTGACTGTTCTGTGAAAATTTATATTTTTAGTACAAGCTTTTATTGCCGACTGTACTTTATTTTTACGTCATCAACTACTCGTGAAGACTGTTCCAATGAGCCCAAATCTGTTTATCTTGTGTAGTTTAGTAGTTGCTATGGCCACCTTCTGTCTCCATCTAATGCAGAGAAGATATAATGAGATCTGCTCGGTGGAAAAAGAAGCGCAAATTTTGAAAAAATATCACATAATTACCTACATACAAACAGTGCAAGTTAAATAAAAGATTTTAATTAAAACAGTACTGATCTACAATGCCTCGTGATTTAATTTGACACGGTTTATTTATATAATAATTACATACTTATATATTTCATCATCCTCTTAGCGTTATTCCAGTACAGCCAGTATATGTTTAATTTATGAGAAAAATATAATAATGTAATAATAATATTATGTTAGTTTGTCTATGTTTCGATTCATATCCTCCGCTAAGTTGCTTAAAAGTTTACTTAAGGAGATTCCTTACAGGGATAAATTCGCTTTTGTACCGATAAAACCGAATTTATACCTACCTGTATCTGTTGAACAATAAATCCTAATAACCTACAAACATTCCTTACGTACTACATGTTCTATATATATGTAGTTGCTTTGCCAAGGAGCGTGTACGTGTACAAAGTGAGCATTTTCATCGCTTAACAGCCCGCATACCGTGCCACCGCGCGTAGCCTTATCAAGACCTAACGACTTTGTATCACTGGGCCTCCATTGTTCATCTATCTATCCAAAAATTTAATCGCATTAACAGAGGTCTGACGTCAAAGTAATATCTAGATCAAAGCAGGACTATCTATGCAATATCTATTATTATATTCTCCCAAGTTTCTTATTGTCTTCAGCAGGATGAGAGTTTTTTGGAACGCATTATGGCACCAGTTCGCAGAACCGTAGCAGACCACAGTAAATTGATGCGCTCTTGGTTTCACCCATTTGACTTTGCTCAGCGCAAGTCAGAGGACCTGTACCTGCGTAGAGCATTAAGCAAGCAAATCATAGCATCACGCTCATCACATAGTACCTACGTCTAGTTAGGGTCATATTTGTGTATCATCGTTGTAATAGACGGGTAGTTTTATGACATTATTTCAAGTTCCAATGCCGTTCCATTTTGTGAGCTATTTTTCTCCCAAACAGCTATAAAGGGACGGGTGTGAAGTTAGCAGCCCAAAGTCAGCAGCCTAACATAACCCGACTGAATTAGGAAGTCATTTTTTACCCACACCTACAAAAATCGTAATTTAGGCACTTTCAAGGTCACGTCAATTGACTTTCGACAAATAATTCGATGTTTCTCACAAAGCAATCCAAATAAAGCCTCAAGTGGTCAACACTGCAGAAAAAACCATTGGGCAGCTAACTTCACAAACTGGCAGCCTAAAACTTTTTTCGAATTTTTCGAGTTTTCGACGAGACGCTGTCTAGATTACACTTCGTATCTAGTATCATAAGAAGCGGCTTAAAAAACTCTTTCAAATGAGGTGTAATTCGTGAACATTGAAAGACCGTGGCGACCTCAAAATCCAGAATTACACCTAGCAGCCTAAAACTTTTCTCGAGTTTTTCAAGTTTTCGATAAGACAAAGTCTACATTACACTTTGTGTCTAGTATCATAAGAAGCGGCTTAAGAAACTCTTTCAAATGAAGTAAAACTCATGAACATTGAAAGACCGTGGCTACCTCAAAATCCAGAATTACACTTAGCAGCCTAAAACTTTTCTCGAATTTTTCAAGTTTTCGATCAGACGCAGTCTACATTACACTTTGTGTCTAGTATCATAAGAAGCGGCTTAAGAAACTCTTTCAAATGAAGTAAAACTCATGAACATTGAAAGACCGTGGCTACCTCAAAATCCAGAATTACACTTAGCAGCCTAAAACTTTTCTCGAATTTTTCAAGTTTTCGATCAGACGCAGTCTACATTACACTTTGTGTCTAGTATCATAAGAAGCGGCTTAAGAAACTCTTTCGAATGAAGTGTAAGTCGTGAACATTGAAAGACCGTGGCTACCTCAAAATCCAGAATTTCACCTAGCAGCCTAAAACTTTTCTCGAATTTTTCAAGTTTTCGATCAGACGCAGTCTACATTACACTTTGTGTCTAGGATCATAAGAAGCGGCTTAAGAAACTCTTTCGAATGAAGTGTAAGTCGTGAACATTGAAAGACCGTGGCTACCTCAAAATTCAGAATTTCACCTAGCAGCCTAAAACTCTTCTCGAATTTTTCAAGTTTTCAATCAGACGCAGTCTACATTACACTTTGTGTCTAGTATCATAAGAAGCGGCTTAAAAAACTCTTTCAAAGAGGTGAAATTCGTGAACATTGAAAGACCGAGGCTACCTCAAAATCCAGAATTATACCTAGCAGCCTAAAACTTTTCTAGAACTTTTCAAGTTTTCGATCAGACACAGTCTACATTACACTTTGTGTCTAGTATCATAAGAAGTGGCTTAAAAACTCTTTCAAATGAAGTGTAATTCGTGAACATTGAAAGACCGTGGCTACCTCAAATTTCAGAATTTCACCTAGCAGCCTAAAACTTTTATCGAATTTTTCAAGTTTTCGATCAGACGCAGTCTACATTACACTTTGTGTCTAGGATCATAAGAAGCGGCTTAAGAAACTCTTTCGAATGAAGTGTAAGTCGTGAACATTGAAAGACCGTGGCTACCTCAAAATTCAGAATTTCACCTAGCAGCCTAAAACTCTTCTCGAATTTTTCAAGTTTTCAATCAGACGCAGTCTACATTACACTTTGTGTCTAGTATCATAAGAAGCGGCTTAAAAAACTCTTTCAAAGAGGTGAAATTCGTGAACATTGAAAGACCGAGGCTACCTCAAAATCCAGAATTATACCTAGCAGCCTAAAACTTTTCTAGAACTTTTCAAGTTTTCGATCAGACACAGTCTACATTACACTTTGTGTCTAGTATCATAAGAAGTGGCTTAAAAACTCTTTCAAATGAAGTGTAATTCGTGAACATTGAAAGACCGTGGCTACCTCAAATTTCAGAATTTCACCTAGCAGCCTAAAACTTTTATCGAATTTTTCAAGTTTTCGATCAGACGCAGTCTACATTACACTTTGTGTCTAGTATCATAAGAAGCGGCTTAAAAAAACTCTTTCAAATAGGTGAAATTCGTGAACATTGAAAGACCGTGGCTATCTCAAAATCCAGAATTTCACCTAGCAGCCTAAAATTTTTCTCGAATTTTTCAAGTTTTCAATCAGACGCAGTCTACATTACACTTTGTGTCTAGTATCATAAGAAGCGGCTTAAAAAACTCTTTCAAATGAGATCTAATTTGTGAATATTGAAAGACCGTGGCTATCTCAAAATCCAGAATTACACCTAGCAGCCTAAAACTTTTCTCGAATTTTTCAAGTTTTCAATCAGACGCAGTCTACATTACACTTTGTGTCTAGTATCATAAGAAGCGGCTTAAAAAACTCTTTCAAATGAAGTGTAACTCATGAACATTGAAAGACCGTGGCTACCCCAAATTCCAGAATTTCACCTAGCAGACTAAAACTTTTATCGAATTTCATTTTTCAAGTTTTCAATCAGACGCAGTCTACATTACACTTTGTGTCTAGTATCATAAGAAGCGGCTTAAAAAACTCTTTCAAATAAAGTGTAACTCGTGACTATTGAAAGACCGTGGCTACCTCAAATTCCAGAATTACACCTAGCAGCCCAATACTTTTCTCGAATTTTTCAAGTTTTCAATCAGACGCAGTCTACATTACACTTTGTATCTAGTATCATAAGAAGCGGATTAAACAACTCTTTCAATGAGGTGAAATTCGTGAATATTGAAAGACCGTGGCTACCTCAAAATCCAGAATTACACCTAGCAGCCTAAAACTTTTCTCGAATTTTTCAAGTTTTCGATCAGACCCAGTCTACATTACACTTTGTGTCTAGTATCATAAAAAGCGGCTTAAAAAACTCTTTCAAATGAAGTATAACTCATGAACATTGAAAGACCGTGGCTACCTCAAAATCCAGAATTACACTTAGCAGCCTAAAACTTTTCTCGAATTTTTCAAGTTTTCGATCAGACGCAGTCTACATTACACTTTGTGTCTAGTATCATAAGAAGCGGCTTAAGAAACTCTTTCGAATGAAGTGTAAGTCGTGAACATTGAAAGACCGTGGCTACCTCAAAATCCAGAATTTCACCTAGCAGCCTAAAACTTTTCTCGAATTTTTCAAGTTTTCGATCAGACGCAGTCTACATTACACTTTGTGTCTAGTATCATAAGAAGCGGCTTAAAAAACTCTTTCAAATGAAGTGTAACTCATGAACATTGAAAGACCGTGGCTACCCCAAATTCCAGAATTTCACCTAGCAGACTAAAACTTTTATCGAATTTCATTTTTCAAGTTTTCAATCAGACGCAGTCTACATTACACTTTGTGTCTAGTATCATAAGAAGCGGCTTAAAAAACTCTTTCAAATAAAGTGTAACTCGTGAATATTGAAAGACCGTGGCTACCTCAAAATCCAGAATTACACCTAGCAGCCTAAAACTTTTCTCGAATTTTTCAAGTTTTCGATCAGACCCAGTCTACATTACACTTTGTGTCTAGTATCATAAGAAGCGGCTTAAAAAACTCTTTCAAATGAAGTAAAACTCATGAACATTGAAAGACCGTGGCTACCTCAAAATCCAGAATTACACTTAGCAGCCTAAAACTTTTCTCGAATTTTTCAAGTTTTCGATCAGACGCAGTCTACATTACACTTTGTGTCTAGTATCATAAGAAGCGGCTTAAGAAACTCTTTCGAATGAAGTGTAAGTCGTGAACATTGAAAGACCGTGGCTACCTCAAAATCCAGAATTTCACCTAGCAGCCTAAAACTTTTCTCGAATTTTTCAAGTTTTCGATCAGACGCAGTCTACATTACACTTTGTGTCTAGTATCATAAGAAGCGGCTTATGAAACTCTTTTGAATGAAGTGTAAGTCGTGAACATTGAAAGACCGTGGCTACCTCAAAATCCAGAATTTCACCTAGCTGCCTAAAACTTTTCTCGAATTTTTCAAGTTTTCAATCAGACGCAGTCTACATTACACTTTGTGTCTAGTATCATAAGAAGCGGCTTAAAAAACTCTTTCAAAGAGGTGAAATTCGTGAACATTGAAAGACCGAGGCTACCTCAAAATCCAGAATTATACCTAGCAGCCTAAAACTTTTCTAGAACTTTTCAAGTTTTCGATCAGACACAGTCTACATTACACTTTGTGTCTAGTATCATAAGAAGCGGCTTAAAAAACTCTTTCAAATGAAGTGTAATTCGTGAACATTGAAAGACCGTGGCTACCTCAAATATCAGAATTTCACCTAGCAGCCTAAAACTTTTATCGAATTTTTCAAGTTTTCGATCAGACGCAGTCTACATTACACTTTGTGTCTAGTATCATACGAAGCGGCTTACGAAACTCTTTCGAATGAGGTGTAATTTGTGAATATTGAAAGACCGTGGCTATCTCAAAATCCAGAATTACACCTAGCAGCCTAAAACTTATCTCGAATTTTTCAAGTTTTCAATCAGACGCAGTCTACATTACACTTTGTGTCTAGTATCATAAGAAGCGGCTTAAAAGACTCTTTCAAATGAAGTGTAACTCATGAACATTGCAAGACCGTGGCTACCCCAAATTCCAGAATTTCACCTAGCAGCCTAAAATTTTTATCGAATTTCATTTTTCAAGTTTTCAATCAGACGCAGTCTACACTACACTTTGTGTCTAGTATCATAAGAAGCGGCTTAAAAAACTCTTTCAAATAAAGTGTAACTCGTGAACATTGAAAGACCGTGGCTACCTCAAATTCCAGAATTACAACTAGCAGCCTAATACTTTTCTCGAATTTTTCAAGTTTTCAATCAGACGCAGTCTACATTACACTTTGTGTCTAGTATCGTAAGAAGCTGATTAAACAACTCTTTCAATGAGGTGAAATTCGTTAACATTGAAAGACCGTGGCTACCTCAAAATCCAGAATTTCACCTAGCAGCCTAAAACTTTTCTCGAATTTTTCAAGTTTTCAATCAGACGCAGTCTACATTACACTTTGTGTCTAGTATCATAAGAAGCGGCTTAAAAAACTCTTTCAAAGAGGTGAAATTCGTGAACATTGAAAGACCGAGGCTACCTCAAAATCCAGAATTATACCTAGCAGCCTAAAACTTTTCTAGAACTTTTCAAGTTTTCGATCAGACACAGTCTACATTACACTTTGTGTCTAGTATCATAAGAAGCGGCTTAAAAAACTCTTTCAAATGAAGTGTAATTCGTGAACATTGAAAGACCGTGGCTACCTCAAATATCAGAATTTCACCTAGCAGCCTAAAACTTTTATCGAATTTTTCAAGTTTTCGATCAGACGCAGTCTACGAGGGGCTTTCAAAATATTCTCGGTATTGATATCTTATAACCTCTTTTTGAATTTGTTTTGTTACTGGCTGGTAAGGTTCATTCTTTGACATTAAAAAAAAGTATAATTCAAACCGAGATGTTCTTTTGTTTTTCTGCAATTTCTGAACAAACACGAACACAATGAGTGAATTAACAATGTTAACGAAATTAGAACATCGTTCCGTAATAAAATTCTTGACGAAACAGGGTAAAAACCAAAAAACCATAAAAGAGGAAATGGATTGTGTTTACCGTGAGTCTGCTCCTTCTTTATCTACAATTCAAAAGTGGTCAAGCGAATTCAAACGTGGCAGGGAGAGTATTGAAGATGACCCTAGACCTGGCCGGCCTGTAGTAGCTACTTCACAAGAAAATATTGATCAGGTGGAAAACCTTATATTGGAAGATGGTCGAGTGAAGATAAAATCAATAGCTCAAGTAACCAATCTTTCTATTGGTACAGTACATGACATTATCCATGACCATCTTAATATGTCAAAGGTCAGTACAAGATGGGTTCCGCGAATGCTGACTCGACTTCAAAAAGATGTGCGTGCAGCTTGCTGTTCCGATTTTATTGACCTGTGTGGTGAAAATCCTGATGAGGGGCTGCAAAAGATAGTTACTGGAGATGAAACATGGGTTCATCATTATGACCCAGAGAGTAAACAGGAGTCCATGCAGTGGCACATTAAGGGTTCAGCTCATCCCAAGAAGTTCAAGGTCGTCCCTTCCGCTGGCAAGGTCATGGCAACAATATTTTGGGATTGTGAAGGAGTATTGTTGATCGATTATAAAGAAAAAGGTGTAAATATCACGGGACAGTACTACGCGAATATTCTACATCAATTAAGGGACGCAATAAAAGAAAAAAGGCGAGGAAAGTTGTCTAAAGGTATTCTGCTTCTGCATGACAACGCCCCTGTCCATACTGCTCATATTGCCAAGGCAGCTATTGCTGAATGTGGGTTCGGAACTATAACTCATCCACCGTATAGTCCGGACTTAGCCCCCAGCGACTTCTTTTTGTTCCCCAATCTCAAAAAGGATCTGCGTGGAAATCGATTTTTTGACGATGAGGCGTTGAAGGCGGCAGTAGAGGAGCACTTTTATACCAAGGATAAAAAATATTTTTATGAGGGATTAAAAAAAATAATTGATCGATCTTTTAAGTGTATTAACATAGGGGGGGAGTATATTGAAAAATAAAAAATATCAAACTGTTCATACTTGTTTGTTTTCATTCCAATACCGAGAATATTTTGAACGCCCCTCGTACATTACACTTTGTGTCTAGTATCATACGAAGCGGCTTACGAAACTCTTTCGAATGAGGTGTAATTTGTGAATATTGATAGACCGTGGCTATCTCAAAATCCAGAATTACACCTAGCAGCCTAAAACTTTTCTCGAATTTTTCAAGTTTTCAATCAGACGTAGTCTACATTACACTTTGTGTCTAGTATCATAAGAAGCGGCTTAAAAAACTCTTTCAAATGAAGTGTAACTCATGAACATTGCAAGACCGTGGCTACCCCAAATTCCAGAATTTCACCTAGCAGCCTAAAATTTTTATCGAATTTCATTTTTCAAGTTTTCAATCAGACGCAGTCTACATTACACTTTGTGTCTAGTATCATAAGAAGCGGCTTAAAAAACTCTTTCAAATAAAGTGTAACTCGTGAACATTGAAAGACCGTGGCTACCTCAAATTCCAGAATTACACCTAGCAGCCTAATACTTTTCTCGAATTTTTCAAGTTTTCAATCAGACGCAGTCTACATTACACTTTGTGTCTAGTATCATAAGAAGCGGATTAAACAACTCTTTCAATGAGGTGAAATTCGTGAACATTGAAAGACCGTGGCTACCTCAAAATCCAGAATTACACCTAGCAGCCTAAAACTTTTCTCGAATTTTTCAAGTTTTCGATCAGACCCAGTCTACATTACACTTTGTGTCCAGTATCATAAGAAGCGGCTTAAAAAACTCTTTCAAATGAAGTGTAATTCATGAACATTGAAAGACCGTGGCTACCCCAAATTCCAGAATTTCACCTAGCAGCCTAAAACTTTTATCGAATTTCATTTTTCAAGTTTTCAATCAGACGCAGTCTACATTACACTTTGTGTCTAGTATCATAAGAAGCGGCTTAAAAAATTCTTTCAAATAAAGTGTAACTCGTGACTATTGAAAGACCGTGGCTACCTCAAATTCCAGAATTACACCTAGCAGCCCAATACTTTTCTCGAATTTTTCAAGTTTTCAATCAGACGCAGTCTACATTACACTTTGTGTCTAGTATCATAAGAAGCGGATTAAACAACTCTTTCAATGAGGTGAAATTCGTGAATATTGAAAGACCGTGGCTACCTCAAAATCCAGAATTACACCTAGCAGCCTAAAACTTTTCTCGAATTTTTCAAGTTTTCGATCAGACCCAGTCTACATTACACTTTGTGTCTAGTATCATAAGAAGCGGCTTAAAAAACTCTTTCAAATGAAGTATAACTCATGAACATTGAAAGACCGTGGCTACCTCAAAATCCAGAATTACACTTAGCAGCCTAAAACTTTTCTCGAATTTTTCAAGTTTTCGATCAGACGCAGTCTACATTACACTTTGTGTCTAGTATCATAAGAAGCGGCTTAAGAAACTCTTTCGAATGAAGTGTAAGTCGTGAACATAGAAAGACCGTGGCTACCTCAAAATTCAGAATTTCACCTAGCAGCCTAAAACTTTTCTCGAATTTTTCAAGTTTTCGATCAGACGCAGTCTACATTACACTTTGTGTCTAGTATCATAAGAAGCGGCTTAAGAAACTCTTTTGAATGAAGTGTAAGTCGTGAACATTGAAAGACCCTGGCTACCTCAAAATCCAGAATTTCACCTAGCAGCCTAAAACTTTTCTCGAATTTTTCAAGTTTTCAATCAGACGCAGTCTACATTACACTTTGTGTCTAGTATCATAAGAAGCGGCTTAAAAAACTCTTTCAAAGAGGTGAAATTCGTGAACATTGAAAGACCGAGGCTACCTCAAAATCCAGAATTATACCTAGCAGCCTAAAACTTTTCTAGAACTTTTCAAGTTTTCGATCAGACGCAGTCTACATTACACTTTGTGTCTAGTATCATAAGAAGCGGCTTAAGAAACTCTTTTGAATGAAGTGTAAGTCGTGAACATTGAAAGACCGTGGCTACCTCAAAATCCAGAATTTCACCTAGCAGCCTAAAACTTTTCTCGAATTTTTCAAGTTTTCAATCAGACGCAGTCTACATTACACTTTGTGTCTAGTATCATAAGAAGCGGCTTAAAAAACTCTTTCAAATAAAGTATAACTCGTGAATATTGAAAGACCGTGGCTGCCTCAAATTCCAGAATTACACCTAGCAGCCTAATACTTTTCTCGAATTTTTCAAGTTTTCAATCAGACGCAGTCTACATTACACTTTGTGTCTAGTATCATAAGAAGCGGATTACACAACTCTTTCAATGAGGTGAAATTCGTGAACATTGAAAGACCGTGGCTACCTCAAAATCCAGAATTACACCTAGCAGCCTAAAACTTTTCTCGAATTTTTCAAGTTTTCGATCAGCCTTCCGGCGATGGACGTTAGTCGCCGCAGCGCGAAGCACGCACTCCCTATTCTCTTGCACAGTTCATCGATGTGCGCCTCCCATGTTAGCGCTCTGTCGAGATGGAAACCGAGGAGGCGTGCGCCGTTCACGTGCTGTATAGGGGCACCGCCGGCGCACACCCTCAAGGTTGGGTTTGTATGGCCGTTTACCTTAAATCTCACACAGCTGGTTTTTTCCCTGTTTAGAGCCAAACCGTTTGCCTGGAAACATTGGTGCAGTTGCTCCATGACGAATTTAGTGCCGCCTCCAACTCCCGCCCAGCGATTGTGCTGACGACCACCGTGACGTCATCGGCGTACATGAATATATCGGCACCTTTAATCGCTTGACAATAGAGTCTTGTTCAGATATTTGTGAGAACTTTGTTCGCTCCGATATATCTGGTGGCGACTGTGTAATGTAATGTAGACTGCGTCTGATCGAAAACTTGAAAAATTCGAGAAAAGTTTTAGGCTGCTAGGTGAAATTCTGGAATTTGGGGTAGCCTCGGTCTTTCAATGTTCACGAATTACACTTCATTTGAAAGAGTTTTTTAAGCCGCTTCTTATGATACTAGACACAAAGTGTAATGTAGACTGCGTCTGATCGAAAACTTGAAAAATTCGAGAAAAGTTTTAGGCTGCTAGGTGAAATTCTGGATTTTGAGGTAGCCACGGTCTTTCAATGTTCACGAATTTCACCTCATTGAAAGAGTTGTTTAATCCGCTTCTTATGATACTAGACACAAAGTGTAATGTAGACTGCGTCTGATTGAAAACTTGAAAAATTCGGGAAAAGTTTTAGGCTGCTAGGTGTAATTCTGGATTTTGAGATAGCCACAGTCTTTCAATATTCACAAATTAGACCTCATTTGAAAGAGTTTTTTAAGCCGCTTCTTATGATACTAGACACAAAGTGTAATGTAGACTGTGTCTGACCGAAAACTTGAAAAATTCTAGAAAAGTTTTAGGCTGCTAGGTATAATTCTGATTTTGAGGTAGCCACGGTCTTTCAATGTTCACGAGTTATACTTCATTTGAAATAGTTTTTTAAGCCGCTTCTTATGATACTAGACACAAAGTGAAATGTAGACTGCGTCTGATCGAAAACTTGAAATATTCGAGAAAAGTTTTAGGCTGCTAGGTAAAATTCTGGAATTTGAGGTAGCCACAGTCTTTTAATGTTCACGAATTCCACCTCATTCGAAAGAGTTTCGTAAGCCGCTTCTTATGATACTAGACACAAAGTGTAATGTAGACAGCGTCTCATGGAAAACTTGAAAAAATCGAGAAAAGTTTTAGGCTGCTATGTGTAATTCTGGATTTTGAGGTAGCCACGGTCTTTCAATGTTCACGAATTACATTTCATTTGAAATAGTTTTTTAAGCCGCTTCTTGTGATACTAGACACAAAGTGTAATCTAGACTGCGTTTGATCGAAAACTCGAAAAATTCGAGAAATGTTTTAGGCTGCTAGATGTAACCATGGATTTTGAGATAGCCACGGTCTTTCAATGTTCACAAATTACACCTCATTCGAAAGAGTTTCGTAAGCCGCTTCGTATGATACTAGACACAAAGTGTAATGTAGGCAGCGTCTCATGGAAAACTTGAAATATTCGAGAAAAGTATTAGGCTGCTAGGTGTAATTCTGGAATTTGAGGTAGCCTCGGTCTTTCAATGTTCACGAATTTCACCTCCTTGAAAGAGTTTTTTAAGCCGCTTCTTATGATACTAGACACAAAGTGTAATGTAGACTGCGTCTGATTGAAAACTTGAAAAATTCGAGAATAGTTTTAGGCTGCTAGGTGTAATTCTGGATTTTGAGATAGCCACGGTCTTTCAATGTTCACAAATTACACCTCATTCCAAAGAGTGTCGTAAGCCGCTTCTCATGATATTAGATACAAAGTGTAATGTAGACTGCGTTTGATTAAAAACTTGAAAAATTCGAGAAAAGTTTTAGGCTGCTAGGTGTAATTCTGGAATTTGAGATAGCCACGGTCTTTCAATGTTCACGAATTAGACCTCATTTGAAAGAGTTTTTTAAGCCGCTTCTTATGATACTAGACACAAAGTGTAATCTGGACTGCGTCTGATTGAAAACTTGAAATATTCGAGAAAAGTATTAGGCTGCTAGGTGTAATTCTGGAATTTGAGGTAGCCTAGGTCTTTCAATGTTCACGAATTTCACCTATTTGAAAGAGTTTTTTAAGCCGCTTCTTATGACACTAGACACAAAGTGTAATGTAGACTGCGTCTGATTGAAAACTTGAAAAATTCGAGAAAAATTTTAGGCTGCTAGGTGAAATTCTGGATTTTGAGATAGCCACGGTCTTTCAATGTTCAGAAATTACACCTCATTCGAAAGAGTTTCGTAAGCCGCTTCGTATGATACTAGACACAAAGTGTAATGTAGGCAGCGTCTCATGGAAAACTTGAAATATTCGAGAAAAGTATTAGGCTGCTAGGTGTAATTCTGGAATTTGAGGTAGCCTCGGTCTTTCAATGTTCACGAATTTCACCTATTCGAAAGATTTTATTAAGCCGCTTCTTGTGATACTAGACACAAAGTGTAATGTAGACTGCGTCTGATCGAAAACTTGAAAAATTCGAGAAAAATTTTAGGCTTCTAGGTGAAATTCTGGATTTTGAGATAGCCACGGTCTTTCAATGTTCAGAAATTACACCTCATTCGAAAGAGTTTCGTAAGCCGCTTCGTATGATACTAGACACAAAGTGTAATGTAGGCAGCGTCTCATGGAAAACTTGAAATATTCGAGAAAAGTATTAGGCTGCTAGGTGTAATTCTGGAATTTGAGGTAGCCTCGGTCTTTCAATGTTCACGAATTTCACCTATTCGAAAGATTTTATTAAGCCGCTTCTTATGATATTAGACACAAAGTGTAATGTAGACTGCGTCTGATCGAAAACTTGAAAAATTCGAGAAAAGTTTTAGGCTGCTATGTGTAATTCTGGATTTTGAGGTAGCCACGGTCTTTCAATGTGCACGAATTACATTTCATTTGAAATAGTTTTTTAAGCCGCTTCTTGTGAAACTAGACACAAAGTGTAATGTAGACTGCGTTTGATCGAAAACTTGAAAAATTCGAGAAAGGTTTTAGGCTGCTAGGTGTAACCATGGATTTTGAGATAGCCACGGTCTTTCAATGTTCACCAATTACACCTCATTCGAAAGAGTTTCGTAAGCCGCTTCTTATGATACTAGTCACAAAGTGTAATGTAGACAGCGTCTGATCGAAAACTTGAAAAATTCGAGAAAAGTTTTAGGCTGCTAGGTGTAATTCTGAATTTTGAGGTAGCCACGGTCTTTCAATGTTCACGAATTACACCTCATTGGAAAGAGTTTTTTAAGTCGCTTCTCACGATACTAGACGCAAAGTGTAATGTAGACAGCGTCTCATGGAAAACTTGAAAAATTCGAGAAAAGATTTAGGCTGCTGGGTGTTATTTCGGATTTTGAGGTAGGCACGGTCTTTCAATGTTCACGAATTACACCTCATTCGAAAGAGTTTCGTAAGCCGCTTCGTATGATACTAGACACAAAGTGTAATGTAGGCAGCGTCTCATGGAAAACTTGAAATATTCGAGAAAAGTATTAGGCTGCTAGGTGTAATTCTGGAATTTGAGGTAGCCTCGGTCTTTCAATGTTCACGAATTTCACCTATTCGAAAGATTTTATTAAGCCGCTTCTTGTGATACTAGACACAAAGTGTAATGTAGACTGCGTCTGATCGAAAACTTGAAAAATTCGAGAAAAATTTTAGGCTGCTAGGTGAAATTCTGGATTTTGAGATAGCCACGGTCTTTCAATGTTCAGAAATTACACCTCATTCGAAAGAGTTTCGTAAGCCGCTTCGTATGATACTAGACACAAAGTGTAATGTAGGCAGCGTCTCATGGAAAACTTGAAATATTCGAGAAAAGTATTAGGCTGCTAGGTGTAATTCTGGAATTTGAGGTAGCCTCGGTCTTTCAATGTTCACGAATTTCACCTATTCGAAAGATTTTATTAAGCCGCTTCTTATGATACTAGACACAAAGTGTAATGTAGACTGCGTTTGATCGAAAACTTGAAAAATTCGAGAAAGGTTTTAGGCTGCTAGGTGTAACCATGGATTTTGAGATAGCCACGGTCTTTCAATGTTCACCAATTACACCTCATTCGAAAGAGTTTCGTAAGCCGCTTCTTATGATACTAGTCACAAAGTGTAATGTAGACAGCGTCTGATCGAAAACTTGAAAAATTCGAGAAAAGTTTTAGGCTGCTAGGTGTAATTCTGAATTTTGAGGTAGCCACGGTCTTTCAATGTTCACGAATTACACCTCATTGGAAAGAGTTTTTTAAGTCGCTTCTCACGATACTAGACGCAAAGTGTAATGTAGACAGCGTCTCATGGAAAACTTGAAAAATTCGAGAAAAGATTTAGGCTGCTGGGTGTTATTTCGGATTTTGAGGTAGGCACGGTCTTTCAATGTTCACGAATTACACCTCATTTGAAAGAGTTTTTTAAGCCGCTTCTTATGATACTAGAGACGATGTGTAATCTCGACAGTGTCCCTTCAAACAATTGAAAACTTCGAGAAAAGTTGTAGGCTGCATTTTGTGAAGTTAGCTGCCCTATGTTTTTTTGTGAAAATTTGGCCGTTTTTGGTTTAACACTAGCAGTTGTGACAATAGATTCAAATTTATTCTTAAAAAACGTTGCATATGCTATTGAAAACCCTTAAAATATGATTTTAGAGGAGTTTTATAAAATGACATCTTAATTTGGTCGGATTATCTTGGGCTGCCAACTTTAGGCTGCTAACTTCACGCCGGTTATAAAGGGGGGCGTGAAAAAATTTTTTTGATCTAACTCATCAAGTGAGATATCGTCGTTTAAAGCTTCTTGAGTAGTAAAATACTGTAGTAGTAGTAGTTTTTGGTTTAAAATGTACTGGAAAACAAAGGAACGAGAAGCCACCAAAATTAGCTTCTTTTACAAACTTTTGTTCCGAAGAAGTTTTAAGAAACTATCCATTGACCTATGAACTTGCAATTTGGTGATAATGTTTATTATTACTTATTATTTGTCAATAAATACTAATGTATATCACATTAATTTTTGAATACTTCTTATTTTTCTATTAAAACCAACTTCATTTTGCGGTTGGTTCGGAACTCTAAAGGTTTGCGTCCACTTCCGCGGTACACGCACCGACCTATGATTATCAAAATTGAGTTTAGCGATCCCCGGGACTCATTCCAAGATACTACACTTGATAGTAGAAGAGCCGACGACACTGAACCTAGTTCGATAAGACTCCCAGATGAGATATATATTATAAGATGCGTCATTCCTGGGGGAACACGAAACGGCTATGCTGCCATGCAAAAAACCTGGTGGCCATAGTAAAAAAAATTTTAGAATTAGGTTCAGTGTACTGAGCTCCTTCAATCGCTGCAGCACCACCTTCTCCACTATTAGGAAAAGGCAGCAGTGGTTTTTCTTACACAGAAATTGATGATCTTTCAGATGAGCCTTGTTTTGTTTAGGAGACCGATCATACTAGATACCTCAATATTGGCATCACTTATCATGCTGCTGCCACTGACAAGGCCAGTCAGGGAGGCTTGCAGCACTGCATTATCGTATAGTCCTACCCCTCCCCTGTATCGAGGAACAAACGAAACCTGGGAGACTTATCGTACTAGAAACCGGAAATTTTATTTTTTTTGAAAAATTTTTTTTACTATGGCCACCAGGTTTTTTGCATGGCAGCATAGCCGTTTCGTGTTCCCCCAGGAATGACGCATCTTATAATATACATATCACCTGGGAGTCTTATCGAATTAGGTTCAGTGTACTGAGCTCCTTCAATCGCTGCAGCACCACCTTATCCACTATTAGGAAAAGGCAGCAGTGGTTTTTCTTACACAGAAATTGATGATCTTTCAGATGAGCCTTGTTTTGTTTAGGAGACCGATCATACTAGATACCTCAATATTGGCGTCACTTATCATGCTGCTGCCACTGACAAGGCCAGTCAGGGGGGCTTGCAGCACTGCATTATCGTATAGTCCTACCCCTCCCCTGTATCGAGGAACAAACGAAACCTGGGAGACTTATCGTACTAGAAACCGGAAATTTTATTTTTTTTGAAAAATTTTTTTTACTATGGCCACCAGGTTTTTTGCATGGCAGCATAGCCGTTTCGTGTTCCCCCAGGAATGACGCATCTTATAATATATATCTCATCTGGGAGTCTTATCGAACTAGGTTCAGTGTCGTCGGCTCTTAAACTATGACCAGATTAAGGGTTACATTAAGTTTTTTTTTTAATTCGACCATCTTCAACTTTAATCAAAATAGCTTAAATTCGGCTTAGCAACATTCGATAACGTATTCCGCAAGCTTTTTCACTTCGGATAAGTCAAGTTGCCAAAATGGCTCACAAAATGCCGTTGATATCGAAAAGGAAAGCGAATTTTAGAAAATAACTACCGGTCTATAATATAATGCGAGCAGCGCAACGGTGAGTGTCACTGTCAATCGGAATCGGATAAATTGTCACCTCGCAAGTGAATGGGAGCCGAGTTTAGCCGAAGCGGCTAGTGAGACGCCTGACACAGCCCCTCGTTCGTCCTCTGAATCCTTTGATAACCTGTAGCAATCACGTCAGTCACGGGCCTCGCGGCTCTATTAATTTTCGTTCGGCCACCTAAGCCTCATCCTAGCTCAAAGGCTTACGTGTTAGGCGCATCTCCGGTCTGAATTGTGTAATTGGCAACGACCAAATACAATACCAACCAGACCTAGCGGGATCAAATAAATATTAATATCCCTGCCATTTATACATAGGTATAATGCTGTTTGTTATCCCATTTTTGTCTAAAACACAATCAAAAAAAAAAAAAAAAATCAAAACATTTATTCTGCAAATAGGCCACAAGGGCACTTTTACAACACAAGTCTCCAAACGCTAAAATATTAAAATGTATAAACTTAAATAAGGCACCCCTAAAAATCAAACAATAAAGAACTAAATTGTCGAATCGAAAAATTCCGTGGCGGGTACGAACCCGGTTGTAGGTATATATAATCATATATATACACCTAAAATCGATTTAGTACATTTTTTTTAACTGTTAGGGATAGGTACATATTTTTTTCCACACACTGATCCTTATTGTAATTTGTAGGTACCTAATTACTCAACTGGCGATTGCTCGACCAACAAGAGTAGTCATAAGGGTCCTTATTAATTAAAAAACGCTCATCTATTTACGCCATTTTCTGTTTGAATAGACACGTATCTTGACATTTTCTCAATGTTACTATCTAGAACAGGACTATTGCGACCTTATGTCATAAACGTTAAATGTATTTTTTGGATTTTTCATTAAGAAATATCGTTTCAAAAATGACTCCGAATCGACCATTTTCGAGCTAAAAATTTGTTTTTTCCGCTTAAATTCTACTACACACAATAAAATCAAAAAATGGCCATGTTACTATCTAAAACTTTAATAAAATCATCGTATCCTTTAATACATTTATTGGTATTATCAATGTTTTTGTCATAATTTGAAATCAATATATTTTAAAACTTATAAGGCCTCTTAAAACTCTTAAATAAAGAGAGACACTCGTAGGTGGGTAAACACTCGTAAACACCCTACATTATAAACACTTTCTGGCTTGTAAAGCATACTCGTCTAAAGTCAGAACATGACATGATTTGCCTACGGGCACCTAATCCTGTGTGACATCGCACTAAGGCCAAAACTCCGCATCTAAAACGCTTGAGATATAAGCCAAAACTAGCTGACCCGTCGAATCGTAATAATTTTAATATTTAAAAAAGGGAAGTTAAATAAATTGCGCTTTGATTCAATAGATTGTGCGACACTCTCAAGGGAATCAAAATTTATAGGTTGGATCTGTTCGTTGACCTATAACTATAAAATTTGGAAAGCAATATCGGCATATAGGTACCTCCTACAAGTACAAGGAACAATCTGAAAAGTGAAAACTGGGTCATACTTAGTTGTAAAAAGAAAAGTCGTCCCTCCTGTGGTCAATAGTTAACGGCTTATGTGCATGTTAGCTACGTTTTTATTACAGGGATTTATAGAAACGGAGACACTGTTTATGCGGGTTACTGGTCCAATCCAAAATTTAAGCTTTGTAGCCCTTAACTTTCGGTATGTCCACAGAAAAGACGCGAACCTAAATCCACGTATGACCCAACTATACATTTCTAATTATAATATTTTATTTAACTGGTGTATAAGAAGGGTCTAAAAAAGCGAGCGGTGTGGGTTGCGACGTGAGCCCTCGCGAACAGACCAAGTTATACAATACTTTTTCTACGACTCATTTCAAATAAAAAGTAAGTATTTTTGAACTTTTTATGCGCCATATTTTCGCTTAGTAATTGTGTAATTTACCTATTACCTACGCATTTTCTTCAGGAATGCTGTAACTTTACTCGTGGCTTTTAAAAGAATCTATCCACCTAACTAGCTAATTACACATTTTCTTCACGAACACAAATAAAATCTTTTTATTTAAGCACCTAATTTAACCGTTCATCTGCTTGAATGTTTTCGTTTTCAATTAGAAATTTGGTGGGAAATCAAGAGTACCTACTATGACACTATGTTTATGTTTTTTTTAATATTTCTGGACTTAGCATCCGACCTAAACTGAATTCGAATAAATACATACACTAAAGGAGAATAACGATAACTACATACATAAAAAGGTGACCTTTAAAAAGATCGTTTATAGGTACTACTAGCGACATCGATCTAGCTCAGTGAACTAGTACGCGTATCGTTTCAGGAAATAGAGATTATAGAATTTTCTCTAGACTTTTTTGCTATGTCTTTATATTCTTAGTGTTCGTGACTATGTAAATGACAAATAAAAAGTACAGAAGTAGAAAAAAATATAACATGGTGTGGCTAAATGGATAGAAAACCTTCAAATTACCACAATAAATAGTAAATTCGACAAATTAACCAACATTATAAAAAAGATTATAAAGATTAGTAAGAGAGACAACATTATAAAGATTCGCAAAAACTTTTTTTTTCTATTAATTATAGTCCAAATGTAAAAGAAAGTTACCAATAGAATTCTCGTTTCAACAAAAACGAATTGTATGGCAACTATGTCCATATAAACGCAATATTTTATAAAACGGCAAATTACTCGTTTTCCCATTACGACGCTAGTACGAAGCTATAGAGAACATCACATTTCGCTGTCAACCAGTGCCAGTGCTCAAAAGCTTTGCCTCCCATTTTCGACTTTTGTTATTTATTTATTTATTTAATTCGCCGCTAGAGGCGCTAGTGTAGCGTGAGGTCTCCGAAATGTCAAATGTCACTCTTTGTAGTTGCGCTACGCGGGTATCTAATTGGAACAATATGGTGACTTTTTTGCAATGTCTGAGCTTGATTATAGCAAATAAGAGTTACGGGTCAAAATGACTGTCACGGTGCTTTGAGAAAATTTTGTCTTTCGGACAAACTTATGTCTTCCTTTTTTCCGAACAAAACGGGACTGCGCTACAATGCGGAATGTTCAATATTTTTACGGTACGGTTTTAAGGTATTAAATATGACTTAAATGTAAACTTGCTTCGTTCTCATGCCCATAAAAGCCAATAACAATTTTTGACAGCTGGACCTTACTCGACAGTGGCGCCAACTGGTGAGCACAAAAACGGTCGTCTATTATACTTAACTGGTTCGAATGGCATTAAATTAGTCAAATAGCTAATTGTATGGCTGACCAAATTATTTTCTAGTTTTATGTACACCTAATTGTACGGAACCCTCGGTAGGAGAGTCCGACTCGCACTTGTCCGGTTTTTTCTAATCCAAATGTACTTCAATTGAAAGTTACCAATTTAATTCCCATGTTTCAATAAAAAATAAATTGTATGACAACTATATATGTATGTTGTACTTAATAGTATATTATGCAACTGGTGTATAAGAAGGGTATAAAAAGGCGAGCGGTGTGGGTTGCGATGTGAGCCTTGGCGAACATCGCAAGTAAAGACACCACGAGCCTTTTTATACCAGTTATACACCGTTGCATACAATACTTTTTCTACGACTTATTTCAAATAAAAAGTATTTTCAGACTTTTCATGCGCCATATTTTCCCTTAGTAATTGTACAACTTACCTACGCAATTTCTTCAGTAATGCTATTATCAGTAACTTTTTCGTGGATTTTTAAAAGAATCAACTTACCTATACATTTTCTTCATGAACACAAAAAATCGTTTTATTTAAGTAATATAATCACTTATCAGCTTGAATGTTTATGTTTTCAATTAGGAATTTGGTGGGAAATCAAAAATATGACACTTTGTTTATGGTTTGTTTTTTTTTTAATTTGCTAGACTTGGCATCCGACCTAAACTGAATTCAAATCCGGATCGAATCTCAACTGTTTCCTTTTCATAAATATATCCGAAAATAGATAAAACTTGTTAAATAACACAAAAAAGATGATAAATGTATGTATTTATATTTGTCAATAATAGATTATGCATTAATTAATACATAAAAATTATAGCAATGTTGCGTTAAGTTGGCAGCACTGATTTTAATAATAAAAGTTTCACTTGAACGCACCACAGAATGATTACTAAACATAGTATTTGTAGTAGTCTGTGGCACCCAACTCTGCTTTTATTTTTCATTAAAGTAGGGTAAGGAGTGTGTTTTTGAGCAATAGACTAGACAGACTTTTTACAGAATAAATAAAGTATGCATTTATATTAGAGTTCACGATAGCGTAAGTCGCGAACAAAAAAAAGTACAGGAGTAGAAAATTTATATTTCATGTCTATTTCTATAGGGATCCTATACGCGTGCCACCAATAGGGACGGAAAAGGTCTTATGCAGATAAATTGAGAATTGGTTTAAAATGGCTGCCATTAAATGATTTACCATAAATGACCTCCTTAACGTGGGCGGGTAATCATTTGTCTGACGTAATTGGGCACTGGAGCGTTTTAGTGCTTTGCCTCCCATTTTCATCTTTTGTGTTGCTCTAATTTTAGTTATTCCCATATTAAACATTTTGTCACCAGAGGTCCAGAGTGGCTACTGCAAACCGAAAACGACCGAAGTTCGAATAACTCCCTCTCTGTGGCACTTGCTAATTCGTGCGAAAGGCAGCCCCTCTGAAAAATGAGCATGAGTAAAAAAATTACTCATCCAACTCGTCGCTGTGCCTACGCAAATCGCTATGTATTTTGGACCTACTTTACAGGGGACACAAAAAACTAATTTTCTTTGCATTTATTA
This sequence comes from Epiblema foenella, assembly GCA_963556455.1. Taxonomy (NCBI): domain Eukaryota; kingdom Metazoa; phylum Arthropoda; class Insecta; order Lepidoptera; family Tortricidae; genus Epiblema; species Epiblema foenella. The sequence continues at coordinate 6,808,326 of OY747099.1, read as the reverse complement.
GCAACGGATGAATTTTTTTTTTTATGGTCATGCTATTTGAATTTCTACGTATCTTAAGAAATTTTCGAAAAAGATGTACATAAAAAACCTGAATGAAAAAAAGTTCTTCTTAAGTTCGGCACATAGCTATTTTTGTTTTAGCCATACAACAACCGCTATGTGCCTCACTAGCACATGACTACATTAAATTAATACAAAGTTGTATTTTTTTGTTCTTTATTTTCACTTAACTATTTTATGAAAGTATTATGGTTACGAAATAAAAGCATTATAAATGAGTACAAAGACTATTTTATTATATAAGAGTGTTAGGTTGTTCATTTTTAAATACTGTATATTATTTTCTTCGAGGAGAGCCCTTGTCTAAACTAAATGACAGAATAAATGGTTAGTTTATTTGAAACATAACATCACTCTTTTCTTTTTTCTTTTGTTCGTTAGAATCAGTCATGGTATGAGATAACTTTACTGTTACCTGTGTATAAGTGTAATACAATGATAAATTAAAAGATAATCTTTTAATCTTCGTTCATACTAGTATATTATATAACAAAAAAACTTACTTTGACTAATATGTTATGTTAGAATCATTAGAACTAAAGTACCTACATAATATGTTTTGTATTAGCTTATTAGCCGAAATTTGAACAAATATTTTGTATGTGCCGCCTACACTAAAACATACATTGACGACTGTGTTAGCCTACGCCTAGAAAGCTGACGATCCTGCCAATTAATGACTTAAACTATCAAAAAATAGGTGGTAATCACGATGCATATATTGCTTAAGGCTTTGCAGGTGATTGAACTTAGTAGAGTCAATTTTCTGAGGACCGCTGTATAATCTTACAGGTTCCCTTGCCTCGTGTACATTTACTCTCCGTTGTGGCAAAGTCTCCCAGTTATCAGAGTGACGCAGTTTGTAGTTACTACTTATTTTATTGTACATAGATTGTAGAGCTATCTAGCGCCGGTTAGGTACGGTAATCTAAATTCATGTGATAGAGCGCCATCTAGCAGTTAAGTTCCAAACCACTACGTAACTTTTCCAAGTATGTTTTTATTGCACGGAACGCAATGTACGTTTTAATTTTGCTGAAGAAACCGAGCCAATTGTTATTAAATAAATTTAAATAATTACCTGGTTTAATCGTATTATTTGTTCTTCATATTTTTGTAACTTTTTAAAGATTATTTATGTCTGTTCAGATAAAAACTGCGGTTGTCATTGGTGATTTATAATTATATTGACAATGCACCAATAAGAACAGTTTATTTTCCTCGTCTGCCACGTAATTGAGAACGGGCTACGTCCGCTACGTCAAAAACAAGTTCTCCGGAATCTGTCATACAGATGACTGTACAATCAGTGTATCCGCCTTGAAATTAATCGTTTTCTGGTGAATAAAAGTAAGTAAAAAGCATTAATTACTGTCGTTTTAATTATGTATTCTAATGTGTGTGTACTTGTACTTACTTTGTGCATTATGAAAAACTGGTTTTATTTCTTACTCTTCTTCATATAAACGTCATTGATTTTTATATATAACGACGTTATCTTGCTTTGTTCTAATTCTTTTCAAAGAAATTACGGTAATAAGTGTTAATTTAAGCGCTGTGATGTCGTGTGACGCATCGGCGTAGTTGGTAGTTACGATTAATGTTACGCATTGACAATCACAATAAGCTTGAACTTAACGCTATTATTTGGTTGTTTCCCTTATTATTGTGTTTTTGCATAAAAGAAAGCGTTTTAGAATGTCATTAGTCCACTTTTCTAAGTCATATTTGGGCCGGGCTATAGTGTAATGGGAGTAGTCGTTTCGGTCAATTGCTATTTATGTTCTTAATTGGGATTGTTATGAATATATGTCAGGTCGCCCTGCGCCCGCCGCTCGCGCAGTGACGCCCTCATTATACTTTCCAGTCGCTCCCACATCAACTGTATCCATGTTAAGATATATTTACTATCACGATATGTGCCTACTGCCTACTTTTGTAGATAACAGTGATAAGATAGTGCACTCATATCTAAATAAGCATATTTGTCTCAACTCCCTTGAGGTACCTAGGATATGCTGCATTAATCTGTTTTGGAATTGTTGTAGGTAAGGGAGACACAACATGGCCCAAGTACAAGCTTTATATGACTTCACTGGTGAACCAGGCACCACTGAGATGTCCATCACCACAGGAGAAGTGCTGACACTGCTGAACACTGAGATTGGTGAAGGTTGGTGGGAAGGCCAAAATGCCCGTGGTCAAACCGGCCTTTTCCCAGCTGCCTATGTAAAGAAGATAGATGATCCAGTATCCACACAGACCAAAACTGCCCCAGCTGCTCCTAGGTATGACCAGGCCAATGATGACTGGGGTGAAAACAACTACCAACGCAATCCTTCTCAAGAAGATGGTTGGGACGATGACTGGGATGATGACACTTACTCTGAAATTGGGCCAAGTGCACAGCAACAGAAACAGTACAACCACCACCATACACCCTTAGCACCCCTTCCCGGCATGCCCATTAATGAGTACAATCAGAATATTGATGACACTGCATCTAGCTTTGGATCAACAGTTGGAACAGTAAAGAAAAATAAATTTGCTCCATCATCAAAAGTCAGTGGTGAAAGCTATCTTTTGGCTACTCTCAATGTTGATGTGCCTGATTCAGAAAAGGTTTACATAGTACAAAATGAGGAAGGATATGTGTGGTCTCCTATCACTCAGCCCTACTATGTGACAGTGGCTTCTCCAAAAAAGGAGTCGAAATTCAAAGGAATAAAGAGTTTTATAGCTTATCAGTTAACTCCTTCATTTAATAACATTCAAGTGTCCAGAAGGTATAAACACTTTGATTGGCTTCATGAAAGACTGCAGGAGAAGTTCACACTGATCCCCATTCCACCTCTGCCAGACAAACAGATCTCCGGCAGGTATGATGAGCAATTAATTGAGCGCAGAAGAGTGCAGCTTCAAGAATTTGTGGATTGGATGTGCAAACATCCTGTGCTGTCAAAATGTGAAGTCTGGCAACACTTCCTCACATGTACCGATGAGAAGCGCTGGAAGGCAGGCAAAAGACAAGCAGAAAAAGATATATTAATAGGCCTGAATTATTGTATATCTCTAGTTGTCCCAGAGAAAGCTCTATTACAGTCCCAGGTAGACCAGATCACGGAGCAATCCCACACTTTCTTTGCTAGTATGGATTCCTCGGTCAAATTCCTGACAAATATGAGTGTTGCACAAAGCAAGAAATTCCAGAGTCAGTATAAGATTGATTGCCAGAAAGTGGGTGAAGCATTTTACAATTTGGGTAATGCTCTTAGTTTAGATGAAGGATCAGTAGTTTCCACCTCCAAACTGACATCGGCTATAAAGATGACTGGCGGGGCGTACATAGAGATTGGTAGGATGTACGACGAACAGCCTAAATATGACTGGGACCCACTAGGTGATAAATTCCACCTCTACAAAGGTATTGTTGGCAGCTTCCCGGACGCATTAGCAAACCACAAGGGAGCCGTCGCGAAGAAACGCGAATGCGAAAAACTTACTGCTGAACACAAAATGGAAGTTGCACAGCTCAATGAAGTATTAAGAAGGACTGATGTCATTTCGTATGCTCTTCTTGCCGAGATCAACCACTTCAAGGCGGAAAGAACAATAGACTTAAAAGCCACAATGCAGAAGTTCTTGACACAGCAGATTACATTTTATAAAAAGATAGTTGACAAGTTAGAGAGCACCCTGCAACAGTTTGATGACTAGGTCAGCTCGGCTGAATGTGGTAAACATTTGCACATCAGTGTTCTAAGAACTTGGTAGTTCTACTAATAATAGAACACAGTCTACAAGTATAAAATGTTTGTAGAAAGCATTTGTAAAAGCTAATCCAAAGGATTTGTGCGAAATTATAATTAAGTGTATTAATGAATTTATGTATGTATTGTGATGAAATTATGGACTGGACTAATTATATCTAGAAATCAGTGAGTTCGCCACATACAAGAGGAAAATTCAAATGATTCAAATTTTTATTTTGCTGTTCTTGGTGATAATAGGTAAATATTTTCAAGAATCTATGAATGTTGATTGACATGACATAGAAATTGAGAATGTCTTGAAGTTGCACAATTTATGATGGGCCGTGGGTTTGGGACACTGGGAGATTGTACAGAGATATAACCTTGGTGTACTATGTTGTTAGCTGGTTAAATAGCGATATGACTGCAGGGTTATATCAATCAAATCTCGCCCAGTATCCTAGACTCACGGAACATCATACTTAGTGTAAGTTATGACAAAGGACCTGGATAATTTTCGCGTTTCGTCAAGAGTACTCTGACCCATTTGAATTTTACATCTTGTATAACTTTTGCGACTACTTATGAAATTATGCTATATATATCAATAATTTGTGATATGATATTTTTTTATCAATTTATGTATATCAATTTTGAACTGTACTGAATTGCTACGAATCAATTATTTTGAGACATTTTTGTATCTAATTTAGAATAAGTGTTGTATTATATCCCATTCCATTTGTAAGATAATTTAGGGTTTTAATAAAAAATGTAATTCGTTTGCTCTTATTTTTATGACTCGCCCTAAAAGTAGCAGTTTAAAGAGGCCATAGAAACTCGTGTAGGTACCTCGCATCCCTTAGCGAGTTTCTCTAATACTATTTAATGGCATTAAGACAGTCTAATGCCGTAACAAATTAGTAAGTATCTACATTTATCGGAGAGATATGAAATTTTCCGTTAGTAGCAAAACCTAATTTTTCATTGTTTTTCTTTTTCAGACGAGACCATGTGCAGTCGAATGTAAGAACGCCGCTAACTGACCGTAACCATGGCGGAAGTGACGAAGAAAGACGGAAGTGCCCTTTTAAGCAAAAAGAAGAAAGTCAAGCCACGAAAGTCCAGGGACGCAGATTGCTGCAGTGTAAACTTCCTGAAATGCGTTCTTCACATATTCAACGTGGTATTTTTGGTAAGTTGACAGTTCTCTTGCCTACGGAAGTCGAAAAGATTATGCTTATACATATTACCTAATTGCTTTATACTTTATTCAAAACCAAACATTTATTCTGCAACTAGGCGACAAGGGCACTTTTACATACCTATTTAAGAAAGTCTGACTATAAGAATACATTTTTCATGTCAAAATATTAATTACAGTTTAAGAAAGAATATAATTTCGACATTACACAATAGGAAAACTAATGTTATACCTACAGTGAAAATAAACTTGCAAAGTTATCTATTACAAATATCACAAGATCAGTAAAGTTAGAGATGTATAAGGTGTTAATCTGATTAAACAAAGAGTATCATGAAATTATATATTATATCCCAGATATGTACATGGTCTCTGAGCGATAAATAGAATTAATAGTTACTACTCTAACGTCCCTAGGAAAGGTCTCAGAGCGTCAAAATTAAGACTAATTTAATATTGCTAGAGATGCATATGGTCGCTAAAAGTCACTGATAATTAAAACTAATCCAGAACAGGATGATATAAGATATTTTAAGTATCTTCAAAGCATGAAGCGAAGGCAATATTATATCTATCTATCTGCTAGTGACACCGCTATCGCAGGCGGTAGCTATTCAATTCAAATTCAAATAATTTTATTTCAGATAAAATCCATATATGGTTAGTAACATTATTGTACTTATATCTATGTTAGTGGGGTTACATAATAGATAAATTCAATAAAATTAAAAGGAATAACATTAATATAATTTACGATCATTGCTATTTAATATAATTCACAAGTGTCCTAATCTGTGTCACCCAGTGACAAAGAATAGGACAGTTGTACCTATCAGCTAACACCTTCAAAATGCTGTTTTGACTATTTCTGACACGGTCCATCAACGATGCAATTTTTTTCCTCATGATCGCGTGAAATCCGTCCGTGTGAGCGTCCGCGAACATTCCAGAGGCGCTACACCATCTTGGTAGTCTCAACAGCATTCTGAAGGCGTTATTGTATTGCACTCGAAGGGCGCTATAAGCTCGTTTCGTATATCGAAACCACAGGCCGCTAGAGTAAAACGATTGGCAATACGCTTTGAATAGCGTTATTTTTACTTCAGCAGAGCATCTAGCAAACCTGCGGGCCAACATATTACTCCTAACTGATAACGCCCTCCGCTCCCTCTCCAAGTCACTGTCATCACACATTGCATCATATATTCATCTGACAAGGCCCCTCCCCACTTCACATGATTACTCTGGTTGTTGTACCAGTAATTGAGAATACCCACACATTCATCAGGTATACCTGCCTCCCTCAGTTTCCCCCAAAGCAGCTCATAATTGACTCTGTCAAATGCCTTGGACAGGTCCAGGAAGCAGGCATACACTGGTGTTTTTCTATCCGTATAATACGCGACAGTATGCTTCAGGCAGAGAATAGCACTTTCTGTAGATAGCCCAGTCCTAAAACCGAACTGGGCATCATGAAGTTTAAGGTACTCATCAAGTGTGTCATTGAGCATACTGTCGAGTATCTTGGCTGTGGTTGTGGCAAGCGAAATCGGCCTATAATTAGCCTTGTCCGACAAATCGCCCGTTTTATTCTTAACCACTGGTACAACTATGGTCTTCATTAATGCCCTAGCCTAGCTATTACTTAATGTTTACCACACTGGCCGAGAGCGATAACGATTGACAGTTCCCAGGGAATCGGTATAATATAATGACTGGGGAAAACTATGTCACGGAATACAAAAAACAAAAGCAAAGTAGTACATTTGTAATCGAAAGCCGGAATGTGGTAATAAGGTATCTTCGGGTAATTTATATAACAAATTCTAGTCCAAGTAACTAAGCGATTTTGTTGCACTACCAAACATCAACAAAAGTGTTAACATTTCTTTTTGATGATGATGACGCTGAGATGCAATAAAATCGCTTAGTTAGACTGGAATTTGTTATTTTCGGAATTACCCGAAGACACCCTACCAGAAAAATCATGATTTTCCTGGTATAATCACATTCACTGAACTCTGGTATTTGTGCAACTATATTTTTTTTTGCGTAGAAATTTCCACATCAATAGTTTTGGAATGGATATCGTTTAGTATCCGTTAAGAATATTAATTGCAAGAACTCTGTTATACATATTCACCTACCGATAGGATAATCTCGATTAGATGCACGTGTTCCTCAGGGTAATTGCGTAGCTTCTGTTACGAGCATAGAAATATGTTCTAAACATGTCATTTATCTAAATGACACATTTTCTGGTGAATAATAAACGAAATTTATTTTGAGAACGGGACTACAATTTGATGGCAAAAGGGGTCCCAAGAAAAAACAGTAAAACCGTATTCCTAACCTTTTCATAACATGTCTGACAGTGCTAACGTTGGTATCGTTACAGTTTGCAGCCATAGGCGTGTTATGCGTGGGCGCATGGACGGTGTCGACGCGGCACCGCTACGTGCCGCTGCTGCCTTCGCTGACGTACCAGGCCATCGCATATCTGCTCATAGCGGCCGGCGCGGCGGGTCTGCCGCTTGCTGCTCTCGGCTGCTGCGGCCTCAAGACTGAGAACAGAACCAGCTTACTCTGTGTAAGTACAACACATGTTGCGGTACCGCTGCGTGTCACTTCTATCGTCGCCGACGTACCTGCTCATCGCGTATCTACTAATAGCGACCTGACGACTTAGTACACGATTAGTTCACTATGTGCAGGAACACAATACGTCGCGCCACCGTTTTGGAATTAGAAATATTTTTTATGAAACGATTAATGCAAGTACATTCCATAACTCTTTGGCTCCAATCAACAGCTTAAAATATATAATATGATACCAGACAGGCTTAATATTATCTTTATAATGCATGTGCTCGAAAAGTGCGTTTTCTAAGCAGCCAAACTGTGCGGAAAGTAGCACCTTTCAGCACTAGTGCTGTTTACTTTTCAATTTTTTTCAGTGTTATTTGAGAAAAGTTTAGAAATCACCTAGTCAATTATAGATTTAAATTCTTATAAAAGGTATATAAAGAGGATGATGACATATTAATCATTTATATATTTTAATTTTTACCTATAAATAAATTGTATATATTCACTAATATGCTTGGCTGAATGCAGATTCAGGCTGTGCCTCCTGCTTTAGCATTTTACACATGCGCTGTTAGTAGAGACGTTGACGTATCGAGCCATGTAAATTATAAACAATAAATTTTAAAGTAACTTTTCGATTCATTTTTATATTTCCTCGCACAATGCATTATAAAACGTTATACTCGTACGATACATTTTCGGAAACGTAATTGCAAACTCGTGTCGCTCAAAAACACTCGCTGATCACTCGTGTTTGTGTTCACCGCCACTTGTCGGGAATTGCTTACTTTCCGAATTTGTATTGTAAATAGTACATTATTGCCGAGGCTCGGAAAGTAAGGGATTGACGAGGTCGTTGTCAGGCCGAGTTAGGCAATCCCGGTTTCCGAAGAGGTATATATAGTGCTTTTCTTAACATTGTGAGAAAATAATGCAAATTAATCGATTGAAAATGAAAATTATTTTAATGTGAACAGTGCATTTGAGCATCGAATACATAGCCCACAATGTAGACGGCTTCTTTGTTTTTGACTGCTCGCTGAAATACGCCAAGAATACGTTTTCCGAGAATGTGTTTGCATTTTTGTTTGTCTTCCATTGAATAAATTGCTTGTAAACTCGATTATATTTTTCTCTTGACTTAGCGGGCAGCAAGTTTTGCATTGCTGCGTTCGCTTCCGCCTTCAGATTAGGCGGAGTGCAATCAATATCTAAGCTACTCTCATCACTCGCTCATTTTTGAAATTAAAACGCAAAATTACAACTAACATTCCACATTAATAAACTGTAATTACCGCCAATTTATTACTTATAAATTGTATTTTTGTAACCATAAACATTTTAAAAAGTAAAATTAAAAAATGACACACATACTCACTGTGTTGAAAAACGAGCCGGTTGCTTGGCTGAACGCAAAATTTCTCAAGTCTGACTGAATTATTGTGAACCTGTCAGATAATTAAAAAAGACCCGCAGCGTACCGAACATGGGTTTTGGTAGGATTATTATACTCCTAGGAGTATAATAACGCCTAGACAGGGACGAATTTCAACTTTTTAAATTTAGGCGGATAAAAATTAGGCACTTCCCATGTTCGTTTTTCAAACAAAATACGACCCTCTCCGAGCATGTTTGAGAAATAACTATTTTGGTTCGACAATAACATAATATTCTTTAAAACTTAAAACAACACTCCTTTATAGTTATATCGTCGTAATTATCGTTAATTAGTTTACTATTAGTAGCATTAAGTACCTATATTACTTTAATGAACATGCGTTTGTTGCGTATTTTTTGAGAATGCTATTGAGTGCAAGAACAGAGACACTAGCGCTTCATCGATATATTCAATGGCATAGAAAGGTAATGTAATCTAAGTACTTATTTCTGCTCTTGATAATAGTGCTTCGAGAAGAAATGTAGGTACGTCGTGAGCGTCACAAACGAAATTCAAAAGACGAATGCTTTCGGAGAGTACCATCCTTGGATTCATGCATTGACAGTGCACCGTCCGCATGAATGAGTGAGTCATAATACGTTATTCACTCAGTCACTAAGGTTGGGATCCTGACCTCTGACTCACTTGATAATAAATTAACCTTCGACCCTGGTTGTCTTGTTTTAGGCGGTGATATGATAACATTAACGCCTCATAAAGATGAACTAAACTATAATGAAAGTTGGAATAGTGCCAAATCACGATGTATAGATACCTATACTTGTAAACAGATGCACGTAGATGCCGTTCTATTTTCACTAATACCTAAACGATATTCTCAGTGGTTGAAAATAGTATTAAGACAACCGAGCAAACGATTCCCCGGATTCCGGATTCTTATAACAGTATATAATAATACATAATATTCACTTTTTAAATTAAACTATACTAGCGAATAGTTACATCATTTCGGTTATAGGTATAAGACTGCTCGTTGATCTCGGGCGCTGGTGTACCTTGGCCGTGAGCACGAGTATAATCTTATTCGAGTGTAAATAGCTACATAACAAATTTTATTAACTGACTAATAAGTATGCAAACAGAATATGATCTAAGTATGGAACTGCAAGAAAAATATTTAGTTGAGTGAAACCAAGGTCTCCGCTTCCGCTTCGACATAAATGCTTTCGTATGTCCAGCGGATTTCCGGTGGTTCTCCTCTACATGTCGCATTTATCAACCGATTTTCGTGAAATTTTGTGAGCAGAGGGCCTACTCCGAACTTCAAAATCCGAACTTCGTATCGTGCCCTCCCTTTCACTCTCGTGTTATACACTATATGAGTGAAAGGGACGGCACGATACGAAGTTCATATTTCGAAGTTCGGAGTAGGCCCTCAGGATCGACACTTACCTATAATATTTTTTTATCGCGTCAGTTTGTGGAAATTAAAAAAACCAATCGCGCGGTCTACAGCTCACAAAGACACTAGTAGTACTTGGTTCATTACAACATGACAAGCTGTAGTTTACGTTGCAATACGTGCAGTAATTGTTCGTATATTATTTATCAACGCAGAAAATCCCTTGGGAAAGTACAAAACACGTTTATGCGTGAGACCCATACCCATCATGTTCACCTTTCAATTTTCTGATGTTAATTTTAAAATATTTAACACTTAACCAGCACAGTGACACTGACAACAGTGACAACCTATGATTAAAATTATAGCCAGTGTACGAAATTAGTTCCAATGAAATTCTGCAACATGGCCAACGATATATTTCTGGTCGGGCTTTATTTATGAATAAACGCAGGAACCTAGGGTAAGTCCGGGGTAGTTGGCCATAGTTTTTCTTGAACGCTGTAAAATAAAGGGAAAATTAAAAATTTTGAAAATACCCCCGACGGACGTGCTCAATTGGAAAATAATTAAATAATGCATTTGAAAATCCCCCGACTCTATAGGAAAAAAAATACATATAGATAAAAACATTTTTTTTCGAAACGGTTAACTGGTTGTGAGGTATATTTACAAGCCCAGAAAAATCCGTCGGGGGCTGCCATTGCCTGCCCTGAAATGATGTAATAAGTAGTTTATGAAGTTAGTTTATACCGTTCTGTAAGTTATCTCAAATTTCATTATTATTACTATTTTAATGCAATTGGGAATTGACATGGCAATGGCAGCCCCCGACGGATTTTTCTGGGCTTGTAAATATATCTCGCAACCAGTTAAGCGTTTCGAAAAAAAATGTTTTTATCTATATGTATTTTTTTTCTATAGAGTCGGGGGATTTTCAAATGCATTATTTAATTATTTTCCAATTGAGCACGTCCGTCGGGGGTATTTTCAAAATTTTTAATTTTCCCTTTAATTTAATCTTTTTAAAGAGCAGTCTAAGTATACCTATACGTTTGACCCTCGAACACTTCGGTTGTGGAATGAACTCCCTACCGATATTTTCCTAAGGAGCTACAAAAATAAGTAAGTGCCAAGTGACCACTTCCTATCCCCGAATACGCCACAAGTAAACCTGAGGGCCGAAGGCCCGAAGCTAAGGGCCGAAATACACGAGGTCAGAAGCTGTTCTGCGAAAGGCCGAAGGCCCGTAGCTTCTCCTTGGAGCACGTTTGCTATACGAGCCCGAGGACCGAAGGCCCGAGGGGCGAGCCCTAGTCGAGCCCCAAGTGTCTTACAAATGAACCCGAGGGCCGAGGCATACGAGGTCAGAAGCCATTGCGCGTAGAGCCGAAAGCCCGAAGCTTCTCTTCGGAGCACGCTCGCTCGCTCTCGATACGAGCCCGAGGGCCGAAGGCCCGAAAGACGAGCCCAAATCGGCAATTTCTAGCTTCGAATGTCTTACAAGCGAACCTCAGGGCCGAAAGCTCGAAGGTGAGGGGCGAAGTATATGAGGTCAGAAACTATTCAGCGAAAGGCCGAAGGCCCGAAGCTTCTCCTTGGATCGTGCTCGCCAAGTCGACACTTTCCAGCCCCGAGTGTCTTACAAGTAAACCTGAGTGACAAAGGCCCGGTAGTGAGGGGCGAGGCATACGATGTCAGAAGGCGTTCCTCGTGGGGCCGAAGACCCGACGAGCGAGCCCACGTGGACGCACATTATCTGTCATTTATCTTTTCCCTACTTCTGCTCACAGCTGCCATCGGATTTGTACCTACACTTCTTCCAACTTAGTCCCAAATACCCAGGGTTAATTTTCGCAAATCGGATGACGCAATTTGAAGTACGAGTATACATTATTTCGTTTACACAATTAAGGTAAACCTCCTAGTAATCGACACCTTAGTGGCCAATAGATTACAGTAATTAATCATCAAACCACAGTATTGGACCAGTGTCGAGTACAGGGACGTTTACCTTGCCAACATATTTAGAACCAAGGAAGTTTATATGTTATTTCAGCAAACATAATATTTATAGTAGTCACTAGGACGGATCATAAAGTAATAGCACATGTAGATGGAAACGCGAGCGCAGCGAGCGCGAAATTTTTCAAACATTATGATGCAGTGTGGAAAATCTTCATAATTTTTGGTCTCCGGTTATAAAGCCATATCCCATGTAGATGACAACGCGAGCGCAGCGAGCGCGAAATTTTTCAAACATTATGATGCTGTGTGGAAAATACTTTTCGATCTCCGGTTATAAAGCCATATCACATGTAGACGAAAACGCGAGCGCAGCGAGCGCGATAAATTTCGGACATTTAATACAATTGCGGAAAATACTTCATACGAGTCGCCAGAGATTTTTTCACGAGCCTTAGTAACCTAGTTAACATCGGTAGTATCCAAAACATTACAACATCGCAAAGCACACGATGTAAGTATCTGGTTACTTTTTAGGGTTCCGTACCCGAAGGGTCCAAATGGAGAACACAGAAGAGACACACAGAATCTACGCAGCAAACAGTATTAACACTTTCACGTGAGGTGCCGTAATTAAATCGTAGTTAAGCCTTATAATGCGACGTCTATAGACGTTGTGCACCTGAAAGTGTTAAAATAGTCGACATACGGTAATCCACCTATATGCCTTCGCAAAATTCCCTATGCTGTTGTTGTGCTTCATCATCAGGCTTTCTCAAGTTTCTGTACAGAGGCGTCTCAAGAGATAGTTACTATCAAAAGAGTCTAATGATATATTATTACTAACTACATAAATACCTTTAAAACATGCCTTAAAATACTGTTCTGATCCATCATCAGATCCTCAGCAGATCATGTATAGAAGCTACTCAGCAAACACAATTTAAAGAGCCCAAACACGAATAAGTTACTACATGCCATCGCAAAGTTCTCTATGGCATGGCTTTACTCCATCATCAGACCCACAGAAGGTTATGTACGACGTCTGTTCATGCAACATAAACAAAAAGGACCAAAAACAAACAAAAATATTATCGACATCTGCACATTACCCTACTATGCTTTTCTGCTCCATCATCAGATCCTCAGAGTTAAAGTGCATGTACTCCACACCACATTCTATGAAAATCGTAAATGCTGGCCCAGCAGTTCCAGAGAAAATGCACTCACACGCACTTTAGCAAGTGAAAAATGTTTACTGCAGCGCCCCCTGGCGAGTTATCATCATAACTCCTAGCTGAATTTCTGCCCGACTAAATTACAAACCTATAGCAGAAAACCGTTTCTAAATCGGTCCAGCCGTTTCGAAGACATTGATGTGCACACACAAACAAACAAACAAACAAACAACCTCGCACCCTAAACGCATTTACCTTCTCCGTTCCGTCGTGGGTAAAAAATAATCTTACACATTATTATAAAAATCTGTATTTGTAATTAAACGTTCAACATTAAACTTTGACATTTTAAACAAAAAAGTGACATTTTCCAATTAGATCAACCTTAACATAATTGTTTTCGAAAATTCACAATTGGCAATCTCTCCCTGGGGATCTGGGTGTGATAGCCAAGTCGTTAGAGGAAAGATGGCCGTAGGTTAATTCTAGCTGTAGCATAGTTATTTGGTCTGATTTCCTATTTATTAATGCGTTTTCGTATCTCTAGACCACATTTGGAACATATGTCTACAAGTTCAATGTAATTTTCATGAGACCAAAATTGCACTAAAGCCAGTATAAATGATGTACTCGTAAAATTATTAATTATTTAATATTAATTATATTTCAGTACACATACTTCCTGCTAATAACGTTCATGCTGGAGGCGGGTGCCGGCGGGCTGGCCTACTATTACGAGGTGGCGGTGGAGTGGGAGCTGAAGGCCGAGCTCAACAGCACCTTCCTCTCCAACTACGCGCTCGACACCGTCATCAGCGGCGCGGTGGACCGCATGCAGACAGATGTGAGCAGCTTCACGCCCGTGCTATAATCAAACCCCGACTTGACGGGAGCATTCTACTGACGTCTACCAGTCCCTGGGATCCCAAGGATCATAACAAAAGAATGCTGTTGTTTATTTTTTTCGCCGGGAGACGACGGCTTAATTAATGCGAGGACAAATTAAACTAATTTTATAGGTTGATATCGATAAAAAGCCAAAAAGGACGTACCACCATTATGTAATGAGGGCTATCGTTTTTGTGCTCACCAGTTGGCGCCACTGTTGAGTAAGGTCCAGCTATCAAAAATTGTTATTGGTTATAAAAAAAAGATATTTGTGGACAATCTTACACAAATCGACCTAGAAACCTAGAACATAGAAAACATCCAAGACTCAGGAACAAATATTCGTGCTCATCACACAAATAAATGCCCAGACCGGGCTTCGAACCCGGGACCTCCAGCTTCGTAGGCAGGGTCACCACCAACAGGGTCTAATGGGCATAAGAACGAAGTTTACATTTAAATTTTATTTAATACCTTAATACAGTACCGTAAATATATCGAACATCCCGTATTGTAGCGCAGTCCCGTTTTAGGAAAAAAGGAGGAAATAAGTTTCTGAAAGAGAAAACTCTTAAAGCACTGACAGTCATTGGCCCGTAACTCACATTTGCCATAATCAAGCTCAGGTATTGCAAAATACTCACCATATTGTTGCAATTAAATATTAACCCGCGTTGCGCCACGACAAAGAGTGACATTTGACATTTCGGAGACTTCACGCTATACTAGCGCCTCTAGCGGCGAATTCATACACGATAGCCCTCATTCTAAGATATTATATAGTCACTTGTGCTAAAAAAATAATTTGTGAGGAAATAATTTATTTTATATTTTACATAATTTTCGTAATCTACAATCAACATGTTTTCTATCCATTAGTGAGATAAGCGATCTTTTTCTTGCGAATCATTTTAATCGCCTTTAAAAAATAAAAGGAGGGTCTCAATTCGTTGAAATGCTAAATTGCTTATTATTATTAATTATTATTATTATTAGTGAATATTCCATTCACTGAATTGTTATTCAATGTAATTTCTTCAGTCAAGAGCCAATGTCAGATATCGGGTGTTTATAGTTGCAATAAGTTTCAAAAAAAGTAGTTTGTAAGTTATTAAAAGGTATATAAACTTGGCCAATATTTATAATGATTAAAAATTGCTTTTTAAAAAACTAAGTCTATGTTTAATTAAGGTTTGGCTAAGTACCGCGTGAGGTATGCGAGGTTTAGCAACGTCGGCCCAGGTCATTTCTTGGATGGGTGACCGCTTTGAGTGGTTATTATCTGAGCGCTCCTGTGCTTTGGTAGGCACGTTGAGCCGTTGATCCCGGCTTATGTCTATGATAGCAGTCGTTAAACCGAGTTAGAGGCCTCCGGGCGGCTTGAGAACTTCTAACAGTCAAGTTACCCACTCACTTGACAAGGGGGGTCGAAGTTGCACCACGTCCGAAGGGAGTACCCACCGGTGACCCACCGCTACCCTACACGTGACCCCTGGGTGGTGCTAAAAGTGCAACAAAACTGGCAACCGTACTGTCTTCTCGAAGATCTCACGATTCGAAATAATTACCATACGATATATAATAACCTTTGTTGATCAACCTGGGACTCTTGGTGTATTATATAGGAATTACAAAATGCGCTTGGTAACTATTTTTCACGTGTTTTAGAATGTTATTTATTTTAACTTTTTTACCGACAGTTTAAGTGCTGCGGGGCGGTGGACTACAAAGACTGGCGACGAAGTGCATGGCACGAACACGACCCGAAGCTCCTGGTTCCGGACTCGTGCTGCAAAACGGTCACCCCGCGGTGCGGGGCGCGGGACCATCCCTCCAACATATACTACACGGTGAGCCTTATATTGCAGCTTATGCAGCCGAATATCGAGTGGCACGAGTTTCTGGTTCCATTCAATTCGACTTGCAAAACGGTTACCCTGCGTAACTTCTTTCTTTCTAACATAAACTACTTACATGGTGACCTTGTGTTGTAACGAATAGAGTCCAATATTGAGCGGCACGGGATAGGACTGTATTTATCACTGTTTATTAAGCCGTATGTGCGACTCGTCCTTGTGGACTTAGATCCCCTACGTTTCTCTTCTCTCTTACACCAACCTGCAACACTACATCTCACCCCACCCAACCTCACCTTATAGGCGAAGGAATTATATCAGTGCTGAATAAGTAATAGTAATAATAGATTGTACAACAAGAGCATATAACGAGCCATTTTACCAAAGACATTCATGTAAACACCCGAGCATAACTTTATGGACAAGAGCATAAAAGCCATTTTACGCAGCCATCTCTCGACATAAAGAACAAACTTTAAGAGAATGAAAAGTGAAAAGCATAATTTAACTGTGAGATTTTTACGTACCTACTTTATGACGGTTGTATATTTGTATAAGTTTAAATATAATGATTCTGTTTATTTTTATTGTATTGCAAATTTTATTTGTTTTGTTGTAAATGTCAGCTAAAAATCAAATAACTTAAATGAGTTTCGGCTCTTATTCAGTTTTTGAACTGTATTTACATGACTAGCCTACTTAAGAGCAAATAAAGAACTAAACTGAACTAAGGTACTGGCTGTCAGACGATGAATAAGGAATGTAGTTTGAATTGTCCTCGGGGTAAGGTAGGTCATGTGAAATAGTTGACGGAGGACGCGATTGGAACTGAAAGGTGGATTACAAGATTTTTGACCGAGTGAGCGAAGCGATCGAACTGATCGAAGGTCTCCGTTTCAGCTTGGGCAAAAATGCTTTATTATATCCGGCGGATTTTCCGCTTTTCTTCTCTGGGTAGGTCGCACTTTTCAACCGATTATCGTGAAGTTTTGGGAACAGGTTCTATAATTATATGGATTTTTTGTCGATTTAGTTTATTGAAATTTTCCGAAATGTCGGTACCATGGGGGTCGAAAACGTATAAGCATTGCTCGCGAGGTCTAATACTCATAGAGCCACTATGAATCGTACATCGTACCTACCTTAATGTTCATATTTGTAACAACATATTTCAGCAATAAAATCTTTTTATTTTTTAAATACATATCCTATCATTAAATAGGTGAATACTTTCGACTGCCCGCGGGTCTCACACACAAAACTCGCCTAAAGGTATACTTACTAGGCGCCCCCTGGATAGGAGGTAGATATTAGTTCTAAGACCGAATGAATAAAACATCATCATCATCATCATCATTTCAGCCGATAGACGTCCACTGCTGAACATAGGCCTCCCCCAAAAAGGGGGGATTTGCCATAGTCGCCACGCTTGGCAAGCGGGTTGGCGACCGCAGTTTGATGGTGGTAATGATCGAAGGATGCTGCTGCCCACCCTCCGATTTTCCCTTATTCGCCTCCTACGAAACCCACGGGAAGAGATGGGGTGGCGCAATTCTTACCCGGCAACCACACGGGGAGAATAGAACAGAGAGAATAAAACATATATTACACATATTAATAAAAGGTTTTATTATCAGGGTTGCGTCCGGCACTTCATAATCCACATCCGGGAGCACCTGATCATCCTAGCGGCGGTGGGCGTGGGCATGTCCGTGATCCCCGTCTTCGGGTTCCTGTTCTCGTGCGTGCTCTACGTCAAGATCAAGCACGTGGACGACTGACCGAGGCCTAAGCCCTCGTCCGCCAACACCCGCAAGGTAGACTATTGTAGTCTTTAATCGGTGTAGGTACTTCTCTATCTTTATGCGTGTTCTACAAAGATGAATGTTGTATTTAATTCCCAAACACGTAAAGACAACGGACAAAGTACGTAAATTGTAGATTACCCAATGTGAAATCACTTGACGGCCCCATCGAGGACCAGCGAAAATCTGATAAATGATAGAGATTTTGTCAGCACAGGTCGAGCTGGAAAACTTAGAATAGTCTTCCTAAGTGTACCCCCAACTAACCCCGTAAAGTTCCATTGAGTTCCGAACACTTTCCAGCTAGTCCCACCTTGTTACGGCATGCCAACTGGATTAGTATAGAACATTTCACAAAAAATGCAAAAATATTCGAGAATTGTAAGATAAAACCAAATAGCATAATAGTAACAAAAACACGCATTGCAGGCATCTTTGATTTGTATTAATGTGTATAGCTTGGTACAAGTTTTATTCGCACAATCTTTTTATACATATTCTGTATAGGCAACAATTTTACCTAACAAAATAAGCTGTCAGTTATAAGTACCTACCACGTTGCGATGTCTTTTTGTTAGCAGCATGCAATTTTTTTAACACGTTTGCAACCAAGAACCCGGCACTTGTAATGTTTGATCAGATGCCGGCTCAGCCCGCTAGGCGGGCAGTAGCTGTAAACCTAAACGCGAGCGTGACCTGTCGGTTTCTGGTGTAAGTATTGTTCATTTTTAGTCCGGTTGCGAAAGTGTTAAGTTTGCCGCATTTTTGTTGCGCCACCGACGCGTTAGGACTAACACACTCGGCAGGCAATCCCTTTTGTATGAATGAATGTACTAATACATACGAGTACTATGATTGCAGGTGTTCGACAAGTCGGCGTCCGCCGGCGACTTGTCGGGCGGACCGGGCGCGGCGCGAGGCGCGCGGGCGCGGGCGCCGCCGGCCGCGCCGCGCCGCGCGCGCAGCCTGCGCCCGCCCGCGCCCGCGCCCGCGCCCGCGCCCGCGCCCGCGCCCGCGCCCGCCCCCTGCCCGCTGCACCCCGCCGGCAAGCGCGCGCCGCTCGCCACCGTATGCGACACCGTCAGCAACGTCAGCATATAGACACAAGGACCGCGGATCTACTGCCATGCTATCTAGATACTCGACAAGATAGCGTCCGCTGGCGACATCGGCACATAGATTGACGGTTTTCAACCATCCAATCTTTACGTTGGATAGATTGCTAGGCACAACCTACCCAATGTAAACTTGACCCTATACATACATACTTACCTAAGTACAAGTATAGTAATTTGGAATTTATTTATGTTATTATGCTTATGTCACATTATACATCAATCAATTCATTCATATTATGTGATGCCAATAAGGTTCAGAACTATCTACCTGTTATCACAGATGGTTACAATTTTTCCATTAATTTATTTTCAAAGTATTTTATTGTTATAATATTTAATTATAATATACCTTTGTTGTTCTCATACGGGTATCTCGGGTATACATATAAATGTCCCTGTCAGTGCGGTGACCAGAACAGAAACACTATGTTCAGTAGCACACAACAGCTCTGTCCGTTACCGCAATCGTTGGGAGACTTGGAAAAGTGTTCATCCGGACGCTGCATTACGATATCCAAAATGTTCATGTATTTGAATAGTCTACATAGATTAAGTAGATAGTAAAACAGAATAATCGACGGCTTAGTAGTGAAAATGTTGTACCTACTCCAAAGATTTTATCTATGACTGGATATGAGGATATTTGACAGGTTATTTCATTGACAGGGATTTGATTCGGTCATCCTCAAATTTACGTCTGCGGTGAACCTAAACATCGTCAAATTTGACGATATTTTTTACAGTTTGACGGAGTTTGAGTTGATCTGGGGAATGTCCGAACTACATCCACCAACCGTGGTACCGCTGAAGAGTAGTAGGTAAGGTACTTACGTCAAATTGACTAAACTGTCATCCATGACCTGTCTAAATGACTGTTTTAAATGGGTTTCTTAAACTTGAAGATACTACCCTCACAGGGTACAAGTAGCATCGTAAATATGTATACATTCTAGCATTTTATTGTTTATAGATAATGTCGAAAAGTTTATAAGTACATATTTGTGATGCTGGCTATAGATTTACCTATCCTTTGACAAAGAACTGTGGTATTAAATAATTTACCATTTTAAAAACTTACAATATTTTTACTTGTAGTCATCGAGTTGACCGAATTTATATGTACCTACATGTACAGAAACCATATAAAATTGTGTTAGGTTATACCTAATTGTTAGCGACGTTTAATATTTGTAAGACGGTGCTATTTGTTATCAGTAATGTCAGTCCTTTATGATATACGAACCGGGACTGTTGAGCCACTTGCTATTGTCCGTAATTTAGCCGTGTAATAAATGACCGATGTCACCCGATGACGTGCAGCTCCGATTTGCGTTACACGTGCAAGTTGCGAAGATTGGCAAGTGGATTCAACAGGCTTCGCGATGATACCTACATGTATTTTAATGAACTAAATTGTTTTCGAAGCCGGATGTAGGTACCTAAGCAGTACAGATCATCTTGTTATAAACAGTGGGAGGCATTTTGTTATCTCTCGTCAATCCACTGCTACGCGCCACGATCACTTTTAAATAAAGTCAGATAAATGAGCTCTATCTAATTGTTCACGAAATACAATTACAAGTGGAAAGCCGTCCATGAAACTCGATTCTCTACTATAGTTTTTTACGCTAGCACGCACGCAGGGCTCGATGCCGGAGCTGGCCAGCAGGCAGGCGGAGGGGTGTGTACCTCGGGGCGGGGGCTCCACAGGCGCACGCAGGGCTCGATGCCGGAGCTGGCCAGCAGGCAGGCGGAGGGGTGTGTACCTCGGGGCGGGGGCTCCACAGGCGCACGCAGGGCTCGATGCCGGAGCTGGCCAGCAGGCAGGCGGAGGGGTGGAGCTGGACGCAGTTGACGATGGACTCGTCCCCGCGCAGGCAGCGCACGATGTTGCCGGTGCGCCGGCACCAGATGAACATGCTGCCGTCGTCCGACCTGCCCGCCGGGGACACCACATTATCAACAATAACATGCTTAATTCAAAAATTTGTATAAACGGGTTCAACTCGCCCGAAGAAGGTCTAGTTTTGCCTCTAAGTTGGAAGGTCAGATGGCAGTCACTTCCCATCTAGCCTAGCGCAAACTAGCCCCAAAAAGGTCTAGTTTTGATGGCAATCGCTTCCCGCCTAGTCTAGCGCAAACTAGCCCCAAAAAGGTCTAGTTTTGATGGCAATCGCTTCCCGCCTAGTCTAGCGCAAACTAGCCCCAAAAAGGTCTAGTTTTGATGGCAATCGCTTCCCGCCTAGCCTAGCGCAAACTAGCCCCAAAAAGGTCTAGTTTTGATGGCAATCGCTTCCCGCCTAGTCTAGCGCCTAGCGTCAAGTGGCGGCCCTTGGGGTAGGATGACGTGCCAATGAGTACGGAACTTTACCTATGTGAAGAAATTCAAATGTGTGTGGGTTCCCAACTCGCACTGGGCCACCCGTTCGCCATCATCTATGACAGGATGCCTGTGCCTAGCAGCGGGACATATATGTATAGGCTGGTGATGAGGAATGATGATTACTTTAAAAAACCGGCCAAGTACGAGTCGGACTCCGCACATTTAGGGTACCGAACCAACCGCATAAGTAAGTTGATTATAATACGAAATATAAGTTTCAATGAAAAAATTTGATTTATCAACATATTATATTTGTTGCTAAAATGTACGTAATAATAAACATTACCATCAAATTCCAAGTTTATGGATTAATGGGAACTAAAAAAAATCTTCGGATCAAAATTGAATATAATAAGCTGACTTTGGTGGCTTCTCATTCCTTTGTTTTACAATATTTTGAAAAGCAAAAGCTCTGAACAACAATACCCCACTCGATGGGGAAGGTAAAATACAATTATTTGCAAACAAATAAAAGTTAATTTAGACTATTTTTATGGCTTTGGGTCAACAAGATGCTTTTCCTGTGAATATTTGAAGACTGTAGCTCCAATCGTTTGGCTGTAAGACCTGTGTAACAGACGACGAACGGACGCGTAAGTGACAAAAATAGGGTTCCGTTTCTAAACTAGCTTATTACATGTTTCATGTTATGCTGCTGCCAACTAACCATCACATGGTGTCTTAGACTGACACTATAATGGGAAGGGAGGTGTAGCTCTAAAGTAGCTGATATTGCGAAGTGATACTGATACTCGTATCTAAAAGCATTCTCACATTTTGAAATCTCTGAAATCGGTTTTTACGAATTGAGTGTTCTTATGTTTAGGTGCCTACATCACAAACCAATTTCAATGGCTTGCAAATTTGGAAACAATAAATTGATTTAGTATTCTTCATAATCTCATGAAATCACTTTGTAGTCCAAGTGTATTTTTATCAAATGAGAAAAGATTGCCTTTATTTTTTGTGCACCTACAGGATGTCCAAACGAAAACTTTCGATAAATAACATAATTTCCTATTAATCTACTAACCCAACATAGATTTAGTAGAAGTCTTACGGTTTTCGAGAAAATTTGAATTTTTCCGTTTTTTTTATTTTTTTCACGTTTTTTTAGTTTATTTGCCTGATTTTCTTTAATACGGGTTTTCTATTTATTATTATTGTATGAAATAAAATTTCACGAACTGCGAGAGTGTATCCAAAAGACAAAATTCAAGCGAAGATGCATAGTTTGCATCAGGGCAGCTGGTGGCCATTTTGAACATTGCATTTAAAATGCATACAAAATACGCATACAGATTCAAACTTGTAATTTTAATTTTTAATTGTATTTTACGTAAGAAACGAACCAAACTGAAATCTCCTACCATTTTTAAGAATTTCCTTCGAGATTGAAATGGCAATATTTTTTTTATATAAAAAAAAACTGAATTTTTATTTCTGTTCCTGATCCTGCATTAAATGTAGAACTGATAAGGCTAGTAGGCACTGTGGTCGCAGTATCATTTTTATACGACAGGATTTTACTCTTCAAGGAAAAACTGTGTTTGGTCCAAAATTCCAACTTTGATACCTTTTTAACGAAGAACTGTTAACACTTCTGAAAAACTTTGATACACATCTCATGAAACATTTTATTCCATACAATAATAATTAAAAAAAACTGTATTTAAGAAAATCAGGCAAAAAAAACGAAAAAAAAGTTGAAGAAATTAAAAGAACTGAACAATCTAAATTATCTCGAAAACCGTAGGACTTACTAAACCTATGTTGGGTTATTAAAATAGGAAATTGTCATGTCTATCGACAGTTTTTGTTTGTACCACTACTTACGGGACCGCCTGTATATTATATTCACATCAATAACTATATGTCTATCCATTGTAACCTACACCTAATTTAAGAAAAGTGCCTTATTAAAATAAGATTATAGATGTTGTTTAGTTTACGAAACATCGATATATGGACAGTGTATGGCAATGTTTACTTTAAGTACTTATTTATATTTTAATTTACCATTACGAAACCATAACCAAAAATTTAACCAGTCAGTAGGTAGTTGTGCATGTGTAATTAATTATTGTTAAGTTTTATATGCATTCGACAACATTACCTTACGTAGGTATTATTTAATGTTTAGAAACGCTCTATACACTTGAACCAACTCTGATTTTGTATTTATTTATTAGGTGCGTAGGTACTATGTGCAAATATCACCTACGACCCATTATCGTAATGGGTGGATATTATTGGGTAATAATATGATACAATAATATACTGCGCCAGGTATGGCAATCCGGTACATCGGTTAGTAGTGTGGGTGACACGAGCACACGTCATCAGCCAACATCAGCCTATCGATCGTATGCGGACGTAAGTGTGTGTGTGTGTCGTCAACAGTTACGTATGGTTGCGTTACGATCTGGATTGTTAGACCTTGTTTTCTTAGACCATGGGTAACAATATATATATATAGGAAAGGGGTAAATTTATAAACCTGCCAAAACCTGGCTGTCATACCTAATGTTGACATTGGTGGACAACTAGTTAATTAACAATAGCTGTGTTGTGACAGCCACGTTATGACAAGGTTCTATCAAAAGTTTTAACCATTTCGACGCCAATGACGGATATACCTATATTCGTCGAAGTGCAGTGCAATATCAACCTACATGCATTCCTATAGTGTTCAGCATTGTGTTTGACATTCCTATTGTCATGGCATGTGAGGGACAGAGGGGCTACCGCGAACCGAAAACGAACGAAGTTCGAATATCTCCCGCTCTGTCGCACTTGCTAATTCGTGCGGCAGAGAGGGAGATATTCAAACAGTAACAGAGTCCAGTGCTTGCGAAAAGTTGGTACAAAGCCTGTTTGCACTTTGAAGCGATGAAGTTAGTAATTTTTGTTTGATTTGCGATTTAATTTAGCTCTTTGGACTTTTTGATGATTTTATTATTTTCTCGTATCTGGGTGTCGTCAATTCGTCATTGACAACGAGTATATTTGCTTTGATGCAAACGCTACCAGCAGTGAATAACGCTGATGACCTGATTAGTGGATCGTTTGGGATTGCACGTAGGTAGTAAGTACCTACTGGTAGGCTACGTAAAGCAATGTTGTCGCAAAGTCAATTAAGTTCGTTCATTGTTTCAGCAAGTTCTACACTGTTGTACAATATTTACTTGTAATTACCTATATATTCGCTATGAATTCCTATCACCTTTAAATTATTATTGTGTTGATACAATATTAACAAAGAATGACTGATTCTTATTTCTGACAGTATTTAGTTGACCCCAAAACGCTAAGATCAACATTATTGGTGGAATTCCAATAAAATATGAAAAAAATCTGTTTAAGATGCAACAACGACAGCATAGCAAAATGTGTTCCCTGTACCTCGACTGTACCTAGATATGAACTTTATTTCCTTGTAATAACAGTGACACCTGGTAGCCACAGAGTTACCAAAAGCGAGTGACTGGCTAGTCTAACCACCGACGCGCACAGCCATCAGGAATCTGCCGTCGAGAGGCTAAGCTAGACACAGGTACCTATTACCTACTTGGAAGGCCCGAGAAGTGACACCGCACACCGCCAATATTAGCCACACCACTCTAAGGCCCCATTTACGGACAACAGTTCTGCGGTGATGCATCGGCACACAAACAAACATTATTGATGGCGTTGCCTAAATATGGTTATGTAGGTACGCACTATAAGTACTTAGATGTTACGCCACTGACAAATTGCACTTGTCAGGCTTGCGGTCGCGTATGCCGCTCCCGCATTGGTTTACACAGCAATGAAAAACGTTGTTTTTACTTTACTGATCGTGCTTGTACGTATAGATTTAGATATAGTCTGTAATAGACTTAAAATCCATATATGTGAGAGTTTCCAAGGAATTTCCTTAGCCTACTGTGAATCGCCACGGATTATTCTCGTTACTCTCGTTCCCCTGATACCCTGTATAGAAATAATAAAATGTCACATTCAAAGTCTACCGACCGACTTATTACTTTGCTTCTAATGCCATTATCCTATCCTACTTACTTAAGTGATCGTTAATGGCCCTTAAATATTATGGTGACAATTAGTTTTAGGTTTTAGTATCAATTTATATAAGCTCGCAACCAGACCCTATCAACCAAGTGTAAAATGTCGTTAAAAGTGAACAGTGCAGTGTTGCTAAGTGTATTGTTGGGAGCTCAGTTTTCTAGTTCGCAAGGACCTGTTCCTAAGTTAGGTATCATTCCGCAGCGCCCAGCCAACAAGCAGCCGCAAACTTTCTTGTCCGCGACAATAGACAGCGCTTATCAGAACTTGTATAATGTCATAACAGGACTAACTGGCTCCAGGGCACCGTTAAGTTTCGGTCCGCAGTGGGGCCTCAACTTGAGCTAGCCATTGGGTAACATTAACATCCCGAATTATAACAATTTTCAACCTTCCAACTACGCTCCGCTGGGGCTAGGGATTTTTTAAACCCGATGAATCAAGTTATGAATACATGGCCGAGCCGACCTGTCGAGGCGGCACGACCGCGACCTCCGCCGACCCAAGGTGATTTCCCCCACAACTGGACATTTAATCCATCAACATCAACAACGACTGCCGCTAAGATACCGAATACTGGAAATGCGAACAAACAAACGATAAAAAAACCGGAGAATGGAAATGAGGAATCTGATGTCATCGACTACGATATAGATATTCGCTCCGCTTCGATTCATTCCTAAACGATGTATTTAATTAAGATCTTAGTCTGTCATAACGTAGTACCTAGGTTCTTTTACCTACCTACTTATATCTGGTTAATTACCAAATACACAAAACAGTAATAAAGTGCATTTTACGTACTTGTTAAAATACCTTTGTATATATACCTATGTACATACTTACTTGCGCATTACTCTAAAGTAGACCTGGAATACTTAGGTACAGAGCTAATGTTAGGGCCGCTTTAGAATTAGGTATGTTACGAATAAGTAGGTACTACACTCAGGATATAATGATGAGTCGCGTTGTCTCTGCAATATAAGTTTAAAATAAAAACATCATGTTACAGTGGAAACAGTGCCTTAACAAGAATTAGTTTACGATAGTGTACCTAAACATAATTATACTTAATAAAAGGAATCGCAAGCTTGGGTGAAGTACTTACCGATTCAAAACAGGTTTTCGCTAGAGAATAACAAACGGAGCTTCATCGCGCCAGTCAGAAACGGACAGAGTAACTCACCATATGTGTATTTAATCACTTATATTATAAAGATGGAAAACCATTTAACTTTATTACTAATAATGTCATTGAGTACGTGTAATGGTGATTTGGGGAGACTGAGTGGGTTACTGATAGGGGCGCATCAGCAGATCCACAACAAGGTGCATGACGTAGCCGGTGCTGTACTGGGCGGATTCAACCTGAATGTGCACGGCCACGTCGGGTACCACCACCACCGGCAGCCAGCGCAGCCCGCCCGGCCTGGGGATATCGTCGTGATCGTCGAAGAGACCGACCAGGAAGCCCAGCCTCAGAGGCCATACGGGACACCGCAACAAGGCCAACATCAGCCTGGACACCATAATCCCAATGGATATAATCAGGGCTACAACCAGAACACTGGATATAGGCCCAATCACGGATATCAGCAGAACAACCCTCGTCCCAACCCTACAGTAAACCACGGGCAAAGCTCTTATCAAACTGGACAGAACAACGACAATTATGCGAATGGAAATTCCGGCCAACCACAAAACATACCCACCTATCCCGACCAATACGAACAACAGAACGCTCAAAATTACAATGAAAATGGCCAAGCAAACAATAATGGTCATAATAACCACATGAACAACGTAATTAGCAATAACCACAACCCAAATGGACCCCCGGAACAGATCAAACCGAATATTAATGATAATTACAAACCTACGGAAACATATAATGGCCAGCAACATAACAATGTTCATAAAGCAGAAAATACCCACAAAGAAATTAACGATAAAACAACCAAAAAACCTGAGGACGACGGTCCGCTGTTCGTGCCCCTAAACGATTACACTTACGGAGGAGACAAGATCGACATTAAGCCGCCGAAACGGGACACTGACAAAAAAAAGGGGGAAGACAGCGAAGAAGATTTTCCAATAGACATAAGGTTCAAAGACGAATGATATAAATTTATTAATTCAATTGTAAGTACCTAAAGCAATAAATGATTTTATAAACAAATAAGCCTTAAATTGATAACCCGGGCAGTGAATTAAATTGGTAGGTACCTATACACATACATACGTAGGTATGTGCTTAAGTATACTCACTACTTACTTAATTAAATAATTTATAAGCTATATTCGCCATATTCTACCAAGGACATGCGTGCACGTCATAGTGGAATTAACTATATGAAGAGATGCTTAATTAAAGTCGCTGTTATCACATTCTCATAAACTTTTCAC
This sequence comes from Epiblema foenella, assembly GCA_963556455.1. NCBI lineage: Eukaryota > Metazoa > Arthropoda > Insecta > Lepidoptera > Tortricidae > Epiblema > Epiblema foenella. The sequence goes on along the minus strand of OY747099.1, from coordinate 6,780,256 downwards.
AAGAAACGAGATCGGATAGATAAGATTTAATGGGGTAGGTACGTTTAATATTGAGCAATGTAAGCCACGTCAGACCTTTTAGTATTCTATTGTGAGACAATGATGGGAATTCCTACTTACCCATTGTGATGAGAATCACAAATTCACACCATAAAATGCATAAAATCCGTCCGGCCCGGTCCCGGCCCAGAACGCGGTATTCTGCAACAAAAAAAAACTGGTCGAGTGCGAGCACACTCAGGGTCCCGCACAAACTTTCAACTGTCAAAACACACTATTGTGTTTATTTTAATCTTGTTACAAGTTTTTTTTCTTGTAGTTTGCAGCGGCTCCTCCATTTACTAAGAATTAACTCCTGTTGAACTGTTTTTAAGCCTAGATGCTCTTAGTTTAGAAGAAACATAAATATACATTTTTAAGTTAAACGAATAATTTGATTTCTCATGGTAAGTATTTAATTAATTATCAAAAAACCGGCCAAGTGTGTGTCGATGAAGGGTTCCGTACCGACACTCCTTCTAGTCCACATTTAAAACCACTATCTAATACATTGGAATCAAAAAGGTCGTATCTTCACATCTTCATAGGGAACTCAGGGCACTTACGTCTTTTTAAACAGAAATCTTGTTCAAACCAAAAATCGTTGAAAGTATTTATTGTCTCGATTTTTTCTAGAATTTTAAACTTCATAGTTTGGAAATTAGAGGACAGAGACACATTTTTCACGACGTTCACAGCTAATATCTCACCAACGATTGACTCACCGAATATTTCAGGGGTGGAAAGGGATGTTATTTTTTTCAAAAATCTGAAACACGTATTTTTTTTAATTGTTATTATAAATGTGTTCTTGTATAATTTTACAGATCTCTAGCATGAAATTAAGTTTGTATAGGAAAACCCAACAAACTTCCATCCCCTAATTTAAAGGGTGGGGGGTGATTTACTAAAAATCCTGAAATATGTATTTTATTATTTATAACAAGGAGTCCCTGTATCAGTGTTCAAACCTCTAGCATCAAGTGCGGAAATGTCATACGAAAATCCATAAGTACCCAATTTTAAGCGGTTGGGGGGTAAAATTTCCAAGTTTTCGAATTGTTTTGTTGTTTGTGTGGATTTGTGTACCTACTGGTAACATAAAACTACTTAAATATTACTTATACTTTCTAATTAAATGGATAGAATAGACAACGAATAGAAATAGAACACAACAATGATGAGTATGAATACTACAAACGATTGTTCACAGAAAAAAAATACAATTATTTAAAACAGGATAACAAAAAAATAAAAAATAAACTATATAAGTGAAATCGACAGTGACGTCTCCCGGATATTGTTAAATTTTAAATAGTATACATCTATTAAATTAACAAATACATGACTCCAAAATGCATACAAGCCAGTAATGTAGCCCTGTGAATGTGGGTGGCTCATAGAGTGGCAGCGATCAGTTGTAATATGGGAATCTATACTTTGATATATCGCCATCGGCATAAGTCATAAAATATCACATAGATATTTATTTTGTGTCACATCCTAATAAGTAGCCCTTAAAATTAGGAAATTCATTAATTACAGTTGTTCAGAATAAGAACTTCAGCCGGTGCCGCAGCTCTGTGAATGAGGGTGGCCTTTAAGCTGTCAACAATCGGCACGCGTGCTTGAATCAGCTGATTGTTGCATCAGCAAGAATTGGATTCATTTGACTGCATTGAAGCCATTTTTGACGTATAAACGTAACTAACGGCAACCAAATTTTTCGAAGTCTCTATTGGGCGAGCAGCTTCGTCTCCCAAGGTCTCCTGGAAAACATCGAAGCAACGCATGCGCTATCACTGCTTTGTGCCTGAGTGACATAAAATTTTACATTGTTTATTTTTATTGACATTTGAGTAAAATAGTGTTTTATAATGTCCTTTTTATTGTGTTTCCGGCTGATTTTACACTACACCCAAAATACTCTAGTCATTAATAGACCCTAATTTCAAAATCACCTTCTCTCAAAAACCTCTTTTTTCGAAGGACACTACTCTCGATACAACCCAAATTAAAATGGACTGCGTCCCATTACGAATGAGTCTCAAAATACTCTATTCCCAAAATACCCTAAATTAGCTATACCTAACAGTGGCGAAATAACCTAATGTCATAATCGCTTAATCACAAAACCCTCTTGTCATAAAATACCCTAAAATTTCATTTTCGTGAATTTATTTCGATATTTATTGCTATGAACAGGAGGTTCGCATATTAGGTTAATGAATTTCGATTCATATCTGCTATTAATAGGCACAGAACCCTTCGTTGTGCGTGGTCCGACACGCACTTGGCCGGGTTTTGATTACATGGTGCCTTGGAGTTCTATCTGGTTGACAAAGACACAAACATACATTCGAAACCGATTCCCTTTAGGTACTATGGCCCTCGTAGTAGTACTGATCTGGGCTCAATATGACCATATTTTTCGGCGGCTCACAAAATACTTACGTTTGTATTATCCTGTTTGTATTATGTCCAAATATCATTTTCATAGGCTTTTACAGTTTATGAGTAAAATTCCTGTGATATACGGACAGACAGACAGACGGACATTGCGAAACTATTAGGGTTCCGATTTTTTCCCATTTTGGCTACGGAACTATTAAAATCATCTCTCGTATAAAGCCGCGAACTGACTGATAGACGGATCGATAACACGACGAAACTATAGTTTGCTTTTTGACAAAGGAACCCTAAATTTCAGGGATAAACCTAATATGCGAACCTCCTTCTGTTCATAGAAATAAGTATCGACATAAATTCACGAAAATGAAATTTTAGGGTATTTTGGGACTAGAGGGTTTTGTGATTAAGCGATTATGACATTAGGTTATTTCGCCACTGTTAGGTGTAGCTAATTTAGGGTATTCTGAGATTAGAGTATTTTGAGACTCATTCGTAATGGGACGCAGTCCATTTGAATTTGGGTTGTATCGTGAGTAGTGTCCTTCGAAAAAAGAGATTTTTGAGAGAAGGTGATTTTGAAACTAGGGTCTCTTAATGACTAGAGTATTTTGGGTGTAGTGTAAAATCAGCCGGAAACTTGTGGTGCAATAAAGAATATATTATTATTATTATTATACCCTCTGATGTGTAGTAACACATATGGAGAGTTGCGTATGCGATAAAATCGTTACAACATCATGAGGCCTGCACATACATCAATTTCGCATTCATCAGGTCCGTATTCTTCATAATTTCACCGACACAGATTGCCAAAACCAAGTCCTTACACCTTCATTATCCAATCAAACCGTTCCTCTTCAATCCCTCCTCGGCCAGCTCAAACAATCAATCTCTCTAATAAAACGGATTCCTCGTGGTGCTCGGTGCACCGTAGCTGACGTGGCATTACTCAACACAGTAAATAAAACTGTTCAAAAATAATGATCTCCAATCCTCAAACGACCTGTTAACATTTTCTTATAAAATTCTTCATGTTTCGGAAAACAATAGCAGTAACATTTCTCTCACGCAAAAAATTAAGAATAACGTACTAACACCGACCAACACCATTTCCATCTCCACCTTCTAGACCCCGTAGATCTAAATTTGACTTGTTTGGGAAGGTCGAGGATAAAATCCATGACAAAGACCTGGAAGGAGCAGCCTGTTTATTGTTTTCCAATGACACCCTTGCACCTGATACCCCGGAGACCGCGGCTGCACAGTCTAAAAATCCCCCAAGTCTTTCCACCCCCTTATTTGTCGACAGCTTTGCCTCCATGCCACAGAGAGAGACGTAATAGCGGCTTTAGCGTCGTTCAAAAGGGATCGTCCCGTTTGGATGGCATCTCCCCGCAACACCTTTGAGATGTATCCGAACGCAAGCGGTACAAGTTTCCGAACGTACACGGGCGGGAAGCAACATGGATGCCTGTGGAACTAGGTAGATTATGCTATGTTTTGATTCAAGTATTTTTGTATTAAAATAATTAAAATGATAGAAGTTATAAAAAGTGTTATTATTGAGCCATAGTATGCCTAATACACCACAACCTTATTGATCTCACCACTCATGGTACAGGCCAGGCATAGCTGGAGAAAACCTGTATCGTGGTTTTAAGAAATTCGTGAACCTTATGCTTGTGGGAGATCTATGCCAAGACGTGACGCCGGTCATCTATGGGGCCAATCTCATTGCACTAACAAAGAAGGATGCAGGCGTAGGCCCGCAATAGGCTCGACTTTGCGGCGCCTGGCCGCCAAGGTATGTGTACGCCTCACGCGGAGCAAGCTTCAGGATATCTTTGAACCGGTACAAGTCGGTTTTGACACTCGCGGGATGTGCGAGGCGGCAGTTCATGCTGTACGCACCTTTGTACACAACAACTTGTGCGAAGTTCTCCTAAAATTAGACGTAAAGAACGCCTTCAATTCAGTTAATAGGGAGACCCTGCTGAACGAAATCAAAATTCATGTCCCGGAAATACATAACTTTCTTTTGCAATGTTATCACAGTCCCTATAATTTAATTAATAAAAATAATGAGATTCTTTCGGCCACAGGATGTGAGCAGGGTGATCGCCTCGGTCCTGCTATTTTTAGTTTGGCTTTCAATGCGGTAATTCATAATCTGAATTCAATATTAAACGTGTGGTACCTCGATGATGGCGCCCTGGAAGGTGATTTACAATCTGTTTTGGCGGACTTGGTCAAAATTAAACACAAATCTACAGGCCTTGAACTAAATTTTAATAAGTGTAAGTATTTCGGACACAGTAGATCCTGCTTCAGCGTCCCGAATTATTCATAACGACAGTCCCGTAGCGGCGTCCCGATGCCGCCAAAATACGGAAATTCCGATAGTTATTCAGAAAAGGAACAACTATAGGTATAGATAGATTTATGTAATTTGTGCCTCTTTTAGAAACACCAAAAATATTTGAAAAAGGGATCTTAAAAATCGACAGTTCTTCACAGTACCCGCTCCACGATGGGCCTCAGGTAAGGAGGTACTCCATGATATTGGAGTGTCATTTTTCTTATTGCTTCCCGATCCGGGAAGCGAGGATTCTTTCCAACATATTCTTGGTTTCGTCCAGCAATACCATGGGCCTCCACCCGGAAAGGGAGTCCGTGGCGGGCGATTTGCCATCCCGAGGATAAAAAAATCTTCTAAAGGCTAAATCGCCAATAGGAATTGTACTGTTATCGGCGCGCAAGGCACTGTTAAGGTCAGCAAAGATACCAAGAGACTATAACAGAGATGGACGTCCACGACAATGAATGGACTAAACCTAAAGAGGTTTTCTCTCAAAATTTTGAATATGCGAAGAGTGTATTATTATAATTTTTATTGAAGTAAAATGGTCATGACAATTTAACACTGGCATAAAAGAAATAAATATTAAATGTTGACGTTGAATTAAATGACGATACAATACATCTGTCATTCATGTAAATTGTAAACATTGCAAAAAGATCTCCAGCATGAGACGAATCTTATGACATATCATTTATTAAAATCGGACCATAACTGTAGATCTGATGGAATGTACAGAAATCGGCCTCGCGTAATATATATATAGATTTTGATAATGTCTTTCCAAATACCGAATTGCCGAAAGACAGTTTACATCTCCTCGGTTCACCTATCTTTGATGAAGCTACCCCTCCCTTTTTGAGTAAATAGATTCCAAATTTAATGATCATTCGGACCGCCTTACCAAAATTAGCAATCACTCTGCTCTGTTTTTTTGAAGTTCTGCTTATTAGTACCTAAATTGACTTACCTGCTTGACTGCTGCCCCGTTTGGAAATACCCCCATCGTATCCAACTTATCAATATCCTATTAAAAACTCAAATTGAATTTATCTAAACAAACGTTTTAGCGATCAGGCATACACCTAAGCCTCCCTTCCGATAAGGTTCGGTGGTTTGTGAACACGCAAAATTATCAGTATCTCTCTGCCGGCATCCCTAGCTTCAACTCATAGCACCTCCGATCTCGTAGGTAGGATCCTTAAAGCCCCTTCGGCTACAAACTGCGAGATTTATTAAAGAACAAGCATAGCTTCAGAATTGATGAAATACCACCCTCACTAGTAAAAAAGTATTCTAATGAGCTTATTTTGCCATTAACTTCCTTAATTACTCAGTTATTCTCAACAGGTACCCTTGAAACTGCAGTTATTAAACCAGTCCCGAAAAACCAAAAAGCGAGTGATTCCTACCAATACTGTCCCATAACCATGTTATCAACTTTTTCATAAATCTTCGAGTATGTAATGGCCAAACGATTATCAGCCTTATGCGATAAATATGAAATTTTGGATAATAGCCAATTTGGGTTCAGAAAAAACAGAGGTACAGTACTGACAATACACAAACTTATGCAAGAAGTGATTAGTGTAATTGACAGCAAGAACTATGCATTTCGGCTATTACTCGATATGAGCAAAGCTTACGACCGAGTCAACCATACAATTATCCTTAATAAGTTATATGGTATAGGGGTACGCGGCACTGGTTTCGGCTGGTTCTAATCATATCTGACAAACAGGGTACAATTAGTTGAATTAGATTACTTACATAAACCACATACTAAAAATAATAAACTCTGATACTATTAAATGCTTCCTTTATGGAGATGATGTCTCCATAGTCTTTTCAAGTCCAAATATAAACGATGTTTATGAATATACGTTTTTTTTTTTTTAATTAAAAATGGGATCGCTCTTGGCCAGCATCTAGCCAGGGGGCAAAGATGAGGCCGACGATGAAGCGAGCTCACCCAGAAGGTGCCTATTCACTCGTGCCTTAAACATTTACTTTGATTCGACGACCATAATCTGCAGTTAAATCTAAAGAATCTAATTCACAATAAAGAAAAATTCTTCCAAATAAAGAAAAAAAAATGAAATCGGTTTACGTGATAAATAATTATCCTTGGAAAACCACCATACAAATTTACCGATAGATGGCGCTGTACCCATGACGTTCAATTTCTACACCATGTTTTAAGATTTTCATCTTTGTACGGAACCCTCGCACTTGACCGGTTTTTTTTCATGCTGCCATTCGAACCAGTTTTTAGAGAGCAACGACTTTGTATATGGAACAAGTACAATTGAAAAAAGAAAAGAAAAAGACAAAAATGGAGTTCAAAGTACAGCATAAAACCGAGCGCTCAAAACGCCCCCAAAACTCCCATACTAATTGAGCATAGTATGTGACGTCATAATTTACTTTTAATCAATAAAAAAATTACAGCGTTTGTCAAAACTTTCAAGTGTCGTCGTCAATAAATCTTAATTTACTGTTTTTTGTCATAATTTGATGGTCTACTATTCATATAGTGACATCTTATTATTATTCATTCAGCATGTATAATCTCTATTGAAGTTGAGGATTTAGGAAATTTTATTTTGTAGTTAATTTAGGTACATAATTATGATTTGCTAGTGGAACGTATTATCAGTTTCAATAAATGCCCGCGTGCCGGTAAGTAACTTACTGTATAGTATTAGTGATTGACTTCAGTATCATACTATTATTTAAAGTATTTCATTGCATATTCATTACCTTTCCTCATTACATTTGTAAATCGATATTTCTTGCTTAACCACGATCCAAGGAAATGTCCCAGATAATATAACACTCTTAAAACAGCCCAAGTACCTATACTTTACCACAAATAGCAAATTATTAAGATATTATATGATATCTCTCGGTGTTCCATTGAAATATAAATGAACTTTCCTACCACTGAAGTGGCAATAATTTTATCGTACCTACGTAGGTAGCTATATATGTATAGCTATGCATGATGCGTCATCCTGCATTCTGCTACAATTAGAGCCTAATTGTAAAGATGCGAAGGCATTGGCCGTACATACAAAAAGTAAAGAGCTAGTTATATCGCAAAGTCTACTTAAAACCCGTTATACTAGGGCAAATAAATGCACTGAATCCGCAATATCACCAGAGTTCGAGACGGAACGGTCCGCGGCGTCGCGCCCGCGCAAGCAAGGGATAAGGATGCGAATAAAAACTGCTAGTGTACGTGACGTTTTGTGGAAACACGCAATTTGAGCGTGTCATCACCTAGCCTATTGTTTACAGCATCGTTACTTTGTCTTGACCTTAAACGCGAAAAGCGTGGTAGCGTCGAGTCGCCGGTCCCTTATTACACGGCCAACTGTTTCGCGGCCAACAGTTTCCGAGTCTCGAGTTCCAGTGAAACAGTTACTTTACTAAACAGGAAAAGTGAATTCCAAACGAGAAGGAAATTTTTGTCATGTGTGTATTACTCACTATCCTATATATAGTGGCACTAGGGAAAATACTTTGTCATGCACAAGTGACTGAAGAAGTTAAATACCCGCAGTCGCCCTTCCTGTCCGGACGTACAACTCTACCAGTAAACTACCACCAGACATCTACATTATCACAAACATTCCAGTATTCATTTCAGACAACGGATAAGTCAATTGTTTTTGTTAATGAAAATAACAGCGCTACAACACACCGAGCAGCAACCCACAATCAACAGAAACGGAGACAAATAATTACGCGACTTGAATCAAGGAAAATGGATAAAAACCGGCCAGTTGTGAATCCAGTGACCACCAATAGCTTCAGAAATTCGACGAGTGTTCAAAATAACACCAGAAATGCAAATCGTGATGAAATTAAAACAAACAATTTAACAAAAGTTGTCAACGTTTATGATAAAGTAATTTTCGAGGCTGATCCTCCTAACTTCGTGAATTCTGACGCGCTGAAGACTCGTGGAGCGGTAGATCCAGTGACCCAACCACCGCCTGCGCTAAATATTACTCAACCGGTAAATGTGACCCCACTGCCGGCCCCGGTAAATGTGACCCAACCCCCGGCCCCGGTAAATGTGACCCTGGAAGATCGTTCCTCGTTCGACGGGGACGCATGCCCGACCGGCTACGTCAGAGTGAACGGAGTGTGTGTGATGCCGGACTAGAACATTAGATATAACTACCAATTAGGTATTAGTGATAAGTAGATATTTTGAGAAATAATGAGATTCCAATAAGACAATTACGAGTAAACAAATGGTGAAATATTTGCGCTATTTAACTTTAGCTGATAGATAGTATTTTATCCCACGTTATTGGAATTTTACTTAAGACTCTAAGGTACCGTAAGTTATGGGAAGGTAACGGTGTAGGGTAATTCCTGTGGGTAATGTATAGAACGAAAATGCATGGTTTACATGCCGGCGACTTTTAACCGACTTCAAAAAAAGGAGGAGGTTCTCAATTCGACTGTATTTTTTTGTATGTTTGTTAAGCGATTCCTCCTCCCTTTAAGTATAAACAGATTTGGAAAATAATTTTTTTGTTTGAAAGCATGTGCTTCCAGACTGGTCCAGTTGTTTTCAAAGTTCACATCTGTTTATGGGAACCATGAGGAATTGAGGGTACTCCTCATAAATTCAAGGGAAACATGGATCGATTTTAGTATTTTCGGTAACAAATCTAGTATTTGCATTCAGCAAGTAGCATTTGGTGAACGGGATTTGATGAAGAAGACCACGAATGGTCATCCAAAACTTTCGATCGTGAGACTGAAGAGACTACCTATGACAAAGCCTAATTTAAATGGTCGTGATGTAATGTTACCATCAACCTGATTTGGTGATCGAAGCCGGAAGGTAGGCAACGGAACTCCCTAATAAAACGGTTTAGTTTAGCCGTGTTTGAGCTTACTGGAATAGTCATGAGATGGACTCTGGTAATGACTCACCAAAAAATGTGACTAAAATAAAAATAAAATGATGAAAACTGAAAACAGACTCCAAAAAATGGCTTTTCGGTGTTTTCTGCTCTCGGAGTGGCTAGGCGAAGTATTCATTTAAGTTTTTTGGAGTTTACTCCTTAAGAATCGATTTTCCTATATATAAGTAAGCCCGTGGTATGAAAATTTATGGGGTATAAAATCAAACGTAATCTGCTTTGCTAATTTAAAACGTCGTATCTCAGTATACGATTAGGGTCAAAATACGACTTTTTATAATTTAGCACGTTGTGCGTTATCCAAGATAGTAGTGTTCGAGTAAGAGCAATTTTAGTGGCAATGGGCAGAAAATTACTCAGAGAAACTACTGCCGAAAACATCTTCCTGCTGACCTCGTTCACTTGAGGTACCCAAGATAGTCCTATCCATAATAATGCCTAAATTTTTTACTTGTGAAGAAAAAGGAATTAAGACGTTATCGAAGTAAATCGGTGAAACACTCTTAAAATCGATTCTTGGGACAAATTTTGAGCTCCCAATTATGATAGCCTGGGTTTTAGAGAGGTTAACCTTAAGACCTAAACTATGACTCCAATTTAGGATACACACCAGGGCATTATTTACAGTGCAGATAACAGATGGCAGATCATTAAGTACACCCTGCGAATAAATCTGAAGATCATCTGCATAGAGGTGATAGTGAGAAGAGAGATTATTTGTGATTGAATTTATAAAAATAGAAAATAACAAGGGAGACAGCACGCCACCTATTACGTTATTTTTTATATTTTTTCATTCTCCGTATAGATGCACGATAACCCTGGTCATTTTTTTTGTTTTATTTTTTAACCTGACTGTGGTTTTATAGACAGGGCACAATAAAGCAATAGGAGTGCGCGGTTGGAGATTGGGTTGAGGAAAATTCAGGGGAAACCTCCGACACGGAATACTGGAATAGTGTAAGAGTTTGCGCTCCAGTGAGATTGGTTCAGCGGCTTCAACCAAAGGACAATGGGCAAATTAGTATGGGCGGTGTCCCATTGGTGTATACAGTTGAGACATATATCATTTGAAAGCTCTCAGCAGCAGCTTTAATTTCTTGTATGACGCCGAAGACCGATCGCGTGCAGGGAAGTTGGAATAGCTCATTTTATAACTGGGCCATTCTACTTTTTCATGACCATAATCATGTCTCCCTACGATTCATTTATTGAAAAATATAAATTACACAGTAAAAGGTATCTAGTAACTATTTATGCCATCCGAACTAATTGTTTATTAACGTGAATATATCGTTAATGCCGATATTTATATGTATTTTGAAATAAAAATGGTAACACAGTTGTCTTTTTTGGTAACGCCGATGTTTTCCATCTAGAAAAATATGTCCTCAGCACGTGGTACTCAGACGGTTTACAAATTTACTTAAATATTTTCATAGAAATAGACAACACCAAAAATTTGTAATGTTTTATTGATAAAACAAGTAAAATATGCCACCCAACTATTATTTATTACTCTCGAATTTAAATATTTTTTTCCATTCTTTAGATCTGTCTCTTTTGGTTAGCAAAAATAACACTCCTTCATGTTACCAACACTAAATTACAGAAAACGGTCTTTATCACCAACGCATAAGGTTTCGTTCCAATTGCGATAATGTCCTTGACTTACGACAAGCGTTTGCTGCCGCGGCGGGGAAACGTGTCGAGAACAGAGCCGCGCAAGCGCTCGAGCTGAGTGCGTGTGTTTATTATGCGTCATCGAAGTTACCGCCAAAATAAGGTAAAATAATTACTTTTTTGACACACTTCTTTGAAAATGTTATCTTTTTTTGTAACACCTAACTAACTATAAAGCAGTGACACTATTTTTTGCATCCGACTGATTAGTTAAAAGTGTGGTTAGATAAATTTAACAACTGCGTTACTCCTCCACTGCGTGACCGCCTGGTCGTAACGCAGTTGTATTTAGAGTAACGCAGTTGTGTAAGTACTTGTTTTTACCAAGAATTTCGGTTTAAATTAAATTAAAAAACACATATTTTATTGACAGGCGAGTAACAGAGCAATATGGCATTAACACCTGCCGAAAAACAACAGCGATATCGAGCTAAACTTAAAGAAAATCCGGCTCGCGAAGCTGAGGCGAAGAGAAAACATCGTGAGAGATATCATGCTACGAAGAAGTCAGTACGAGAAATGTCGGAAAGAGAACACAGAGCTATTCAAAAGCGATGGAGAATTGCTAATTAGAAAAGATGTGAACGTAATAAAGCTCTGAAAAATGTAACTTTGGACATACCTGAAATACCACAGCCACCTCCAGAGACAGCAAAACAAAGAGGAAGGAAACAAATAAGAAGGGCTAGATCCACGATCTAGAGACGTAACATCAAACTGCAAGAAGAGTTGGGTGAGACGAAAAAGAAAATAAGAAAATATATGAAAAGATTGCAGAGAGAAAAAGAAAAAGACAAAGAGCCAAGGCGGCGGCCGCAGCACTGTCAGTTTCAATCCATGACACAACTGATAAGTATGTGTGATGTATCTCAAATCGGAAAACGATGTGAAACCCTTGGTCAAATCATTCTGTACTGTTTCCAGTAATAACTTACATAATCCAGCTGCTATTTGGGCACATCTTCATCCAATACTCTCGCATATAACTGACGACCTACACATAACAAAACTACACATTTTTTCTGATGGACCAGCAACGCAATATCGCCAAATACAAAACTTCTACCTGTTCTGCTCTACACTTTTCTCCAAATATAACGTCTCCAGAGCCACCTGGAACTTTTTTGAGGCTGGACATGGAAAGGGAGCAGCAGATGGAGTCGGAGGCTTCCTTAAACGAGCCGCTGATAGGAAAGTGGCTACTGGAACAGACATCTCTGACGCTGATACCTTTTTCTATGAGTTGAGGAACTCTAGTAAAATTGAAATGCACTTCATAACAGAGGACGAGATCTTAAACGTCGCTAATTCTCTTCCCGGCAATATAAAGCCTCTGAAAGGAACTATGCAGGTTCACCAAATTTTTACCGACTATTCGGGAAGTTTGCAGTATCATGATCTCAGTTGCTTTTGCCAGAGAGGGTTCTGTTCATGCGGATAGCCTGAAACTTATCAACCAATCCAGGTGGTAGTAGACTTGGTCAGTGATGATGAAATTTTTAAAGATTCAACTAACGTAGTACGGCACCCTGGAGAGCAAATTTATGAGACTGTCTATACTTCTTCAGGATCTGATACTGAAACTCCTTCATCACTGAAAAGCAATATAAGCAATATTAAAAAAGAGCCCCTTCCTAGTACATCATTAGCGAGCGAGGTGATCGATAAAGAAAATGTACATCCCACGAAATTAATACCAGGAGTCTACGTACTGGTAAAAGTGTGCAGCCAAAAAAATAATTCATACACTTACCTGGGTGAGGCGCTAAGCGCTTTAGACGAGGATGACGGTGAAATTAAGACATCCCACGAAATTAATACCAGGAGTCTACGTACTGGTAAAAGTGTGCAGCCAAAAAAATAATTCATACACTTACCTGGGTGAGGCGCTAAGCGCTTTAGACGAGGATGACGGTGAAATTAAGATTATGTTTTATAAAACAATAGACAAATCTGGACAAAGATTCAAATCAGTAGAGAGAGACGTTTCATATATATCGTATGACGATATCCTGCAGATTCTCCCGAGCCCAAAAAAGATTTTTAGAGGCAAACGTGTCTTCTACGAATTTGATAGGTCATTGCCAGTGTTTGAAAAATAGTTTTTTAAGTAACGATGTTAATTTTAAAGTGTAGTTGATCGATCTCATGTGATCTCTTAATTGTTATTTGATATTTATGCTAAAGAATTAATAGGGAAGATATTTTTGTTTGCTGTTCACGTAAAGACTGATGTGCCTTTTTTTATAGATACGTTTATTAGCATGTTACTGTTAAATGTTAATTTTGCTTTAACTAAAACAAGTAGTCTACGCGTAAATTACCATGGCGTTACTTTTTCAACCACTGCGTTACTCTTCATGTCTCTCTGTCAACGCTGCCTTAAAAGACGTTATATTATTTGTCGATGGATATTTTATTAATGTTTTACTATTTAATTGATAGCCGAAGTGTCGCCTATCACTAAGATAAATATTAGTTAATCTGAATTCGTGTAAAACTCATATTTAAACAAAATTGTCATTTGATTACTTGAAAAAGCAACGCAGTGGTTTTATTTACTTCATAAAGTTGATTCTTATCTAACTCAAAAGATTGTAAAGGCCGTTGTGTGATTCCTAGATGTCCTAATTTTAATTGTGTTGATTATTGAGAAAAAAACTGCAAAGAATTTGTTACAAAAAATAAATATGTAACGTAACGCAGTTGTTTAATTTTTGAACCGCTTGTACCCTAATTTCTTAAAAGCTACGCCACATAGATCGCTGTTTATTAAGATTATGCAATTTATGGATGTATATGATTAAAATAACACGCGCTTAATAAAAATATGAAAGATATTTTTTTAACTTTTTGATCGAAAAATCGAGACCTAAATGTACATGAAAAAGTAGAATGGCCCAACTGTAATGTGGCGATTACTGGAACTAAATATTCTCATACTAATGGGACGTTTGTGCATAGACAGTAGCGCCAATAATTTAATAAATCATTACTAGAGCTTCGAAATGAACGGGAATGAGTTGCTTATATTTTTATTAAACAAATAAATATAAAAAAACTGTATTAAATCAATTAATTACATAAAAATATAGTGTCGTTTGATTCTGCTACTGCACGCGAGATGTCGCTAGTAAATAATGATAGCTTCACATGGTCGTTTATACACGCTAACAATATGACAGTTGGCATCTAAGGCCCGCAGTAAATGCCAAGTTTCTGTATCTGAAGGACTAAGATGACCGCTTATATGTCGGACCATTCGTCCCTCTCGCACTTTCGTACATGACAGTAAGGGATGAATGCTGTATGTCCGACATATAAGCGATTATATGAGCCCCGCTGGTGCTATGCCACTATTCGGGAATTCGACTAAGAGCGCTCAATAATGCCTATTATTATTCCCGAGCCATGAGAACAGTTTTGATAGTATGTAAATAATAAATGCTACGAGTGTTCTAATAAGCCGCCGAATTATCTTTGCGGATTCAGTACTTGCGACTGTACTAATTACAAAGTCGTATCGCTCTCTCTCTCTCTCTCTCTGCCGCTAAAATAACATATGTGTGATAGAGACTCAAATATTGAAACTTGAATTTTGATTTTGGTGGTTTGGTGGTCTTGATGCAATCAATAAAATAACCGTTAGATATTTGATTATTTATTCATCATAACACAGCTTAGTACAAAAGGCGAACTGTGGGTTAATAAAATAATAAGCTACAAAATCTATATTCGTGCATCTAAGCTAATGAAAATGAAACTTTTTCTTTGCTCTTGCGTGTATTATGTTACAATTGCTATGTTACCGTTGCTTTGTTACAAAAATCTGTGTCAGAGAGCGCGGACTTCTTCCTCCTGAAAGAAAGCTGCATTGGTGATTACCGTCGAATTTACCTGAAGAGCCAGAACTGCTCTGAGTACGCCTGTGCGTAAATGCGGCCTAAGAACGGAGTGAAAAAGCATCTTTGAACTAGTGTTAGCCCATTTGATCCGGGGGTGGTTGCAATACTGGAGGCGTAAATTATTCATTATGTTGTGGTGTCCAGAAATGGGACAGTCCGGTGCTATATACGTAATTTCTAGCTAAAGAGGTTCCGATGCTCATAAGCCCTAGGATGTAGGTGTGTTGCCCTTGACATCTTTTTTAACTCTCGCATTCTTTACTCATGCACTTCTCGCATAAAAATGTCCCAATTAGAGCTGAAAAAGGTCAATCTGAGACTGAACGTCGATGTTCTATATACTTGCTTTATTATGGTCACGTATACGAGATTCGCATGCGAGTTTAACTACATTGCGCGGTTTGATAAATCGATTGAAGTCATTTTACCCCGATGACTCACCTGCAATATAACCAAACTCGCATGCAAAACTTGTACGTGTGTAAATAAGGTTTTATTCTAGATCATGAGCTTGTAATCTAACAAGATATTCGGTTAGCTAACATTCAATAATATTATCAATCGAGAGAAAACGACAAAAAACATTATTATTTTAAGTGTTTGAGTGATTGTGGAGAGAACTCCAGCTGACGTCCATGGGGCTTCAGAATACAAACTCACCACCACTGCCTAGTGACCTACTAGGTAACCACCTTATAATTTATCGCCCAAGAGGATATTGGTCATGAGATCCTGTTGTTATTGTTGCCCTTGAATGAGGGATCAAAGATGTACTTTTCTTCCCTCATTTGAGGGCAACAATTACTCTTTTCCTCATAGAAGGTGTGAAAAGCGGTATGTGACACTCTGTAGTAAAATCATTTGTAAGATATTTCATGTTTTTAGCAGCGAACCTCATAGACGGTGTGAAAAGCAGTATGTGTCACACGGTAGCAAAATTATTTCAGTCTTGGGCGTAAACACTTGAATCCCTCGCTACGCTCAAGATTCTACTTTAGAATCCCTCGCTACGCTCAGGATTCTGTTGTAGAATCTTTCGCTTCACTCAGAATTCAATATACCGCCCTCGCCGTAAATATATAATTTTGCTCCCTTGAGACACAATCTACTATTTTGCTCATTCCGTGAGACAAAATAACTTTATAATTTTATACGGCACGAAGTGTCAAATGACAGTTGCCATTCGCTCTGTCCCTTTTAGTTCGTTACGAAAAAAGAGTGCCAGAAATAGGTCTGGTCTATTCATACTTCGACATTCAAGTTATTAGTAGACCCCCAAAGTGCGCTAAATACGAAAACGTTCGAAAACTCATAAATTATCCTAAAAGTTAAAATTGTCATGTTGTTGGCAACTGGCAACGGTTCTTTTAAATAAAATAGTATTTTAATAATAAATATTGTGATGTAAAACCTTTGTAGAAGAAAAAACAAAGAAATTATGACATCAATTAATAAATTGAATAATTATACTTTTGAAAATCTTTATTTTAGGAACACTGTGCCACGAGTTCAGTTTCAGAACGCCCCTTTAGAAAATGCGGGATTAATTGGATGCTGTTATGCAATAATGTATCAACCCAATAGGAAAACCTATAATTGTTGACACATTATTGCATAACAGCCACCAATTATTTTCAATTGTTATTTTCTTCCGTCTTGCTCTACAGATGTTAATTAGTGTTACAATAACTAGAAAATTTTAGTGATCAGTGATGAAGGCTGTATTTAAACAACAGCTTCTAGTTTTGATTTGTTAGATGGGTGCCAAGAACGCATTTTGCCCCGGCTCATTTTTATCCCCATTCGCATTTTGCCACGATCGTGTTTCGTCACATGTGCGTTTTCTCTTGTTGTTTTTTTCTCATATACTCGATTTTTACAATCTCAGGTTTTCCCAACGCAATAAATCATATTCGCATAATTTCATATACTCAGATTTTCTCATCGCATTCAGTGACATTTTCCACTATCAATTTTCCTCGCTGTATTTTATCTAGGATGATTTATAGCATAGGTGGCGGAGCGTCCATGCAACTCGATTCCCACCGGCTTGCCTAATTTTCAGCCAGTCCAGTTCTTTTACTACGGCTCATGAAGAATAAGAAAGGTAAATTATTTCCGGCTTCTCTCAGAATATACTTGAGTATGTTGTACGGGTGAGATGCTTAGGTAAATATTACTAAGCAGTATTTGAACATGTCACGAGTCATAAATATATGAATGTTATCACAAATAATTAACATTTAAATTTTATTTATTTGTTCTGTGATCAGTGTTATGAAAATTCAAATATAACGTCTTGTTATATCTTTTTCTATGATTGCGATAAATTTATCTTAACTGAATAAAATATAAATATATATTCATATTTAAAATACATAAGGACCACTGGCTTTCTCAAAACAAATGCATGAAATACTTACCTATCAATTGATATACAATAGAAGCTTCAAACATTTGGAGAAGATCGGTCTAATTCCAAAAGAAATCATGTGATCTTATTTTATCTACTTTTGACATTGACATTTGAATATGACTTTTCTCTAAAACAATGAACTGTAATATAATAACATATGTTTTAAGAGAAAATGGACTCTCTATCTTTAACACTTATGTAAAAAACAGGTAAGTCAAAATTTTAAATTTATATTTTTTTACTTATGAAAGAGCTACCACTCTAACTGTTATTTCTAAATAAGCCTTGCTTAACGTTCTATCACGCATATTAATTTGATGGATTAAACCGGAAAGCAACTGTGTCAAAACTAAATAAACAATTGGGTTAGATTTCATTACATTTTATAAGTAAGCTATTCTGACACCGCCAGAAAATTAAAGCATAATACTTTTTGGTATGCTATAGGTACTTATTTAAGAAATTTGTTCAGATGCTCACTCGGAGGCAGGCAGGGCGGAAGTAAATCTTTTTTGGAGTGAGAGATTTAAAACTTCGTATATAGGCTCTCTTTTTAAATACAACAAAACATGTTTCAGCGTTTTTCTAAATTGTTCCCCTAATGGGGTAAAAAGGGGGTTCTTAGTGTGTGTGGGGAGAAAATCATAATTTTTCTTAAAAATCGATATACGTGTCATCTTCGAGGTTCTTCGGGGTGCCGATTACGAAAATGACATGCATTTGCAAAAAGAGTTTTCCATAAATACCTACCACTAATATACAATTCTTTGTCTGTCACAATCCCATTAGACAGTTATGATCTGCCCGCTACGTGACATGCTTTATTATTTTAATATTTTTTTTATATACAGGTTTTGTACCCACGATATTCTATAAATGACAGATTTGCAAAACCACGGTTTTGAGTTAACAAGTGGATGCTACTTGTCTATATATATATATATATATATATATTTATCAGTTTGTTCTGTACCTCTAGGACAAAAAGTAAACAAGACAATAAACTTTTTACCAAATTACTGACAGGACAAAATCCAAGTTAGGCTACATACTTCATAGAAAATTACTCAAATGAGAAAACATGAATCGGACTTAAAGTACATGTGACAAAACCCGATCGTGGCAAAATGCGAATGGGGACAAAAACGAGCCGGGGCAAAATGCGTTCGTGGCACCCATCTAACAAATCAGACAAGTATACATTTGGGCATGATTATTCAAATACTACTCGAAAATACTGTTTTAAGAGTACGAATCATTTTTGATACTAACGCACTGAATAGCAAAATTTTCACTTAAGTGCTATACGTATCGGCTTTTATAGGTTTACTTCAGTGCTATACGTATTAGTTATGATACGTATCGCTACTTGTTTTGACGGATAGAAAATAGTGCAGTACCTAATGATTATTACTTAGTTGTGATATGTTGTGTGCTACTTTCTTCCGCCGCCAATATGAAACGATCGCGTAGAATATTAGACCGAGTTTTGGAAGAAAATAGAAATGCCGATTTGAGTTCAACCTCAAGCTCAAATAAGCCAAAAATCACGATTTTAAAAAACAGGGTGATAAAAGCTACCAATGTCGTTTAAGTACTTGATGTACTTGTGTTAATTTTTAAAGTATTTTTTTGTTTTTTTATAATAAATAATTGTCATCGACAGTCGATATATATTTGTTTAATTTTACTTCCCTATTTATTTATCGATAATTTTTAAATAGGTGCGATACGAATCAATTTTAACTCGTAAGAATGGCAAATGTTGATACTCCTGCGCTATACGAATCAAATTTAATACGTAACTTTGATACCTATTAACTCAGAAATTATGTTTAATACCCTTGTGCTATGGGAATAGGGTTTAGTATGGTTCAATAACATTCCATTTTTGGAATAAATACCTACAAATATAAGTTTTTCAAAGAAATACCGACCTGTGAAGGTACGTCTAGTTACGTATTGAAACTGATGCGTAACGTAGGAACGGTGAGTCAGTAATGAGTCAAATTTGGTATACTGCCTTTTCGGCGAAAAACATTTCGCCAAATTTCACTTCGCAACCAACTTTTCGCAGAAGTTTCATTTGGCAAACCAACCGTTGGCATAACTTTACTTCGCATTTTTCTTATTTGGCGACATTTTTATAATGCCAAATTTCACTTCAACAAACTTTTATGTGGCAAAAAATTATGAAGCAAATGATTTGCTTGGTATAATGACTTTTCGGCGAAATAGGTTTCGCCAAATTTCACTTCGCACCCAACTTTTTTGCAGAAGTTTCATTTGGCAAATCAACTGTTGGCATTACTTTACTTCGCACTATTCTTATTAGGCAACATTTTTATAATACAATCAAATAAGCGTGTTTTATAAGAATAACTTTTCTTTAAAATCAAAAATACCTCAGGACATCGGATTACCTACCTATTGTGCTTTGAACAGGGACTTAGTGGCAAAACCGACTCGGATCGCGGATAGGTTAGAAGACGGAAGCGGGAGCTTTGCTCCCGCTTCCGTCTTCGAGGTTATTTTTTTTATAAAAGAGCGGAAAAACTTGTTATTAACACTTACAACAAATGACAATTGGGCAATTTACTACTAAGATAAACATAGGCTCAAATCACTAAAATTTAAATACCTAATGATTAAGCTTTCGGTATTTTGAATATAAGTGCAAATGCATCACCCTACCCACTTAAATAAAATACAATCATACTGCAACTTGAACCATCTATTCTATCGAACTAGGTACCTATTGTTTATCAAATAATTACTTAGTTGGGAAATGATATCAGTGCTAAAAGTATGTATGTTGCTAAAAGTATGGTATGCCAATCAATACATTTGACGAATACATAAATGACATATTAAACAAATCCCAGGTAATATTTTGCCTAACAATAATTTATCAAATCATTAGTTGGGAAATGATATCGTTGCTAAACGTTGAGTTGGGAAATAAAACTTCGCCCAAATCAAAATATGGGATACAAAGTTTGCGAGTTAAAAATTTGCTAAATAATTTTCGCCGAAACATTAGTGAACCGTCAAATTTAATACGTACCGCATTTTTGGATAGTTTTTAATATTCAGAGCCGCATTGAACGTGTTAAGTTTTCTTCCTGATTTGATATCAGAGAAGTACGTAAACTTTAATACGTTCTCACTGCTGAGGTGAAAAGTTGTATAAAAGTAACAACAGTTACAGTTAGTAGTTGTAGAGTGTGTTGTTGTGTAAGTTGTGTAGTTGTTGTGTGTGTGTTGTAGTTGTGTTGTGTGTGTTGTAAAGTTGTGTTGTATGTCACACGCGAGCAAAGTTATTTGCATCTCGTGCTATTGATTCCCTCCCTAAGCGCAGGATTCTGACTTTAAATCACTCGCTATACGCTCGTGATTCAATTTTAGAATCTTTCGCTTAGTCGGGAATCAAAATCAGCACTCGCAGCAAAAAATAGTTTTGCTCTCTTGTTGTACAAATAACTAAGTATATTATGGTACTCAGTATTGTAAAGACTATTATACATTTTTAGGAGATTATTATTCTATTATATTTCATTTAAATCAGAATGACGTGAAAAAAACACTTTAAACTGTACTCGAAGCGTATCTAAAGTTTGCAGCGTAACGGAACGACTCATTGGTAGCGCTTAGGTTCAAAGTGATTTTATTGACGATATAAGCAATTTATGTTGAAACACAGTAGGTATTAACACGTTCACTGTGGTTTCGGGTCGAATAAATCACATGCACATCTAGCCCACGGTGCGGCTAGAAAATTACTTGACGTACCGCTGGTGCGGGACAAGTTATACAGATTATCGATTGATTATGAGTGAGATAGTTACTGTTACTATGCCGGATATTATGAAAAAATACTTCAAACTACGTCCAGCAAATAAAGTAGAAAACTTCAAGATTTAATTGAATTTTCTAAGTAATCTCTTTGTCGGGACTGCTACAATGTAACGCATACATCTAATACTAAATAATAAATCTTTTGCTCGATATCGATATTTTTGATACCCTACAGCACTAAAATTCTATCGACACTTTTTTCTTTCAGTGCTGATATCGGGCATAAAAGATCCGACAGTTGCACACATATATTTGAGTTACTGCATCTACTTACGAACTTAACTGTGCCAAAAGCAACTCTACAACTACCTATTACAATTCTTATTCCTATTATGGAGATAGGAGAATTTGTTTAAAAAGCTATCAGAAAATGCTTGCGTGCGGCGTGGTGAGTGATTTTGTTAGTACCGTTGCCATTCACATGCCAATACGGTAGACGCAAAGTGCACTGTGATTTAAAAATCGGAATTGAAAATCAGAAATCTATTTGTTACTTTATATATCATTTCAAGATCATTTTTCTTTCTGTATGAATGTTAGTTTAGGTTTCTTTATTTATTTTTTTAATAAATAAAATATAAACGTAGGTATTGCGATTTTCTTTTATTTTGATGAGTTTATTTTCAATGTGCCTGGAAGGTCGTATTAAAGTACGATATCTGTGATTTTTATTCTATTGAATGGTTCAAACATAACTCCACCCATTTACACGAAAATGACAACCAACTTAGACCTTAGACCTCCCTAGTCAAAAATCTTACATCAAAAATGTCGAGGGCTTAGATTGGCAAATCCATCCTTGGGTCCTGACGAAATATCCTGCCGAAGGAAATGTTTTTTGTTCACGAAAAGCCTTATAATTGTTGGTACAGAGGCCACTCAACGTCTTATCACGTTGAATGTACTGTTGTCACGTTTAATTTATCACGTTTCCTTTTTCACGTTTTCCTTTTCACGTTTCTTTTCAAGTTTACTTTATAGCCACTGTGATCACTGTCGTTGTATTTCGAGGAGCTTTCCCGTGGAAGGTTCACTGGTGAACGTGAACGTTCGGTGGTTTTTGCGTAGATTTAAATATTCATTAGAACTACAAAACTTAAGTTATGGAAGTCAAATGATAATCAATCAGTTGAGGTTTTCCTTTCATTATTGAACTACATTGGTTTAATCGTAAAAGAGGAAGCTTTGGTGTTCAATTATAATCCTTGATTATAAAATCAGAGGTAAGTACTTAGTCACTTACTCTTAAGTCGCAGCGCAAGTTCCAATCGAGCCCACAATCTTAGCTGTGGGTACCAGAGAAGCAGGTGCCTGGTTGGACGCCTACCCATCAGTGCATACCTGTATCTTCCTCGAAGCCCATACTCTGCGCGTGGCAACCGGCCTGCGACTTGGAGTCCGGGTTTGTGCTCCACACAGGTGCCCCTGCGGCAGCGATGTTGACACCCTGGGGCATCACGGACTTTCTTGCTCAAAGAGCGCAGGCCGCTTCTCTGACATGCCGCACTCAATGCCATTCTCCGCCGTTCTCTTGCCACCGTCAACGTGCCGGTGCTGTTGGAGCCTCCCGGCATTCTTAGAGACGATGGCAAGATACGGGATGGTATGTCTTTGATTCCGTGGAAGATGGGACGTGTACTACTTTGGCGTTTAGCCCCTTCCCATCTCCACGGAACTTCCGTCAGAGCGGGTGCGGCTGCAGATATGGCCGAAAAGGCGAAGTTAAACAAATATAAGGGGTCTTGGCATCAAACACAACTTTCTTCCGTTAATTATTTGGTGTCATTATCATAATTTTTATGTTTTACGTAAATATGTAGGTACCTAACCTAGTTATATTGTAACAACTGTAACTCATCATATATTTATCCGACCTTAAGTAATAGTTTAATTAATAACTCATTATATTCAAAAATAAAATATCATTTCATTTAAATTCACCGTTAAGTTAAGGAACATTTTTCCAAATAAACGTTCTCGACAGTTCTCCGTGATTTTTGAGAGTAGGTACACGGAGATTATTTTTTTCTGTACGTTTTTATTTTTTTGATATTCTTTTATATGTATTTATTAGTGCTTACTTCAAACGGTGCATAAAACGGCCCAACTGAATAAACCGCAAGCACAAACCTAAATTATACGAATGTGTCATAAATAGGTACGGACCATATCAACAGCCTGGCACAATATATTTTTCTATCCATTCAGTTTCCAAAATTTTGTTAATATTGGTTACGTTTTTGTTAAATAGGGAACGAACCCTCGATGGTTGAGTTTTTTACATAGGATTTTTGTCGGAGCTGCAGTAAAGTTGCTCTTATCGCACTAATTGTGAGGGGCGCTCAGCGCGACAGAAACATTGGATTAGAGATCTCAAAAATGTGTCGTATCACGCACAATGAAGGGTGCCATACCAACACCTATTAGTCCACATTTAAAACCATTTAACGCGGGCAACGGGCAAGTTTGTGTTACACACTTAAGGGACTTTAAGGGCGGGTTGCACCAAACCGTCTGTAATCGTAAGCAGTGTTCGTTAAAACCTGATTGTATGGAAAGTTTGACGCCGGCAGCTGTCACCCCATAGAAACTTGTCAAGCTTTCCATACAATCAGATTTTCACGAACACCGCTTACGATTACGATGTTATACGTGCTTCTGCCTGTAGAGATCGATTAACTGTATTTAAAAAAAAGTACCTAAACCACTCAAACTTCATATTAATATAATTTTTCGCTTCTCATGCTCGAAAATTAGGCTTATCAAGTGGGGCTAAAGTAGTACGTTTAGCCCCTAGGGAAAATATGAATACACATTAATGATTTACAAAACATTCTAATTTGACCAATCAAAACAACTTTACCATATTTAATCCACTAATCAGAAAACATGTCATCAGCCAATGGGAACGTTGGGTTCTTTTCGGTACATACTTTGATCAACTAATTTAACTTTCATGCGAGAAAATAAATAAACATCTTTGTTTATTTATTTTCTCGCAATCGAAGTCAAAATTAGAGTGCATAACTCTGGTCTAAAAGCCATATTACCACTCGAACAATTATCCCTTACTTCGTTCGGGAAAATAACTATCTCGTGGTAATGGTTGTACACTGTTTTATAGACAACATTTTCAAAGAATTTCGTTTCGCAGAAAATGTTTCTCATATTATCATATCACAGAATAATCATTACTTCGAACACTTACTCTGTAGAAACTCAAATCAATGATTTTTGATATAAATATTTTTTAATATTTCGATATTCATATTATAGAACTACAAATGAAATATTATTTTTTCTTATATTATTTAGTTTACGTATAAATTATTACCAACACAATAGTTGTACAGAATTTTGTTTCTCATAAAATAGATCTCATATTATCATTTCATAGAATAATCAATTCGTAAAATAATTACTTTGTAGAAATTTTTATCGTAGTTTTTTATTACAAAGAAAATTTCATGTTTCGATATTCATTGCGATATAATTACAAATCATATATTCTTTGACCTTATGTTATTTAGTTATGTTAAAAAACGAAAGTACACTGATAAAGGTGATCGGATTCTACAACATAAACAAGATTATTCAGAAATTGAATTATAAGAAAAAATCAGAAAGAAACTGAAATTGTAATTTACTGTTTACTGTTCTTCGCTTCGCTTCAGCTCCCGTCTTAATCTTCTAACCTATCCGCGTACAAGTCTTTCTGGGCTTTTATAAAAAAAATAACCTCGAAGATTAAGACGGGAGCTTCGCTTCGCTTCAGCTCCCGTCTTAATCTTCTAACCTATCCGCCTTAGAGTCGAATTTGCCCTAACAGGTCTTTCTGGGCTTTTATTAATAAAATGTGTTGATGTATTTGAAATACCATGAAAAAATAAAACACCGAACAAACAATGTTCGTTAAAACATAATTCTAAAGTTTCTTAAATAAAGAAATAAAAAATATAAATTCATTGAATTGTGTTTCAGCAAAATATATTTCTGTGTAGTGAATAAGCCGTGATACAATCATATTCAAAATAAAAATACAAGAACCAAATATTATTTAATATAAGTTTCTGTAAAACGAAATTCTATGAATTTTCTGTCTGTGAAACAATGAAATACCAAACGTAATTCTACGGTTTGATAAGTTTATTAAATAAAAAAATTATTTTACAAAATTCATTGAATTGTATTTCTGTGAAATATGTTTCATTCAAGTACATAGTCATTGAAACAATAATAGTCGAAATAAAAATACAAGGACCAAATATTATTTGAAACATTTTCTGCGAAACAAAATTCTGTGAAATTTCTGTCTGCAAAACAAGGGGACACCCGTGGTAATATATATGGCTTATTTTAGAGCCTTGTCATACAATCTACTACTGGTAGACGACGGGTTAACCCGTCGTCTACCAGTGCCGGGGATCCCGGGCTCATAACAAAAGAATGCTATTGTTTATTTTTTTCGCCGGGAGACCGCTTAATAAGACATTCATTTGTAATGGTTAAATATTTTTTATTTACTTGTGGCTCTGTAAGCTCTAGACCTCGCGAGATTTTTTTTTAAATTTTCCAAAATTAAGACCAATCGCTGTTCAGTCATTCATAACAAAAAAAACCTGGAAATCCGGGAATGCGGACGTCTGGACATCTGTGACTTACGAAAACATTTACTTTTGTCAAAGTTGAAACAGAGACCTTCGTTTCACTCAGTCAATAATGTAACAATACAAAAATCATTATTATCGTCATAATGATGTAGGCGAAAAGTATACAGGATGGCCCCGCAACTACCAGAAAAAAACAGACATTCGAGCTACATGGGAAAACTAAAAAACCAAGTGAGGGCCTGCCTAAACAGTGAGGGGGTGCTCGACAAAATGTCATAGAGAACTGCTGACAACTTACAAGACAAATTTTTTGGCAAAAAATGTTATTTTTTTGACAAAAATAACCAAATGGTCAAAGAGCTGAAATTTGGCAGGAGCCTCAGCCCCATTGTCCAAGCGCGTCCTTCCCTCTCAAGTAATTTTTGCGAGGCCGAGCTTCGACGGGGTTGCTCAACTATCCATATGCCCATAAGTATCTTACAAGTGAGCGAGCGGCAAAGTATACGAGGCCGAAATTAATAATTTTGCATGCCAGCTGTGGCGGAACATGCATTCATGAAAATGTAATACCACTGCCATGACTACTGTACCATCTGTGTATGTTTTTGCAAAATAAATGATTATGATTATTATTATTATGAAAGCTGAGCTCCGCGTAGGGCTTTGGCCCGAAGCGGTCCATAAGAGCTCGCTCTCAACGCGAGCCCGAAGGCCGCTTGTGGCCCGCAGGGCGAGCCCATGCGTCGCGTTCAAAGTCTGCCTTTCAAATCTCTCTGCTTGCCATAGCAGATTTTTTATCTCCGACTCCACCTTCCGTCTCCAAGGCAAATTCTCCATCTCCTCTCCGACATGGAATATAAAAGTCAAACTCAAGAAAAAACCGGTCAAGTGCGAGTCCGACTCGCGCACCGAGGGTTCCGTACATAGATGTGTACTTAAGTACATACCGGCCACGAATCAATCAATTCAAGAAAATAGAAACTGAATGCCATGGGTTCAGCGCCAACTATCGGCGAATTTTGTTACGAATTTGAGCGACTGAATAACTTAGTATGTATGGTGGTTTTACAAGGATAATTCTTTATCACGTTAACCGATTTTTTTTCTTAATTTGAAAGAAGGTACTTTCAGAATCGCATAGGAGTTTACAAATCAAAAATACATGAAAGGGTGATTAAATTACAAAGTTGTGTAGAAAATTTTTTTGATGATAAACTTCGGAACCCCTTATCTCCGTAGTTTACCGAGGAAAACATATGGAATTATTACATAACATTAATATCAATGTATATTTTACAGAAAAAATATAACTATAGCTCTGTTTAGTTTATCTTATTTTTATCATCAAAAAACATTTTTATATTAAGTTTGTAATTAAGAGGGAGAATGGTATTTTTTTTACATTTTCCCTCATAAATCGATAATGACTCGACATAAAAAAAAATGTTTCAAAATATATGCCACTCAAGCCCTTTCATATGACATCCCACTTGACATATTAACTAGACCTTCTTGAACCATCTACTATCTGTCACTTTTCACAGATTTGAAATAACTCATGTTCTATGCATCTGGGTTACCCTTCTTTACTAAAATCGTTAGGATAAGTAGTTCTTGGAATAATTAGCGATGTGACAGATAGACAGCCAGACAGACAAAGTAAAACCATAAGGGTTCCTTTTTTACTTATCGTTTTGGTACGGAACCCTGAAAAGCTATTTTCATCTACTTATGAGTAATAATCATAGATCCTTTCATTATTCGTATCAATAGTTGTCTGAATTAATGACCAAAATAATGTATTGCCACAAACATGTACAATTATTTAAGAGGTTGTGTCATAAACATATTACGAACCATGAAGTAAGGATAGGACTAGAGCCGGCAATAGACACATACACAGGTGTATGAACGAGATGTAGGCATAGACAACCACATACGTGAGAACGAGATACAATTTGTCATCTCCT
Source organism: Epiblema foenella (assembly GCA_963556455.1). Taxonomy (NCBI): domain Eukaryota; kingdom Metazoa; phylum Arthropoda; class Insecta; order Lepidoptera; family Tortricidae; genus Epiblema; species Epiblema foenella. The sequence continues at coordinate 6,752,052 of OY747099.1, read as the reverse complement.
GTCCCTCATCGCGTATTATTTGTCATCGGCCTGTGTCACCGAATTGTCATCAATGTTTTCAAGCCTATTGGCTTAATTTAAATTTGGCGCCAATATATAACATACATTATGAAAAAACAACGGGAGCAATCTGGAAGCATAGGCTTTCAAACAAAGATTTTTTTTCTAAATCTGTTCATAAATGGAGTAGGAATCGCCACAAAAGCAAAATAAACGTTTATTTAATAAAAACGAAAGAAGTATGTATTAGACACATTGCCTTTTTTATATCACGTCGGTGGCAAATAAGCTGACAGCCCACGATGGTAAGTGGTTACCGTCTCCTACGGACGCTTGAAACAGAGGCGTTACTCGCGCGTTGCCGACTCGTAAGAAACCATTTCACGCCTTTTTAGGGTTCCGTAGTCAAAATGGCGAAAACGGAACCCTTATAGTTTCGTCATGTCTGTCCGTCCGTCCGTATATCACAGCCGATTTACTAGAAGACTACAATTATGAATTTTGGTAGGAGAGTGTATTCTATGAACCGCTATATACAGATACAGATGATGTGTAATTACAAAAGTGGCACTCGGGCACTCCATACATCACTACATAGTATACAACAAAGTCGCTTTCTCTGTCCCTATATCCCTATGTATGCTTAAATCTTTAAAACTACGCAACGGATTTTGATGCGGTTTTTTTTAATAGATTTTTAATAGAGTGATTGAAGAGGAAGAAATTTATATGTATAATAACATCCATTAAATAGTGCAACCGTGCGAAGCCGGGGCGGGTCGTGTGGATATATATTTTTTTTCAACGCACATTTTCGTGTGAAGTATCTATGGATATGCCTTAAAAATAATATGGAGGTCTCTAAAAAGCTTTTCCATTTAAGTCAACCGTTGGTGAGATATTAGCTTTCAAAATCATAAAAAGTGTGTCCCTCCCCCTGTAATATCCAAAGTAGGTATAAAGTTTAAAATTCTGAATAAAATGATTTTTGGTTTGAATAAGCTAGGTTCCACGGTTTTTGAGTTTTCTCTGAAAAACTGTCTTGCCCAAACAAAAGGTCGTAAGTGCCGTGAGTTCCCTATTGGATAGTTGTTTTAAAAGTTGACTATGGTACGGAACCCTTCATTGTGCGTGATCCGACTCGTACTCGGCCGGTTTTTGAAAAATCCCATTCTGTAGCCCATTGGGAATTACCTCGGCAGGAAGCTAGTTCCGCAGCCTAAGCATTAAATGTATAATTAGCACCGAATGTGTTGTTTAACAGTAAGGTTATAGTATTTTTCTTAACTCTTCCAGCAGACAAACTGTCTAAAACAAATTTGCAGGACTTTCGTTTGTTTGTAATTTTGTTGTTTGCTTAATAAATATAAGAATAATAAAAATAGGGCATTTCTTTATTACATTTAGTCACAGTCATAATTTGTGATCATCTTGGAATTATCTTACATATATTCTATACTTATATTCTCTCATACTTTATAGACTACATAACTGAAATTACAGAATAAACATATCCGTCTTTCATCTCAGAACTTAACTGTTTTTTTTAGGAATTTATACTAAGCTTCAAAATCTTTCAATGTATATCTTGATATACTGTGCGTTTAATAATGATTTAGCCAAAACCTCATTTACCTGTTTACCAAAAAAAAACTAGTAGCCTAGCATAAAATGACTTAAGAGGAAACATTAGGTGAGCCCTTTTTAGGGTTACGTACGTTTAACAAAACCGTTACAACGGGTTACGGTCGTAAAATTAACAACATACAGGGTATCACAAAAATGGTATACGAAGCGCTTAAGGCATAATCGGTATCGATAGGAAGAAATTACTAGCCAAATCGCACTAAACCGGCCTAAACCGTCGTCTACCGGTCCCTGGGATCCCCGGGTTCAATACAAAAGAATGCTCTTGTTTATTTTTTTCGCCGAGAAACGACGGCTTGTAGCAACTAACATAACAATAGTAGATTGTACAACAAGGGCTTAAACCGATCCATTTTTACCCGAACTGACATTTATAACCATAAAAATTGACATTTATGCCTGAGTTATACACTCTGTTTTTCACTTCGATTGCGAGGAAAATTTCGGTTGTGAACAAATAAAACAATGACATTACATATATATATAAAAGAGTATTTAATTAGAATGTAACGTAAAATTGGTACAATTGGAAATATTAAAAGAAATCGTCTTTCCTGGCATATTGACGGTGTTTATTTGAGAGGATGGTACGTTATGATTATGGAATGAGGATGTTCCCGATCTAATCGGATTTTCTTCAGCGGCGGGTCGTGGTTGGAAATATCCATCATTGTTAACACCCGATGGACCCGGCTGCGGCTCATTCGGGATTAAATGAATGTCTTCTGTAATACAGTCTGTCTTTCTTCTTTTTATTTTGCATATCTTTGCTTTATTTTGCACGGACTCCTCTATGTAGCCTTCGTTCGGCTACCTGGTCCGATTTCCATCCGCCATGGCGTTTTATAGTTGTTAGGTTTGCTCCTGAGTCTACTAACAGAGTGGCTGAAGTTCGTCTAAATCAATGGCCTGTGTAATGTTCTGGATTATCATTTCACTAGTTTTAGGAAAAGCGCAATTTCTTTAGGCATTGATGCAAATTTATTACGGCCTATTACTTGGCGCGTGCATTTACCCTTCTGGTAGTTCAAATAAAACGAGGTGTTAATACATTCTCGGGGCGTAAGGCCTGATATTTTTTACCCACGACGGAACGGAGAAGGTATATGCGTTTAGGGTGAGAGGTTGTTTGTTTGTTTGTTTGTGTGTGCACATCAATATCTTCAAAACGGCTTGACCGATTTAGAAACGGTTTTCTGCAATAGGTTTGTAGTTCCGTCGGGACAAATTTTAGCTAAGTGTTACGATGATAACTCGCCAGGGGGCGTTGCAGTAAACATTTTTCACTTGCTAAAGAGCGTTTGAGTGAATTTTCTCCGGAACTGCTAGGCCAGCGCTTACGATTTCCATAGAACGTGGTGAGGAGTACATGCACTTTAACTCTGAGGATCTGATGATGGAGCAAAAAAGCATAGTAGGGTACTGTGCAGAGGTCGATAATCTTTTTGATTGTTTTTGGTCCCTTTTGTTTATGTGGCATTAACAGACGTTGTACATAACCTTCTGAGGGTCTGATGATGGAGTAAAACCATACCACAGAGAACTTTGCGATAGCATATAGTAACTTAATCGTGATTGGGCTCTTTAGATTGTGTTTGCTGAGTAGCTTCTATACCTAATCTGATGAGGATCTGATGATGGATCAGAACTGTATTTTATGGCATGTTTTAAAGATATTTACCTAGTTAGTAAAATGTCATTAGGCTCTTTTATTAGAGTCTATTGAGACACCTCTGTACATGAACTTCAGAAAGCCTGATGATGAAGCAGAACAACAAGATAGGGAATTATGCGAAGGCACATAGGTGGATTACCGTGAGTCAACTATTTCAAAGTGCTTTGCTGAGTAGCTTCTGTGCTTGAACTGCTGAGGGCTTGATGATGGAATCGAAAAACATTGTAAGGAACTTTGTGAAGGCTCGTAGACGAGTATCGTTCTTCGGCTGTCTTGAAATATGGACATATTTTTATGGAATACACCCTAACTACTATAAATATTATGTTTGCTGAAATAATATATAAACTTCCTTGGTTCTAAATGTGTTGGTAAGGTAAACGTCCCTGTGCTCGACACTGGCCCAAAACATGGCACTTTCAATCGTCATGTAATCTTCTTTCAATCTTCTTGTCATGATGACAGAGGTGATTAATTAGTGACATCTATTGGGCACTAAGGTGTCGATTACTGGGACGTTTACCTTAATTGTGTAAACGAAATAAGGTATAGGCGGAGCGTTCGACGGTGAAATATATAGCTATACTTAGACTGCTCTCTAAAAATATTATAATAAAAGGCAAAATTAAAATTTTTGAAAATACCCACTACACTAAATTTTTGAAAATACCCACTAGGTACATATTTCCTATTGAGTCGGGAGATTTTCAAATGCATTATTTAATTATTTTTTAATTGAGTACATTCGTCGTGGGTATTTTCAAAATTTTTAAATTTGCCTTTTTTTACAATATTTAGATATTCGCCTTTTTCACGACGACATTCACGACGAATGTTCGTTTCTAGTTATTTTTAGTATTTGGCAAGTTTATAGCTTGCAATATCGAGTCTGTTTTAACATCATTAACAGTAGGTAATATTTGTTAATTCGGTACCGCGGCATGCGCCGCTTATACCAAATATTAGGGCAACCTGCAACAAAAACAATAAAAAAGTATTAATTAAGTGCAATATTTCACATATTCGTGTCATGTGTAAACGATGTTCGTTGAAATGATGAATGAAAATAATGTGAATACTTAAAAGTTTTATTACTTTCGTGGCCAAATATCTGTCACGGGAGCGGTATTTAAAAATGTATCTACTTGCTTCGCCGTGAAGACCTTGGATTTTTTGCTTTTGTGCCCAACAGAGAGGCTACCGCGAACCGAAAACGAACGAAGTTCGAATTTCTCCCTCTCTGTCCCTCGAATCAGCAAGTGCGACAAAGAGGGAGATATTCGAACTTCGTTCGTTTTCGGTTCGCGGTAGCCCCTCAGAAAGCCTTTTTAGGAAACTCGCAAGCTTCGTGTAGTCCTTTATGTTCACATTATTTTTCGTCAGCACAGTAGCCCTCAACATAGAATATACACTCCATAGTGTAGACGGCTGTAATTTTTTTGACAATTCGTCAAAATATGTAAAAAATACACTCTCCGTTAACGTATTTACCTGCTTTTCAGATCTCCAATGCATGAAATTTTCATATGCGTTAAGATAAAGGTACTTTGATTTCGGCGGCAATATTTGTTCTACTACTTTTTATGCATGTGCACTCTGCTCGATTTCAGCGTATTTTTAAACAGTAATCAACTCCTATTTTATATGATTTCTTTAATTTAATTATAGAAAACGTGCGAAATTCAAATAATTATAGCAAGAATAAAATAAAACAACAAGTTTCAGTATTTTACTGCTCAATTAAATTGTCCAATATATTTTGACTCTGTTTGGCTGTTGAGCCTCATTGTCATAGTTTTAGAAGAAAAATTTACTTTATGCACTAGAGCTTAAAACGCGATTTTATGTCGTCTACGCACGACTTAAAGTTGAACTTTACGAGCAAGAGAAGTGAAAATCATTTTAAGTTGAAGCTTAAATTATAAATCCCACTAATGTGGTAAATGTGAAAGTTCGGATGTTTGGACGTAATAAAAATAGCGAATCTAGACAGTTGTAAATATCACGATATTTGACGTCTGGCGCAACTTATATTATTATACTCTTTGGTTTGGCGTGTCTGAGGCGATCCATTACACAGATGACATTCGGTAAAGTCGAATCTAATGAAGATTATTTACTACTTGTACAAATTGAGTTGAGTCTTATAGCAGTTAAGATAAATTAGGTATTTGCATGATTTAGTTTTCATTTTTACCATTGTAGTTATAAACTGAGTAATTTGGCTACCAATTGATTATACAATACAATACAAATACTTTTTATTGCACACCTCAATCAAAGGATACAGTACAGTACAAAAACACAATGATTATAGCTAAATAATTAGTTTAAAAATTATAATAGTTGATTGTACCTAGTAAATTCTAAGTAACCGATATTTTTTTATCTGTTTTATCTTACGTAATAAGGAGGGGAGGGATCCGAGAAATCTTATGTGTCCTTTACATGGGGGTCGGGGGGTCAAAAATTCCTTCATCCCTATGATTTTAATGAACGACGCCCCACCAGATTTCCATTCGACAGCGGCAAGGAGGCGGGCGCGATCTGTAGAGCGTTTGGTAAAGGTTATCCCGTATACCATCTCAGAGAGCGGCCCCTCCCACTGCTTCTGCGAATGGGGGTTTTTCGGTGGGCCTGCAATTGGACATGCATCTTTCCAACGGCATTTGGCTTCAGCTAGAAATAGATTTTGATACATTACATAGGTACTTAATACATTCTGATACTGAGTTCTGCAGCATTTGCAGTGAGCAAGATCCGGCAATTAACAGACGTGAAGACAGCTCGATTAGTATATTTTAGTTACTTTCATAGTATTATGTCGTATGGTATTTTACTCTGGGGCAGTGTTGCAGAGATAAATACTGTCTTTATTCTGCAGAAGAGGGCTATTCGAGCAATATATAAGATGAAACATAGAGACTCACTTAGAGATATTAATTTATTGACTATTTTCATAACTATGACATTAGTTGTTGACGTTAAATTTTCCTCTTGACATTCAGATTTTATTCTAGAAACTGTCTAGATTATACAATTTTTTATGCTTTTATTTTACATATTGACGATCTTTTTGTGAATTTATTATACTCTCTTTTGACATACATTACAGTAATTCATGTATTTTTTTAAATGTCATATGCATCAATAAATTGCTCTGAATAATTAGATTCAATTTATGTAATATATAACTGACGATTCAAAAGTGCTTGTTGCTAGGCCTATTTGAATAAAGAATATTTTGAGTTTGAGTTGAGTTTGAGTTTGATTCGCATTTTATAATTTCATCCACGGTAGTGATAGTGACATCCTCGGTTGTGACAGTGAGCACAAACATGAGAATGGCCGACATATTTTAAATTTAAACATGGAAGCTAAGTTATTCCTATCGCATGAGCAGACAACTTAGCCCATCCATCCTTACACTACAGATGCAGGCCGCCCCCTGACCACTGTACTCTTTATTGTTTCAGATAAACTATGGAGTGGGTTCTTAGGAGTCCAGAGGTCCATAGCATATTCAGCTATCTTGGCTTTATGCACGCAGATAGATATCACGTAAACGAAAACTGTAACGGTGAGTAGTCAGTCAGTATTTAAATAAGTAAATATTTAGGGACAATCATATGTATCATATACAATATTTTGCAAACCGCGGCCTAACCCAGGACTTGCAAAAAAGTACGAATATTGAAGGATCAAAAAGTAGCTAGGATAGAAGAATTATTTAGTCAGAGGAGACATGCGATGATTTTTGTAAGTGTTGGCTAGTTGGTAGGGTTACATACCTATTACAACCCTGTAAATATTTATCGACTAAAATAGTACATTTTGATGCAAGTGCGGAAGGTGTGTCAATTAGACGGAGTCCCGAGTTGGCCGAGACCCGGGACGAGTGAAAAAAGTGAAAATGACACATCCGCACATATATCAAACGATGTTTTTTAATACAGCTTCGAAAAAGGAACATTAATAAATAAACAGTAGGTCACTAAAAGAGAGAAAACAAAATCTGTTTACTTGCCATTGTGGGCTTCGACGTACCTGGTCTACTTACATCTGGCGTAGTTAACAAACAGTAATTGTATTTAACAATCGCATAAATCGCACATTATCACAAAAATATCACTTAAACAATACAAGTCATTCCAAATTTATTTATTATGAAATTATGAATGAATGAAAGAGGCGGGATTTAAAAAGTCGGTTTAACTTTTAATTGATAGATTTTTTCAACAAGCCATGGTAGTCAGCATTCAGCCGAATTAAAAACTATTCCGGAAGAGCTATTACGTTACATGGTCGTTTAACTACATTTAAACATGAAAAAACAATTACTTTTGATTTTATAATTAGTTTATATTTGATTTATTTGTTAATAAATTTATTTTATGGCAAAAAAAACAAGTTTTCATTCATCTAGCGCGGCGGCCTTACATAATCTTAATCTATATATATAAAAGAAGAAGGGGTGATCTACCATCAACGCACAGCCGAAACTACTGGAACTAGAAACTTCAAATTTGGTCCAGAGCTTACTATTATGACGTATTTAAGGGATAAGAAGGGATTTATGGAAATTCCACCCCTAAGGGTATCAAATAGGGGTGCAAAGTTTGTATGGGAGAATAATTTTTTTTTGAGCTGAAGACATGAAAATTCGTAAAAAGGTTACGAACATAAATCCAATGCAAGCATTTTCAGCGTTTTGCTAAATTATAACCCTAAGAGGGTAAAATAGGGATGCAAAGTTTATAGGGGGAGCAAATCTGTTTTGAAGTGAGAGACTTAAAACTTCGTATATAGACTCTCTGTTTAAATACAACAAAACATATTTCAGCGATTATTGAAATTGCTCCTCTAAAGGGGTGAAAGGGGGGTTCCAAGTTTGTACGGTGAGCAAATCTTTTTTGAAGTGAGGGATTTGAAACTTCGTAAATAGACTCTATTTTTAAGCACAACAAAAATATTTCCGTTTTTTAAAATTGCTCCCTTAAAGGGGTGAAAAGAGGGTTCCAAGTTTGTAAAGAGCAAATCTTTTATGAAGTGAGATATTTAAAACTTCGTGAATAGACTCTATGTTTAAATAAAACAAAACCTGTTTCAGCGTTTTTCAAAATTGCTCCCCTAACGGGGTGAAAAGAAGGTTCCAAGTTTGTAAAGGAGCAAATCTTATTTGAAGTGAGAAATGTAAAACTTCGTATATAGACTCACTGATTAAATACAATAAAACGTATTTCAGCGTTTATTGAAGTTGCTCCTCTAAAGGGGTGAAAAGGGGTTTACAAGTTCGTACGGGGAGCAAATATTTTTTGAAGTGCGGGATTTGAAACTTCATACACGGACTCTCTGTTTAAATATAAGAAAACATATTTCAGCGTTTTTTGAAATTGCTCCTCTAAAGGGGTGAAAAGGGAGTTCCAAGTTTGTACGGGGAGCAATTCTTTTTTGAAGTTAGAGATTTGAAACTTCGTAAATAGACTCTATGTTTAAAGACAACAAAATAAATTTCAGCGTTTTTCAAAATTACTCCTCTAAAGGGGTGAAAAGAGCGTTCCAAGTTTGTAAAGGAGCAAATCTTTTTTAAAGTGAGAGGTTTGAAACTTTGTATATAGACTCTCTGTTTAAATACAACAAAATGCATTTCAGCGTTTTTCAAAATTGCTCCTCTAAAGGGGTGAAAAGGGGTTTAAAAGTTCGTACGGGGAGCAAATATTTTTTGAAGTACGGGATTTAAAATTTCGGAAACGGACTCTCTGTTTAAATACAACAAAACGTATCTAAGCGTTTTTTGAAATTGCTCCTCTAAAGGGGTGAAAAGGGGTTCCAAGTTTGTACGGGGAGCAATTCTTTTTTGAAGTGAGGGATTTAAAACTTCGTAAATAGACTCTATGTTTAGACAACAAAATAAATTTCAGCGTTTTTCAAAATTGCTCCTCTTAAGGGGTGAAAAGGGGTATAAAAGTTCGTACGGGGAGCAAATATTTTTTGAAGTGCGGGATTTAAAACTTCGTATACGGACTCTCTGTTTAAATATAACAAAACGCATATCAGCGTTTTTTGAAATTGCTCCTCTAAAGGGGTGAAAAGGTGGTTCCAACTTTGTACGTGGAGCAATTCTTTTTTGAAGTTAGAGACTTGAAATTTCTTAAATAGACTATATGCCTAAATACAACAAAACCTATTTCAGCGTTTTTCAAAATTGCTCCCCTAAAGGGGTGAAAAGAGGGTTCCAAGTTTGTAAAGGAGCAAATCGTTTTTGAAGTGAGAGATTTAAAACTTCGTACATAGACTCTCTGTTTAAATACAACAAAATGTGTTTCTGCGTTTTTTGAAATTCTTCCCCAAAGGGGTGAAAAGGGGTTTACAAGTTCGTACGTGGAGCAAATCTTTTTTGAAGTGCGAGATTTAAAACTTCGTATATAGACTCTGTTTAAATACAACACAACGTGTTCCAGCGTTTTTCTAAATTGTTCCCCTAATGGGGTAAAAAGGGATTCCAAGTTGACAGATGGGGACTTGTATTTTTCTTAAAAATCGATATGGGTGTCATCGTCGAGGTTCCTCGGGGTGCCGATTACGAAAATGATATACATTTTCAAATCCAAGATGGCGGACATTTATTTTTCTTAAAATTCGATATGGGTGTCATCTTTGTGGTTCCTCGAGGCGCCGACTCCGAAAATAACATCCATTTTCAAATCCAATATGGCGGACATTAATTTTTCTTAAAAATCGATATGGGTGTCATCGTCGAGGTTCCTCGGGGTGCCGATTACGAAAATGATATGCACTTTAAAATCCAAGATGGCGGACATTCATTTTTCTTTAAAATCGATATGAGGTCATCTTTGTAGTTCCTCGGGGTACCGATTCCGAAAGTTACATCCATTTTCAAATCCAAGATGGCGGACATTATTTTTTTCTTTCGAGTACCTAATTTTCACAAAAGATTAATAGCATCAGGCAACTGACAGAAACAAATAAACCTCATTTATATCTTTGTTACCATCTAAAAACTACGCGGACGAAGTCGCAGGCGGCCGCTAGTATTCTATAAAGCCTGTCACGGACTGCAGCGGCCTGCGGTGGGGGCCTGCTGTCACTATGACAATCAAGGCCGCGTGTGTCTGAATGAATGTTAGAATTGTCATAATGTACAACAGGCCGCCACCGCAGGCCGCTGCAGTGTGTGGCACGCTTTAATCGGAGGTATCGCATAATACTCAATCAGTCAACTTTTATAAAACAGTATTAGATTTTCTAATATTTGATAAGCTTTTACTTGTGTAATATGCATATTTTAATGTCTTAAATATAATTGAAGTACAGTTTGAATCCCAAATGATTTTTAGGATTCCGTAGCCAAAATGGCAAAAACGGAACCCTTATAGATTCGTCATGTCTGTCCGTCCATCCGTCCATCAGTCCGTATGTCACAGCCGATTTACTCGGAGACTATAAGCACTACAATTATGAAATTTGGTAAGAAAGTGTATTCTATGAACCACTACATAACAGTGATGTGAAATTACAAAAAAATATTAAATTAGGGAGGGCACTCCATGCATGTAACCGGTGGATGAAAAAAGAAATTTCAACGCACATAGTCGTGTGGGATATCGATGGATAGGCCTTTAAAAATAATATGGAGGTTTCTAAAAAACTTGTCCATTTAAGGCAACCATTGGTGAGATATTAGCTGTCAAAGTTATAGAAAGTGTCCCCCCCCCCCCCCCTCTAATTTCCAAACTATAAAGTTTAAAATTCTGAAAAAAATTAAGGTGGTGTGCATTAGTAAATACTTTCAACGATTTTTGGTTTGAACAATGTAGGTTTTACGGTTTTTGAGTATTCGCTTAAAAACAGTCTTACCCAAACAAATAGTCGTAAGTGCCGTGAGTTCCCTATGAAGATACGACTTTTTTAGATTCAATGTATTGGATAGTGATTTTAAATGTGGACTAGTAGGTGTTGGTACGGAACCCTTCATTTTGCGTGGTCCGACACGCACTTGGCCGGTTTTTTAAATAAATAAGTAAACTGATTGAAACTTAAGCTCTTTCATTGAATGTATGGCTTGGACCAAAAGTAACTTTAAAAAAAATGGAAAAGTAAAAAGCACTAGTGCGAGAAATCCAACTTAAATCGCACGATATCTACATAAACCACTTTTGAGCAGCTGTATTAAAAAATCATTTTGGCTCTACATACAACGAACCGCCTTATTTCCTACGCTATCTACTAAATAAGATTTTATAGGATAAGAAATAAAATTATTTTTGCAGCCGCCCTACAAATTATACTAAACAACATTTTAACTGAAGACAAGTATCTCCGGGCATACCGACGGAGCATCAACTGCGGACAAAACATCCAAAAAGACCTAATACCTCTTTTGATACATGCTAAGGATGATAAGACCATAGAATTGCTGGTGAAAATATTGGTCAATTTGTCGATACCCACAGAATGCTTGCTATCGCAAACTGGTTTTGATTTACATACCATTTTCGAAATAAACCAGTTACTCATATCCACTAAAGAAGCTTTTACTGGACCCCGGACAATGAAAGTGGTCGTGGACTTTTTGAAGAATAATGCGTATCCTAATCAACCTAAAGTACCACCGGAGCAATGCATAAATATAAGTAACTGTCTTCAGTTACTCAGAAATATACTTCACATACCAGAGGACGTCAAATGTCCCAGCCGAGCCATTAATAAATCTACTCACTCCATGCAAAATCAGATCATCTGGAACATGTTTAGTCAAAGTATCGATAAAGTATTGATAAAGCTTATTGTTATACCAAAAGCGGTAAGTACTTAATCGATCACCTCTTTAACTTATTTATGTCAATAAATAGTCGGATGTTCTGAATCGTGAAATACTTGATGTTCTATGATAATGAAACCAGTAGGTCCCCATAGTACAATACACGATGATTTTTAATCGGTGACCAGGAACCAATATATTATAATCGTAATTCAATAATCGATGGCAATCATAGTCAGCTAGCATAGTTACCAAAAAAAAAGTTTCTTTTCTTGTTGTTGTTTTTTTTATCGGGAAATTAGCATTCACTTAAAAATAATGGTCACCCTACGCGTGGCTTAGAATAACTGTAACCAATGAACCTTAAACCTATTTGAATTAATTGTTTCTTAAATCAACCTAAAAATCCTTATGTCAAATAATTAAATTATGAGTAATTAGTTGTCAATTGTCACATGTATGACAAGAAATTGCAAGAGTTTTTTGACTGGTTAGGAGTTGGAGGCCTAGATAAGAGTGTGTATGACTGGTTTGGAGGATAATTCTCTAAATATTATAGGTACGTATAGATAGACCTGTAGTTGTATTATTTCAAATAATTCATGTGAGCTGACGATGACCAGTAAAACTTCTTGAAGGTTACGATATGGGGGTGGATTCTTAGTACATCATATGCACGTATAGACCTTTAGGTGTATTCTGTTGTAAAATTACAGGTAAGAAAGGAAATACGTACAAAGCTGAAGTAGTTCAACTTACTCGTATTACGTACCTAAAATTATTTAAATTAAAAACGGAGCTCACCGCCGCCGCCGCCGCCGGAAGTAGCGATCCGCTTGCCCCCTTACAAAAAGGGAAAAAATCTTCTGCCCTTCAGGCCCGTCCCGCAGCGGTTTCAGGCGTGGAAGGAAACTCACGTTCTCGCTCCCCCAGGGAGCGACATTCCTCGCAAGAGGAAAGAGTTACCGCTCACTCCCGCTCCCTCAAGGAGACACTGACAGAAACAGAATTACAAGACCGACTGCACTGTTTTGAAGACGATATGGACAAGGTGGCCAACTGCCCTGGGACCCCAGGACTATCGCGCTATGACCCGTCTTTTCGATGAGCTGTCAATGGCTTACAACCGAGACAGTCCGCCGAAGAGAAAAGCTATAGAGCCATCATCCGGGGGCTCTATAAGGATATCCCGGATGGTGAGATACTCGCGGATCTCAAAAGTAAGGATATCTTGGTCAGGGAGGTTCATCGCCTCTACCATAAGACGAGGGGCAAGTACGACATCGTGCTAATAGTCACCGGTCAAGACCAACGTAAGGCAGTCCATGCCCTTAAGGAGGTGCTTTAAATCACCGTTAGGGTAGAACCTCCCAACAGGAGGAACTACATCTCGCAGTGTCACAACTGCCAGAGACTCGTGCGCGTGGTTGTTTCTCTCCCCCCCGATGCGTCAAGTGCGCTGGCAATCACGCGTCTCGCGATTGCGATCGTCCAAAGGGATGTAAGAACCCGGCTAGCGTCAAGTGCTACAACTATATGTATATACAAGTTATATCACCTCGGTATGCCTGACAGACTCGTACTCGCCATACGAGATTTTCTCAGGGATTGAAGCTTTGGATACAGACTAGAGGGAACGTACTCGGACCCACACCCCATCAGGGCCGGAGTCTCGCAAGGCTCCGTGCACTCTCCCACTTTTTATTCGTTATTCACGAACGACATTCCCAGGCACTCTAAAGTGCAACTGGGGTTGTTCGCGGACGATACTGCGCTCTTTATGACTCATTGTAAGTACACTTTTATCCGGCGATACCTCCAGGAGGCAATCACTGACCCAGGTCGTTGGTTTAATCTTTGGTTTATCGTAAAAAAGCACTGCGATAGTCTTCCACTCGTCTGACCACGTTAGCACGGAAAGGCGGATGGCTCCGATCCGATTTTTGCTGGCCCACCCCTGGGCCAACGAAGTCAAATATCTTGAAGTGACCCTTGACAGAAAAATTTCCGTAACCACATCAGTAGCAACCGCGCATAAGATAACGCAACCTGCCTGCTTCTTTGAGCAGACTGCCAGACGTTATTTTGATAACGCTCCCCATCATAGGAATCCGTTAGTTAAGAAGGCTGTCGACTACGTTGCCATCCCTCCTCCCTCTATCGTAACTCGGCGATACTGATTAGGGGCCGCACGGTCCGGCGTCCTAGGCACACACTCACGGACCCGGACAACGTAATCACAGCGTCCATCGAGAACCCTGCCCTTACGGCGTCCAACTCAGACACGACGCGTACACTTAGGCATTCCCGACGGCGGGGACGTCCACCGCGCGATCGCGACAACACTGTCGCATATTGTCCCTATGCGTCCCGGTACCGCCCCGCCGCACACCGGGTAGAGTCAGTCCGACCCAGGTCGGGCCTAGCTGAGTTTCTTGCTGGACTCTTTTCAGATAGGTTTAGTGAACAAGCGACAAATCTCCAATAGCTCGATTCCACTCACACTATTCCAGTGTTCCAAACCACACGCGTGGTCGTGCCGGAGGTTTTCCCCTGGATTTTGCCCAGGCTACTCTCCAACCGTGCACTCCTGTCACTTTATTGGCCCAGCCTATAAAGCCACAGTCAGGTCCAACAAAAGCGTGATTTTTCCTTAATGATGAAACATAACGATTACTTACCTTTCGATTCAGTTTTTATGTGGGAGATTTTGTTCGATATTTTCCTTGGCGTTGGTTTAATCTATTAAAGATTTTTTTTCTTTTTCATGATATATTTATTTTCTTACTCACTCTGAAACGCGATACATACAGCTCTACGTGGACGAAGGCACTAGCAAAAGCCAGTACTATATATAGTTATACTAGCTAACAGTGCAAGTTCATTTTCACTGTATGACATTTATTTTCCTATATTTGAATTTCGAAATTATTATTCTTTCTTAAACTGTAAATTAATATTTCGACATGAAAAATGTATTCTTACAGTCAGACTTTCTTCAATTGTAAATTTATATTTTGACATGTAAAAGTGCCCTTATGGCCTATTTGCAGAATAAATGTTTGTTTTATTTGATTTATAAAGAAAAATTCTAGTCTATCGCTTATTATTCGTTCTCCATAAGTACAAACATTCAATCCTCCTCCTTTTTGAATCCTTAAAGGATGAATCTTCCAATATGCTGTAATCACTTATATTTTAAAGGAGAGTACATGCCACGCATAAAGTCACTCACTTTTAAAAAATCAAATCATCCATACAAAATTTGCTTTTTAACCCTTCAAAAACGCTCAAATTCGTGTTCTTATACTTTAATGCTAGGCTAGAATTGGGCCAGAATGATAGTAGACAACTTTATCTATATATATAAAAGAAGAAGGGGTGATCTACCATCAACGCACAGCCGAAACTACTGGAACTAGAAACTTCAAATTTGGTCCAGAGCTTACTTTTATGACGTATGTAAGGGACAAGAAGGGATTTATGGAAATTCCACCCCTAAGGGTATCAAATAGGGGTGCAAAGTTTGTATGGGAGAATAATTTTTTTTTGAGCTGAAGACATGAAAACTCGTAAAAAGGTTACGAACATAAATCCAATGCAAGCATTTTCAGCGTTTTGCTAAATTATAACCCTAAGAGGGTAAAATAGGGATGCAATGTTTATAGGGGGAGCAAATCTGTTTTGAAGTGAGAGACTTAAAATTTCGTATATAGACTCTCTGTTTAAATACAACAAAACATATTTCAGCGATTATTGAAATTGCTCCTCTAAAGGGGTGAAAAGGGGGTTCCAAGTTTGTACGGTGAGCAAATCTTTTTTGAAGTGAGGGATTTGAAACTTCGTAAATAGACTCTATTTTTAAGCACAACAAAAATATTTCCGTTTTTTAAAATTGCTCCCTTAAAGGGGTGAAAAGAGGGTTCCAAGTTTGTAAGGAGCAAATCTTTTATGAAGTGAGATATTTAAAACTTCGTGAATAGACTCTATGTTTAAATAAAACAAAACCTGTTTCAGCGTTTTTCAAAATTGCTCCCCTAACGGGGTGAAAAGAAGGTTCCAAGTTTGTAAAGGAGCAAATCTTATTTGAAGTGAGAAATGTAAAACTTCGTATATAGACTCACTGATTAAATACAACAAAACGTATTTCAGCGTTTATTGAAGTTGCTCCTCTAAAGGGGTGAAAAGGGGTTTACAAGTTCGTACGGGGAGCAAATATTTTTTGAAGTGCGGGATTTGAAACTTCATACACGGACTCTCTGTTTAAATATAAGAAAACATATTTCAGCGTTTTTTGAAATTGCTCCTCTAAAGGGGTGAAAAGGGAGTTCCAAGTTTGTACGGGGAGCAATTCTTTTTTGAAGTTAGAGATTTGAAACTTCGTAAATAGACTCTATGTTTAAAGACAACAAAATAAATTTCAGCGTTTTTCAAAATTACTCCTCTAAAGGGGTGAAAAGAGCGTTCCAAGTTTGTAAAGGAGCAAATCTTTTTTAAAGTGAGAGGTTTGAAACTTTGTATATAGACTCTCTTTTAAATACAACAAAATGCATTTCAGCGTTTTTCAAAATTGCTCCTCTAAAGGGGTGAAAAGGGGTTTAAAAGTTCGTACGGGGAGCAAATATTTTTTGAAGTACGGGATTTAAAATTTCGGAAACGGACTCTCTGTTTAAATACAACAAAACGTATCTAAGCGTTTTTTGAAATTGCTCCTCTAAAGGGGTGAAAAGGGGTTCCAAGTTTGTACGGGGAGCAATTCTTTTTTGAAGTGAGGGATTTAAAACTTCGTAAATAGACTCTATGTTTAGACAACAAAATAAATTTCAGCGTTTTTCAAAATTGCTCCTCTTAAGGGGTGAAAAGGGGTATAAAAGTTCGTACGGGGAGCAAATATTTTTTGAAGTGCGGGATTTAAAACTTCGTATACGGACTCTCTGTTTAAATATAACAAAACGCATATCAGCGTTTTTTGAAATTGCTCCTCTAAAGGGGTGAAAAGGTGGTTCCAACTTTGTACGTGGAGCAATTCTTTTTTGAAGTTAGAGACTTGAAATTTCTTAAATAGACTATATGCCTAAATACAACAAAACCTATTTCAGCGTTTTTCAAAATTGCTCCCCTAAAGGGGTGAAAAGAGGGTTCCAAGTTTGTAAAGGAGCAAATCGTTTTTGAAGTGAGAGATTTAAAACTTCGTACATAGACTCTCTGTTTAAATACAACAAAATGTGTTTCTGCGTTTTTTGAAATTCTTCCCCAAAGGGGTGAAAAGGGGTTTACAAGTTCGTACGCGGAGCAAATCTTTTTTGAAGTGCGAGATTTAAAACTTCGTATATAGACTCTGTTTAAATAGAACACAACGTGTTCCAGCGTTTTTCTAAATTGTTCCCCTAATGGGGTAAAAAGGGATTCCAAGTTGACAGATGGGGACTTTTATTTTTCTTAAAAATCGATATGGGTGTCATCGTCGAGGTTCCTCGGGGTGCCGATTACGAAAATGATATGCATTTTCAAATCCAAGATGGCGGACATTTATTTTTCTTAAAAATCGATATGGGTGTCATCTTTGTGGTTCCTCGAGGCGCCGACTCCGAAAATAACATCCATTTTCAAATCCAATATGGCGGACATTAATTTTTCTTAAAAATCGATATGGGTGTCATCGTCGAGGTTCCTCGGGGTGCCGATTACGAAAATGATATGCACTTTAAAATCCAAGATGGCGGACATTCATTTTTCTTTAAAATCGATATGAGGTCATCTTTGTAGTTCCTCGGGGTACCGATTCCGAAAGTTACATCCATTTTCAAATCCAAGATGGCGGACATTATTTTTTTCTTTCGAGTACCTAATTTTCACAAAAGATTAATAGCATCAGGCAACTGACAGAAACAAATAAACCTCATTTATATCTTTGTTACCATCTAAAATCTACGCGGACGAAGTCGCAGGCGGCCGCTAGTATGATCATATAAATACTTGACCGTGCGTCAAAGAGTAAAACTTTTTAGTCGTTTATAAAGGCCAGTTTATTGTATATTTTGACAGTGACAAACACCAGTTAAAATTCTAATGCATTGTCAAGATGGAACGAATAAGTTTAGAAATTCGCAAAAATGTACGAGACTGGTGCAAATTAAAGGGTATGGCGTTTAGAAAACTCGCTAAAAAGTATAACGTTAGTCCGTCGGGTGTGCATAAATTAATAAAAAAGTTCGGTGAAACTACTGATTTGCAAGATCTGCCTAAGTCAGACAGAAAGCGAGGAACCTGGGACTCGGCACTGGAGAAGGAAGTGGTGCGAATGTTTCTACAAAAACCTTCCCTTTCAGTACGATACGCCGTTAAAAAAGCCAATATATTGCTCTCAACCATTCTACGAATCAAACTCAGATGTTACTTAAAAACATTCAAAAAACATAAACAGCCCAAACGAGATGATAAACAGACGGACGTTGTCCGAAAACGCACTAGAAAACTCTACGACCGTGTACTAACCAAAAAAAGGCTATGCATAATGATGAACGATGAAACATGCTGTAAATTTGATTTTAAAACCTTACCAGGACCCTAGTTTATAGTAGTACCCGGTAGTAAAAAGGTTAATCAAAAGGATAATTCTATCTGTGAAATTTGGCAAGAAGATATTAATTTGGCAAGCAATTTGTCAATGCTGGTAATACGATCTAAACCATACTTTACCACAGAAAATTTAAACACCGAATTATATCGTAAGGAGTGCTTGCAGAAAAGGCTGCTACCTTTTATCAAAAAGCACAGGATACACACTTTATTTTGGCCAGACTAGGCATCATGCCATTATTCTAAAGCCACACTATATAGCACAAAAGCCAACAAGTTGGACGTAGTTGAAATAGACATGAACCCACCTAACTGCCCCGAAGTCCGGCCTATTGAATGATAATAAGCTACAATGAAGCGGCACCTACAAAAATCTGTCAAAATTGCAACGTCAGTTGAGGACTTCAAGAAAAAAGCTAAAATAGGCCATCAGAAAAAGTGACAGACTTGGTCGTCCAAAATCTGACCGAGAATATTTAAAAAAGTCAGATTGCTAGCAAAATACGCAGTTTAAATTCTTAAAAATTGTTTATGGAGAGGATTAAAGTTTGGTTTATTTTGTGTTTTATTTTTAAATATTACTCAGAAAATAAATAAGCACTTTTCCAGTTGTCCACTATCATTCTGGCACGGTCCTTATAAACGAAGTGTCAAGTGGCCAGATGGGGGCGCGAGGTAGTGTTGTGAATTTAAGCTTCGAGGCGTAAACTACAAGACTCGAGTCGCGACTGCTGAGTCTAGAAGCCTCGAACCTTAAAGCCTCGAGCGTAAAAGCCTCAAATTAATAAGTTCGCGTTGCTGCTTACGATCACAGAAACCTCGAGTCTCTAGGCCTCAAACTTTAAAGCCTCCTGAGCTTTGAAGGTTTAAATCTGTAAGGTTTTTAGCTGTAAAGGTTTGTAGCAAAAAGCCCCGTTTTCTCGTGGTCCCACTGATTTGTCCCATCAGTGGGACCATCAGGAAGACTTATTTCTCGTAGTCCCATTAATAAAATTTCACTTCCTGTATAATATCATCATGTACGCATTAGAACCTCTTCGTATTAACAAACTTTATCTAATGATGAGTGAAGTGGAAGATGATAAATAATAAAATATATGACAAATAAGTACTCAAAATGACAAGCAGTTTATCAGTATAATAAGAAGGTACCTACGTATGAAAATATTGGAATTTGCTAATTTAAACTGAAATCAAATTCATTCATGGCTGACGGTAGTGACGAAATTGTTTTCGTTAAACGAAAACGTGGAACAGTCCTGTTACTAGAAGGTCGGCAATATTATCGGCATAGGGGATATAAAAATGGAGGCGTAATTTGGAAATGTACTCAGGCCAAAAAAGTGAAATGTCGTGGGTCTGTGACTCTCAAGGTAAAATAATGATATAAGTATACCTATAATATATAATTGGTTTCTAAAATGAAATTTTGTTTGTAGAACTAGTACGAGTTTTCATAGTTCCTAAAACAGTCTTTATTAAGTTTTAGTGCTGCTGCTGTGTGTCTGTGTTTGTGTGTATGTGTCATTGTATGCGTGCGTGGAGAAGTGAGCGGTTGTGATTATTATAAACTGAATGTATGTACCTATATTGAAGTAGAATATTGCTGCATTTCAGGGTAAACAAATTATAAAACAAAAAAAACATTCGTGTGAAATACGACATGCCAAGAACAAAATTGACGAGAAGCTTTACAAAATGAAGGAAGAAGCCCGTACAACCGACATACCAATCCCGCAAATATACAAAAAGGGCATGACGGATTTGAAAAACGACGGTATTCATTTCGTTACTAAATTGCCTGATCTTAAAAGTGTCCAAACTGCTATGTACACTGGACGTTTACGTACAAATTTCAAAAATGTTGAACAAGTGACCATACCAGCCCAGTTCTCAGATTTTGTGCTTGCTGACTACTACTATAACAATAATCGGATTGTCGTGTTCTGTTCCACTGAGAACCGTAAAATAATGAAAGACATTGATGAGTTTTTCATTGATGGCACATTTCAGAGCTGCCCGGATCCCTTTACGCAACTAGTATCCATTCACGGTGATATTTCGAAGTCAGCATCAGAAACGCACGTCATTCCACTTGTTTACGCGTTAATGACAAATAAAAGTCAGGAATCTTACATGGCTTTATTTCAAATGATTAAATCCGAAATAAGAAACTGGTTGCCAATTAAATTTCACTTAGACTTCGAGATAGCTACCGCCAATGCGTTGCTAGCTATATTTCCAGAAATAAAATTAAAAAAATGTTATTACCATTTAACAAAAAGTATCTGGAAAAAATCCAAAGAATTGAAAATGAATTCAAAACATGAACGACGTGTTGTTGGTCTATTTACTGCGTTGGCGTTGCTACCCATGGATCATATGTCAAATGGCATTAAATATATAAAAGATGAAAGCCCAAACACTTCAAAAATTATGCTTTTTGAAAAGTATATGAGGCAAACATGGCTAAAAAATGATGAGTTTATATTACAATGGAATGTGTTTGGTGAAAGACACCGAACGAATAACGTCATTGAGAGTTGGCACTCTAGGTTAAACAAGGACATGAAGAAACGTCTAACAAAGTCTATTCTTCGCCTGTTAAATATTTTGGTTGAAATGGAAAACCAAGAATCTGAAACGACAGAAAGACGAAAGGAATTTATCAGACAGGATGACATAATAATGAATAACCAATTGCAACTGGTCCACGGAGAGATCACGGTGGGACATTTCTTAGAAAAACTTAGATAAATCCATGCACCCTTGTAACTTAATTTCAAATAAGGATGTTATCAATTCAGTTGTATTATATATATTAAGTTTGTTACCTTTGAACTTTATTTATTGTTGTGCTTGTGCCTACCTTCGGTCTTGTAACATTAGTTGTTGAAGAATATTATTCCCTTTATTCCATCCAGTCCTACTAGTAGTCCGGTAGGTAGTCGAACTATTTGGACTTTCGATCAATGCTATGTTAACAGCATTTCCAGAAATAACAACTAAAGGCTGTTACTATCATTTTAGAAATAGCACTTGGAGAAAGGGAAAATGCTTATAAAGAACTTGGGTATGAGCGCTGACGCCGCTCATGCTCGAAATACCGCATTCCCAAAATACCACATTTTCAAAGAACCACATTCTTTATTTATCTTAGTTCCTGCTCACCACATTCTCGGCACAGCAGATTATAAACGCGGTAAACTTCGTACCGCCATTTTTTTTGCTATAAACCTTTTCTGGCGTCCTGAGAACACAATACCGAAGTTTCATCAGTCATCACAATCCGATCAGTCGATGAGCGTATGGAGGACAAACATACATAAATTGATTTTTATTTATCCATACTAATATGAATAATGCGAAAGTAACTAATCAGTTGCAAATCTAGTGGTTCTTAATCTAATCTGAGATTAATTCATGTTAGACCTACTCGTCAGAGATACTCGTGGTCCAACCGCTATGTCTACAAAACCTTCGTATTAAGTACTTATACTTTAATTACTGACGTGTTTTGTCAGTTTCCAATGCTTGCTTTGTGTTGTCAAATATAATAACTTTAGGTACTGCGAATAAAATGTCTGGGATCATAAATAATAATGGAGCTCGGTTACTGCGAACGACCGAAACTGAAGGCTGTATATTTCCAGGATGCCATCAAAACGACATCGGGGTAGTGCCAAAGGTATTAAAAGTAAATTTCTTGTGCAAGTTGAATTTTCTTATTTCAAGTGAGACGCAAGTTTGCAGTCATCATTGTCTTGCTGGAGAAGAAGAGTGGACACCTATTTTGGAGTTGCCCACCAACCGCACAGATTTTAATGCGAGCCATGCGGAAGACATCATAGACCTTCTCAGGTTTTCGCTTGACATGGTGAAAAGTGTGGTATACACCATGTCGTGCGATGTTATAGAAAGAGTTCACGTTTAGCTCCGTACAGTTTTTTTCGTAGCCAAAATGGCACCTGGCTCGACACAAACTTGGTGGGTTATTGTTCATTTTATATATTATGTTTATTTTAATTTTCATTGTGCAAGGAGTATGCCTATGTAATTGTTTATTTTCAATATAATTAAATGTTGTTTTGTTGTAGCCGTATAAGTGTTTTATTAATGTTTACGGAATGGCAAATAAATTAAAGTATAAGTTATAGATGATAATTATAGTACTTAACTTGGAAATAAACGTACCAATGATCGACGCCTCAATAGTTGCTGGTGCACAAGACAAAAAAGTGCCAAATACGGCGTTTGATGATCAAAAGGATTCCTTTGGCAGAGTGAACCCTCTGAACCCTTAGACCATTTTAAGAAGGAGACCCATCTTGATTTTTGATGCAGGAAGGGAGGGGAGGGGGGGTGGTTATTGTCAATAATATGTTTTAATTATTAACAGCTTGTGTTTAGGCTATTGTATAAAATTTGATATCAGTTTCGAATAAACAAGAGTTAAGAAATTCATATATGGAATAATATTCATACCATAATCATGCCAGAACCACCAACTACAACGCCCCAGGGACGTTTACCTTACAGTACAAATAATATTCATCAGAACTAAAATATAATATCTTGAAAATATTTTTTTAAAACATGTTTTACACGTCGTAAACAAACGACTTCAGCACTCGGTTGTACTTTCTGTCATTTCTTTACTGTCATGCATTTTATACAGGAGGTTCAAGATACTTTAAATTGAACTGAATGGGACTACGAGAAATAAGTCTTCCTCGTGGTCCCACTGATGGGACAAATCAGTGGGACCACGAGAAAACGGGGGCAAAAAGTACAAGCTTTTAACAAATTAGATCAATATATGCCATAAGGTGAAATAGGTTTTTGTGAAATAGGGAAAAAACGGATTTATCGCATTTTTGTTTATAATTTTATTTTGCAACTTTATATGACATTTTAATCTTTAAATATTGTCAGGAATACTCTAAAAAAGAATTTCTGCCTAGAACGCTCATTGTTTGAGCTCTTAACGCTTGTGACAGGCCTTCGAGTTTTGGGGCTGGAGCTTTCAATAGGCCCGAGTTTTTAAAGCTTGAGCTCTCTATGAGGCCCGAGTCTTAAAGACTTTCTCCTAACAGCTTATAAAAAGCTTGAGTCTTTAAGGTTCAGAACCGTTTTAGAACTCAAACCTTCAACGCTTACGCCTTTAAAGCCTGAACCTTCAAGGTTTGCGAGTCTTTAAGGTTCAAAAGTCTTCAAGACTAGTCTTTTAACAACACTAGCGCGAGGACTTTGGCTTTGCACCATTGTTGCGACTTTTTGGGCGGCAAGGGCATCCCCCATAGTTGGCAGTATGCCCATGGGGGAGCTTACGTTGCAAACAGTTGCAGCACTTAACGCCGGCCGGGTCCTTACAACCCTTTGGCCGATCGCAATCGCGAGACGCGTGATCGCCAGCGCACTTGACGCATCGGGGGGGGAGAGAAACAGCCACGCGCACTGTGGCCGAATCTCTGGCAGTTGTGATACTGCCAGATGTAGTTCCTCCTGTTGGGAGGATGACGGTGATTTTAAGCACCTCCTTAAAAGGCCCCCTGTTGTTTGCCTCTACTCATTGTAATTATGTACTGTAGGTACTGTGCTTTTTTGTTGAGGTTGTGCAATAAAGAGTATTGGTAATGTAGATAGATAGATAGATAGATAGATAAAATAAAGTATTCATTCCCACAATTTACATGTTATACATTAAGAAATGTATTGTTTATAATATTATTAAGAATTAGGATAATCAAAAAAAATCGTTGTGCATTTAATGCTATGCGGGGTTAGAAATCGATATTATGTTCATATCATTATATTCCTTAAGTATTTCTGCTGCTGATTTTATTTTCCTATTTATTGATTTAAAGTCTCGAAGATGAAAGCAAATTAAAATACCTACTTACACAATGCGACGTTAAATTAGATTCGATGTTCGCGTTGTATTAATTTTATATTTCAGACCAAATGGGTAGTCACAATGGTACAACTTATTGCACTGTTGTACAAAGATCAGCATGGTACTACATTACACAAACTTCTGAATATATGGTTGGAGTCTTGCAACTCCGAAAGTTCAGAAGATAATGAGAGTAACACTTCCCCGCTGTATAGAGGTACTTGAATAGATAACAAATATGCTCACGAGTAAAAATAACGGGTACACTTTCTATGGAAATTCAATACAAAGTGTACCCGTTAGTTTTGCTAATGAATGTATATACTGACGCCCATATCCAGTGGATATTATGATACTTAATAAAACTAACCATTTTAGGCAGTGAAGATTTCTCACTTATGTTGACGTCGGATTCTAAGTCAGACTCGTCAGATATGGGTGGTAGCGAAAAACGTGACTATGAACCAAATTGTGAGAACGACAGCTTCGACAGGCAAGCGCCCTCTGAAAATACTACAATGAAGGATGCTAATCAGCCGTTTCTACCGCCGTTACCTGATCAGAACCATATTCACATGAGAAAACAACACGCATCGGCCGGTGATGAGAATATGACGTCCGATAATGTATGGAGCGTTCTCTATATTCTGAATCTGATTGATTAATATACAATTATACATTCGTTAATATTTAAGGAGGTGGTCTCCCGTTATAGCCGTATTCTCCGCTGCGTACTGCGTCATGTTTTATACAAAAATAATAGTATGGCATTTCCATACAGCGTGACACTAGCATACCACTTTGATGTACCAAACTTTTTGCAGGAAAATAAATTGATATCGGAAAGTTCACCAACCGCGACAACTAATGATCAGCAGCCAGCAAACATTGAAAAGAAAGCGGTAAAATCTGAAACTTCTAACTGTGGATATGGAATGCAAATTAAAGATGAAGAGTCAATTTCAACTTCTAGCAACGATGACGAGGAACCTGCAAAAAAACCCGTCCGTCAAAGGCCACACAACCCTAAACAAAGACGAAACATCGAGGCATGGACTGCCGTAACTTTACATGAGAGAACGCGAAAGAAGTTAGCTAAAAGAGGTAAAGCGAACATGTAAGTAAAATCAAACGAATTTTTATTTTTACATCAAATACTCGTATAAAAGACCGATGAAATTTATTGCTATTCAGTGACAACTTTATTTGTTGTTTCAGTATCTACGTGCACGGTTTCCAACATCAAACTCCGACAGATAATGACATATCCAATGTGTTGAAAGAATTCACTATTGACTTCTTACGGAAGGGTTATAATTCTTTAGTACAAAAACTCCACACTCAAATTCTCACTAACATATTATTGGAAATTGATATGTCACATTTTTTCTGGTTAATCACATACTTTCTGAAGTTTGCTACCCAAATTAAGTTGGATTTACTACAAATTTCCGCTGTACTATCTTTCGATATAGTGACTCATTTGACCGCTGAGGGAGTCAACTTATGTGAAGAGTTTGAAATGGCTATCAAACAAGATAGAAATAACTTAACGCCCACTAGCCGGCGACTTCATCTGGTAAGTTTTAAACTTTTCTATGTAGATACTAGGTATTATACGATTTAAAATGTTTTAACTTCTAATTATGACAAATGCCTTAAAGTAGTGGCTCTGTGAGCTGTAAACTTCTCGTTTTTTGTTACTGACTTGACAAAAATTATGTATAATTAATCGACCCTGCTCATTTCATTAGACATTTAAAAAATAAAATTCAAAAACTGACTCGACATTAAAATCTGTAGCATTTACAATAATATTTTAGTGTACGTTTTAAATATAATATATTATGTTTGCCTGCGCGCCGCTGCCCGGCCGCCGATCGATGCAGCGTTATCGCCTAATGGTTTCCTGCACTCGGGCGTTTTCGTTCCCGCTCGGTTTTGCCAGCGCAGTCAGTCTTATTAGCGATACGACGCCGAGAGGCTGCGCGCAGGCCCTTAGACAGCGAACCTAAACTATTCACGCGGCATAGGAAGTTTAATGTTATTTCGTCTTCCTATATGTATTGTGACTAATTCCATCTTTAGTTACCTTCAGATTGTTTTCGTTGTCCTGTATTTACTGGAATAAACTTTATAGATATAGTTGGCTCCAGGGACCGGAACCGGTTACCCTAATCAGGGTTTTCGATAGGCTTATTTTAGAAGTGGTTTTAAAAACCCTATCCATATTGGTAACCCTATGATAAGGTAACCCTATTGATAGGGTTACCATATAGATCGAGTTAACTCAACTAACCAAAATCAAAACCCTATCAATACGGTACACTATCGATAGGGTTTTTAACCAGTTCAAAACAAAAGTGGTCTTTACGCACACTTCAATTAGACTCATTTTTAGATAACCATGGCTGGCAGGCAGCCGGGCTCAGACGATAAGCTCGCTGTGAACCCACTCCCGGTAGAAACCAGTTTGGTTTACCGAACACGCTCTTTGTTTTTAATGCAAATAACTTTGTACTTTGAGTACTTATGCTAGAATCGTATTTACTGTGCATGCAAGTATAGATTTCTAGCGGTGGATCGGACGTCGGCCGAGGCGCTTGTTTGTTTATTTTACATTTTAAACATCTATTTTTAACTTTCGGTGCAATGTCAGAAACAATTTGATTTGTCGAACATTACATACTAGAATGGCCATTGTATTGTGTTTGTGTTAGTCCTCGCGTGTTTTTTTTTGTTTTGTATAAAAGAAATTGTTTTCTGAATAAAATTTTATCTTATAGACGAAAAAGAAGAAAAAAATGTTTAAGAAAATTTCCAAAATCAGACTCGATAAAAATTCAATATAAAAAATATCGAACCTGCTCACGTTTCACGAAAATTGGTGATAAATGCTATCTGTTGAGGAGAACGACCCGAAATCTGGAAATTAGGACATACGAAAGCATTTTTGTCGAAGCTGAAGTGGAGGGAAACTCGGTCAATTCTGTCAAAAAGAAAATGACTGGTCATATGACGGTCATTTATTTAGTTAAATATTAAAAACAATCATTAGTTTAGACAGTACCAATCGGAATCTTTAAATAAATAAATAAATAAAATAAATAAATATTAGAGGACAATCTTACACAAATCGAACTAGCCCCACAGTAAGCTCAAGAAGGCTTGTGTTATGGGTACTAGACGACGATATATTTAATAGACATAAATACTTAAATACATAGAAAACATCCAAGACTCAGAAAAAAATATTCATGCTCATCACACCAATATTTGCCCTGACCGGGATTCGAACCCAGGACCGTCAGCTTCACAGGCAGGTGCACTACCCACTAGGCTAAACCAGTCGTCAAAAAAATCTTTACTATATATTCCTACAGTTAAAACGATTACTTATCCTGCTACCTTGACCTGAAGTAACAGCAAATGCGCACGAACATAGAGTTGTTCAACCGCCCAATTCCGGGATTATAAAAAAGATTTTTTAGAAATCCGGGATTTTATTAGTAGGTATCCGTATACATATATTAATACTTGTATTTTAGTTAGCATTATATTAGGCTTATATATGTATAGAGATTCATTACATTATTAGGCTGTGTGGGTACTTTACGGAAGTTGTTAAAACGTTGTTTATTTATACCAGCACGGCGATGTGAAAGCGAGCCGAAAGCTGATAAGACTTGCTGTTTTCTATTGTTTTAGGATTAGCAAGATTGCGGTGACAGTCTAAATGGCAAAATAAAGTT
Organism: Epiblema foenella; assembly: GCA_963556455.1. NCBI lineage: Eukaryota > Metazoa > Arthropoda > Insecta > Lepidoptera > Tortricidae > Epiblema > Epiblema foenella. The sequence goes on along the minus strand of OY747099.1, from coordinate 6,723,721 downwards.
GTTTATATTATAAATACATTTATGCCGACGTTGTTATCTTTTAAGAACTTAATACAAAAGAGTGTGCCCGTGCTTAAAGGTCATGGTATTTGCCATTGTTTTCAGAGTAAATCTACACACAGTAATTGAAAAACAAAAAACCAATAAAATTAATTTTCATTCGTTACTTTCCTTAAATGTGCAGGTCTTGCCTCAAGTATGTCTTTAGTGCATTCTCGTAACCATCTAGTTGAAGACGTTTGAGTGTGACAGTGGATTTTATTGTTAGTGTTATTTATTTCATTTTTGCTATTTTTGCGTTTATATCGGATTTTGTGATGAATATGGCTACTATTTATGGTCACTGATTAGTGCATTTTGATTGGATTGTAAAGTTTAGTAGGTGTCATAAGAAAGGTGAGTGTGTAACGTATTATTTTTTACTTCAATTAGGTACAGTTAAAGTTTTTGGACAATAGTGAAGGTTGACTTGTAGTTTATATGGGTAACTATCGTCTAGTCTTCTATTAGTCAATTAAATTGTTAACTAATGTGTGTGTTGTGTGTGTGTTGTGTTTAATTGCTAACTTAAAACAGTAATGTAAAGAAAGGGAGCTTATTTCTGCCAACAAACTGTTATACAGTTTGGCGGAAGTTATAACAAGTTGTAAAAGAGTACTGTTTTCGTGAATAAATGCTTTATTATTATTATTATTTTTTTGTAAACGAATTAAAAGCCTTTACTATGTTTGTTCCAAAAATTTGAACTTTACCCAAATATTAACACCAAATCTTTAAGGTACCGATTCAATGGTCATATGGCCCGTACATTTCATGTCGTTGACGCAAAAATTACGTAATAGCGCATACAGGGAGTTATTTGATAACACTGCAAATGAGTTAACTAATCTATTGACGAGTAGAAAAATAAATTCTTGATACATAAAACGTAAATGAAACAATTTATTTTGTATTTTATTTCGATACATTTTTCATTTTATTCAATAGTATTGTATGCAATCTATCATTCAATGAAATTGATTATTTTCTAGTACACAGTAAATAGATTTTAAGAGGCCTTACATGTTTTAAAATGTTTTTTTGTGATTTCAAATTATGATAAAAGTATTGATAATAGCAATAAAGTGATTAATGGATACGATGATCTTATTAGTTTTAGATAGTAACGTAGGGATTTTTTGATTTTATTGTGTATAGTAAAAGCATAAGTTGTTGTGTAAGTGTATTTTATTGTGTGTAGTATTTAAGCAAAAACAGCAGTTTTTATATTGAAAATGGTCGATCTGGAGTGATTTTTGAAACGATATTTCGTAATGACAAATCCAAGAAATACATTTAAAATTTATGAAATTAGTAGTGATCGACGTTTTGGTTGCCACACCGAGGGATATCAAGTAGAGATGGTAATATGGATACGCTACTAAGACCGCAGTACCGATTAAACTGTTGTTAATATATATGTAAGAGGGATTACGGATTACTCATATGTAGATGTTTCTGGTTTCGATATATTATAGCTACTGGTTTGTTCAAGCATCAGAGTTGCCCACCCTTGCGCTGCAAAGGAAAATATTACAGCTTTTCGTGGTAGACTAATCATAAGTATCTTTTTTTGTATTAGATCACCTAGGTTTACTTTCATAATATAAAAACTACTATGAAGTCAAGATATTTTTCTGGTATCTCATTTAGAGTAAAGCAAAACAGATTCGCTGTGTCCTTACGATTGGGTGCATCATGTGTGGTTGGGCATCAATGCCACTGCGGTGCCAATGTAACGCGTGTTGGCTTCCACGGCTTGTCATGTGCAAGAAGCGCTGGTCGCTCATCGCGGCATGCAAGCCTAAATGACATCCTGCGCCGGGCCCTCGTCACTGCCGGAGTTCCAGCTGTGTTAGAGCCATCAGGCCTAGCCAGGGATGACGGCAAAAGGCCTGATGGCATGACCCTCGTTCTGTGGAAGTTGGGGCGGCCCCTAGTATGGGATGCCCCTTGTGTGAACACCCTCGCGCCGTCCCATCTTTCAGGTACTTCGATCAGGGCTGCGGCTGCCGCAAATAAAGCCGAAAACCTCAAACGGTGCAAATATGCAGCCATTGATACTGGCTGGCGCCTATCTCGCCCAACGGATTGCGGTTGCAATCCAGCGAGGCAATCCGCCAGCGCCAACCTTGCCCCACGGCACCGACCTTGGGCCAGTTTTTATTTGTGAATATTTGAATTTATTTTATTTTAGTTTATAGTTAGGTTAATTTTGTTTTGCTAATATTTTTTTCTGTATATATATAAATGTAATGTATATGTATTTAAGCACTAAAAGTTAAATAAATGAATATGTTAATTCCATAAGCAAAACATGAATTATTGAAACAAACGTACTTATGTAGGTATTGTTGACATTACCAATCAATCAGTTAAAACTTCAATATATTCGTATCTTCCTAATCTCACACATTTTTCAATCGTATTTATTCATAGCACGAATCTCCGCTACACTTAAATGAAGACCCGAATCCGCTGGAAATAAGATACATTATATCGTGTACCCGTGTACCCTTGCAAAAGTTTCTGAATCCGGGCGGGTTCGTATAGTTCGGGTTATTAGTACCACCGGGCTATCCATGTCGGCATGTAAGACGTGTTCTAAGCTCTAAATTAGACCCGCTCACATCCTCCCGCGCAGGTAAACGCTCCGATAACAACGAAGGTAAAGAAAACTATTACCTACCTAAGTAAATAATAAAACTCAAGATTTCTATGCGCATGGCATATTTAAGCGCTAATTACAAGTATTAAAATATACGATACCTATTCGAAACTTACTTTTAATTTTTTACCTTCATAATCCCGGAATTGGGCGGTTTAGCAACTCTATATTAGATGAGCACGCTATCAGCCTCAAAGATAACCGTGCCGAACCGTGCTTTTGGTCTAATATTCTTTGATCTTTTACCGACTACTCGTACTCTGCAAGTATTTGTTTCTCTTTTTTTCCAACGAAATAAATAGAAGTATGTATTAATTATAAGTCCCTGTCATGTGTGAATTGTATCGTGTGACTTCCAAGTAAATAATATTAACTTCAACACAACGGTGCAATTATTTAAAAACCGGCCAAGCGGCGTCCAACATCTACTAGTCCACATTTAAAATCACTATCCAATACATTGAATCTAAAAAGTCGTATCTTCATAGGAAACTCACGGCACTTACGACCTTTTGTTTGGACAAGACAATTTTTAAGCGAAAACTCAAAAACCATAAAATCCATATTGTTCAAACTTAAAATCGTTGAAAGTATTTACTCACTATATAATAATATACTAATATACTAATGCACACCACATCAATTTTTTTCAGAATTCAAACTTTATAGTTTGGAAATTAGAAACTTTATAGTGTGTGTCCCACACACTTTCTATGACTTTGACAGTTAATATCTCACCAACGGTTGCCTTAAATGGACAAGTTTTTTAGAGACCACCATATCATTTTTAAAGGCCTATCCATCGATACCCCACAGGACAATGTGCGTTGAAATTTTTTTTTCATCCACCGGTTACATGTAAGGAGTGCCCCCCCTAATTTAATATTTTTTTGTAATTTCACATCACTTTCATGCAGCCACAGAATACACCTTCCTACCAAATTTCATAATTATAGTGCTTATAGTCTCCGAGTAAATCGGCTGTGACATACGGACGGATGGATGGACGGACGGACGGACAGACATCACGAATCTATTTTTGCCATTTTGGCTGCGGAACCCTAAAAATGAAAAATAATAAAATAGTAATAAGGGTTCCATTTTCGCAATTTTGTCTACGGAAACTACGGAACCCTAATAAAAAGCAGTGTAAAGGAGGAATTTAGTCGTAAAATCAGAAGGCTTTGCAGCGTTTTTCTTTTAGATTCAAAAAAAAATAGGAAAAAAACATTTTAATTAAAAGTATACAAAATATTATTAACTTTATTAATTATTTATTAAGCAGTAACGCTGCGAACGTAAACTACGAATTGAAAATAGAAAAATAATAATTTTTAATTGCTCGGAGCCTGATTTTTTCAAATTTTCCTTTAATTAAACTAATTACCGATAATATTATTTGATTTGTGAAACCTTTTTGTAATTAGATAATGTAATATTTATTAAAAATATATTATTTAGTGAACTCATTGTAATACATCTTTACATATGATACATATGTATATTTAAATAACAGAAACATATTATTGAATATTAATAATTCTTTCATTAACTATTAGGAGACCAGCCGAAAATTCACTTTAACCCAATGCGTCACTAGCTGACGTTAAGGTTACCATAACCCAATGAAAACCCTAAACAAAAACCCTATCGCGATAGGGTTTTAAGCTTAACCCTATTGCGCTTACCTTTACAATACGGTAACCTCATGATAGGGTTAACCCTATCATAGGGTAAGCAAATTGATTGGGTTACCGAATCGATAGGCTTAAGCCTAAAGAAGGGTTTTCCGGTCCCTGGTTGGCTCGGGTGTATTCTTATTTAACGCTTTGCCCTATAAATCTATATAACTATCGAACCTGCGGGGTAATCATGTAACTTTTGTATACGTTACGTACATTTTAATTGTCAGCTCATACATTGATACTTCAAAATTGACAGTAAAATCTATATACCGTTAGTACATAAATTACGTGCTCACAAAATTCACGAGAATCGCTTTAGAAATGCGACCTATAGAGGTGAAGAAACCGAAATTCGCCCGAAGAAAAATACAAAATCATTACAGATGTATTGCAAAATGATTTTCCTTCGGGAAAACTCGGATCTCAATCGGAATACGATGGCACCCGAACTGTCAATCAATCATTGTATTAAATGAGTGACGTTTTCATATCCATTATTATGGAATTTTATTATTTAGTGTCAAATGTCAAAGTGAAAAATGTTATTGTATAATATAGAGATGTTACAACCACCTTCAATAACTTTGAAAATACTCAGTTTTATTGTCATTAGTAAACGAAACATTATCTTCACTTTAAAACATAAAGTACAACAAAATAAATCTTATTGGGAAATATTTACAGGAATAAACCTCAATACCTGCCTACTTAAAAACAGCATCTACTTACGGGGGTAGGATGAAAAATTTTATGTCATTGGCGTCCCTATCGCACCTAAGTAAATAACCTGCATGTGAGAGGGATGCAAACGACATGAAGGCTTTCATACTAGGCCCGTTAGTATACTTCTAGGTACAGCACCGTCATAAAAAGTGGTGATTTCTGTGGATCTATCTCATTAGATCCATTCAGTAGATCCACTGTGTATCTAATGAGATTCTTTTTTACCGCTAGATACATTGCAATTCATAATGGATCTATTGGGATGTTTTTTTTCATTAGATACATTTTAGCCGGGGTCTGTGAGGAATTGATCTAGTGAGAGTTTATTTCTCATTAGATTGAAATCTAGAATGGATCTAGTGAGAAGTTAACAAAAAATTGTTATTATTTATCATTGTATTAATATTTTTTTAGTTTTTATTTTTTATTTTATTCCTAATTTAATTCTACTAAATTAATAAATAAAATAATAAATTAATGAGAAAGATTGCATGTATAGACATTAATTCCTCAATCACACTAAACAGTCGATGTACCTACAGTTTATATTAAAATATATGCAAACCTACCCAAATACCTACTTTTTTTATTAATATTTTTTCTCTAAAATTATTTTAACTCAATTTTATATTGCATAAAAGATAAAATGTAATGAAGTTTGATCACCTCGTACTCTCTACTTTGCTGTTTCATTTATGATTCTTACCGACAGTATAAATGTACACTGTAAAAAAAGGACCTCCCTATAGGTACTCGATCGAGAAAATTATAAAATCACAGATTTCACCTACTGAAATTAAGGCGTTTCCATTTATTTGGAATTTAGGAAGAATAAATTGAACAATCGAGTAGAATAGATCTTATGAGAAATACTTCTTCACAGTTCCTTTATTAATAATAGGAATGGATCTAATGAGAAATAAATTGTCACTAGATCTATAATGTATCTCGGGAAACAGATCTAGTGGGAATAAATGCTTGCTAGATCCACAGTCTTCAGAAATAATAGATCTAATGAGAAATAACTCTCACTAGATCTATAATGTATCTCGGGAAATAGATCTAGTGGGAATAAATGCTTACTAGATCCACAGTCTTCAGAAGTAATGGATCTAATGAGAAATAACTCTCACTAGATCTATAATGTATCTCGGGAAATAGATTTAGTGGGAATAAATGCTTACTAGATCCACAGTCTTCAGAAATAATAGATCTAATGACAAATAACTCTCACTAGATCCCTGATAAATTGTAATCCAATAGATCCAATGAGAAAAACACTGTCACTAGATCCATCATGTATGTCACAAAAAAGATCTAGTAAGAATAAACTCTTACTAGATCCTGTAATGAGAAACTAGATCCTAGATCTACAATTCTATAATAAGATTTATAGAAAATCTCTAGCACATAGGGACAGCATAGGAATTACAAGCTTTATATGAATTTGGTCGAATGCTTCATAATTTCAATTAATTATAATAAGTTTTTTCGGTATTTATTTGATCAGCTCACAAGGAAACGAGCCCGAGCGACGGACACAAATCATGTCCTTGCCTTTTGATTACTTCTGTTTAAATAATATACAATAAAGAATAATACACTTCTTTTTAATCCTAGCTAGTATAATGGCCGGATTTAGAGTACCTCATTAAGCAACGACTTTTATATTCAATATTAGAAATCCTTGGATTTCAAATATTGAATATAAAAGTCGATTAGAGTAGACCTACTGTAAATAGGATATGTATTTTTTTCTTAACTGCAAGTAACATTATGTCTACTAAAAGTACCATTCAAATTTACCGTGGGATATTTTCTACTAAAATAATAATCCAGTCAAGGGGTATACATATTATTAAGCTATTTTCCTCTTTTCGCTACTTAAAACAATGTTAACTTCTGTATGCGCTCCTTAATCAATATTAACTTATTTATTCAACGGGTGTCAACCGAGCCGTATACTAAGAACTGATCATTTTTATGTTATATAACTTGTATATTACATGAAAATTATACCATATTATGGTTATAATAATATTTGAAAATTACATATACAAAACGTTTATTATATAAAATAAGTGACTAAATAGTTTGCAATAATATAAAGTGTTATTATACTGAATGCAAATATATAATTTATTTTTATACCCCACATTTTTTACACACCCATGGGTTCAAACCTCGGCTGGGATTATTCCCAAAAAAAACTTATGTACGACCCTCTCGGTTTTAAAATAAACTTATGTACGAAATATCATCTGATATTTAGCAGTAAAATTGTCATTAAATATTTAATGGATCTGGGAAAATAGATCTATTGGAAATAAAAATCTCGTAAGATCCATTGTCTTTGATCTAATGATAATAAATTCTCATAAGATCCACGCTTGGTCAGTAAATGTATCTAGAGAGGATAAATTTCTCATCTGATCTATTTTATATAATCTAATGAGAAATAAACTCTCACTAGATCCATTCCCCACAGCCCCCGGCTAAAATGTATCTAATGAAAGAAAACATCCCAATGTAACGCAAGTTACCATTGCATTAAAGTATGCTGAAACCAAACCGGCCATGGTTTGGTTTGGTTTCGGCTGATATTAAAAAATAAATAATAGATCAAATTGTAATGTACGTTATACTATGGCATGAAATTACTAAATTGTTACTGTGTTTTTCCAGGTTGTTACATCTATCCGAGAATTGGTACAAGCTGTTGAAGAATATAAAAAGTTCCCTCATATTTGTGCTGAAGATAAAGACGCCCTTGTTACATTACAAAACAAAATGTGTGAAACCGATGAATTAAAATCACTTTTCGTGCTGCTTTTGCGTCGTTATAACCCGGAATATTACACCAAGCAATACTTACAGGTATTTTATAATAGACCATACCCAATTATTACCTATAATTGAAATAGGGGATTTCCTAACGAGTAATAAATATCTAGTCATGCTATCCATATTCAGACTTAAATTAAGAGCTGCATAGGGAATTCAACCCTGGTACCCGGGTACCCGGCTATCTTTGGAGTTGGGTAAAACCCGGTTTTTGAGCATGAAAACCGGGTATTATCCGGATTGTAGAAACTGCAGATAAAATGACTTAAAACAAGAATCATCTTCTTTACTACTTACTAAGTTTTTCTCCTAGTTGTATGTTTGGTTTTATTACGCTTCACAAATCTCTACGCAAACTTTGTCCGTTTTTGTTTAGGGTCGGCTGTCTTGTATAGTGACACCTTTAAATACGACAAGAACCACCCTATGCTATTGACTCGTAAGCATAGGTTGACGCCGTTGCTGTTAGAATAATATCATAGTAGGTTCTCCCAGCCCGAGTTACAGCTCACAAACTTTATCGCCCCATGAACTCTGATTCTTTGTCGCCAATGATCTCTCTGTTATTGACCACACATCACTTTTTGACATCGTAGCCATTCATCGTCTATTATTTGTGAACCTGTACTAACTGAAATGTAAGCTAGTCCCTCTTCAACGTTGGATATTATTACAACATACGCACAAAGATCAAATACCAAGTTATGCTTTAATTTTTTCTGTAAAATAAATGTTATTTATTGCAACAAAACAAACTAATAAGACATGTTATTTATTGCAACTAAACAAACTAAGTATAAATACGTGATCCGCCACTTAGGCTTTGTCAGGTGCGTACCGAAATATATATAACGATCATAAATGAGAGACACCAGAGATGAAATCCACAACGGGCTTCGTCAAATTAACTTAAGTTAAAGGACGGCCCCGGATCGTAGATGGCTCAAAAGTTCCCATAATGCTGGCAGCGTCGCCGCGCAACGAGATCTGTTGAGCCAAGAACGATCCGGACCGAGGATTGCAACCTCTCTTCCTCAGCCGTCGACCCAAATCCTCCGCGCCCCACGGTTTTGCAGTTTCCACTGCCACCTGGCATGAAGTCGCACATTAGATACAAGCCAGAGGTGAGAGTCCTGCGACCCCTGCTGGGGTCCACTCCGCCGGCCAACAAAGGCAAGCGGAGAGAGGGGCCCAACGGACGCCACTCCCCATTCAGCTCGCCCCAAGCTGCCCTTAATGTTATTATTATTATTAATTGTTATCGTATCATATTTACAGGACCTCATTGTAACAAACCATATATTGCTGACCTTTGCGGATGGTGCTATGAGGAGCCCAGGCTACACCGGCTCCACCAATATAACAGACCACATGAAGCAGTACGTTCATTACATTAAATAATTATTAAACTTTTGTATCTCTGTATGTTTACTGTGTAATCTGCCTTCTTGCTACGGGTACTTATACATATACTAGCTTTTGTCCGCGACTTCGTCCGCGTATAACTCCTGTATGTATGGCGTTTCAGAGTGAGCATGAAAGATGTTATGAAAATAGAAATATATAAAAGTGTCTCGCGGCGAAAAAAATAAACAATAGCATTCTTTTGTAATGAGCCCGGGGATCCCCGGAACCGGTAGACGACGGGTTAAGATTCGATAAGCCCGACTGTATAAAAAGAACTAAGAACATACAGATCGATGCAAATCTTCTCAATAATCGGTTCCAACTGTAATCGGTTCCACATTACTATTGTATATACTTACCCCCTTATTTGTAATCATTCATCAAAACCCATTTTAGTTAAATTGCCGATAAAAATCGTTTGTTTTTCGAATTATATACGTTTGTGAGATAGGGCCAAAATGCATTTTTTTTTAGCAGAGACTTCTTTAGTTTTTTAAAAATCTTTAGTACCTATTATCTATAAGCGGGTTTTACATTTATATTGTAGAATTTATTTTAGATTTGTATTAGAGTACCCCTACTTTTGCTAATCAATTTTAAATGATTATAGTTTTTAAATACCTAGTCGTTCACAATTAAAAATCTATACATATAAAAGTAGAAGTCCTCATTGACTGACTGACTCATCAACGCACAGCCGAAACTGCTAACGCTAGAGAGTTTATTTTTGCACAGTCGGTTACATTTGTAACGTAGGCTAGGGATAAGAAAGGATTTTTCGAAATTCATCCCCTAAGGGCGTAAAACAAGGGATGAAAGTTTGTATGAAAACACGTATTTATTGAAGTGAGAGATTTGAAACTTTGTATATAGACTCTCTGTTTAAATATATTAATGGAATATTTCAGCGTTTTTCTAAATTGCTCCCCTAAAGGGGTGAAAAGGGGGTCCAAATTTGTACGGAGAGCAAATCTTTTTTGAAGTGAGAGATTTAAAACTTCGTATATAGACTCTCTGTTAAAATACAACAAAATATATTACAGCGTTTTTTGAAATTGCTCCACAAAGGGGTGAAAAAGTGGTTCCAACTTTGTACGGTGAGCAATTCCTTTTTGAAGTTAGAGACTTGAAACATCTTAAATAGACTCTATGGCTAAATACAACAAAACGTATTTCAGCGTTTTACGAAATTGCTCGCCTAAAGGGGCGAAAAAATGGTTCCAAGTTTGTACGTGGAGCAAATCTTTACTTTTCTTAAAACGCGATATGGGTGTCATCTTCGAGATTCCTCAGGATGCCGGTTACAAAAATTACATGCATTTTGAAATCGAAGATGGCGGACATTTATTTTTCTTAATTATCGATATGGGTATCATCGTCGAGGCTCCTGGAGGTACCGATTAGGAAAATGACACGCATTTTCAAATACAAGATGGTGCACATTTGATTTTCTTAAAAATTGATGTGGGTGTCATCTTTGTGGTTCTTCGGGATGCCGATTACGAAAATGACATGCATTTTCAAATCCAAGATGGCGAACATTTATTTTTCTTAAAGATCGATACGGGTGTCATCTTCGAGGTTCCTTGGGGTGCCGATTACGAAAATGCCATCCATTTTCAAATCCAAGATGGCGGACATTCAGGTCATTTTTCTTTTGAGTCATTTTTCACAAGAGATGAACAGCATCAGACAACTGACAGAAAAAAACCGGTCAAGTGCGAGTCGAACTCGCGCACCGAGGGTTCCGTATACAGATGTTCCAACCCTTTTAAATCAGAGAAATCTCAACAACATGGTGTGGAAATTGGATTGGGTACAGCGCCATCTATCGGCGACTTTTATTACAAATTTGAGCGACTGAATAACATTGTGTGTATGGTAGTTTTTCAAGGATAATTCTTTATAACGTAAATCGATTTCAATTTTTTTTTCTTTATTTGAAAGAAGGTACTTTCAGCATAATCTCGTAGGAATTTATAAATCAAAAATACATACAAAGGTGATTAAATTACAAACTTAGTAAGTATAGAAATGTTTTTTGACGATAAAAAAAGAAAAGCTAGATAGAGCTATAGTTATATTTTTCCTGTAAAATATACATTGATATCAATATTATGTAATAATTTTATATTTTTTCCTTGGTAAACTTCGGAGATAAGGGGCGGGGGGAACGGGATTTTTTTTTTAATTTTTCCTCATAAAACAAAAATATATGTTTTAGAATTTGCAACCCAAGCCCTTTCATATGACACCCCAATCTATATATTAACTAGACTTTCAAATTTTGAACCATTTATCATTGTAATTTTTCACAGAAAATAAAAAAAATATTTAAAAAAAGTCATGTTCTATGTATGTAGGTAAGCCTTCTTTATAACTAAGTATTCCAAATTTCAAATCGATAGCATAAGTAGTTCTTGAGATATTTAGCGATGTGACAGACAGAGACAAAGTGAAACCATAAGGGTACCCTTTTTACCATTTTGGTACGGAACCCTAAAAATAGACCTCATTTATATCTTTGTTACCATCTAAAATCTACACGGACGAAGTCGCGAGCGGCCGCTAGTGATGAAATAAACCTAATAATGATTTTCAAAACCCTATTCAAGATACCCCGTTCAAAAGTAACTAGGTATGTAAAGCGGCAATTACACTTCGTCGTTCGCCGCATGCTGCATGCGACGACCGCAAAAGTGTAAAGAACACTTTAGTCGACCCGCATTCGGCGATCGACAGCTGCCAACGCTTATAGGTAGGCGGACAGACTAATGTAAAGACGACGTTTGTTGGCCTACGTAGTTTAAAATGAATTCGGCGACCGCATTAGGTGAACGACGAAGTGTAATTGCCGCTGTAATGAAGATGTCAAAAGCTACATTACAATAAAAACTTTTGAACTCTTCATATCAGTAGTAACTGTCGTGTCTTTAGTGACATTCGGGTAACGATTGTCGTAAGAATCATCAAACGCACGCCACGCGCGCATGCGTTTGGTCTCTAGAGTGCCACAAAGGAACAAAAATACATACATATATATATATATATTGATAAACACATCATGCGTCGCGCAGTCGGGTATAAATATGTTGTAACGTAACGAAAGTTACCTATATAAACCTAATAAGGCCGGGTTTTATAAAGATCCGTTAGACCAAATGTCAGATCAAATTTCAGTAACTCAGTTAATTTTTTGAGATAACAAACCGACATAAGGTCTAACGGATCTTTATAAAACCAAGCCTAAGTAGACCTCGTTGCTTAATATGCATAATTGCATTATGTAAACATCGATATCAAGAAGTCGATAAAAAAAACAATCACGCTCTACTGAAAAACAATTTCTGTGCGAGAACATAACGGGGTCTTCTAATAAGTTACCTATAGAAATATAATCAAATAAAATTTAGATAGGTATACCTAATTAAATGCTTAATTATGTCCAAATAAATTGCAGTTCACCCAGCATTCACCATTCACACTGTTTTTTACTGTAGTAGCTAATCGGGTACCTAAAAAGTGATGCACAAAGATTAATTATTTTTGCCCTTCCGCGCGTTCAGAAAAGTATTGTTTGATACAGGTTTACTGCCCCCGAGATAATGTGCCAATACGGGCTGCTCCTGGAAGACTACGCGGTGAACGGCGAGTTCGTCAACGACTGCGTGTTCACAGTGATGCACCACGTGGCCGGAGAGCTGGACAGCTTGACAAGTTTACATCAACCAAAGATTTTGAAGACGTTCATTTCTATACTGCAGTCTGATTATGAAATATGTGACGTAAGTACTGACCAACCAGCGTGTCGTACAAATGCTAATAAGATTAAGGATCACTAGCTTAAGTACTTCTCACACATAAAGCAACTACCTGAAAGAAGTTACGAGGTTGTTAATTTGTCGATGCATATTTTTTAGCACAGGAAATAAACGTTTGCCTTGGGATCTCAATAGCCGTGCGCCACGTTTACTTACTTATGTAATAGTATGGTGCTATTCTAATCCGGACCCATAGTATGGTAAAGCCCGACCAGATATATATGAAGTTTTTAAGAGCGCTATTATTCTGATTTATATGGTAACAAACTAAATGACATTTTGACTTGTTTACCTGTCAGTTCTAATGTTATTTATTGAAATGTTTTGCAGCGAAACAGTTTCAGGACCCAAGCGTTTTTTTTTCAGCAGTTTATTGTATATTTTATTAATAATGTTCCGCTCTTGACTAGGGCTATCGTTTTGGGCATTTTTTGTTATTTTTCATTTATTTTCAACACTACTATTATTGAAATTTATAAACCACAACTGTGACACTGACCAATCTGACAATAGAGATGAGAGATAAATAACTTCACGATGAAAAAATCACGGTGATCTGCCGTTAAAAAGTAACACTGTAATTTGTCACGAAGTAACAACGTTACAAAATAACATAGATATATTCTATATGATAAGCTAGAACAAAGAAACAATATGGCGATCACTCAAGTTGAACGGAAGTGACCAGAGGTGACATTGACACATGACTGAGATGAATTAACTGAGGGAGAGAGACAGCAGTATCCACCATTATTTTTTGGCCAAATACCATACAAAAGTGACATTTTGTAAATATTGTTCCTAGTTCCGCGAGCCTGCTTAAAGCAAACACAAACTTTTCCAGTCTATCGCAAACGTAAACAGTATGAAATTTCCAATTACAATATTTATCAATATAGATTCCAAGAAATTTAGTTGTTTCCACTTTTTCAAGTTGGTTATCCTTATATATTACCTTAATGTCAATGTCATTATGACAACCGGTTTAGCCTAGTGGGTAGTGCACCTGCCTGTGAAGCTGACGGTCCTGGGTTCGAATCCCGGTCAGGGCAAATATTTGTGTGATGAGCATGAATATTTGTTTCTGAGTCTTGGATGTTTTCTATGTATTTAAGTATTTATATGTATTAAATATATCGTCGTCTAGTACCCATAACACAAGCCTTCTTGAGCTTACTGTGGGGCTAGTTCGATTTGTGTAAGATTGTCCTCTAATATTTATTATTATTTATTTATTCATGTCAGTATTTTTCGATGTCCTAAATTGCATAATATTAGTTTTGTTTAAATTAATTTTCAGATTATTATTATCTAACCAGTCAATGATATTTGCAAGAGCGTCATTTATGTCACGATTAAAATTATCTACATTGTCTGACTTAATTATTAGGGTCGTATCATCAGCGAACATTATGCAATTGTGCTTAATATGTCGCGGTAAATCGTTTATATATAAGAGGAAGAATAGCGGCCCCAGAATACTCCCCTGAGGTACTCCAGAGCCGTTGTATTTACTTTGTGAACTCTTTGTTATAAGTTGTCCATTTTTAATTTTTTGTATTTCCGTGCACTGTTGCCGGTCAGAGAGAAAACTTTTTATCCTGTTGTAAGCATTTCCTCTGATACCATACCTCTCTAATTTTTTCAGTAGAAGTGAATGATTAACAAAGTCAAATGCCTTGCTTAAGTCCAAAAAAAATTCTGCTACGGGAATTTTACTGTTTATAAAATCCGTTATTAATTTCATCAAGTTAAAGCATGCCAATGTGGTTGAGCTACCCTTACGAAAGCTATGTTGGTTGTCGTTTAAAATGGGGTTTAAGAAAGATGATAGTTATTCGGTAGCTATTCATCAGAGCCTTATCGTCTTTTTTTATGGATAGGTTTCACTATAGATAGTTTTAGATCCTCAGGAAAACAACCTTGCTCAAAGGATAGATTTACTATATGAGCCAGAGGTGCACTGGTATATTTTGCACAAAGCTTTATGACTTTAGTACTAATGCCATCTACTCCTACTGAATTGGTATTTTTTAGGGACATAATAATTTTGTATATCTCAATTTAATCATAGGCGACAAAAAACATGGTTTTATGGCTCGAAGTGATTGACAAGAGCTTTTTAATGTCATTTTCATTATTTGTAAGATTATTTGTCAAGTTTACAAAAAAATCGTTAAAAAGTGTAGCTATGTCATTGGGGTCAGAATATGTTTTTTGGTCAATATTAATACAGTCTATTGTGCCATTTATAATTTGCCAAGTAGCCCTTGATTTATTTTTTGCCTGGGTGGATTGATCTTATATTCTGCAACTGCTGTGCTTTATTAGTACATTTCCTTAGTAGTTTCGTATATCTAATATATTTAAGTTTGTTTTGAGGTTTGTTTGACACTTCTTGTATATATTTCAAATAAAGTTTTCTTTTATTTGTACACGCTTATCGTAAACCTCTTGTGAGCCATCTGTTGTTATTGACTTTATGGTCGACTTTGGTATGGATACATGGAAAATATAGTAGGGCCGTGGGGATCTGCAGCTCATTATATGTTCAAAGAGCTAGCGAAGCGCCTTGTGGAAGCGACGGGTGACCAGAAGGCTGGTGCGTACCTCGCTCAGCGGATCAGCATTGCTGTTCAGCGCGGCAATGCGGCCAGCCTTCTGGGCACCCTACCGCCGAGCTCCGAGCTGGAGCCTCTTTTTTACTTGTAAATATTTAGTTTATAGTTTAGTTTATTTTAAGCTTAGTTTATATTCTATTTTATTTCGTACGCCCTGTTCATTATCATAAACTGTTGTTGATGATTGATTATCTGTTGATAATCATTAAAAAACTAAATACACAACGACCGGAACATTTTTAATGTAAAATCCGTTCATTTCATACATTATGTGACATGTAAAAATAAACGTTTATCGAGGTTTTAATGTCTGTCTTGTCATTTTATGGTATATAAATTTTTGAAATCGACTCATTTCTCAGTTTTGATAATTTATCTGCGACATATACATACAATTACAACATTTTCTTATTTATTTACAGGATTGGTCCGATCTTGTACACTACGTGATAAACACATTTACCAATAAACATATTGATAAATTTATGGTGGATACAAAGATATTTGAGAATCTCTTGGCCGATCTACCGGTAACGGTAAAATTGGCAAAGAAAGATACAGAGTTTGCATCCGAAGCGGAGAAGAAACTGCCGGTTACCCACGGCACTGGGAGCCAGTCTTCGAATGAAAGGTATTTAATATACAAAAAAGTGAACAAAATTATTTTAGGAAAACGCCGTTGATTATTTTGCACAGTCCTAAATTGTCAAATTATGTTGTATAGAATTTTGTTTTCACCTCTCTAGCTCGGAAAGCCCTTTTTTATTCTTTGAAAATAGATAGCAAAACTGCGTTTTATCCACAAGAGTGCAAAGTATTTGAAATGCGAACGTGCTATTAATAACTTTTTTAAACATGTAAGGGCCAGTCCAGACAGTCCAGCACCAATAATTTTATATTGTGCTGTTGTGTTAACAAAACTGGTACCTACGCCAAATCTCGGGATTAGGTAGTATACCCAGGGCATCCACCTATACTTAGGATGCAACTGTACTGAATTTTTTTTTCAGTACAGTTGCATCCTCGCTCTAGTGAGGGGAAAAGGTTTGTGTTATACACGGCTGCAAAGTTATTTTACGTCTCGTGTGTTGCAACTCTCGCTACGCTCAGGATTTATTTTTAAACCACTCGCTTCGCTCAGGATTCTATTTTAGAACCACTTGCTTCGCTCGCGGTTCAACCATAGGATCCATTCGCTAGCTCGTAATTCAACCCTAGAATCTATTCGCTAGCTGGTGTTTCAATTCCACACTCGCGGTTAAAATACAACTTTGCACCCTTGTATAACATTTAACTGGTATACTGCCTTTTCGGCGAAAAACGTTTCGCCAAATTTCACTTCGCAACCAACTTTTCGCAGAAGTTTCATTTGGCAAACCAACCGTTGGCATTACTTTACTTCGCACTTTTCTTATTTGGCAACATTTTTATAATGCCAAATTTCACTTCAACAAACTTTTATGTGGCAAAAAATTATGAAGCAAATGATTTGCTTGGTATAATGACTTTTCGGCGAAATAGGTTTCGCCAAATTTCACTTCGCACCCAACTTTTTTGCAAAAGTTTCATTTGGCAAATCAACTGTTGGCATTACTTTACTTCGCACTATTCTTATTTAGGCAACATTTTTATAATACAATCAAATAAGCGTGTTTTATAAGAATAACTTTTCTTTAAAATTAAAAATACCTCAGGACATCGGATTACCTACCTATTGTGCTTTGAACGGGGACTTAGTGGCAAAACCGACTCGGATCGCGGATAGGTTAGTTTCGAGGTTATTTTTTTTATAAAAGAGCGGAAAAACTTGTTATTAACACTTACAACAAATGACAATTGGGCAATTTACTACTAAGATAAACATAGACTCAAATCACTAAAGTCTAAATACCTAATGATTAAGCTTATATTATGTCAAACAAAAGTAATACCCTCATATTTTAGCTATATGGTGCATCACCCTACCCACTTAAATAAAATACAATCATACTGCAACTTGAACCATCTATTCCATCGAACTAGGTACCTATTGTTTATCAAATAATTACTTAGTTGGGAAATGATATCAGTGCTAAAAGTAAGTATGTTGCTAAAAGTATGGTATGCCAATCAATACATTTGACGAATACATAAATGACATCTTAAACAAATCCCAGGTAATATTTTGCCTAACAATAATTTATCAAATCATTAGTTGGGAAATGATATCGTTGCTAAACGTTGAGTTGGGAAGTAAAACTTCGCCCAAATCAAAATATGGGATACAAAGTTTGCGAGTTAAGAATTTGCTAAATAATTTTCGCCGAAACATTAGTGAACCCATTTAACTATTAACACGTTCACAGTCCAGTGCCCCTTACATGGGTCACGACGAACTATCTCCACAAGTCCGTGCGCCGTACTTACATGGGTCACTATATACGACCAGGTACGCACTCAAATCACTATAATTATATTTTTGTTTAGATTGTTCTATTTTGTTATATTACTCGTATTTTGCCTGACGATCATGATGCGAATTATTGTGTACTGATCATTGCAGTGCTAGTCGAAGATAGAATTCACTTCCTACTGCATTCGATATCATCATTGGCCCCATAGTGAAAGTTGCTCAGTGTGATCATCCCCATCAACCCCTGGCACTTCAGATCACGACGTAAAAATCACCTTGTATATTGTAATAATCCGAGTGCGTACCTGGTCGTTTCATAGTGACCCAAACCTGGAGCACGGACGTGTGATGGAAGTAATTTGCTTGGACGTCTAAGAAAATTGAAACATTTTGTATGGGGACTGTGAACGTGTCAATTAATTGTAACTTTCAGGTGGACCACAGATGAGCTATCAACATTAAGTTCGATTTATCTGCAATGCAAATCTCTTCCGGGTGTGGTCGGCAAAATCTTAAAATGTCTCAAAGAAAATGGGATAGTAAAATCCGGAGATTCAGTTATGAAGGAATTATACAAGAAAAATATCATAAACAAAGGGGAATATGAGAAACTGTCCAAGGCAATAAGGGACGTCGAAATTAGAAAGCTGTGTGAGCAATTAAGACAAGATAGGAAAACAAAATATATTGACTGGGTCCAACAAGTTTTGCTTGAAGTTTACTACGCCAAATTGCAATTCGAGAAGAGTTACCGTAACGAATACTTTACTTCAGGGGATGAATCGTATGTTCAGTTCAAGTTATTTAACCAAGAATATAATTCGCCTGTCATGTCTCCAGTGTCTTATCACGCACTGCGTAAGTTGTTTATTTATTTCCACATTTTATTATTTGTAATCAGTAAAATAGGTACTTTCATGTTCGGTTACACTTACAGGTATTAAACTTGTATCTTTAAGTTTCATATATTTACGTTCGTTTACTTATCCCATTTTAATGTTCATAATTTCAGAACTAAATCAGCCTGTACCGTTGGTACCTTGGAATTGTGAACAAGCCGCCATGTGCGAGGATGTAATTTTTTTGAAACTGTTACATAAACTGAGTTTCCTAATGCCGGTTGTCACCGATAAAGTATTCATAAGAATACCACATGTCTGGTCAGCCGATGTCTTGTACGAGAAGGCTAGCAGTGTAGCTGTTATTGATACAAGTAAGTTTTGTAGACATTTACGAGGGGTCTTATGGTGTAGATCTATATCTTTTTATAAAAGTTATTATATTATTCAACACGCTTTTTCCCTCGATTTCATTCGCGTAAACTTCCACTCCCTATTATGAACACTCTTTGTCGTTCCTTAAAAGACTGTGTGTATTTTATGTGATACACGGAGAGAAAAAAATAGTACTTACAAACAAACAAAAAATATTAATCATAAGTAACACGTTACTAGACGGCCCGAATACACAACATAATGGCAAATAAATTTAGTTTCCTTTAACTGTAAAAATGTTAAACGATCAGTGGACGCCATCCGACAATTATGTAAGACATCGGATATAATTGCACTACAGGAAACTTGGACCCGACCAGACGAAATTCATTTTTTATCTAGCATTGATGAAAGATTTGGGTACACGGGTACATCTGCTATCGATACGGCAAGTGGTATGCTGAAGAGCCGGCCGTTTGGCGGGGTGGCGCTTCTTTGGAATAAAAGTGTTTTCAATAACGTGTCTGTAGTAAGGTGTGACAACCCGCGCATATGTGCCGTACGTATTACTATTGCTCAAAAATCGTTCTTAGTGTTTAGTGTGTATATGCCGACGGACTAGGTGGCAAATTTGGTGGAGTTCACTGACTGCCTAGCCTTGGTGAGTGCTTAAGTAATGAGGACATCGAGTTAGCGTACATCCTGGGAGATTTAAATGCTCACCCTAATGAACTATTTTACAAGGAGATGTTTCATTTCTGTCACGTCAAGAATGGACATGTGCAGATGTTGATAATTTGGGTTTAAACTCGCAAGCGTGTACTTTTGTTAGTGAAGCAAACGGGTCTAAGAGGTGGTTGGACCATATATTGACTACAAAATGTGCTACAAAAAGTATATTAAGTACTGACATATTATATGACGTCATGTGGTCTGACCCTTTGCATATTAAATGTTATTTAGATTTGGATAAGACAAATTTGTTTGATAATAATAATGAGCCGGTGACAAGGGAGAGAGAATTAGCGAACAAATTTTTCTGTATAGTAAAATCTGTCATAACGGCCTAAGAAATATTGATTTTCCGTGCGAGCTTTGCGTTTGTTACAATAGTTGTTGTAATGACGATAGTCATAGAATAATTATTGATAACCTGTATGGGAAGCATTATAAATGTGTTAAGCGGTGCCTCCTCGGATACCTATTTACTAAAATGTGTAAAAAAGAGGAAAACTGTAATTGGTTGGAATAAACATGTTAGTGAGGCACACAGGGACGCCCGGGAAAAGTTTAGGTTGTGGGATTGGTACGGAAGGCCCGAATCGGGTTGTGTTTATGATGAGATGCAGAATAGTCGTGGTATCTTTAAGTCAAGGTTAAAATGGTGTCAAAAACATGCCGAGCAGATACGAATGGACATTCTAGCATTTCATCATTCTAAACATGATTTTAGGGCCTTTTGGAAATCCATAAGGAAACTGAACAGTAAACCTGGCCTTCCTGCTAGCGTCGAGGGTATTAGTGACCATAATTGCATAGCGAGTTTATTTCAAAAACAATTCACTGTAGTTTCACCGTTACAGCTATCGTGTTCTCGGGAGGATGAATGGTGTGACCAGGAGATTTTAGTTAGGTTTACCCCTGGAGATGTGGACAAAGTTATAAAATCTATGTCACGAGCAAAATCCCCTTGTCACAATGGCCTCAGTGTAGAACACCTTAAGCACGCTGGCCCTCATCTGCCAAGAGTCCTGGCAATACCAGGCCAATACCGGAAGCTATGATGAAAACGGTTGTAGTACCAATCGTTAAAGACAAAAGTGGCAATGTTGGAGATAAAGCTAATTATAGACCGATCTCACTAGCGACAGTGATAGCGAAAATACTTGATAGTCTGCTTACTACATAACTGGACAAATATTTGAACATTCATCAAAATCAATTCGGTTTCAGGCCAGGTCTCTCTACTGAATCTGCAATATTGTCCCTAAAGCAGACTATCAGGTACTATACCGAACGAGACACGTGTGTGTTGGTCAGGTCGAGAAAACATGCATATATGCATGTTTTCTCGACCTGACCAAGGCTTTCAACCTGGTAAATTACAATGTTCTCTGGCGGAAGCTAAAGAGCACCAATATTCCAGTTGAACTGTATAGAGTGTTTAAATACTGGTACCTGAATCAGAGTAACGTTGTGCGATGGTCGAGCGCATATTCAGAGCCATACATGTTGGAGTGTGGGGTGAGGCAGGGGGAGTGACCTCACCCAAACTCTTCAACCTGTATATCAATGCGCTCCTGGAGGAACTCGGCAGCACCTATGTCGGATGTCACATTGATGACATTTGTGAATGATATCAGTTATGCAGATGAATAATATCAGTTATGCAGATGATATGGTGTTGCTGAGTGCCTCCCTGTGTAGATTATCCAAACTTTTGGATGTATGTGAAAAGTATGCGCTTAGTCACAGCTTGATATGTAATGTCAAAAAAGTGAATGCATAGTATTTAAGGCCAGAGGCAAAGATGTGCCGCCAATACCTCCTATTAGGTTGAATGGAACACCGCTAAACATGGTCAGCCATTTTAAATATTTAGGACATGTGGTAACCTCTGACCTGAAAGACGATGCAGACATAGAAAGAGAGCGGAGGGCGTTGTCTGTTAGAGCGATAATGGTGGCCCATAGGTTTGCTCGCTGCTCTGCTGAAGCTAAACTGACACTTTTTAGAGCCTTCTGCACCACCTTCTAGACAGCTAGTCTGTGGACACAGTATACGCAAACACAGTACAACGCCCTTCGTGTACAATATAACAATGCCTTTAGGTTGTTGATGGGGCTACCCCGTTTCTGTAGCGCTTCAGGGATGTTCGCGGAGGCCAGGGTAGATTGCTTCTATGCCACAATGAGGAAACGATGCACATCCCTGGTGCGCAGGATCCGGTCTAGCTCCAATAGCATCCTGAGGGCATTCGCGGAGAGATTTGATTGCTATTACCTTAATCATTGTTATATGATTCATGTAGTGGCAAACAAATCCTAGTACAGGAGAACACAATTAATATGGCGCGCGTCAAAGCTCTTAAGTAGTTGACTGAGAGACTATTATTGCTTAATCCACACGCCTTATTATTACTTGGGTCGTGCTATACGTAGCTTCCGCGTGTGAGGGTGAATGGCTGCACACCTATTCGCTTGGTATGGCCCTCAACTGTAATCTTTATTTTAGTTTGAAATATTAAATTTAGTTTTGATTATTTTATTTTTAATTTTAATGTATATTTAATTGTATCGATAATATGATCCCAGTTGGTCGAATAAATGAATTATTATTTATAAGTAAAATTTTACTGAATCCAAGGAGATTTTACTAACGGTTACAAACTAGTTTTCCTAATACCAAAAAAATTGGCCTTCTTTCTATAACTTATTTGTAATAATTAGTAATCTGACGTATTGGTGCTATAAATATTTATAAACTCAAGGAAAATTTTATAGAATTTATACAACTCTGTTATTTCACGATACCTTAAAGATATAAAATATAAGTAAAACCTTTGAACATTTGCCTCGACGTTCGTCGCGTATAACGTTACGCATTATATTATGAAGGTAGGTAGGTTATTACCACCCCTTGGTTGTCCCAGAAAAGAGAGCCCTACCTTACCGAAGGATGGAGTTCCCTTACATTTCTCAGGACTCTCAGATGATGGCCACTTACAAGTGTAATTAACTATTGTTTAGTTTCTGGATCATAATGGAGAAGTCACATTTCATCCATAATTCCATATGTTGTGTCGCGGAAAACGTCAAAAAATACCGACATTTGACTTGCACCCTGTGGAGTAGCCTCTTAAACACAATGTTCTCAATTTTAGGATAGTGAAGGTACGAGTAGACGGCTAGTGCGTACTGCGTAGTTGGCGGAGGTGACAGCCCAACTCGGCTTACTCGGCTAGACTATAATAACGTATTAGGTATCGAGATCCAATTATATTTATATAAGAATCCTTGATCCAATTTGACCTCCACTTTAGTAGTGACCCTGTGGGCCTGCGTTCCAATTTGGAGGTCCCGGGTTCGAATCCGGTCAGGGAATTATTTGTGTGATGAACACGAATATTTCGTCGGTTGACAACCAAAACTCACTATCAAATCTGTCACTACTCTTCGAGACCTCGTATCTCAGTACTGAAACTATGCTGAGATACGAGCTTTATTTTAAGTAGGTATTTGTTCCTGAGTCTTGGATGTTTTCTATGTATTTAAGTATCTATATCGTCACTTGAATAATATCCTAATTATTAATCCTGCTTCATTATCATTACTTATATCACAGTGATTGTAATATACCGATACCGAGAATATATTCCACACCCCTCTTAGGCACTATATGACGGCAAAATATCAATGGTTTAAATTTATTTTATAATTTTGTATGTAGTTAACGGGGCTCGTAGATAACGACAAGATAAAGCATCTGTCACTTTCTGATATCATTCAATAGAACGTGACATATGCTTTATCTTGTCGTTTATCACGCTATCTCGTGACCATAATACGGGGCCAGGAATCCGTTGCTTAGGGAATATCAGGATCAGATCATCATATCGAAAAATGAGTCATTTGTAATGTAATAGGTATCACTGGAGGCTAGCTAATGGGCGTGATCAAAAACATAGCGGAAGTAGACCTGTTTAGAGTTGAGCACTGAGATTGCTCGTTGCCTCGTGATCCGAGTTATCCCTGTAGTTGACTGTCGACAATTTTTTTTGTACTTTTTTAGGTAAGCTGAAGTTCTCCGTTAGCGACATAACCAGCTGCAGCACTAAGAGCTCTTCGCAACAATGCAACTCAGCTTTGCCGACTGATCTCGCTAAAGACGTGACCTCATTGACCACCCCGCCAGAGAACCTCTACCAAAAACGCCAACAGAAGCATCTCGCAGCTATACTGGAAAACCTTAAGTCTAGGTAAGGATCGCTTCAAAATTAATTATACTCTTATAATTTTAAATAGTTAATAGTTAGGTTAGGTTAGTGTTTTTGCTGCTGTAAGTTTTATGGACGTCTTATGGGCTATACTAGATGAAAACCCGGCTACGCTCGGGTAAAATTAATAACATTCTTTTTGAATAAAGTAATTATTTTCTTTTACACAACCCTTTTTAAAATTCGGCTTAGATGTGTATTTTTTGGTGTAAAGTATTATTAAGTATTATTTTTAGTAAGCGATTAATATTTTCCCCTTTTTATAATAAGGTATCTCCCCGCCAAACTATTCGCCAAATTATACATGATTATTTTTAGTTGCTACAGTCAGCAGAAAATATATCTAGACAACGATCAAAATTACACCCACACACAGCACAAGATTCTATTGAAAAAGATATATTCTTCAATAGAGTAAAAAATAAAAAGTCAAATCTGCTTCCCTATTACGATAAATAATAGTAATAATTTTGTCAAACAAAATACTAAGGTTTCCTCAAAAAATAATAGTTCGCAAATCGGCGGAAGAGTGCGCGTGTGCGCTCGACCTTTGAATAATAAGCAATTCGTTTTAAAGCTGACGCTGACGCCAAGTCCGAGCGGATGTATCAGTAAGAATAAGACTGGAGCCGGCCATACACACATGCAAAGAAGTGTGAAAGAGATGTAAGCATAGACAAAAACACACGTGGGAGCAAGATGAACTAACAAATCTCCTGTCCCTCATTGTGTATAAGGCCGTAATATTTGTCACCGTCACCGAAACGTCATCGATGAATGGCATTGCTGTCACTACATATAACACCACTAAGAATGGGATGTCACGATCGTGCTAAAGGATGTATCAGTCTTCTGATACATTTTAATTTAGACAGGTTACCATAAGTCCGTCCCTTTTGGTCATACGCTAATCCTCTTTCTACGTCACCTTGTAACTGATCCCTTTGAGATGTTTTTTCGCATTCACAGTTTCTGAACGCACTCGTCGCCTATGTTACACAAACAAAATCACTAGTCACAGCTTGTTGTAGTGTGGTCACAAAAAAATAAGTTTCTGAACGCATTCTTTAATTAGTCAATGGCAACTAATAAATATGGCAGATCGTTTTTATCATTATTTTCCCATATTTAAACACGAAATACGCGACAATCCGAATTTTGCCGATATATGTTGTCGATTGAAAACTCTTATTATTGTACGCTTTATAATTTGAGATACTTAGGTTTCGTTCGAGTCTACCGTACCCCTCGACGGAATTATTAATATAGATGTGGTTCGACTCTCTTTTTACTATTAAGGATTGTGCTAATATATGGAAACCTAATTGTCACTAATGCACAAACTTCACTAAAACGCACACTCGCACGCTATATACATATAAACCTGAAACTTATATGAACTTTGTAAAAAACATAAACATAAATTTAAGCTTCATCTCGAACGCCAACTTTCTCAACACTATAAACACATTTTATCGACTATTTTTTACGTGAAATCAAATAAAACACTTATCGTTTGCGAGTATTTTCGCAGAGTGGACATATGTTGTAACATATACACTTTAATAATTGTTCACGTATACCTCCGCATGCTCATCAAGTCATCACAATACAACACACTGAAACATACAAATTATTAAAATCTCAGAACAAAAATGAACGAAATGAATATGTACTTACAACTGTAATAAATGCAAGATCGTTGCAATCTTATACAGTCAATTAACGAGTTAAAACGAAATATTACGTTAATTTATTTATTATGCATCAAACAATAGTAGATGGTATGACAAGGGTCTAAAACGAGCCGTATTACCACGAGATAGTTCCTGCGGTTCGCGCGCAACATTCACGCGCGAAAAAAGCTAACTGACCTTCCATTAAGCGCTTCAAAGTGTTGCTCGAACGATTTAACCACTTTTTTAATTATTGTGAAATAGGGACTACTACAAACTTAATCTTTAGACTCTTTAGAAAAATTAATTATGTTTCCAGATTGGTAGATTTTAGTAAAGCTGTATTCTGGTTGGTTAATACCCAATACCAAATATTTTTTTAAGCGTTAAATTAGTGTTCTGTGATTGGTGGATTTAATAGGTGAAGTATTATGATTGGTCTAAATTGAATGTTTTGTAAATCATATATATGTATTCATATTTTCCCTAGGGGTTAAATGTACTACTTTAGTCCCCGCTTGACAAGTCTAATATGACACACTTTTCGAGCATGAGAAGTGAAAAATACAAATAATATCATCTGCAATACACCCTTCTCGTATATATAATATGTATGTACCTATGTAATCATTTTGTTGTACACAATAACACAATAAACAGACACCTTGTAATAGAGAAGCAGACTTAATAAAAACTTTTCTAAATGGATGACACTCCCGAGACAATAAATTTAATAAATGTCTTTGACTCGGACATACAATCAACAGAATGTAAACTAATGACATTAAACGACATATACACCACCACATTTGGCCACTCTGATTTCATAGATATTTATCAAAACATAAGAAGCTTATAACGACATATACACCACCACATTTGGCCACTCTGATTTCATAGATATTTATCAAAACATAAGAAGCTTATATAGTAACATGGATAACCTTTTGATTGTACTTGCTCAATTTGTTTTTCTAGTGGACTTAATAATACTAAGTGAATGTAGATTACACCCAGATATAAATCAGCACCTGCATTAGACGATTACACCCATTTTTCTACCACGAATCATCTCAATCAAAGTGGTTTTTTTTAAATGTTTTATCCCACAATTCTCTGGAGAGTCCTCCAATATTTGTGCATGGACGCCGAGGCGCCCCCCAGGGGCGCCTCGTGGTATCAATCAAAGTGAGCTTACGTAAAGGACACTCATACTGTTAGGGTCCGAGAAGTAATACTGATGCATGCATCGTGATTAGAAATTACAATTTTAGGTGTGATAATACTAGGAATATATCGTTGTCCGTCAAATGTTAACGCAGATTGTTTAATATCAACATTGAGCAAACACCTGGAAACGATGAATCAAACAAAAAAATAGTTTTAACTGGAGACATCAATATTAATATTTCCAACAAATTGAACTAGCAATCTTTTGAACAATCAAATAGATTCGGTTTTCTATATTTATTTATTTAAAAAAACTTATCAAATACTTTAATAAATTTAATCTATTATCCCAATCACAGTATGGCTTTAGACACAACCTCTTGACAGAGGATGCCATTACGCGCTTTCTTCCCCAATAATTGACAAGATAGATAGAAATAAAAAATGATCAGTATTTCTAGACCTCAAAAAGGCATTTGATACTGTTTCTATTCCCACCCTTATCAACACCCCAGAGAGCATAGCTATAAGAGGCACTTCTCTGTTTTTTCTTAGTAGCTACCTCCGAAATCGGACACAAAACGTCAAAATAGGGAATTATTAGTTTAAGAGCCGACGACACTGAACCTAGTTCGATAAGACTCCCAGATGAGATATATATTATAAGATGCGTCATTCCTGGGGGAACACGAAACGGCTATGCTGCCATGCAAAAAACCTGGTGGCCATAGTAAAAAAAAATATTCAAAAAAAATAAAATTTCCGGTTTCTAGTACGATAAGTCTCCCAGGTTTCGTTTGTTCCTCGATACAGGGGAGGGGTAGGACTATACGATATATAATGCAGTGCTGCAAGCCCCCCTGACTGGCCTTGTCAGTGGCAGCAGCATGATAAGTGACGCCAATATTGAGGTATCTAGTATGATCGGTCTCCTGAAAAAACCAAGGCTCATCTGAAAGATCATCAATTTCTGTGTAAGAAAAACCACTGCTGCCTTTTCCCAATAGTGGAGAAGGTGGTGCTGCAGCGATTGAAGGGGCTCAGTACACTGAACCTAATTCGATAAGACTCCCAGATGATATGTATATTATAAGATGCGTCATTCCTGGGGGAAAACGAAACGGCTATGCTGCCATGCAAAAAACCTGGTGGCCTTAGTATAAAAAAAATTTCAAAAAAAATAAAATTTCCGGTTTCTAGTACGATAAGTCTCCCAGGTTTCGTTTGTTCCTCGATACAGGGGAGGGGTAGGACTATACGATAATGCAGTGCTGCAAGCCCCCCTGACTGGCCTTGTCAGTGGCAGCAGCATGATAAGTGACGCCAATATTGAGTAATCTAGTATGATCGGTCTCCTAAAAAAACCAAGGCTCATCTGAAAGATCATCAATTTCTGTGTAAGAAAAACCACTGCTGCCTTTTCCCAATAGTGGAGAAGGTGGTTGCTGCTGTGATTGAAGATCGCCTTCAGCGCAGCTGGATTCGGTTTTTCAGTTCAGTTTTGTCAGCAATCACCCGGTTCCTTTCGATTTGTACTGATTTAATACGTGTGCCACGTACATTTAAGAATAATTTTGCTTGTCGTTGATTGCATAAACAAATGATTTTGAAAAGTTATTCTTCATTATACCGAAATAAGAGTTCCAAGCGAAACTTGGGAGACTTGTCATACTAGAAACCGGTTTTTTTTTTTAATTTTTTACTATGGCCACCAGGTTTTTTGCATTGCAGCATAGCCGTTTCGTGTTCCCCCAGGAATGATGCATCTTATAATATACATATCATCTGGGAGTCTTATCGAATTAGGTTCAGTGTACTGAGCCCCTTCAATCGCTGCAGCACCACCTTCTCCACTATTGGGAAAAGGCAGCAGTGGTTTTTCTTACACAGAAATTGATGCTCTTTCAGATGAGCCTTGGTTTTTTCAGGAGACCGATCATACTAGATACCTCAATATTGGCGTCACTTATCATGCTGCTGCCACTGACAAGGCCAGTCAGGGGGGCTTGCAGCACTGCATTATCGTATAGTCCTACCCCTCCCCTGTATCGAGGAACAAACGAAACCTGGGAGCCTTATCGTACTAGAAACCGGAAATTTTATTTTTTTTGAATATTTTTTTTTACTATGGCCACCAGGTTTTTTGCATGGCAGCATAGCCGTTTCGTGTTCCCCCAGGAATGACGCATCTTATAATATATATCTCATCTGGGAGTCTTATCGAACTAGGTTCAGTGTCGTCGGCTCTTCTACTATATGTCAGTGACGAGCGGACTATTTCCTATGGGGCACCGCAAGGTAGTGTCTTAGGCCTTACCTTGTCCTTAACCTGTATAAATCAGTTGTGCAGCATGTCTATTGAGAATGGTAAGATATTCACATATGCCGATGACACTGCCATAGTATTCTCGGGGAGTACGTGGGAAGAAGTGCGCTCGTCCGCTGAAACTGGACTCGCTAAAATTGCAAGGTGGCTAAACGATAACCTTCTCACCCTTAACACTGCTAAGACAAACTACATCTGATACACGAACTACAATCGTACACAGCCTCATACAGACTTCTCGATTAGAATACATACTTGTCATGAGTGTTAATGACTATACAGACACAAACTGTCCCTGCTCAATTATAACTAAGGTTGAGAGTACTAGATACCTGGGAATTATAGTTGATCAGCAATTAACATGGCATGCACACATAGAAAACATCATGACGAGAATCTGCAAACTTATATGGCTTTTTAAAATCTGAGGCATATAGCAACAGAGGCCCTCTTAGATCAAATTTAAGCCTCACTGGTACAATCAGTTCTTACATATTGTATTCCGACCTGGAGAGGAGCTCCGAAAATCAAATTCCTCAAGCTCGAAAGGGCTCAAAGGTTTACTCAAAGTGATGCTATTCAAGCCCTACATATTCCCAACTAGTCAGTTGTATATCAGCTGCAATGTATTATCCGTAAGAAAGTTATATATACTGCATTTAACCCTAAAAACACACAAAACTACATTTTATATACCAGATACAAAAAAATCAATGAAGGAAAAAAAATATCAAGTTAAGCCAACCCCCTGTAACAAAACTGCGTTTGCAAGAAAACAGAAAAGATCAAAGTCAGCTTATAAACACAGTGTTGTTACAGACAGAAAGGAAAGGATTCGAAAAGAACCGATTAAAAATCATACCTAAATAGGTTGAAGATTAATGTGTCCCAGTATTTTCGTAAGTAACTTATGATTCAATGAGTATGTATGATGAGTGCCCTGAAATGTCTGACATGGTTGTGATGTGACCTGTTTATATGACAGCGTGCCAGAGGGCGTTGTGGTGCCGGCGGAGGCGGCGAGCGTCCCGGCACAGCAGGCGGCACCCACGCCCGGCCTGCCCGAGCCCGGCCTTCCCGCGCCCGACCTGCCCGCGCCCGAGCACATGCCGCCGAAGGGGTTCACCACCCAGCTCTCGGAGTTGGAGGACTGCGACAGGTAACATTCTACCGTGCTATGTCTGTAGGTAGACTGTACCCTTTATTTGTCTTATTCATAAAATTTAAGCTCTGCTGGCTACACTGCCTTTCTGCAATGGTAACCTATCGATCTTTCGAAAATCTGTTTACCGAATTTCACTTGTCCGAAAACGGTTCACCGAATTTTTACAATCAAAATACTTTATTTCGCAACTGTTTGAAATACCACGGATTCATTTTACCACAATGTCATTTGTCCGCAATTCAAAAGCCCGCTTTACAGTTCCCAATTTTTACATTTGACAACTTATACGTTAGCCACATTTTCATAATTTCAATGATACGGAAAGTCGACGTGACATTTTCCATAATTTCGTTATATAAGACTAAGCGGGAGCGAAGCTCCCGTCTTAATCTTCGAGATTATTTTTTTATAAAAACCCAGAATGACTTGTTGGGATAAAATCGACTCTAATGCGGATAGGTTAGAAGATTAAGACGGGAGCTGAAGCGAAGCGAAGCTCCCGTCTTAATCTTCGAGGTTATTTTTTTATAAAAGCCCAGAAAGACTTGTTTGGACAAAATCGACTAATATCTGGATAATGACATTACGGTATTTTAACCTTACGGACAAATAAAAATTTGGCAAATGAATGTACGGAATTATAATCATTGTGATTTTAAATCAGCTGGATAATAAAATTGTGACCATACAAAAATATGTCAATAGAAAATATAGAAAATGAAACTTTGGACAAATGAAAAAAACTGTAAAACGAAAAAAGGCGTTTCGTTTTCGGATTTTTAATATTCGGCATAAAAAAATTCGAATTTGCGATAGGTAACCTTCTGCAATACCTTGGTGCTTACAACAGTGTACACAAATATCAAAGTGACACAGAGACACAACCGAATGTAACGAAAATAGGTTGCTAAACGTCAAGAACGAGCTGAACAGCTAATTTACAGAAATCGCAAAAAACTGTTGTTTACAAAACCATGAATATTTCCTTTTTCAGCTCTATATGATCCCCTTTCTCCCGAATACCCTAAAACCCTTTTTCACTTTTATTGTCTCACTCGAGTTACTCGAGTATGCCTATTGAGAGTCTAGAGTCTGCATATTTAAGAGGCCTTATAAGTTTTAAAATGTTTTGCTTTCAAATTATGACAAAAGTATTGATAATATCAGTAAAGTTATTAAAGGCTACGATGATTTTATTAAAGTTTTAGATAGTAACATTGCCATTTTTTGATTTTATTGTGTGTAGTAAAATTAAGCGGAAAAAACAAGTTTTTAGCTTGAAAATGGTCGATTTGGAGTGATGTTTGAAACGATGTTTCTTAACTAAAGATCCAAAAATACATTTAAAGTTTATGACATAAGCAGGCGAATCACGTAACTTTATGTACTAATGGATGAGCTGACAATTAATATTTGACAATAAAATCTACCTAACGGTAGTATTAAGGTTACGTAATTACCCCGAAGCTCGCAATAGTCCTGTTCCTGATAGTAACATTAAGAAAATTTTAGGATACGTATCAATTCAAACAGAAAATGGCGTAAATAGAGATGAGCGTTTTTTAACTGATAATAACCCTTAAATGTGTATTAAAAATATAAAAAGCATATTTTTGGTGCATATGGACAAGCTTAATAATACCCACAGGAAATTAAAAAAACTTGGGTAAATAAATACGGTTGTGCCGTAATGTACCTGGGTCGTGGCATTTTTATCGTTTCTTCGTTAACGCCAAACTTGGCCTATTCCCTTTGCTTCCTCGTCTTTGACGAGATGTGCCGTAATTACTTATGGTGCGTCTTTTTGTTCAATATTCTCGCCTCGATATCATAATGAGTATACAAACACGGCTGTGACGTTGTGGCTCGGTCGTGACATTTCATTGATTTCTATTTTTTTGTATATCTTTACTTCTTTGATGCCGTTTTATTCGCTGCTTTGTACCTATTCGGCGGGATCTACTTTAATTTTAGCGCATCCCTCTTTTTCATATCCTCGCTTTGATATATTATTTATACTGAATCTTCATTTATTTCCTTTGTCGAGGCTTTTATAACGATAGATGAGAACTAAGTACATCCCTATTTCTAGAAATTGCACGTCTTACAAATAGATGGCCTTTCTCAGCTTTATGTACAAAAAATGTACCACTAACCTACTATCCATTTCTCTACCCAACCCATCTAAATTTTTATTAGGGTCTTTGGGCTTCAACTCTCTTGAAACTTAAAACGACAACCTTTTGGTGACAACTATTAAATTATCAGAGACTTTTTAATGCGTCCTATTACTATTAATTTACAACTTCTTTTCGCTTTATATCTCAGGCTCTGTACTTATCAATTGTAATAGTACGTATATATCTATATATATAGTACGTATATATCTATTAGGATAGGTTTACGTAATATTCAGGAAGACAACAAAGATTTCATAGATACGAATTAATGTGCGTTTTTAAAAATGTATAATTTTGTTACAGCATTAGTGAAACAGTATCGATCGCTTCAGACTTCATCGGTATGTACATCTCGGACGAGGACTAGGAGTTGGAGCTGCGGCCGAGCTTTATTACAGCGGATCCCGTCAACCATGAGAACCCGACTGACACCGGGGGAGGAGCGGGCAAGCGGCCTAGGGGCTTCGATATCACAATATGAGATTTTTTTCTTAGATTGTGACACTCGGTTTCCAGCGTCAAGGACTTCGACAAGGATAAATATAAATTTAGCATGCAAGATTAATCATAATAATCATTAAATTCAATGTCATTGTATTAAAAACATTTTTTTAGGGTAGTACCCATAAAGATTAATGGCTAATTTTATTTTTGAAAGATACTTAGGTACTTTAGTTTCATGATGAATTACTTAGGACTTCGGCATGGATAAATTGAAATTTATAATGCAAGATTAATCATAATAATAGTTAAATTGGATGTATTGTTAAATGTCATGGTCTTTAAAATATTTTTATAATAGTACCCATAAAGATTAATGGCTAATTTTATTTTTGAAAGATACTTAGGTACTTTAGTTTCATCATGATGAATTACTTAGGACTTCGGCATGGATAAAATGAAATTTAGAATGCAAAATTAATCATAATAATAGTTAAATTAGATGTATTGTTAAATGTCATTGTCTTAAAAATATTTTTATAGTAGTACCCATAAAGATTAATGGCTAATTTTATTTTTGAAAGATACTTAGTTACTTTAGTTTCATGACTTAGGACTTAGGACTTCTATAATTCAATTCAATTTATTTCCCATGTAGGTATACATTGATACACTTATGTCCGTCAATTATTGCACATTTTCAACTTAAAACTATTGATAATAGCTAATTAGTCAACTTAAAAATTACAATTATTCCATACACCTATTTCTGTTACATATTCCGACACGTTATCACACGATCTGGTAAGTCTATTATATTCTTAGGGATTTTGTTATAGAAATGTACTGCCTGTCCAATAAATGATTTCCGAGCTTTGGCAATTCGCAAGCGACGAACAGTGTAGTAAGTTTATCCTTGCTTCTGGTATTAAATGTGTGTATGACACTGTTTTTCGGAAGACATTCATAGTATCTTCTGGCATACATAATAACTTCATAGATATATAGTGACGGTAGAGTTATGATGTCGACCTTTCTAAATAGATCTCTCAAGGACGTTCTCGGCTTCAGATTGTAAATTGCACGAATAGCCCGCTTTTGTAAAACAAATATGCTATCTACATTGGCAGATTTTCCCCAAACTAGGATGCCGTAAGACATGAGACTATGGAAGTAACTATATTTGTGTCTATATTTGTTAGCTGCCTAATCTTTCTCATAGCATAAGCAGCAGAACACAATTTATTACTCAAAGTAGCTAAGTGCGAACCCCACTGCAATTTGGAGTCAACTGTCAAACCAAGAAACACTGTATTATCTGAAAAGTGCAATATACGGCCTCCCAGAATCATGTTTGGTGTATGATATTGTTGACTATGGCGGCAAGTAGAGAATCTGACGCATTTTGTCTTTTTGGGATTCAGTAGTAAATTATTTACTGTAAACCAATGCAATACATTTTGCAAATCAGGATTAATAATAGATCCAACTCTATAGCTATTTCTGGGCACTTTAAATAAAAGCGATGTATCATCTGCAAAAAGGACTACATTGGTTGAGTCGTCTAGTCTGTACGGTAAATCATTAATGTAGGTCAAAAACAAGAAATGTCCCAATACAGATCCCTGGGGAACACCCATTTCACCCGACATTTCTATTGATTTAGATCCATCAACATCGACACACTGGGTTTTCTTTGTTAGATATGATTCCAGAACAGCCAAGGACTTACCCTTGACACCATAATGATTTAGTTTGCCCAACAACGTCGGGTGATTAACACAATCGAATGCCTTGGATAAATCGCAAAAATCCCAATGGCATCATGCGAATCATTCAAGGCATCAAATATGTATCTTACAAGACTCGCTGTAGCATCAGTTGTTGAACGACCTTAGTAAAGCCAAACTGTTGAGTATGCAAGATGTTATTGGCATTAAAGTGGAGCAATAGCTGATTTAAAATAATCTTCTCAAATACTTCTGACAAAATCGATATGGGTCTATAATTGTTCCGGTCCTTAGGGTCTCCAGACTTACATAACGGAATAATCCTGCTGCATTTCATAAGATCGGGAAATGTACCGCTATCAATAGACCAATTGAAAATCATACATAAGTGAGGAGCCAGAATGTCTATAACGTTATCTAATAATTTTACAGAGAGTCCATAAATGTCCTTCGTATTTTTAAGTTTGAGGGATCTATATGTTTTAATTAAATATGCTACATTAATGTGATGAAACTTAAAAATATGGATAAGTTTAAATTTAGAATGCAAGATTAATCATAGTAATCATTAAATTGGATGTATTGTTAAATGTCATTGTCTTAAAAATATTTTTATAGTAGTACCCATAAAGATTAATAAAAAAGACACGGCCGTGTATGTCGCAAAAAAATTATATTTCGACACTCGAAGGAATCAAAATCTATAGGGTACTTATCGCACATAGCAATCACCTTTTTACCAAATCGGATATTTTAATTTAATTTTGTTTCTTTGTTCTATAATTATTGTTATGTTTTAATTGATTGATTATGTATTGTTAATTACTAAATAAAAGGATGGCGTTAACGATACACGGTATTACACAAAACTATTTACCCACACTGAGAATAGTTGAGCCCCGGTATCTAAACTAACTTTTTTCATATCTGTATAAGAAGCGGGCAAGAACATCTAAACTTGCAAAGGTCATAAATATCCGCACTGTAAATAAACCAATACTTATCGTAATTTCAAATTTGACGTTCATCGAGAAGAGCTCGGAAATGTCATGCGATACATTTCTCCCTTTCATTTTGGGCTTTCATTTGGTTATTGTAATCGCCTTTGATTTACAAATTTACTCTATTCACATTTTGCTTCTTACCAACTATAAAGTAAATTATAGATAGTTCAACGTAGCAACCAAGTTGTTTTTTGTTTCAAGAAATATCCTGGACATCATCTAGTACTAAAGTGCTCGAAAAGACAAATCCAGCGAACCCAAACGATCAGTTACCGCCGTTTCATTTAGGAGTTCCTATGTTCTATAGTTCAACTTACCGTTATTTATAATGACCATGGGTTACTGAGCTAAGCCAAGGCCAGAAGGATGGACAGATGGACACTGAATCTTTATAATTACTAGTGGCTCTGTGAACTGTAGACCGTACGAGTGGTTTTTATTAATTTCCAAGAATAAAACCTGCTCACTAAATTTCACGAGAATCTGTTGAGAAATGCAACCTGTAGAGGAGGACCACCGGAAATACGGACATACAAAACCATTTTTGTCAAAGCTGAAGCGGAGACCTTCGTTTCACTTGGTCTATTAGTTTTTGACTATGTGTATAGCTTTGGGTCAACAAGATACTTATATTGTGAAATTTTGAAGACTGTATAGCTCATTTGACTGTAAAATCTGTATGACAGGTAATGGACAGACACGTGAAACAACATAATAAGCTGCCAAACTTTATAAAAAGATCTGACATGCAAGAATTTAAGAAATATTTATTAGAATTTTTGACTCAAAATGCATTCTACTCTGTGAAAGAATATTTAGATTATAAGCCTGATATTTATTAAATCTCCCTTAATAATTAAATTAAAATTTGACTAACGTTTAACTTAACTCTTAATATTGTAATTTTAATTGTAGTATAATTTGCATGCCCAGTAGCAGGCAGAATGCATTGTACGAATATTATCATTATTAACATCCGCTTGACTGTATTCTAGCAAATAAATTACTTTTGACTTTTTGACTTTTGACGTGAATTGGTAGCCAAGAGGGTTCCGTTTGGACTCTTCGGGAACGGAAACTGTAGGAACACGGCCCTTCATCATACTAGGTCTATGAAATATCATAAATGGGGAAATCTGCGAAAAAAAGAAAGATAAGAATGACCAAATTTCTTGAATTTTAAATCACGCAAATGGCAATTATGCTACAGGAAAAAAATATAAATACTTATTAGAACTTTTCTAATTAGCTGTATGTGGTCTTATTGAAAACTGCCTGTGACGGACGAACAAACACCAAGTGATTGCATAATGTCTTCCCTTGGACTCATTTTGTTGCAGTCGCCTTCAGATAATATCGGAGCTTTATTGTCAAGGGACACGCTCAGGTATGTTTCAGCACCCTGAAGAGTATCGACATACTAATACGTCTGCAGTAATAATACACAGATAGACGAACAGCCAGAAATACATCTTTTATTATTAATGCTGCAGTAAAATATCGGCGATTTTACGAAGAAGCTGTGGTTTTAGGCGCCCCACGCCTGGGTCGTCATTAGTGCAAGTTGTGCAAGTTTTCCCTCTCTTAAACTTCGCCTACCACCGCGCAATCGTAGAATAAGAAGGTGCACGAACCCCTAATGTTACTTGCAAGTCTAAACCAACCTGTTCTGTGGTAAAACTTTTCAAGCGCAGCAATTTAATTACCGCTTGCACGAGAATTTTCTCCAGGTTTGACAATTCGCTCCAATAGCCTCGTGGCGCCCAAAGATTTTTTGGCTCCTCTTTAACTATGACCCGACCGTCCTTCTTATAGGACATAATAGTTATAGTCATATCCGCCCAAGATTTTGAGTTGAAATTTGTATGTGTGTTTGAAGTGAAACTTTCAGGGTATAATTATGATTATATTAGCATGTGTTTTTAAATTCAATTATTTATCTATCTTTTGTTCTTTACAAATGCCAATGGGCCACAATTACTAGATTAAATAAAAGGAATTAAAAAAGTGATATAAGATTATATATTTTTTTAGGATTAATTATTTATTTCAGTAAAATAAATTTAAAAAATCGGAAAGAGGAATTTCATCTTCTGGACTAGTGTCTGCGTTGCCTCCATCATCTATTACGAAATCTGCATCCGTTTCTCCGTCACCTTCAAACTCCGAATTGTCCAGAGGGGCTACCGCGAACTACAAACGAAGTTATCCCTCTCTGTCTCACTTATGTGCAAACTTGCAAGTGTGACAGAGAGGGAAAACTTCGTTTGCTGTTCGCGGTAGCGCCCCAGGGTACCATCGTCCATAATGTCTTGAATTTCATCATCCTGCAAACCTGTGAATAAAACACCTTTTGTACAGGTACTCCATGCAATCCTGAACCTGTGGCCTGTGGCTAACAATACTGGGTTAGAATAGTGCTAGATAAGTGTACCGACACAGACTAGACAGGAAAACTTAGTAGTGTAAAGAGTATTAAATTATTAGTGAAAGATAAGTAGCATTTATATATTAGTAATATTTCATAAACCAACATAACACAAAGTCACAAACTAAAGACATTAAGATATTTTAGTACTAGCTTCGACCCAATCGACTTCACAAAGTTCATATTATTTCAAACCAGGATTTCGCAGAATTTCAGCTCTGAAAATGCGAACTAATTACCTAATTAAGAATTACCTATTCATTAACAAAATTTTGCATAAAAACATACTCGACAGTCACTGCGAGAAAAAAATGCGATTTACTTACCACGTCTTCGTGAACCAGCGATACCGCCGTGCATTTTTCAAACAATGACATCTGTCAATTGTGACAGTCAATGGTAGCATACCGGAAACTGTTCCCTATTATATCGTTTAGAAATCTAATTAAGAGTCCTTATAAGTTTGAGCGTTCATCATTTTCATAAAATCTTAGTCGATAGATGGCGTTAGCGCTCGGCACACGAGCGCACTGCTCTACAGCAACCTACTGCGCGTATGTGTGCGTTTCAACCGGGACGCAAACAATCATGATCGTTTTGACATTTTCCAAGTCGAAGGTTTTACAGTTACAGTTTTTTAATGTAATTAAAAATGAATTTGATGTCTTGAAAGCAGTACTTTAATATTATATTTCAAGAAAATATACTTACACAAATAATAGTAACTCATAATTTTGTTTCACTGCGTAATTTCAAAGGTAGATGCTGTGTCTCCTTTGAAATTACGTACATTTTAGCCCAGTTAGTAGTAACCCTGCCAAAGAAGCTGGTGGTCTTGGGTTCGAATCCCGGTCAGGGCATTTATCTGAGTGATGAAAACGAATATTTTTTCCTGAATCTTGGATGTTTTTTATGTATCTATTTATCTGTATAAGACCGAACGCAAAAGTACATTACTGCAGAGCGCGAAATAGGGGATTGCCGGCCGAGTAGGTATAGATGGCCCAGTGTTAACGAGGCCGACAATCCCTGTTCAAGCCGAGGCTTGTATTATAGTGCTTTTCTCAAAAAATGCAATAAAATTTGCAAATTATAAGGAAAGTGCCCCGGAAACAAAAGACGATCATTTTGCCGGCCTAGGAAATGTTGCATGAATTCCATTATGAGCCGCTCGTTGCGCCGCATCCGAAACGTGATACTTCTCAGCCTGTTATAACGAACATAACGTCAATATTTTATTGCATGTTTGAGAAAATTTAACTTATTTGCCTTTTTAAGGTTTGTATGTATGTATGGAAGCAATTTATTGTACACAATAAAAGGTTAATAGTTATTTGTTATACAAGGGTGCACAGTTGTATTTTAACCGCGAGTGTAGAGTTGAAACACGAGCTAGCGAATGGATTCTAGGGTTAAACTACGATTTAGTGAATGGATTCTGTGGTTGAAACACGAGCGAAGCGAGTTGTTCGAAAACAGAATACTGAGCAAAACGTCTGGTTCAAAAATATAATCCTGAGCGTAGCGAGTGTCGCAATACACGAGACGTAAAATAACTTTGCAGCCGTGTATAACACAAATCTCACTAAAGCGAGGAAA
The DNA here is from genome assembly GCA_963556455.1 of Epiblema foenella. Lineage (NCBI taxonomy): Eukaryota > Metazoa > Arthropoda > Insecta > Lepidoptera > Tortricidae > Epiblema > Epiblema foenella. The sequence continues at coordinate 6,683,592 of OY747099.1, read as the reverse complement.
ATACTACAGAAGAAACTAGTCTTTATTTTAACTAGTACACAAATAACACAAATTGGCAGGAAATCTTATATGCAGTCAGTAAAACTATTAGCTGATGAGAGAAAATTGTCCTGTCTGGACTGGCCTTTACATGTTAGTATGTTTAAAAAAGTAACTAATGAAACGTATTTTTTGCACTCTTGTTGATAAAATAAAGTTTTACCATCTGTTTTTAAAGAATAGTAAAGAGCTTTCCGAGCTAGTGAAGTGAAAAACAATAATACATGTCACATATCACATAAGACTAACTGAACAAGAGATTGTTGATTACGGACCCCTAAAAGGCATGGATCGGGTCTTTCGGTGGTCATCAATTTCTGGGAGCAAACATTTTTCATACAATTTTGCCAGTTTTTCTTCCATCTTTGTTGCCCAGAAATTATCATCTGTTTCAGTTAATTCTACTTTTAATCGATGTTCAGGACCAGTCCTTACCGCAAACAAACATTTTTGTTTATTTGTGTTAAGCAGCTGACCCTGAACCTGGTAGTACCAGTCGTACAGGTATATATTATAAGAGCCCAGAGGAAAACGTTTCGTATTTCATTTTTAAAATTTCTCTCATAATGCGTAAATGAATATAGCATATGAGGAGTTCCTGTTACCACCTCCTGACTCGTCCATCTCTACCGACTCTTGTCAAGGCAAACCTAAAGAGCTCAAACACGGATGTGCTGTGATGATATGAGCAGTTCCGGTGACCGTCTCCTGACTCCTTCCGATGGTACTCATCAAGACAAATCCAACGAGCCCAAACACGGCGGTGCTGTGATGAGCATATGAGGAGTTCTGGTGACCATCTTCTGACTCCATCATGAGACCCTGGACCTCATATATTCCGCCGGTACTCATCGACAAAACGAGCACAAACACGGTGGTGCTAAGATGAGTATTTTATTTTATTTTATTTATTTAAGGAACAACAAACAACTATACAATATATGAGGAGTATATGAGGAGTTCCAGTGACCATCTCCTGACTCCATTATGAGACCCTGGACCTCATCTATTCCGCTGGTACTCATCAAGACAAATACAAAGAGCCGAAACACGGCGGTGCTGTGATGAGCATATGAGGAGTTCTGGTGACCATCTTCTGACTCCATCATGAGACACTGGACCTCACCTATTCCGCTGATACTCATCAAGACAAATCCAACGAGCCCAAACACAGTGGTGCTGTGATGAGCGTATGAGGAGTTCCGGTAACCATCTCCTAACTCCATCATGAGACCCTGGTCCTCATTTATATTCCGCTGGTACTCATCAAGACAACTCCAACGAGCCCAAACACAGCGGTGCTGTGATGAGCGTATGAGGAGTTCTGGTGACCATCTCCTGACTCCATCATGAGACCCTGGACCTCACCTATTCCGCTGATACTCATCAAGACAAATCCAAAGAGCCCAAACATAGTGGTGCTGTGATCAGCGTATGAGGAGTTCCGGTGACCATCTCCTGACTCCATCATGAGACCCTGGTCCTCATCTATATTCCGCTGGTACTCATCAAGACAACTCCAACGAGCCCACACACGGCGGTGGTATGATGAGCATATTAGGAGTTCTGGTGACCATTTCCTGACTCCATCATGAGACCCTGGACCTCATGTTTTCCGATGGTTCTCATCAAAACAAATCCAACGAGCCCAAACACAGCGGTGCTGCGATGAGGGTATGAGGAGTTCCGGTGACCATCTCCTGACTCCATCATGAGACCCTGGTCCTCATCTATATTCCGCTGGTACTCATCAAGACAACTCCAACGAGCCCACACACGGCGGTAGTATGATGAGCATATTAGGAGTTCTGGTGACCATTTCCTGACTCCATCATGAGACCCTGGACCTCATATTTTCCGATGGTTCTCATCAAAACAAATCCAACGAGCCCAAACACAGCGATGCTGCGATGAGGGTATGAGGAGTTCCGGTGACCATCTCCTGACTCCATCATGAGACCCTGGTCCTCATCTATGTTCCGCTGGTACTCATCAAGACAACTCCAACGAGCCCATACACGGCGGTGGTATGATGAGCATATTAGGAGTTCTGGTGACCATTTCCTGACTCCATCATGAGACCCTGGGCCTCATGTTTTCCGATGGTTCTCATCAAAACAAATCCAACGAGCCCAAACACAGCGATGCTGTGATGAGGGTATGAGGAGTTCCGGTGACCATCTCCTGACTCCATCATGAGACCCTGGACCTCATTTATCCCGATGGTACTCATCAAGACAAATCCAACGTGCCGAAACACGGTGCTGTTATGATGAGATGAGTATATGGGGAGCAGAGGTTAAATCAAAAATAAAATATCTTTAAAAAATACTTGGGTATAGGATCATGATGATTTAATCGCTGTATACGACTACAGCAGGTCTTGGAATTCCGTGAACCCTATGTCCGATGTTTGCAATGTGGCGCGATCAACGAAAGCGACATAGGTCCGACCTCTGAGAGCGCTTGGCGCGGACTGAGCGCACGGGATCGGTGCAGCGTAATTTATGGGTAAATTGGGTAATATTTAAAAACGATTTACAAGTTGAATTTCAAACCGATTACGATAAAAAAAAAATCTGCGACAGAAAAAGAGTTGCACTTTACTACAATTTTATCTTTAGAGCAAAATATTAATGCGTTTTGCCAGAAAAAAATAAAGTGTAACCCTATTTTTATCAAAAAACTAGACAACATTCGGATGCTACTTAAGCCTAAATTTTAGATGAATCTGAACTTTTTAACAACGTTACTATCTAGTTTATGATATGTTGAATTGAAATGTCTTCATTTTGTACCAAAATCAATCGTTTTTGTGTCTAAATTGACAATCGAAACGTCTCGCCTAACCGCAAATATTCAAAAAACGCTGCCAAGAGAATGCGTTTTTACCAGGTTTAGCCCTTAAAAAACAAAGATTAACACGTTCAGTGCTATACGTCTCAAAAATGAGCGATCGCTTACTTTGCGTCGGTGCGGAAGCGATGAACTGTGTCTGTCCCAACTTGCGAGAGCCATAAAAGCCACAATTTTTAAAATCAAAAAGAGACAAATATACATTTGGGCATGATTATCCAAATACTACTCGAAAATTCTGTTTTAAGAGTACGAATCATTTTTGATACTAACGCACTGAATAGCAAAATTTTCACTTAAGTGCTATACGTATCGGCTTTTATAGGTTTACTTCAGTGCTATACGTATTAGTTATGATACGTATCGCTACTTGTTTTGACGGATAGAAAATAGTGCAGTACCTAATGATTATTACTTAGTTGTGATATGTTGTGTGCTACTTTCTTCCGCCGCCAATATGAAACGATCGCGTAGAATATTAGACCGAGTTTTGGAAGAAAATAGAAATGCCGATTTGAGTTCAACCTCAAGCTCAAATAAGCCAAAAATCACGATTTTAAAAAACAGGGTGATAAAAGCTACCAGTGTCGTTTAAGTACTTGATGTACTTGTGTTAATTTTTAAAGTATTTTTTTGTTTTTTTATAATAAATAATTGTCATCGACAGTCGATATATATTTGTTTAATTTTACTTCCCTATTTATTTATCGATAATTTTTAAATAGGTGCTATACGAATCAATTTTAACTCGTAAAAATGGCAAATGTTGATACTCCTGTGCTATACGAATCAAATTTAATACGTAACTTTGATACCTATTTACTCAGAAATTATGTTTAAGACCCTTGTGCTATGAGAATAGGGTTTAGTATGGTTCAATAATATTCCATTTTTGGAATAAATACCTACAAATATAAGTTTTTCAAAGAAATACCGACCTGTGAAGGTACGTCTAGTTACGTATTGAAACTGATGCGTAACGTAGGAACGGTGAGTCAGTAATGAGTCAAATTTAATACGTACCGCATTTTCGGATAGTTTTTAATATTCAGAGCCGCATTGAACGTGTTAAGTAAGCAACGTTACTATCTAGATTAAGAAACGAACTATCAAATGCTTTAAGAATTTCTTCAAAATTATGGATATTAACGCCAGAATCTTTAATGAAAAACTAAGTATTTTGCGAAATTCGCTTATAGGGCCTCTTAAATTATTTCTCTAACCCGCGAAATTTCAAAAATCTATACAGAGTTTATTAATATGGCCTTCTGAAAGGCGCATGAGCAGTAATTGAAAGTTAGTTGAAAAAAAATTGGTTGCCTGTAAAGTCGGTATACGGGCGAAAGTTTTACGTGACAACGACTTTGAGTGCTCGCTCGCGCGTGCGCGGTGCGTGCGTGTCTGTCTCTCTCGCTCTTAGGCGGGCTAACCATGCCTCTCACTCGCTCTCATTGTGAGCGCATAACGTGAGCGGAGCGTAACGCAGTTTCTTCTGCCGTCTCAAGAAGAAAAACCATAAGTGACATTTTTTGCAGAATGGACTTATTACCAGCCTTGTAATCAGGAAAAAAAATGTGATCTTTCTCTCTAGGAGATATAGTACTATATCTTATGTAGATCACGATTTAGACAACCACAAGTGCATAATTTACAAGAAATCTAAAGTTTTTTGGCTTTATCTCGAAACTTACTTTTTGTCACTTATGGTTTTTCTCCTTGAGACGGCAGTCTTGAAGTGTCACCCGGCAAACCAATTTATAAGACGTTGTCACGTCAAAAGTGCTGGGCTGGAGCCGCCATGTTTATTTTGGTTTATCAAAATGTGCGTGGGCGCCACGAGGTTAGTGTTAGTGCGATAACGCAGTCCCGTATTGTTCGGAAAAAAGGAGGACATTAGTTTCCGAAAGACAAAACTGAGGGCCTACTCCGAACTTCGTATCGTGCCGTCCCTTTCAGTCTCGTATTATACAGTATATGAGTGAAAGGGACGGCACAATACGAAGTTCGGAGTAGGCCCTCTGTCTCAGAACACTGACAGTCATTGACCCGTAACTCATATTTGCCATAATCAAGCTCACTTCGTATCGTGCCGTCCCTTTCACTCTCGTGCTATACTCTATATGAGTGAAAGGGACGGCACTATACGAAGTTCGGAGTAGGCCCTCAGGTATTATTGCAAAATAGTCACCATATTGTCCCATATTAGATATTAAGATAGATTTTAACCCGCGTAGCGCAACCACAAAGAGTGACATATGACATTTAGAGCATACGTAGCTTTATAGTAGAAGAGCCGACGACACTGAACCTAGTTCGATAAGACTCCCAGATGAGATATATATTATAAGATGCGTCATTCCTGGGGGAACACGAAACGGCTATGCTGCCATGCAAAAAACCTGGTAGCCATAGTAAAAAAAAAATTTCAAAAATAATAAAATTTCCGGTTTCTAGTACGATAAGTCTCCCAGGTTTCGTTTGTTCCTCGATACAGGGGAGGGGTAGGACTATACGATAATGCAGTGCTGCAAGCCCCCCTCACTGGCCTTGTCAGTGGCAGCAGCATGATAAGTGACGCCAATATTGAGGTATCTAGTATGATCGGTCTCCTGAAAAAACCAAGGCTCATCTGAAAGATCATCAATTTCTGTGTAAGAAAAACCACTGCTGCCTTTTCCTAATACTGGAGAAGGTGGTGCTGCAGCAATTGAAGGAGCTCAGTACACTGAACCTAATTCGATAAGACTCCCAGTTGATATGTATATTATAAGATGCGTCATTCCTGGGGGAACACGAAACGGCTATGCTGCCATGCAAAAAACCTGGTGGCCATAGTAAAAAAAAAATTTCAAAAATAATAAAATTTCCGGTTTCTAGTACGATAAGTCTCCCAGGTTTCGTTTGTTCCTCGATACAGGGGAGGGGTAGGACTATACGATAATGCAGTGCTGCAAGCCCCCCTGACTGGCCTTGTCAGTGGCAGCAGCATGATAAGTGACGCCAATATTGAGGTATCTAGTATGATAGGTCTCCTGAAAAAACCAAGGCTCATCTGAAAGATCATCAATTTCTGTGTAAGAAAAACCACTGCTGCCTTTTCCTAATACTGGAGAAGGTGGTGCTGCAGCGATTGAAGGAGCTCAATACACTGAACCTAATTCGATAAGACTCCCAGTTGATATGTATATTATAAGATGCGTCATTCCTGGGGGAAAACGAAACGGCTATGCTGCCATGCAAAAAACCTGGTGGCCATAGTAATAAAAAGTATTTTCTGGATTCTCTATATTCTATTTCGATATAATGGAAATACAGTTATATTTTACAGCTAACTAACACAGATGGAAACTGAATAGGTGTACCTACTTGATTTTTATTTAAAAAGCTTCATTTTGAGTTACCGCTTTTATCTCGTCTTCAAATCACACAAGGTTTATGTACATTTTATCAATTATTCAGCTAGTGTATAAAAAGTGTTTTGTGGATTCTCTATGGAGCTCTTATTTCGGTGTACGTGGCACGCGTATTAAATCAGTACAAATCGAAAGGAACCGGGTGATTGCTTACAAAACTGAATTGAAAAACCGAATCCAGCTGCGCTGAAGGCGATCATCAATCACAGCAGCAACCACCTTCTCCACTATTGGGAAAAGGCAGCAGTGGTTTTTCTTACACAGAAATTGATGATCTTTCAGATGAGCCTTGGTTTTTTCAGGAGACCGATCATACTAGATATCTCAGATTTGGCGTCACTTATCATGCTGCTGCCAATGATAAGGCCAGTCAGGGGGGGTTGCAGCACTGCATTATCGTATAGTCCTACCCCTCCCCTGTATCGAGGAACAAACGAAACCTGGGAGACTTATCGTACTAGAAACCGGAAATTTTACTTTTTTTTAATTTTTTTTTTTACTATGGCCACCAGGTTTTTTGTATGGCAGCATAGCCGTTTCGTGTTCCCCCAGGAATGACGCATCTTATAATATACATATCAACTGGGAGTCTTATCGAATTAGGTTCAGTGTACTGAGCTCCTTCAATCGCTGCAGCACCACCTTCTCCAGTATTAGGAAAAGGCAGCAGTGGTTTTTCTTACATAGAAATTGATAATCTTTCAGATGAGCCTTGGTTTTTTCAGGAGACCGATCATACTAGATACCTCAATATTGGCGTCACTTATCATGCTGCTGCCACTGACAAGGCCAGTCAGGGGGGCTTGCAGCACTGCATTATCGTATAGTCCTACCCCTCCCCTGTATCGAGGAACAAACGAAACCTGGGAGACTTATCGTACTAGAAACCGGAAATTTTACTTTTTTTTAAATTTTTTTTTACTATGGCCACCAGGTTTTTTGCATGGCAGCATAGCCGTTTCGTGTTCCCCCAGGAATGACGCATCTTATAATATATATATCAACTGGGAGTCTTATCGAATTAGGTTCAGTGTACTGAGCTCCTTCAATCGCTGCAGCACCACCTTCTCCAGTATTAGGAAAAGGCAGCAGTGGTTTTTCTTACATAGAAATTGATGATCTTTCAAATGAGCCTTGGTTTTTTCAGGAGACCGATCATACTAGATACCTCAATATTGGCGTCACTTATCATGCTGCTGCCACTGACAAAGCCAGTTAGGGGGGCTTGCAGCACTGCATTATCGTATAGTCCTACCCCTCCCCTGTATCGAGGAACAAACGAAACCTGGGAGACTTATCGTACTAGAAACCGGAAATTTTATTTTTTTTGAGAATTTTTTTTTACTATTGCCACCAGGTTTTTTGCATGGCAGCATAGCCGTTTCGTGTTCCCCAGGAATGACGCATCTTATAATATATATCTCATCTGGGAGTCTTATCGAACTAGGTTCAGTGTCGTCGGCTCTTAAACTATTAGATATGCTTATTATGTTTGAGTGTCGTATTTTCTATATTTTAAATTTAGAATGAAGGAAAAATTTAAAAATTTAGGCACCGAGCAGGATTCGAACCTGCGACCTCCCGGCACTCGTGGCCAGTCGTTTCTATATTTTATTTTTATTTTTAGCATACTTCGCTCTAAACCTTGTTGGCAGGGGATAATTTTATTCATTATTTTTTCAGTGTATTTCCAAGTTTGACAGGCGTATGTTAAACACGGTAATAAACAGGATGTCATGATTTTCGTTTTTATATTAACCGGCATAGTGCTTTTAAAAATCTTTAGGCTTCAATATTTGTTCCAGGTGTTTTGAATTCGACGATCAATTTCTATTATTACTATCTGGATCAAAGCTAATCCGTTTGCCTAAGTATATGTAAGTGTTTGTGTATTTGAGTGGCTCATTGTCCACCGAAATTGGATTTCTTACGCTGTTTGTCAGTAACGTGGTTTTTGTGAGGTTCATTTCAAGACCTACTTTTTTACATGCCTCGTGAGTGTATCGTATGCTATAGTTGTGAGCTCGATTCCGATAAGAGAACCAAGTCGTCTGCAAAGCGAAGATAACTTAGAAATTTTCCGCTGATGTTAAGTTAAGGCCGCAATAGTTCCAGTCTAGTTTTTTCATTAAACTTTTTAAGATGGCAATGAATAGCTTTGGAGAGGTAGGGTCGCCTTGTCTCACTCCCCTTTGAATGGAAAAGCTTGGCCGACTTTTTCTAATATTTTACTCCGCCCGTGTTGTTGTTATATATACTTTTGATGACAGAACGTTCCTAAAATCCACTTCCGTAAATCCACTAAACGTTTTTAAGGGGGGCTCCCCCGCAGCTAAAGGGAAGCATGAATAAAAAAATGGTCTACCCCATCGAGCCCCCCATTAGGTTCCAACGGTTGGAGCAATAGTCTTAAAATTTTCACAGTTTAAGCATTTTATTATCACAAAGCCATACTTATAAGGCAGGTAGCAATTATTTGGTTAAGTGAAACAACGCAAATAAACGAAGTCTTTTACTATTTGAATCGTTTTTCTAGTTTGATTAGATGAGATCCATGTTCTGATAGTGAAGTAGGGACCTAACCTACATAGAACCGCTCACCACGTGTACCAGCTAAACCAAGCTCGAACAGGCCTCGTTGGCCTCGGTGTACTAGTAGAAGTCTGTATCTCGTAGAAGTTGGAGCGGCGGTTCTTGGCGGACACAAATATTAGGCTTAGAAAGGCCGCGCATATCACCATCAGAATAATTTTAAACATGTCTTTGGTATGAAGTTTGTCACCAATTTAAGAGAGCTCGAAAATATATGATAATACGTGGTAGTTTAACTTGTTTAAAGTTGAAATAAGTAAGTTTAAACAATTAATTTACTTTAGGATACACTCCATCCTAGTCTCCAACAATTTCAATTTTATTTCTGCAACACAAATGTCTGATGGGACTGCATGGTGCCATGAAATTGAACAAATTTTCAATTAATCAGTTGCGATAACAACTTTCATTAACATTCAAGATAATCGGAATGAAAACATCGATATAACTAGATACCTGTTGTAGTAAAACTCCTCTGGATCCTTTTGAATAATTTATTAAACAACACTAATAGTCACAATTACACACGTCTTAAGTCTAAGGTTTACTTTTACACGTCTGCTCTTTCGCACCGTTAACAAAGAAGTCCCCAGAAACACGTTGTTCCCCTTTTTAAAAGCTGCTCACCATTACGCCCTCTGGCTTTTTTCTACCCGTTAATATTATTTAAAGTCATAATGGCGGCGGAATGCCCTCAAACTTAATTAAAAGTGAAACTTAAATGAAAACTAACCTAGTATAACATAAAAATCATTACACTGTCTTATGGCGTTTTATTATCAGCTCAGTTGTACAGGTACAGTTTGGACAAAAACTTTAAAAAGAAGCATTCATTTCAGACCTATTTATCTTTTAAAATGAGACCTACCGTTTTTGTGTTCACCAGTTGGCGCCACTGTCGCGTAAGGCCCAGCTGTCAAAAATTGTTATTGGCTATTATAGGCATGAGAACGAAGTTTACATTGAAATCATATTTGATACCTTAAAACCGTACTGTAAAAATATCGAACATCCCGCATTGTAGGTGAGCGCAGTCCCGTTTTGTTCGAAAAAAAGGAGGACATAAGTTTCCGAAAGACAAAACTGTCTCAAAACACTGACAGTCATTGACCCGTAACTCATATTTGCCATAATCAAGCTCAGGTATTGCGAAATAGTCACCAGATTGTCCCATGTTAGATATTAAGATAGGTATTAACCCGCGTAGCGCAAGAGTGACAATTGACATTTTGGAGACCTCACGCTACACTAGCGCCTCTAGCGGCGAATTCATACGCGGTAGCCCTCATTCGCTTACAAACTAACAAATACCGGAACAGAACATCCAGATCAGTCAATAATTTTTAAGACTGAAGAGGTCACCGTTCGACGCCGCTACGGGACTCTAGTTATCCTATATTGTCACATGACTGACAGGATTTTACTACACTGTCAGTCAAATTTGTCTATAATTAAAAAAACTGCGTTTATTTTTACTGAAACATATAAAATTCCAATAAATTAAGAATATAAACATTAATTTGGACACTAACATGTACCAAAAGAACAATGTTTAAAACAGTGTGGATAAGTAGAATGTGCTCCTATAAAGGATAATATACAATGTTGAATATATACAAGAAAGGGCGTATCTACATATTATATACATATATACAATAGACAGGAGACACAAGAAGAGACGACAATAGAGAGATCTCTCAGGAACCGAAGTCCAATGAAAGTTGTTGGGAAGTTATATTTATGTAACTGATTTTAGAAACTTCGATAGCGCGATGCAGAACATGTCAGATTTGACAGTTGACAGTAGTGACGCCACAAAGTCATCATTTTCGAAGGGGTACAATAAACTTATTAACTTAATTTTTAACATGATCATTCTCCTCTCGTGTGATATGTCTGTATACGGCGACATTGGCGAAATACCCCTTGCCAAATTCAGCAAGGAGTGAAAGCCATCAACAAAAAAAAAAAACTTATTAACTTACCAAAAACGCCCTTATACTCTTTGATAGAGATGTCACTTCCGTCTTGAAAAATTGATTATTTTACTCCAAATTACAATTGATTACAAACATTAGATTTTTCAAGAAATAATAATAGATTTTTCGGTCGATGTTGGGTCGGTTCCACGGTGATTATTATATTCGATACACTTATATCATGATCAGTATCACAAAAAGGTTGACGTGTATGGCAGGTATCGTGATAATATGCGAGCAAATCCGGATATTCTGAAATCCGTGATTCCTAAGGGGCGTGGCTTCAATATTAGCTTTATTGCTAGAAATTTCCTCATAACCCCAGGGTCTTTACTAGGACTTTGTAGACGTCTAATATTCTCATGTCCAAGGTGGTAGCTTACAATATTCTTTGATTAATTATGTTACGATTAATCGGCTGTGAAAATCTGAATCGATTTTTTAATAATTGATTTATTACTAAATCTAAGTCGATTATTTTTTAAATAATAATCGATTATTTTTTAACATCCCTACTCATTGATCGTATCTGTCATTTTGTCATAGAAGCCGGCTGTGTGTGTCGTGTCGTGCTTCTTCTTTTGTAAAAAGTATAAAAATCCGAATATATTTTGTACTAGACAATGTTTTAATTAAGCGTGTATTCTAAGAAGTACAAATTTCTGGAGAAATAAGTTTAACCCCTAAGCAATTATCACTATACTGTACATTACACGCCTACCACGTGTACACACACATTTTCGTGCCATTGTTTTCATATTGGAAACACATTGTAACCTTAAAAGTTGTGGTACATTTATCGACCCTTTCGCCGACTTGTGAGTCTATTATCAGCAACAAAGATGAATACAAAGGCAGAAGGTGATCTCCGTGACGGCCTGTCAGCACGCGAGATGTTCAGCAACAGAGAAGGGCTCACGTACAACGATTTCCTGCTGTTGCCCGGCTACATAGACTTCACGGCCGAGGAGGTCGACCTCACGTCGCCGCTCACCAAGAATATCTACCTGAAAGCGCCGCTCGTGTCGACACCGATGGATACCGTGACGGAGGCCGACATGGCGATCGCGATGGCGCTGTGCGGTGGCATCGGCATTATCCATCATAACTGCACGCCCGAATACCAGGCTAACGAAGTGCATAAAGTCAAGAAATACAAACACGGTTTTATTAGAGATCCTGTGTGTATGGGTCCGGAACATACAGTAGCGGATGTCATCAATGCCAAAAAGCAGAACGGCTTCACGGGCTATCCGATCACGGAAAATGGGAAACTGGGAGGCCGCCTTATTGGAATTGTTACTTCAAGGGACGTTGATTTCAGGGAGGGCAGCCCGCACCTGAGCCTCAAGGAAGTCATGACTCCAATAGAAGACATGATAACAGCGCAATCCGGAGTCACATTGCAGGATGCCAACTATATATTGGAGAAGAGTAAGAAAGGAAAATTGCCGATCATAAATGGTGCTGGTGAGTTAGTTGCACTAATTGCCAGAACTGATTTGAAAAAAGCTAGAAGCTATCCCAATGCATCCAAAGATTCCAATAAACAACTTCTGGTGGGAGCCGCAATTGGGACCCGGGAAGCTGACAGGGAACGCCTCAAGTTACTTGTCAGCAATGGAGTGGATGTCATTGTTCTAGATTCATCACAGGGCAACTCTATCTATCAGATTGAAATGATTAAATTCATCAAGAGTACATACCCTAAAATTCAGGTCATAGGGGGTAATGTTGTCACAAGAATGCAAGCTAAGAATCTCATAGATGCTGGTGTAGATGCTCTCAGAGTTGGCATGGGCAGTGGCTCCATCTGCATCACCCAAGAAGTCATGGCATGTGGATGTCCTCAGGCCACTGCGGTCTACCAAGTGGCTTCCTATGCTAATCAATTTAATGTACCAGTTATTGCAGATGGAGGTATACAATCAGTGGGTCATATTGTGAAATCCCTGGCATTAGGTGCCTCAACAGTAATGATGGGATCTCTGCTTGCCGGCACATCTGAAGCTCCAGGGGAGTACTTCTTTTCTGATGGTGTGCGGCTCAAAAAGTACAGAGGAATGGGGAGCTTAGAAGCTATGGAAAACAAAGAGGGTAAAGGATCTGCCATGAGCCGATATTTCCACAAGGAATCTGACAAACATAGAGTAGCCCAGGGTGTCAGTGGGAGTATAGTTGACAAAGGTTCCGTGCTGCGCTTCCTGCCGTACCTGCAGGCCGGCATGCAGCACAGCTGTCAGGACATTGGCGCGCGCTCTGTCGCCCGCCTGCGCGAGATGAGCACCACCGGAGATCTGAGGTTCATGAAGAGAACATACTCTGCACAGCTGGAAGGCAATGTACATGGCTTGTTCTCATATGAAAAGAGATTGTTCTAAGAGACAACCACATATTATCCGCCATTTATACCTTTGTGATATGATATATAATTTCTTGCAAGTCGGTAGTGATCTAAGAAAAATGCTAAATAAACAAAGTATTTTACTAACTTAAGCCAAACGCCAGTTAAATCTATTTTGTTTGTATATTATGATTATAAAATGTTATAAAAGAAGTGTAAAAGACTATTCCATTTACAAAAAAAATACATTTTGGAGGCGATCTATCTTTTATGTTCATACTGTATTGTTAAACAGTGCTGTTATCACAATAGTGTAAACTTCGTGGCAAATAATGTAAAGGACCAGATGCTGCGAAATATTTACGATTAAAGTGTGAATTCATATGTATATATTATTTCGTTTTATTTTTAAGTAAAGCCCAATCAGGATTAAGTAAGGAGTGTCAATGGGCCCATTTCTGTTATTCATATAGCGCCAAGTAGTCTGAACAATATTCTAGGTCTTCCATGCGCTTATTCAGTTAGGCTTGGCCAACGGGAAATTCACAGTACGCAAAATGTACATATACACTTCATGATACGCTAAACGTGCAACATCCAGCAAGCTAAATGTACAAATAGGTAAATAGAGGCAAACTAGGACTACGGTCTCAAAATAATAATGTGCACAAACTAAGGGCACCTAGTTCATACATTGGCAACAACGTGCATGCTTATACATGAACTTTCCATCATGGTCTAAGAAAACAAGGTCTGACAATAAGGATCGTGACACGAGGTCGAGTTGCCGCTTCATAGTAACAAAAAAGATAATTAAGGAAAAAAAATCTGCCGTTTACATGCAAAATAAATTGTTTACGCATCAAAATTGGCATTTACTTGTTTAAGCACACAAAATAGGTCAAGTTGAACATGAATGTACCTAATAATTTAATAAAATACTCATAGAACACATGAAAGTCAGGGAGTATTATAATATACTACTGGCAACACTGCTTACTCACATACGAGCGTCATGTCAGTCTCTTTGACGTTAACTGCGATCTCGCTCCGATGTACTGATTTGCATATATCGCTCTCGGTCGGTGTCAGTTAAAGCAGTAATTGCCAAACTTTTTTGCGGTGCGGTTGCTAATAAGAGTTGATGTAGGCAAGATTTTAAAATGGTAGGCTGTTCTATTCGGAACTGTAAGAGTAGAAGTGTTAAAGGCGGAACCTTATTGTTTTTCTACACTTCCACAAAACGAGTCAGTAGGCAACGAATGGCTTCACTATTGTGGAACGAAAACAACGAAAAAAAATGGTACACCGTACTACGTAAAGTTATTTGTTTTCTTAATTTGTGCATTTTAATGTTGTTGGGGTCCTTTTTATTCAGTCAAAATATTAATTTGACACTAAATGATAAGAATAGTGATGTGACTAAGCCGATACTTGACAATTGGAATATCAACCTATTATTTACAAAAAACCGCAATCGTTGTGTCATGTTGTTATACTGATTGAATATAGCTGGGTCTATACTTTGGTATAGATGATTAGAATTCATATTATTTGGCAGGGAGACATGCAAGACAATTAAAGCCAGATGCCATACCTTTTATTGTAATTTTGTTTTTTATACAGTCGTTTAATATAATTTATATCCTATTTTTTAAGTAAGACAACTATTTTTCCCCAAAATACAAAGTTTGAGAACCATCGATAGCAGGGAATCCGAAGGTCGTGTCACCCACACTACTAAACGATGTTGCCGTTTGCCATACCTGGCGAAGTATATTATTGTACCATGTCTTAGACCATGATTATCGACGATTGAAATGGCTGCCACCGGGAACGGCATTCGAAATTTTCCCCGTCTGTCGTATTTGCAAGTTTGCACATAAGTGCGACAGAGAGGGAAATCTTCGTTTGTGGTTCGCGCTAGCAGCCAAGAGGGGCTACCGCGACTGAAAACGAACGAAGTTCGAATATCTCCCTCTCTGCTGCACGAATAAGCAAGTGCGACAGAGAGGGAGATATTCGAACTTCGTTCGTTTTCGGTTCGCGGTAGCTCCTCTGTTCGATTTTATTCAATCTCGCGACTATTCGTCGACATAACCCACGCATAAGATCTGAGGGGCTACCGCGAACCACAAACGAAGTTTTCCCTCTCTGTCTCACTTATATGCAAACTTGCAAGTCCGACAGAGAGGGAAAACTTCGTTTGCTGTTCGCGGTAGCCCCTCTGAGGGGCTACCGCGAACCGAAAACGAACGAAGTTCGAATATCTCCCTCTGTCGCACTTGCTAATTCATGCCGCGGGGCTACCGCGACCCCTCTGGCCACTTCGGCTAAACTCACACCACCTACGTAAATAATTAACCCTTTTCAAACGAAATATATAAAAATTGTTGCGTCTTAGTCATTCATTTCAAGAGTCATAGATAAGAGCTTGGAAATTGTTGACTTTCTTTGTCACAAAAATCTGTGGAAAGATGTGTTAAACTGGTAACAGAGGCCTTACAAAGTGTAACTGACACTACTTATAGAATGGCTTTATCATATTGAACCAGTGGCGCTACCGCGAACAGCAAACGAAGTTTTCCCTCTCTGTCGCACTTGCAAGTTTGCACATAAGTGAGCCAGAGAGGGAAAACTTCGTTTGTGGTTCGCGGTAGCCCCTCAGGTTACACAAGTCTCGGGCGAAATACCAAGTTTTGGACACAAAAATAAGTTCTAATTTTAAGTTTTTGTTATTAGTTATCAAGTATGGATATTTTATTAAGGTATGGATATAGTTTAAGTCCCGGGGAAGAATATAGGCTACTTTTATCTCGGAAATCGTACCTTAAGGAGGTGGAAGTGTATATGGAAGAGCCATGACTAGGTAAGCGCCTGATATAAAAAAATGCAATAAAATTCTATCGCGATGAACGAATTCTAATGAAGTCGCGAAAGCTAGTAGTAAAAATAAATTAATTTTCGTTCTCTCTCTCACCCGACTCAACCTCCTATATTTTAGAGCGATGTTTTCCGGATTTTTGTACGACGCGAACTCAAGTACCGTTCAATCACAACGTGGTGATTTTTCTTGGGTGATACATGAAAATGGCCTTAAGATTTTTATATCTACTTAATGTCTATAAACAATCAATTCTTGTATTTATTTATACATATCGGGGATCTCGGAAAGGTTTCTAGCAATTTTGTTGAAATTAGCTATGTGGTTGTCGAGGCGAACAACGAACTGGAGGTGCCTTTATCCAAATTTTTGATTTAGTGAGGAAAGTATAAATGTAATGTTGAATTTCGATATCCGTTAAGACACCATATGGAGAGTTAAATATATAATTAAAGTGGACTATAGGGTTTTGAAAATGTTAAAAACGCAATTCTTGCTTTAGCTATCAATTTTGGAGCTAGGAGCGGTCAAGGAAACGTGCACGTACCTTTTATTCAGGGGTTTGCTTGCATGTCCTCAAGCCGGCAATTTCTCCAGCTTTCCAGCGCGCGCGCAGAACACTTGTATATGTGTTGTGATATACAACACACACTCAGAACTAAGTTGATATATCAAAGCGTGGCAGCCATCATTGTCGCCATTAACCGAGCAAATCCCGTGACTTATTGCTTCCAGGTTGGAGTTCAGTAGAAGAGTGGGCAATCATAAAGGCCCTTTGTATCAAGTTCGCAAGCGAGAGCGAACATTATAAACGTGCTCTTGATAGACCAGGAAGGGAATGTGACAGGTTTGATACGGAGGCAAGCTTATCCTCAAATGTAAGTATTAATAAAAATCTACTTTAAATTAAAAAAATAAACACATCTTTGTCAAAATGTACTCCGAGCGAAGAGACACCCCCCTGATGACAGCCGACCTCTGGTAGGAGTTGACGCTTAACGAAGAAGAAGGAAAAAAGTTAACACTAGAAGAAGAATAGGTACGGCCGACCTCACAAGGGACTTAACACACTTGTACCGTGTCGCTTTAATGTCATGTTTAAACTGCTATACTAAATTTGGAACGGGCGAAAGCGACACAGTCTCAAAGTGTCCAGTTATATATGAGGCAGACTGTACCACGATAATGTTTATTTGCAGTCTAGCAACCCTGAGGAAGAATCAAGCGGTATATTCATCAAGACGTAGGCGACTGAATACATCTACCCACTTAATTATTTAGCCATACTGCTGTCACAGTAGGCTTGTAGAAACAGTACGTTAAGAATTTTTGCAAGGATGTTTTGACGTGGTATAGTTTTTTTTTATATAACGCTGGTTATATAAAAAAAACTATATAGGGCAAGCGCGTACAGTCCACCTGATGGTAAGCGGACACCGCAGTCTATAGACGCCCGCAACTCTAAAGGAGTCACGAGCACGTTACCGACCTTTTATAAAATTTGATTTGAGGACGCACTATGTTGACAGCAAAAGGGGCACATTTAGGTCCCTCGCTCTTAACACAGCATGCTCGGGAGCTCTGGCAACCTTGCTCACCTCCAGGATCCCAACACTACATACTTATATAGTAAACAATTAATGTTATTCTGGCTGTGGTCTTCTGCAAGGCGGAGGTACTTCCCCAGTTGGGCTACTCCAAATTCGAACAAGGTGACATATTGCTGTACCCTACCTCTCTAAAAGCATAGTACGCGGTATTTTAGTTTTCAACTACAACTTGCTAATTTATTTTATTTATTTATTTATTTGTATCAGGCAACAAGGCCATATTTACATATACTAATGTCACCCAGATTTCCTTACTTGCCGGTATACCGTTGTATTATCTTTGCGCACCAGTTTCATGTATTGCAAGCGTAGCGCTCCGCGTCTGCGCATCCCGTGTTAATCAGAAAGCACTCTTTTTTTTTTTTTTTTTTTTTTTGAACCTGACTGTGGCTTTATAGGCCGGGCCCAATAAAGCGATAGGAGTGCGCGGTTGGAGAGTAGCCTGGGGAAAATCCAGGGGAAAACCTCCGGCACGACCACGCGTGTGGTTTGGAACACTGGAATACTCTAAGAGTTTGCGCTCCAGTGAGATTGGTTGAGCGGTTTCAACCGAATCTGAGGTGTGAGTGGAATCGAGCTACTGGGAGTTTTGTCGCTGGTTCACTAAACCTAGCCTAGCTGAGAAGAGTCCAGCAAGAAACTCAGCTAGGCCCGACCTGGGTCGGACTGACACTCAGCTAGGCCCGACCTGGGTCGGACTGACGGAAAGCACTCATTGAAGTGTCTGTAGTGGCTTTGAGACTCGCAGCTAACCGACACCGACTCCGCAACGCGAAATGTGAAAATGCCCAAGAGAGTCACGTGGTCACGTCAGGTGGTCGGAAATAACAATATTAATTACATGATGTGATTTTGACAATTGACGTGAGTTTGCATTGCAATGCTCTTATTGAACGTTAGAAACGTCAAGTGCATGCCTCCGACCGCACTTTTTTTGCACGCACCAAGCGTGTATAAAAATAGTGTAGACTACTGTTTATACGATTACTGCGCATGTTGCCTGCAATTACTTTCTCTAATTACATTTGGACACCTACTGTATGCGGATGCAAATTACTGCTGTTGATTATATTAAAACGCGGCTTTGAGTGAGACTGCCGACGTGGCCGTGGGTTCGATTCCGTTGCATACCGTGTATTATGGTAATTAGTACTAGAATTAATTAGTTTAATATTGTCATCCATTTTCGCGTTTGTTACTCATTAAATAAAACGATTTAAACTGATTTAATCGCATGTCTAACGTCAAAACGTCGTCGGTCAAACAGGTAGACCACGTATCAATCATTTTTCCAACGATGGAGGTGCTTACACTTTTGAGTGGAATCGCCCATTAAATGTAACGGTTGTTTCGCCCGATTTCTAAGTCACCATTACAATCAATATTACACTGACTGGCGTATAAAACTTACATACAAATTATATTTCTAAATTACCTACATCACAGTAGTTATAAATGTCCACATGCTCGACAATACCCAATACTTGGCAATTCAATCTTACCAATGTGCATCCGTCAGGTCTTTTTCCATCTGCAGCAGACAGACCTACTGGCTCCAGAGTCGAAGGGATGGCTACAGAACCGAGAGCCCGGTGGACAAGGTCATTGAGAGCTCCATGTCTAAACCACCGACCGGCACTGGACTGGCAGTGTAGACCGTGGCGACCAAGGGCATCAGCCGAGCCACCGCAGCGGCTGCAAGGGTGTGGCTCACAAACTTTGAGCCCTAATCTAAGGCGCACAGCTACACGCAATGCACCCGGGTCTAAAAGCGAACAAATATAATATCTGTTCCTTAAGTACCTACATCTTCGTACGTAATATTGTTAGTGATTTCATTGTATAATTAGCAATACATATTCTATATGGCCTTAAGGTCATTATAGCCGTTGATTTTTTAATAAGTTTCTCATTAAAACGTTTCATTAGAAATTAAAAAAAGTAAAGAGTTTAATAACTTTAAATTAATGTATTTTGTTTATTTTCCTTATATTTCAGAAACAGTAGCAAAATTTTAATTAAAAAACTACTGTAAGTGCGAGCGCAGTAAAAAGAGGTACTGACTCGACTGACAGTTAACACTTCACCCAAGAAAGCCTTAAAGTAGTATAATAAAATATATGAATCAAGTACATAATCCAAGTTCAGACTTAAACTGGTTCTGTGGTCAGTTAGTAAGCGTTGGGAATATATGGCCAGCTGACCACAGGAATGTGCGATATGCGATGCCTTGTGGGCTGGTATGCGTTCATTTGTTATGTTTAGGGTTACGTGTAAAGGCCGATGTATCAATGCTGTCGCTCATAGAGCGAATAGCTGCGTATACGACTGACAGGTGAGAATTTTAATACTGGCAACATCAGTCATGGCGACGGCAGCAGGAGGGGGGTAGCAAGATGGCGGTAAGGGAGCTATGGCGGCGGTTCGAGCGCAGGGCGGGCGAACCCGTAAGTTTGAGGACCTGACACATGGTGAGTCAGCTACCTCTTTATACTGATGATGTCGACTGTTATTTGTATGGTATGGAATCATGATGAGACTGTATCTATGTTGCAGTAGTTTTCCAAAACCTTGAATCCAATAAGCGCTAGTATAATGTACTCGGATCTAGTGTCATAGACACGGTGCGCATAAATTGGATAGGAGCGTTCAATTCGCCCTTAGCGACAGTCGACTTAATGTTGGAGAAACCGTGGCGGAACTATGGGGAAGGTGGAGGTTCCCGGGGGACCATAAGGTCCCCTGTCCGGCGGGTGCCAGGTAAGGATCAAGGCAAACTGAAACCGACCGACCAGGAGCCTTGATCCAGGGTGAGCAGGGGAGTGTGGAATCTCAGATGAGTCCGGGCCCCCCCTGTATCACACTCTAGGAAGGCACCCGGGCACTCATCAGTGCTTAGATCGGAGCGAGTCGACTGTCAGTGTCCAGCCTGACCGATGGCATTGAGTATGTACAGTGGCACAGCCACAGGTATAAGTAACGTTGATAACGAGACATGTTTCCATGTCGCATGAAGACAGGAATATTGTATATAACGATATATTTCTTTGTTGCCAATTATTATTACGATATAAATTCCTAGGTATATATTCTTGGTATCTCGAATGCGGCGACAAATTTGGTGGAGGTGCGGGGTACCTTCTCTGCACTTTTGTTACATTCTCTAGTTAACCTTTTACACCCCAACATCGGACACGGTCGCCACAGCAGGGCGAAATCACAAACACGTTTTGATAGAGGCTCCCTATACAAGCTAACAAGATAACTAAAACTTGAGATTTTATTAAATGCGGCCGAGACGGCTTGCCACAAAACCTAATTGGCTTGGGCGGAGAATCATTTGCCAAAAATGGCCGTAACGATACACTTAGGTTGCTGCAGATAAAAAAAAAGAGAGACAAGAAAAGGGTATGATTCTGCATATATTGGAAACGATAATTCGATCGACGCTGGATTTAGTACGTTTAAGATAACAGCTTAAAATTTTTAAGCACCTAACACATAAGTTAAAATAAATTGTATTTAGTGTAAACGTTATTTTATACCTACTGAGACATCGTCAAATGGTCTTTTTTAATGTAATCATGTATTTAATTGTGAAATTTGTTGATTGAAGTGACTTCTCCCTTCACCGACGTCAAGTCGGACAGTGTGAGGTTACTTTAAATTAAACTGGTTTACACGTTCACAAATTATCTGTCAGTGTATGTCAGGCTTTAAAAGGCTAGGGATGTACTACGTGTTAATGCGTCAGTCAACTTCCGGTACCGATTCAAATTAATATTGTTATTATTGAATTAAATAGGTCTTACACATTGTTCTGGTGAGATATTCATTAAAAACGATTTTTGTTTATATATTACCAGCCGAATAATTGTGTAAAATGTTAAACATATTTATTTAAGCATGGAACTGACTAGACTTAAGATTTTGTTCCTGCTCATATTATGAGGATTTCTTGTTTACTTCCGGAAAAAACGTGCTTTTCGTTTGGTGTTTAGCGCGCGGCGTTGTTGTTTAGAGAAAATTTGTGAAAAGGTGTCGTTTGGTGATCGAGTGATCAAAATCATTGGTGTTTACTGGAGATTACCAGCGTACGTTGATATTGTAGTGTTCCCATTGCTGAGCGTTGAAGAAATTCAGGTAAGTGTTTGATTTTCTTCTAAACGCCGAGGAAACTTTGAGAAAAGGGGCCTGATAGTATCTTTTCAAGTGATGTTAATAAGTTTAAAACTTTGTTTGGAAGACAATTAGTGGTTGTCCGAGCAATATTCAGTGCTACCTCTTGTTTAATTCCAGTCAACGGCGAAAGGTGGGAACGTAGTCAACAGTGCTAGTTTACCGAACGTGACGTGAGAAAATTCACCGGCAAGGCTTCATTTCTCGGGTTTCTACTATTCGAACTTATTCTGGATAAATCCGTTAAAGTAAAAGGAACGCGAGTCAACTATAATGGAAGAGATTCTTGTGAAAAGGGTACAGCTCCGACAAAAGGCTTTGAAGGATGCGTATGAGTCGGCCAAAGCCACCTTTGAAGAGCAAGGAATGGACACCGCAACCGCTGACCAGACCATGAGACGGGTGAAAGGGTTAATATCACGGTTGGATGCTGAAATTAAGGGATACACCGACAAGTCAACCATCCACAACATAGCTCTGGTCGAAGAAGCATTGTCACTCCAAATTGAAACCGAAGACCTCTGCCAGCAGATTGAGGATGCTTTGACCTTAGTGCAGCCCGAAGCAAAGGAGGTAATCCCGGAGGCTGAAGTTGCTGCTACAACAAGGTTACCAAAGCTGCAATTACCAATATTTGCTGGCGACAAGCTCAAATGGACAGAGTTCTGGGACCGCTTTGATGCCAACATTCATAGTAAAAACATGCGGGATACAGACAAGCTCTCCTATCTTATAGGATGCCTGAATGGTGAGGCACTAGAAGCGGTGTCAGGTCTAGCCACAACCAATGGCAACTACCAGATCGCTGTAGATGCACTGAAGCAGAGATTCGGCTCGAAGGATGTGTTGGTCGACGCTCATTACTCGGAGCTGTGTAATTTGAAGAGGGCCAACGACGACGCCAAGAGCTGTCGAGCAACACTTAACGACATTGAGAGGCATCTTCGCGTACTGGAGAACCTGGGGGAACCTGCGAACGGAAACCATCTGAGATCCCTGATTCTTCGCAAGTTCCCGGACAGAGTGGTACGCGAACTGCACTTGATTGGCGATTCGGACAATACGGTTGCTGCCATTAGACTAGGGCTACATAAGATATTGACCGCAATGGAAAAGTCCGCAACTGTGCTCGCGTGCTCCGGAGATTCTATCCAGCCTGGTCCTTCGGGTGCGACCACAGAAGCTTTACACTCAAACCCAAATCTGCGAAGCCGAAAACGGAAGGGTAGACACTTTAAGGACAACGGACCGCAAGCAAAGAAGACTAAGAGGCCCTGTCTATTTTGCAAGCTGACCAATCACGCTAGTGCAGACTGCAAACGCGTTGTCGCTGTAGAAGAGAGGAAGAAAAAATTGGAGGGAAGATGCCTGAAGTGTCTACGCAAAACCCATAAAACTGAGCAGTGCAAGCGGAAACTATCATGCTTCCGCTGTAAAGGGCCACACTTCCAGCTCCTCTGTCCAGAGCCGGCAGGTACGAAGGACATCTCCAACACCCTACTTCCTGAGACGGCATGTCACATTAGTAATGGTTATACCTTTTTGCAGACGGCTGTGGCAAAGATCAAAAGCACTGACGGAGACGCGAGCCAGGTCAGCAGGATCCTGATGGATAGCGGCAGTCAACGATCTTACCTGACAAAGAGGCTAGCTGACCTGCTTAAATTACCAATTGTGAAGACAGATCAATTATTAATATACACGTTCGGAGCATCAACCCCGCATGAAACGGCAAGCCCATCAACTGAGATCATCGTAGAAACCAAAAGAGGGATAAAACGCAAAGTGAACGTGAATATAGTGCCTCATATAACAGACCGAGTACCAATAGCGAATGTCCAAAATACTGGAGTTGACATATATGCAGACGACGGCTCGAATGGAGAAGGCATAGACATCCTTATTGGTAATGACTTCTATTGCGCTTTCATGCGGGATAAGAAAATCAACCTCGAAGGAAACTTATACCTGATTGACACCGACTTTGGATATATTCTCTCTGGAAATACTGCTTCAAAGGAGGAATCCAGTATCTTATCTGTGACAACATATTGTCAATGTCACACGTCAAATTGCCCATACTTTACGGAACCTGATCTGCCATTGAGGAATATGGACATAAGATTCCTATGGTCCCTAGAAAATATAGGCATAACAGATTCTCCTAAAGCCACACGTCATGAGGAAGCTGTAAATAAGTTTAACGAATCGGTGCAATTCAAGGATAATAGATACGAAGTCACTTGGCCATGGACACATTATCCTCCTGATTTACCTTCAAATTTTGGACTTGCCTTAGGAAGACTTAAGAGCCTCCTGCGAAGAATAGATGAAGATTCCCTGACCGAGTACAATAACATCTTGAAGCAGCAATTGGAGTTGGGCATTATAGAGGTTGTGCCACTACAACACGTAGACGATCCAGGTCACCCAATTCACTTCTTGGCACACCACATTGTGAAGCCAAAAGGTAGACCAGGGCGTATTGTCTATGATGCATCAGCCCGGATATCCGGTCACAAGAGCTTGAATGAGTGTTTGTACAGCGGACCATATATGCTAGAAGACTTGAAGCACTTCTCCTAAGTTTTCGAACAAGAAGGATCGGCATAACAGCTGATATAGAGAAAGCATTTCTGCAGGTCGGCCTCCATGAAAAGGACAGAGATGTTACACGATTCCTGTGGTTAAAAGATTCTAACCAAGAACCAACGGAAGATAACCTGACATGCTTCCGCTTTTGCAGAATTCCTTTTGGAGTCATATCGAGTCCATTTCTGCTCACAGCCACTATTAAACACCATATGAGGAAATCTGACGAAGAGGTTATCCGACCAGTTGCCAATAAATGTTATGTGGATAACCTAGTGACTGGGGCCGACACCGTTGAAGAGGCACTGGAGGTCTATGAGAAAGTTAGGACTGCTTTCAATCAGATATCAATGAACATGCGAGACTGGACCTCCAACAGCAAAACACTCTTGGCATCTATACCAACTCAGTATCAACATGAAAAGGGCAAGGAAGTAAAAGTGCTTGGGCTATCGTGGAATACTCACGACGATAAATTGAGATTAAGATGGGCTGAAGATAAACTAAGTCAAGAGTCTCCAATTGACACAAAAAGGAAGGTATTACGAGCACTTGCTGGAGTCTACGACCCTTGCGGGTTCGTATGTCCCCTTGTACTTCCAATGAAACTGCTATTCCAAAGAATTTGTCAGCAGAAATGCAAATGGGATAATACTCTTCCTGAGGAGATCACACGATCCCTGGAACAGATTCTTGTCAGCCTGAAAGACATCACCAACGTTGAACTTCCGAGACATTTAGGAACAGTGCCTACAGAGCCATCAATGACGTACGATCTGCATGCCTTCTCAGATGCCTCAAAAGACGCTTTTGCAGCGACAGTTTATGTAAAAGCGTCAGGAGAACAAGGAATGGTATCCTTTGTGATGGCAAAATGTCACGTAGCCCAAAGTAAAGATAAAAAGGAAAAGGTAAACATCCCAAGACTGGAGTTGCTCGGGTTCCTGATTGCGAGCAGACTGCTGAAATATGTCAAGTCAAATTTAGGTATTCCCATACAAAAAATGTTTCTGTGGACAGACAGAATGGTCGTGCTGGGCTGGATGAGATCCAATAAATTACTCCCACCGTTTGTGACTAACAGAGTAGAAGAGATAAAGAAGAATGTACCACAAGCAGTGTGGTACTACATAAATACCAAGTTAAACCCAGCAGATCTCGCAACACGTCCTGAAGACTGGGAACAGAAAAAAGAACTGTGGTTCAACGGACCGGATTTCCTGAAGTTGGATGAGGCCCACGGGCCTGAAGACCGTCTTTATGATAACCATCACAACATATTTTTCTCAGTCGGGGAGGACCTGGATCAAAATCCAGGTATACATGACCAGCCAATGGATACTTCGGAAATTCCAAATCAACCCAATGAGCTGATGGAGCTTGATGAGCCAACACAACTAAATGAGACCGGTGCATCAGATGAGATCACATCAACAATAAAAAACCTGCAAAAGGAACATTTTCCTGAAGAGCTTGAAGGAAAAAGAACTCATTTGGCCAGGAATTTAGACGTGTTCCTAGACGTTGATGGTATGCTGAGGACAAGGGGTCGAATGGGTAACACAGCGTGGAGTTACGATATGAAGCATCCCATACTCCTGCCTAGAGAGGCAGAGTTCACAAAAAATATAATAAAGGAAACTCACGAAAATAACTACCACGTAGGAGCCCCTCATACCCTCAGTATCATCAGAAAAAAGTACTGGATACCACAGGGAAAATCTCAAGTACAAAAGGTCATAAGACAGTGTCCCAAATGTATCAAACACGGAGGTGGACCGTACAAGCTTCCATCGGCACGCGCGCTACCAATAGAGAGGGTAACGTACAACACTCCATTTACGTTCACGGGCCTAGATTATTTCGGTCCGCTGTATGTGAAAGACCCCTTAAATAGCAAAGCGAAAAGATGGGTAGCGTTATTCACTTGCTTAACAATACGAGCCATCCACCTAGAAGTAGTGAGTGATATGTCCGCAGAGGAGTGTCTGTTGGCCATCAGACGTTTCACAGCAGCAAGAAACACGCCGAAAAGGATAAATTCGGACAACGCGACGTATTTCAGGCTTACCAGCGAGGTGATGAAACAACCATATTGCATGGAGAAGTGTATCGAGTGGAAGTTCATCCCGCAACTTGCTCCATGGCATGGTGGGTTTTATGAGCGCCTAGTTGGTTTAGTAAAACATTGCCTGAAACGCACTTTGGATAAACATTTACTTAACGACGGTCAACTCCTCACCGTGATCAAGGAAGTGGAATCTGTGGTAAACTCAAGACCCCTAACCAAAGTTGGCCCTGAGTTGAATCATGTCTTAAGCCCTTCAGACTTTCTGACTTTAGGCAAATGTGTGACCACAAACCCGACTGCAGAAATACCAGTAGCTGGCACGCAGTTAAAAATTGATCTAATCGCAAGCTGGAAGCGAGGACTTATGATCATAGAAGAATTTAAGAAGATGTTCGTCAGCCAGTACCTCACAAGTTTGAGAGAGAGATACCATCATGACCCAAAACAACCCAGGGTCAGATCTCACAGGGATCCTCATTATGGAGACCTTGTTCAAATAAAGGCAGACAGCAAAAACAGAGAAAACTGGAAAGTCGGTAAGATAGTTGACCTGATCAAGGGCACCGATAGTGAATGCAGAGTCGCTAAGGTCAAGGTGGACGACTCAATTTTCACTAGGTCGATTGGCCATCTGTATCCATTGGAAGCTGATGGTACGGGTGAGGAAGCACCCGGTCCAGATGCGATAAATGAGGATGATAGGGGGCAAGAGACTTCGCATCCAGCCGAGGCCGAGCACATTAGCCAAGGAACTAGTCCCACACATGATACCGATAACAACGGCAATGGTATAGACCCCGTCAATGAGCCAAATACATCAGGGTATGGTGACGAACCTGGCCCGAGTACACAAAGCGATGTTGCCGACTCGCCGCCTGAAGATGTCCGAACGAAGAAACGAGGTGCAGCCCTTCGAGCCCGGGAAAAGATCCTGGAGTGGACCAAGCATCTCTTTGCCCGGCTACAGTGAACATCTCTTGCTGCTGGGAGTGTCGCTCATAGAACGAATAGCTGCGTATACGACTGACAGGTGAGAATTTTAATACTGGCAACATCAGTCATGGCGACGGCAGCAGGAGGGGGGTAGCAAGATGGCGGCAAGGGAGCTATGGCGGCGGTTCGAGCGCAGGGCGGGCGAACCCGTAAGTTTGAGGACCTGACACATGGTGAGTCAGCTACCTCTTTATACTGATGATGTCGACTGTTATTTGTATGGTGTCGAATCATGATGAGACTGTATCTATGTTGCAGTAGTTTTCCAAATCCTTGAATCCAATAAGCGCTAGTATAATGTACTCGGATCTAGTGTCATAGACACGGTGCGCATAAATTGGATAGGAGCGTTCAATTCGCCCTTAGCGACAGTCGACTTAATGTTGGAGAAACCGTGGCGGAACTATGGGGAAGGTGGAGGTTCCCGGGGGATCATAAGGTCCCCTATCCGGCGGGTGCCAGGTAAGGATCAAGGCAAACTGAAACCGACCGACCAGGAGCCTTGATCCAGGGTGAGCAGGGGAGTGTGGAATCTCAGATGAGTCCAGGCCCCCCCTGTATCACACTCTAGGAAGGCACCCGGGCACTCATCAGTGCTTAGATCGGAGCGAGTCGACTGTCAGTGTCCAGCCTGACCGATGGCATTGAGTATGTACAGTGGCACAGCCACAGGTATAAGTAACGTTGATAACGAGACAGTCGAATCATGTTTCCATGTCGCATGAAGACAGGAATATTGTATATAATGATATATTTCTTTGTTGCCAATTATTATTACGATATAATTATTCTTGGTATCTCGAATGCGGCGACAAATGCATTAATCAGATCAACTGAATTACGTGCATTTGATGTCCGAATGCTTGATATTGACGGGTCCATATTGGCTCACATAACATTACTTGTCATATTATTTTTCATAATAACGCATTTTGATCATAGTAATCATTTGTCATAATTTTTTTGCCTACAAAGGGTATAGCGAGGTAAGGAGGACGAAATGGCCCCCACGGCCCATGACGGAATTATCATTTGTACTGGTATTGGCACTCTAAAAGAATACGAAATGTAAGGTCGTTGACCCCTGACCTTGACCTGTCTTTGAGATATTCGAGAAAGTTCGTAGGCGCACCGATTTTTTTCAAAATTTTTTTTCCGAAAAACTATAAAAGCTAGAAGGATGGGACCAATTGCGTATAATGAGGGATACTTTGAAAAATATTCTGTATTTTTTTCAGAGTTCTCGTGAAATGACAACTGTGCAAAATAATTAAACAAATTATAAATAATTTTTTTTAGTACTGTTCTATTATGTCTACCGCGCCAAAAAAAAATATATAATACTCTTTGATTTATATACTTACACCACACAAAAGCTGATCAAAATCAAAGAGGCGCTTCTTGAGTAATTATGAATTTACTTAGTGTGCGTACGGCTGGTAGGAACTAATTAAAGAGGTCGTTTTTGGATTAATTATTATAATTACATGTTAAACATAATTTTAATCATCATCATCACTATTTTCATTTATTTACAACATTGACTGCATCATTTGAAAATATTTTCGACAGAATTTCAGCAGGACGTAAAATGCGAGATAGATATCTCGCATGAGCTAAATAATATATTACACTTGCGACATGAGCGCAGCATCCAACTGTCCTGTTTCCATTCGGACAATCACAACAATATCCTCGGATTCCTTCGACACTGTTCATATTAGGTAAGCGATTGGATTCTGATACAGGCTTAAATGAGACAATTGTTGAATACTTTAAAGAGCGACTGGCGTTACCAAATTCTTTAAGTGAAGAGGTAGAAAAGCAGCACTGGAATCGAAGAAAAACGGCTTTTCAACGACTGGTGTCATCAGAAATTTTAGATTTTCCAAGACTAAACGAAGAACAATTAAGAATATTATTTACAGGTTCCTATCAGCTCTCATTAGCTGTTTCATACCTCGCTGAAATAATGGACGACATGAGTAATCTCTATATATATTACGTCAAACAAACCCCAACTATCATCAAGTTAAATGTTCGTTCCAGACATGTAAATAGTAAACATTACCGATTGTTCATTGATTATGTTCCTAATATGAACAGTGTCTTATTCTTTTAGAGTGCCAATACCAGTACAAATGATAATTCCGTCATGGGCCGTGGGGGCCATTTCGTCCTCCTTACCTCGCTATACCCTTTGTTGTATATACATTTGTATTACCAACATCATTACTCATAATTATATTTAGGCAGATTTTTTAACAACATAATGTCATTTCCAACTATTCATCACAACTCATAATGATTTTTAAAATAAACTTAATAATTATAAACTTATATTGTATAAGTATTTGAAAGCATAACATATAAAGTATGGGTGTATTGGATTATATCGGTTGTCAATGTATGCGCTGAATTACAACATGTAAATTTGATTGTCAATAAATCATCTATTATGTCGATTATCCCCACAACTTTTTTATTTTTCATGTACCAAGCTTATTAAGCGATTTCGGCCCGCCAAGGAGTCGACGGAGCCCCGCTTCGCGGGGCTCCTTTTTCCGCTCTGAGGAACAAAAGACACCTAACCGCTCCTATGACCAGCAATTTTGAAAAAACGACACTTGTCTGCCCTCGGTTACTTTTCATACCCAAAATCAAAAAGGAGTTGTTTGCCCGCGTGTACTTTATTATCCCATTGCACTAGTTTGTTAAACTATAGTTTTCCTCGTCTTCCCTATACAACCATTCATAATCTCTGTCTCGCTTCTTCTTCCATATAATATTGTCCTACTTTTATTCATAGATGTCACCACCATTCGGCCAATAGTTCGCTAGATTTTTTAGTCTGTAGCTCGCGTTTCAAGCAAGTTTCAATTGGTTCGCTTGCTGGTGCGTAAATTAATACATTTCGGCGGCAATTGTGATTTTAATTTAAAAGAGATAATAGTGAGAGCTTCTTAATGAAATTTGTGAATGCTTAATGTGAAGAGTGATGTGAAAAGTGGGCGGAAAATTATATATCTGTGCTTAAAAAGTTGAGAAACTCCTGCAGTCAGTCGTAAGGTCAGTGTTTTTGTTATTGTTTGTGGTTATAGAATGTTTTTTATGTGGAATCAGATGATCGTATGTATTCTTACATGATTCTTTTAAAATTATTTAACGTGATACTTACATAAATCTGCACGTCTAAGATATTTGTTTGTTACAAATGTGATGGCAACAAGAAACTTAGTTGATGGACTAATACCACCCACGGTCAAAATTTATTTTTCAAGTAAGGTTTATGACACACATATAGCATTCACTTCTTGACTTCGGGTATATTACATACCCAACAGCACAGCCACACATGTTGTTGGTTGCCCCCAAATCTACAGATGTGGTAATACTTTTTTGATTCATGTATTTTAGCCGATCTCTATAATCTTTATTGTAACTAATACTATGAAATGTAAATGTGTTTGTTCCGTTTTAAGTGAGTTTGTTTGTTAAAGTCTGGTGTGTCACAGACCTTATCAATATTTGACCCTGGGTATTTTTTGTCCACAGCTAAAACAGCATCTCCAAAAAACTCAAATTTAATAATATCCAGGGTTACACTACTAATTGTTTTAATTGAATTCTCTATCTAATGAAATTATCTTATTAATGAGATAACTACATTAGGGTCCATCAGTATAAAATTCTTACCTAAGACACAATAACCTAGCATGTAAAACATGATAGCAAGTAGACGTCCAGTTTAGACCTCTTTGGTTGTATTCAATTAAATATCAAATAGGCTAAATCTACCATAAAAGTATTTCTATAATAGTTGCCTTTTAGAAAATAAGTATATTTTAGGGCTATGTGGTCATATTTATCTGTATTTGAGTGTTTAAATTATGCGTGTCAGAAACGCTTAGGCACACAAAATATAACACTTTTGTGCAACGATTACTCTTTTTTTTTCTATCGAAGATGCAATTTAAATACTTTTAAGCAGCTAGGAAAATTAATAAGGGTTTAAAAAACGTATACGTTACGTAGGTCATCGATCTTATTAGCAAGAAATCCTCAATAATATAGAACATTAGCCACAAAATTCCTGTTCCATGTGTTTATACTAAGCGTTACAAAAAACCACTCAACATTTTTGAAAGAATTAAATACCATGATAAAGTTGATTATGTTATTGACAAAATGGCTAAACATTAGTTATACCTAAAACCATGTCTTCATGGTTTATTTTATGGATAAAAAACACACTGCGCCCGATCGCCATTTATCCAAAATGTCGGGGCAGACAAGGGTTTTTTTCTCAGACAGCCGGGTCAGACAAGTGAATTTTCAAACTGGGTAATTTTTGTACCCAGGGTCATATGAGCGGTTTAACACTCCTCCTCGCTTCGCTCGTCGTCGTACCTATCCCGACTCTGGGACTGTATTTCTATTTTGATAGCAAGTTGAATGTGGTGTGGAAGATACCTGACAGTTTATAAATAAAACCAGGTGAAGTTTAAAATAAATATTATATACATTTTTATTACTAATTTGTCGTTGTTAAAAAATAAATATGATTTAAAATTTTATTATTTAAAATCGTTATATTTTAAAAATAAATGAAAATTAACATTAGTATTACAAATATTTATTATGATTGACATTATTAACATGAATGATTCAGTGTTACGATAGTTATGCGCAAAGACAAGTTATAAGTAATGATCATTATGATATAAAATTATATAACAAACATTTTCGGACTTCCAATAATCGAAGTAGCAATTTTATGTGAACTTTGGCGCACCCGATATTGACCGATACTTTGTACTTAATTCCTAATATTAGCGGTGAAAAATGAGTGTGAACTATTGGGAATTTAGGTGTCAGCTGTCAGCTGATATGGACACCATGCATACTGCTAATGGAACACATTGCAGCGGGATCGATTCCCGGTTCACCCAGTTACTTTTTCAAAATCTGTGAAACCAGTTTTAATTATTTTTAAACTGAAATGAAGTCTTCTCTCAGTAAAATATTTTACCTTCATATTTAAATTACTTCCCCCATGTACCGCGGGACATACTGTAGGTATATTGCTTTGGCCCTACCTCCAATTATAGTGGAACTATAGGTACGTTGTCTATATTCAATTTCATTATCGCTAACGACCTCGTCTCGAATTATTCCGGTAATTCAGCTCCGATTCTCATTACGCGCGTTTTCAGCCGTACTGTTATGGCATTCTACATTATAATGGTTTTTCAATATCGTGGGTAATCAATATCTTATTATTTAACTACTTGAACCACCCAGCGGTGTGGAATCCGTGCCGTATTAGTAGACTGTACCGAGTCAGTATTGATTGATCACCGCGCCTACATTTTACTTAGTGGTTCCTGATTGCATGCAGTGCATGTTCCTGATTGCAGCATATCATACTAAACAATGTAATGTTAGTAGACAGATACGCAAGGAAATCTGGGAGAAATCAATAAGCTCCCGATAAAGTAGAAGATACCGATCATTACCGGATATCCTCATCTGATTTGAAATATTGCATGCTAATGGTAATTTAGTTTAAACTATACTGATGTAATGTGGTATTATGGTAAATAAAGAATTTATTATTATTTATCTCTTTATTTATCTTTTCGCTTAAGTTAGGTTTTTACAATATCTTTATAAAAAGTAAAATATAAAACAATATTTACAAAACAAAATCATTATAAAAACCTAACCTAGGGTGCCGCCGGCAGCGAGGCGGGGCCTAAGCTACCGGTGGTTAGGGCGACAGAGAGAGGAACCTCCTGACTATTCGCGCCGTGTCCAGGAGTACCGCCTTCTGTATCTGACCCTTGACCCAGCCATCTAGCGAGAGTCTCTTGAGGTGTTGGTCGAGACTCTTCGCTATTAGACCGTTCGCAGAGACGACTATCGGGACAATGATCGTTGAATCAACATCCCACATGGCGGTCACCTCGTGTGCCAAGTCTAGGTACTTGCTGACTTTGTCCTTCTCGGCCTTCACGAGGTTCTCGTCATGGGGGATGGTGATGTCAACGAGCACTGCCTGGCGCTTCAATCGGTCTGTCAACACGATATCAGGTTTATTGGCTACAATAGTCCTGTCCGTGATGACAGATCGATCCCAATAGAGCGTGGCACGACCATTTTCGAGAACTGGTGCAGGTGTATACTTATAGTACGGCACTTCGAAGTCCACAAGACCATATAAAAGAGCAAGTTGCTGGTGAATGATCCTGGCTACTAAGTTATGTCTGTGCAAGTACTCGCCGTTAGCAAGATGACCACAACCGGAAATGATATGCCTGAGTGATTCTCCGGGACGGCGGCATGCCCGACAAATGTCGACCGTACCGTCCTTCAGGATATACTTCCGGTAGTTGTTCGTCATGATAACTTCGTCCGCAATTGCACAGACAAAACCTTCGGTTTCCCCGAAAAGATCCCCGAAACGTAGCCAGTTCACCGACGCGAGCAGGTCTACATCGGGCCCTGTGAGGGCCCTGTAGAACCGCCCGTGTAGCTCCTTACTCTTCCATACCGCCTTGCGTTCCTCGGTGCTCCATACTTTAAGTCTGCGCCAGTTCTCCTTTGCCATGGAAAGCGGGGTGAAAGATGCGTCTACTGCTACTACGTCCCGATGCATCCCACACTCGCTGTTAAGGAAATAATCCCTGAGACTGCACACCTCACGGTTGTGCAAGTCTTTGGCATTTAGAAAGCCGCGACCTCCACACTTCCGTGGGATGTACAGTCTCATAACAGACGAGCGTGGGTGTAGCATACGGTGCGCAGTGAGCAGTACACGCACCCTTCGGTCCAGGGCATCCAGCTCAGTCTGAGTCCATCTTAGTATGCCAAAGGAGTATGTGAGCAAGGGCATCACCCAGGCGTTGAAGGCGCGCACCTTGTTGCCGCCCGACAAAAGACTATTAAGCACTTTTGTCAGGCGACAGAAGAAGCGTTCCTTCACCGCCCGCTTTACGCCCTCGCCCTCAATACCCAAAGACTGTGACATACCAAGATATTTATAGGTTTCTGCTTCGGAGAGAGATCTGAGGGACATAGTCTCAGAGAGCTGTAAATTTGTGGAATTTACAACTTTCCCCCGCTGTACATGCATGACCGCACACTTATCCACACCAAATTCCATTTTGATGGCGCTACTGAAAGCTTCTGTTGTTTTCAGTAGTTCCAACAGGTCCTGTCTATTTGGTGCAAATAGCTTAAGGTCATCCATATAGAGCAGATGAGAAATGGCCTCACCCCCTCTCCGCAGCTGGCAACCTAACCCTGAATCCTTCAGCAGAATGCTGAGTGGATTCAACGCTAGGCAGAACCATAAGGGACTAAGACTGTCACCCTGGAAGATACCCCGCTCAATCCTGATAGAATCCTGCGGACCAGGGGGGCCGTCTCCGCCTCCTGGTTGACGAAGAACTGTGGTCCACTGCCCCATGCAAGCACTTAAGAAGGATCTTAAAGCTGCATCAACTTTATACAGCCCCAAAATCCGCCTCAGCCATGAATGAGGCACCGAATCATAGGCCTTCTTATAGTCAATCCAGGCGGCCGACAGGGTCCCTTTGTTCCGCCGGACTCGTTGGCAAATGGTCATGTCTATGAGGAGGAGCTCTTTAGTACCACGCGACCCAACCCTACATCCATTTTGAGCTGGAGCCAAAATATTGTTCGCAACAATGTGCGTGTTAATTTTTGCTCTCAAAATGGATGTAAGGAGCTTGTACAGCGTAGGCAAGCACGTGATGGGTCTGTAGTTCTTCGCTTCCGTGGTACTACCGGACTTATAGAGCAGGGAGGTAACACCAGTTGTTAAGGGAGGTGGCAGGGAACCGAGCTCGAGGGCTTGCTGGAACTGCGTTGCTAGACGTTCGTGTGAACATCGAAACCACTTCAGCCAGAAGTTGTGCAATCCATCCGGTCCCGGACTTTTCCAGTTCGGAGCCGTCCGGATGGCAGAACTTACGTCTTCGGGGCTGATGGTAACAGACCCCATGGGTTCGATGGACTCACACTCACGTTCGACAACACCGATCCAATCGCCCTCGGTGTGTTCGACAGGCACTGACCAGATACTACGCCAAAAGTTAACCATGGCAGTAGCATCCGGTTGTTGTCCGTCAGACACACGACGATCGGTTCCGTCCCACTTCCGCACTTTTATTATTTATTATTATTACATATAGACAAGTTCCAGTTTTCAGCAGCATGAATAATTTAGGAAAATCAGATGTTCAGTTTGGTGCGGATATTTGGTTTATTTAAATCATTTGGCTCCTTCCTTTGTCTTCTCTCTACTCTACTTTTTCAGTAATAATCTGTTATGATAGATAACAATAATCGTGATAAACAAGCACAGCGCAGTCAATCATCGAAAAACTTCATTTCTTCTCCGGCGGGCAGCGGGTCGAAATAGCGGTCCACCATGAAATCTGTCACTTTAGCGAGGGAGGGCGGTTGCCATTTTGGAGGACTGTTTTTGTTCAGCAGCACCGTTCTCACTCCTTCCAGCGTGTTATAACTGCCTATACAGCGGCAAATTACACGATACTCATTCCTTATACACTGTTTTACACCACTAGTTTTTCCTTGTTGCAACGCACGTAACCCAACTTTAAGCGTAATAGGGCACATTCGGTTGATCACCTCTACTGTTTTGGTAGACCATGGATTGTTTAACTTCAATAATCTTTCAATAATTTCTTCAACAGTATCAGCAGAGAAGCAGTAGTCAATATCCGGTTTGATGGAAGCCAAGGAAAATTTACCAGGCGATTCGCTGAATGAATTCAAAATGGCTTCTATATCCTCGGCGTTGCAGCTGCATAGCTTAGCTTCGAGTTCTTGCAAGCGGTCGCTTGGGATGAAGTGTGTCGCCAATCCAGCCAAAACTACATCTTTCCCTTTCAATAATTGGCCAGTCAAAGCCATGTAAAAGCCTACATGATGGCTCAAACGCGGCAGGAGATACGTCGCGCTGGCATCAGTGACCCAGCCAATGCGAGCCTCTGGCATGGCGGCATTGGTTCGTTCGGTGGCAACACGATACCTGCCATGAGAAGCTAGTGCTAAACCAGCTCCAAACACTATACCATCCATCAGAGCTATATAAGGGATATTATATCTTGACAATAGATATATACTGTTGGAGAGAGAATATGTGAATGTTCTTTTTACCGAATCGTTATCAACATTAATCGATACGATGTCTCCACCTGCGCAAAAAGCGTGGCCAGTGCCTTTGATGATCAGATGCGTTTGGCTTTTTTGCCATTCTTGCAGACATAGCAGGAGTGTTTTCCACATGCTGCCGTCCATAGCATTTAATTGTTTTGGTCGATTAAGCGTTACCAAGCCAGCGGTTCCTATGCGTTCGAATAATACATTTTCTGTTGCGTCCGTACTCATGCTTTTGTTTTGAATGGTCGTAACCATGCTTTTGTAGAATATACTACGTTTTCCGTACTTCAAAGTGGTCATGATAATTTAAGCGTAGACTTGTTTTGTTAACTAAGGTCAAAAGAAGGGTCTTAAGCTGACTAGTCACATGAATACACTGAGTATTATTTAATACCTGCCAACTACTTGCCCGCTTGAAAATTTACAGTACTATTAAAAGACTTGACAACGAGCGTTTTATCTTAGTTCGTGTTCAACTTATTACCTGCCATAGTAAAAATAAATAAAAGTAGGGCATGTCACGAAGTCTCGTTGCTGATGATGATAATGACGCACGTCCATTTTTGGGCCGGAGTCATCATTATTAAAATTCTGTAATTTAAAATTTTACCTGGAAGTGAATGTTATTTCAATTGTTACTTTCTTTTTAATTTGGGGTTTGTATTCCTACGTAGTCGACTAACATTTGATAGAATGACAGTCGATGATACTTTACTACAAACGTAACTCCACTCCGCCAAGTCAGAAGTCACCGAATAGTGAGGACTATCGTAAGTTGGAAAAAATCATGAAAGAAAATTAAGGTTTTTATCACACTGCGGGTTGTGCTTTGTAATTTATAAAATAATCTTGCGACAGATCAGGTAAACGTCCCAATATCGACACCGTAATGCTCCATAGTTGACATCTCTCTATAATGTCTGTCCTTATGACATAAAACGAAAGTATCATGAATTGGGTTAGTGTCAAATATTGTGAAATTTACCTTACGTAGTTATCGTGACTACCATATCATGGGAAAA
This sequence comes from Epiblema foenella, assembly GCA_963556455.1. Lineage (NCBI taxonomy): Eukaryota > Metazoa > Arthropoda > Insecta > Lepidoptera > Tortricidae > Epiblema > Epiblema foenella. Next base: position 6,645,802 of record OY747099.1, on the reverse strand, counting down.
ACATTAAAGAAACGTTTTAAAAAACAATTAAACTCAAAGTAATAAATATTCAGTATGTTCAGATGAACGACTGCATAACTATTCCCTCTAGAAATCGAAGTGCGGAATATGAACCAGCCTGACAGAGGCACCTTCCTAACTTGACGGGGAGGGATTGGTATTATTGAAAAATGGAATGATGCACTTATGGCGTCCAACTCAGACACGACGCGTAAACTTAGGCATTCCTGCCGGCGGGGACGTTCCACCGCGCATTCGCGACAACCGTGTTATACCTCCCAGTGTTATCCTCCGTCACTATAATATATGTGTCAACATATAGTCCCTATTCGTCCCGGTACCGCCGCATATCGGGTAGAGTCAGTCCGACCCAAGTCGGGCCTAGCTGAGTTTCTTGCTGAACTCTTCTCAGCTAGGCTAGGTTTAGTGAACCAGGGACAAAGCTACCAGTAGCTCGATTCCACTCACACCTCAGATTTGGTTGAAGTCGCTCAACCAATCTCACTGGAGCGCAAACTCTTAGAGTATTCCAGTGTTTTTAAGCTCGCCTGGTCGTGTCGGAGGTTTTCCCCTGGATTTTCCGCAGGTCACTCTCCAACCGCGCACTCCTATCGCTTTATTGGGCCCGGCCTATAAAGCCACAGTCAGGATAAAAAAATGGTATCTGGTATTTTGTTTTTTGCTTACTTACTTCGCACATATACTCACGAACAAAAATAACGGGTACACTTTCTATGGCAAATCAGTACAAAGTGTATCCGTTATTTTTGCTTGTGAGTATACTCAGTGTATTCATGCGACTAGTCAGCGTAAGACTCTTCTTTAGACCTTCATTAACAATAACAGTCTACGCTTAAATCATTATGACCACTTTGAAGTACGGAAAACGTAGTATATTCTACAAAAACATGATTATGGTCATCCAAAACAAAAGAATGAGTACGGACGCAACAGAAAATGTATTATTTGTACGCATAAGAACCGCTGGCTTGGTAAAACTTGATCGACCAAAACAATTAAATTCTATGGACTGCAGCATATGAAAGAAACTCCTGCCATGTCTGCAAGAATGGCAAATGCCAAACGAACGCATCTGATCATTAAAGGCACTGGCCACGCTTTTTGCGCAGGTGGAGACATCGTAATGTTGAGAACGATTCGATAAGAAAAACATTCACATATTCTCTCTCTAACAGTATAGGTACACCTATTGTCAAGATATAATATCCCTTATATAGCTCTAATGGATGGTCTAGTGCAGTGGAGGCGAACCTTTATGCATCAACGTGCCATTTTTTCTAAAGAATGTTTAATGGGGTCATTGACGTGCCATCAAATAATTTTGACTTTCTGATTCACTCCGCAGCGTAGGATTACTCGCGTTCGATCGTCATAAAATACTTAACATATTTTTTACACATGTATTATGATCGGCGACGTGCCCAAAATATTGTGCCGCGTGCCATCAATGGCACGCGTGCCATTGGTTCGCCTACCCTGGTCTAGTGTTTGGAGCTGGTTTAGCCTGACATGGGCAACCTCCTAACTTGACGGGGTGAGATTGGTATGTGGAATTGTTCTTTGCTTACTGACGTTGCACGTATACTCACGAGCAAAACTAACGGGTACACTTTCTATCAAAATTCAATACAAAGTGTACCCGTTATTTTTGCTCGCAAGTGTTTCCTCTCTTGACTATCAATATTACATTTGCGCAGCAGTATCATGCCTGGAAACGGGCAGTACTGTATTTGTATCTCCCCGTGTTCAAGTATCCTGCGCCAGTGAGGATGCACTTGTCACCATCCTCCTAGCGTTATCCCAGTACAGTTGCATCCTGCAGGATGCCCGGGGTCCGCTACTTAATCCCAAAATTTGGTGTAGACCCTAGTTTTTACGGAAGCGACTGCTTCTTCCAACTCGTGAGGAAACCAGGCCTTCATGGAATTAGGCTTGTCAATTGAGTGGCAACTTGGCTTCATTTTGATACCCCACTCGATATGATTGAAAAAATGTTTTTTCTTCCGAACACCCAAATGGAGTACATAGTCCACCATATTGTTTTATTGCAACTTCACCTCCTATCCTAAGTTACTCGGGATGACGTAAGGATCCCAACCATACCTCACACATCTAAATCGGTTAAGGCGTTGAGAAGTTCTGGGAGAACAAAGAATCTAACATACATACATACATGAACCCTAAAAACATTACACTCCTTTTTTTAGGCAGTCCTGTAATAAAAATTACATGTTAAATCTAAGGTTGCTGAGATAAATTTGAACATTTGGAAACTTACATATCTTTATGAATTCGACTGGTCCTTTCCTGTGTGCGTTCACAACTATACCATTCTCGTACAAACATACTAATCATTTACCTGAGCTTACCTACTATATATTGAAAAGACTGTCGTGCGATAGTCGCAGGTGCGACTGCCGTCCAGTCGCAGTTTCCGGGTTGTTGAATAACTGATGCCCTTAGTCGCTAACTTGATCCGTGTGCCATGGTGTACTAACATTGCGGAGCCGTTAAGAGCGCTTTAATAAAATGTAGTGGGTCCACTAGCGCCACTCGTAAATAATTGTAATTATTTAAATTTAACGATATATAACTAAAAAAGGGGGCCGCTATGTACTGTAGTTTGTATTTAAGTACTTTTTGAATCCATCAAACTAGTTTTTACGTTGCTGGATTCGTCAATCTATGAGCTCAAAATTAAAACGGCCGTTTTAACTGTTGTGTACTTATATTATTTTATATGCCAATAAAATCCCGTGAGTTGCAGATATATTTTCATATAATGGTCTCTCACGTGTTTAAGGACGAATATAACTCAACATTCTTCAAACCATTACGTAGTTCTTAATCATGAGCGCTCGTGATGACGGCGCGTTTAGCACTACTCGCTACCTGTTTGACTGTTTGGCGTGCTCTTTCGTATGTCCGGGTTTCCCGTTGTTCTCCTCTAGAGGTCGCATATCTCAACTAATTCTTTTGAAATGTTGTGGCAGGCAGGAACTAAGTGTATAGATTTTTTTTAGTCTAGTCAGTTTTGGTAAATTTCCAAAAAAAAATTGGCCACGGGCCGCGGGGCACGGCGACGCCCGCTGCTGGTTGCTGCAGCGCGTGTTTTTATTACTGAATCCTTAGAATATCATTTACATAAAACAAACATTTACTTTTACTATTATTTCTCATTTATTTTCCTCATAGTCGAAATGAAAAGTAAAGTGTTTATCTCGGGTGAAAGCACCCATTTGACCCTTGAACTATTTAATAATAAAATGTCTATGTTGAAATGGGTCATTTTCGAATCTTGGTTAACAATCTACTATTTACTTTGGTCAGGTTAGGTTAGGTTAGGTTACCGTATTGCATGAATGTTATTTAACTCCTTCCATAAATACAAGCTCTGCTTTTATATAATCTCCCTGGCATCTTCGCTGAACTCGCTAAACTTTCTTTCAGTAATGAGCAAGGACCATATACAATAGGACTGACAATCTTCATACTACGCACCGTACACCGAAAGTTAGTATCTCTCTACGTAGCTAGATGCCGCTAAGAGTACCGATTCATTCAAAAGTCGTTTTTATAATTTCCATGAATGCGCAAAAGTGAAGTCACAATCATCGAACGTTTAACGACATTCCAAATGATACAGTAAAAAGTGAAAATAGATGGCGTTAGGTGCGATGTTTCATTACTACGTTCCGTTTCGGCGCACTTCACTATTTTTATTTGTACTTACATAATTACTTACAAATGAAATATATTTCACAGTTCATTCGTCCCTTACTATCAAGTATGTAAGTGCGAGAGGGACGAATGCTATATGTCCGACATATAAGCGATCATTTTAGCTCCTCTGCTTTGACAAAAATGTTTTCGTATGTCCGGATCTCCAGTTGTTCTGTTCTATAGGTCGCATTTTCTCAACCGATTCTCATGAAATTTTGTGAGCAGGGGTGCTGCTACCGCGAACAGCAAACGAAGTTTTCGCTCTCTGTCGCACTTGCACGTTCGGACGTAAGTGCGACAGAGAGGGAAAACTTCGTTTGCTGTTCGCGGTAGCGCCCCAGGTTCGATAATTAATTAATTCTTTGTAAAGTCAGTTCTTGGCCATATAAAAAAAAACACTCGCGAGATCGACAGCTCAAAGAACCGCTAGTTTATAACTGCAAATCTTTTTTTGTAGAAACATACCAATTTTAATAAATATTTTTTGATTTACATACTTATATAAATATTCCCCTTGTAATTTATAAACCTATCTTCCGCATTAAACCTATTTAGGTATTAAGAGGTGCAAGTAGTAAATACTGGCCACATATTTATACAATACCTAAATGTCAAAAATGTTCTACAGTCTTCGAATCACAGCTTAAGACAGAGTAGTCAAATTAATAAAACGTAATTTTCTGAGACTAGCTCTAATTTTCATTGCATATTCATTCACGATGATAATTCTAAAAAATCCAAGGTCTAATACTGTTTGTAACATATAGTGAAACATCTAGCTTAGTTTATAATAAATAAATATATAATACCCCACCTAGTCCCGAACAAACTGAGCAAGCTTCTATTTTCTCTCTCCTTTGACACTTATACAAGTATATAGATAAATATATACTTAAATACAAAAAGGAGTTGCGTTTCTTTTAACTACCGATATCACCTACCTATTAATTTATTGAAAGAAAAAACCTTGATAGCTACATTGAACTATGTGTAACTTACCTATAGTTGGTAAGAGGCAAAATGTGAATATAATAAATGTGTTAAATCAAAGGCGATTTCCATAAACAAATGTAGACCCAAAAAGAAAGGGACGAATGTATCGCATGACATTTCCGATCTCTTCTCGATGAGCGTCAAATTTTGTAATTAAAATATTGGTTTGTTTACAGTGCGGATATTTATGAGCATTGCATGTTTACATATTTTTGCACTCTGCTTAGGCAGATATAATTGTGTATGTAATTTGCCTAGGTATTTATAAAAAAGGTGGTTTAGATATTTGTTTCTATTTGCTGTCTATGTGAGGTTGGAAAAAAATTGTGTAGATATTTTTAACTCCTGCTTTGTTCACATGTATATGAAAAACAAGTTCATAGATGCTTTTGTCTGCGTGTTTGTCTACATATATTTGTCTGTCATTGTACGTATATTTATGAACGTATTAGCGTACACAATTTAATGACTCGATTAATGTTCAAATATATCTGATCGAAATTGTTGTATGGATATTTTTGGCTAACAGATAGTAAAGACATTTTTGTCGCTTTGGGAACGTATATATATTTATGCCCTTGACTGTACGCGTAATTTAATTTTATACACATTTTACCAGTTCACCAACGCCATCTAGTTATTTTATGTATCAAAAATTGGCGAACCCGCGAGCAATTTTGAGCAATCAATGATTCCAGAGGTAGTGCCATCTATTAAATATGATCTGTTTCTCGTTGTTGATGAGTAAAAAATATAATCTTTAAAAATTGTGTATAGAAGGTATATAATGGTATTAAAATAAAGCACTTAGACGTTTGTTCTTAAAAAACAAAAAAAACAGGAGAAAACATTGGTGAAAATAACATTTTTGCGACTTCCAGGCTACGAAGCAGCGCCATCTAGTTTTAATACCGAATTTTGAGCTATTTCAGAGTTACGTTTTTTTGTATAAGATTGTCGGTCCTATTGTATATGGTCCTTGGTAATGAGCATCGTTTTACTACTGTTCCAGAGATATATTATTTCTTTTGTGTAGTAAAGTTGGCCTGCATTTATTCCCTCGGATAAATAATAAGGTAAAGGTAATATTTTGTACCTGCTTTAATAAATGTTTATGAGGTGTTTCGAAGAAAATGGAAGCAGCCAGTTCACTAATAGGATGTGCTGCATACATACGTAATATCATGGCATGGTAACTTTTTGGACGCCAACGACGGATATATCTGTTTGGCGATTCTCCGAGCGTTTGAAACGCTCGTTTCTAAAGTCACTGTCGAGTCACGATTACCGACATAACAAAGAAACAAATAAGACTAAATAAGACTCAGACCCGATATTGGTTTAAGCTGTTTACAAAAGTTTACTCTGATCATCGTCTCCTCTAACAATATTTAATGTAACGACAATGACGAAAAAAAACCACCGTAAAAACGCTGAATATTTGCCCTGTTACGGCGTGCAGACCGATATCAACCTATATGCGTTTCTATAAGGTTCCACTTCGCGTTTGAAATTCCCGAGTTATTTATTTATTAAAAAAAGTATAGATTTTACAGACATCACGCGATAAATGATACAGTTAAGTTTGCACAAAATCAGTAGCTTATAGACCAGCATAACATCCAAAGCCAGTGCTCACAGCATGATGAATAAGTAAGCGCATAATTGACCAAGTGCACATACAGAACTAGTGTCAAGTCGACCAACACAGAGCAGGGTTAATTACATGTTATGGCGCGAAAGGTATCTAAATCGACAAAAAATCAACACGAAAACCCATTTAAATATAAGTAAAAGCAGCCAAATGCTTATCACGCACAATGAAGGGTTCCGTACCAACACCTGCTAGTCCACATTTAAAACCATTAAGGTCGTATCTTCATCTCACGGCACTTACGACCTTTTCTTTGGGAAAGAAAGTTTTATGCGATAACTCAAAAACCGTAAAACTTATCTTGTTCAAACCAAAAATTGTTGAAAGTATATTAACGCACTACTCCCAAGATTTGGCGTAGGAACTAGTTTTAAGAAATCAACTATCATCTGACCTTCCAAAGCAAAGGGAAAACTAGGTCGATAAGCCACTGATAAATATCAAATGATATTTCGTACTACAAAGTTTTTTGATAAACCCTTAATACGTACAAAGTTTTTTTTATACAACGCCAGTGGCAAACAAGCATACGGTCCAACTGATGGTAAGCGGCCACCGCAGCCAATAGACACTCGCAACTCCAAAGGAGTCACGTACGCGTTGCCGACCCTCTATATAATTGGAGGATGCACTGTGTTGACAGCAGAGGGATAAATTTAGGTCCCTCGCTCTCAACACAGTGCATCCTCAGAAGCTCTGGCAACCTTGCTCTCCAGGACCACAACACTACATACTTGTATACTAGGTTGTTATTATGGCTATGGTCTTCTGCAAGGCGGAGTTACTTCCCCAGTTGGGCCGCACCAAATTCTAGCAAGATTACATTTTGCTGTGCCCTACCTCTCTTAAAAAGTTAAAAAGTTTTTTGGTACGACCCGGGCTTCGAGTCGGCGACCTCCAAATTGAAAATCGCATACATTTTAATAAACATACAAAAGCTATTAACACGTCACGCTAACCAATCCGTCCATAATCTCAAGTAAACCATTTTTTCCCCGGAGTATACGAGATATTGATTGGGCTCTCCCGGTGTTTTCAATACTTCATCCCATGAATCCCATCCCTAGGCCGTATCCATTGTCTTGTCTCCCCGAGATTGACTCGAGACTTCGATGATTAACTTTTGTTTTTCTTTTTTGGCACGTTGTTTGGATTTAAATAAGTGTGAATGATGAAAGACGGTCCCAGGGGGTTCTTTGGGAAACTGGTGTGTTTTGGATGCGAAGTGTGGAATGTCAAACTCTGTGACGTATTACTTAGGTACTCGAAACAAAACTACATGTCATCGTGTACAAACATACATGTCAGTGTTGCCAGAGCACTCCCATCAAAAAGCACGTTCGGATATCAAAAACAGTACGTTTTTGGAATAAAAGACCGGCCAAGTGCAAGTCGGACTCACGCACGAAGGGTTCAGTACCATTATCTATAGAAATGGCAAAAGATCACGTTTATTGTATGGGAGCTCCCTTAAATATTAATTTTATCCTGTTTTAGTATTTGTTGTTATAGCGTCAACAAAATACATCACCTGTGTAAAATTTCATCTGTCTATCACGGTTCATGAGATGCAGCCTGGTGACATACGGACGGACAAACGGATAGCGAAGTATTAGTAATAGGGTCCCGTTTTACCCTTTGGGTACGGACCCTCAATAATCACGTTTTTTTTAAATAAATAAGTACCTTACATTCAGAGTATTGAGTCTTTACATCAAGTACACATTACACGACACGAACGATAGAACTCGAACAGTTGCAACCACAGGTAAGACTAACTAAACTTTTAACTTGAGGATATCAAAGCGTAGGTGAGAGAGATGGTTTAACACAATGGTCGTTAGAAATAAATGCAGGTACTGTTTCAGCAAGTACCAAACCAACATTAAAAACCGGCCAAGTGCGAGTCGGACTCGCGCACCGGGGGTTCCGTATACAGATGTGTACCGGTTCCAACCCTATTAAATCAGGAAAATCTTAACATCATGGTGTGGAAATTGGACGCCATGGGTACAGCGCCATCTACCGGCGACTTTTGTTACAAATTTGAGCGACTGAATAAAACTTTGTATGTATGTATGGTAGTTTTTCAAGGATAATTCTTTATCACGTAAACCGATTTCATTTTTTTTTCTTTATTTGAAAGAAGGTACTTTCTTTTTAGGGTAGGAATTTATAAAACAAAAATACATGCAAAGGAGATTAAATTACAAACTTAGTATAGAAATACTTTTTGACGATTTAAAAAAAGAAAAACTAGATAGAGCTACAGTTATATTCTTCCTGCAAAATATACATTGATATCATTGTTATGTCACTGACTTAGTGACTCGTCGTATTAACTAGACTTTAAAATTTTGAACCACCTATTATCTGTCATTTTTCACAGAAAATAATAAACAATATTCAAAAAAGTCATGTTGTATGTAGATAATCCTTCTTTATAACTGTTCCAAATTTCAAATCGGTAGCATAAGTAGTTCTTGAAATATTTAGCGATGTAACAGACAGACAGACAGACAAAGTGAAACCATAAGTTCCTTTTTTACCATTTTGGTACGGAACCCTAAAAAGCACGGTTAAAGCACGTTTTTGGGGAGCGCGCGTAAAAAGCACATTCGTGGCCAAAAAAAACACTTAAAGCCGTGCTAAAAAGCATATTCTGACAACACTGATACATTTTCGCACAGTAAATTATCTATAACAGTATCTGGACTAGAGTGTCTATTGGAAAACAGTTCTACGCACACATGCGCGGGAAGTTTACTGTAGCGCGTGTCTGTGTGATTGCGTTAAGTAGAACGTTTGTAAGAATATTATTTTATTGCTTTAAGCTATATAAGTAGTTCACTCAATGAACACGAAAAACTGCCAAATAGGGGAAATAATTCGTGTAAAGCCAATTTTTGGCATAGTTGTAGGGAATGGTGTCTGAAGCAATATACTCAAAGTACTGATGGGTGGGGGTGAAGCTAACGGGTAGGGGGGGGTGTAAAAGTCCCTTTTTCAGGTTTTTTTTCAATAACTCGAAAACGGTAGCTCACAACAAAAAAAAAATCTATTATTCAAATAATCTACATAAAATTCTCTACAAAAAAGGTCATATGCAATTTTTTGCTGGGATCAATATTTGATGACATATGAAGGAAAGAAAATGGTTAATGATAAAATGAACGTATATTTCTTTAAAAAATTCTAATTGTCTTCTAAATCTAAAATATCATCATCGTCGACGATGTTTTCGATGGGAGTTCCATTAGTGCACGAGCCGGAGCATACACCGCAGACACTGGAGCAGGCAATTCCCGCTTTCCGGCAGCCGCATCGCACCCCACACCCAGTCGTGCATCGGCAAAATATGGTGTTGAGAATGGAGTCAGGTGCCACAGGATCGTTAGTTGTCACTGGTTTAAGGATGCCATCGTCTCCTCTGGCCCAGCCCCATTGAGTGGGTGCTAGGGGGTTGCCGAGCCATTGTTGCATCTGTAAAAGTTAGTAATAAGATGAACGTAAGTATTTAGCTGAAATATATATTTATATTACAGTACTAGCGGCCGCTCCTGACTTTGTACGCGTAGACTTCACGGTGATATTATGTTAATCCAGGACATGATTTATCTGTGTGCTAAATTTCATCGAAATCGGTTCAGCGGTTGAAGCGTGAAAGAGTAACAAACATCCATCTATACATACAAACATACATACAACCCCCTACCACCCACTCAATGGGGCTGGGCCAGAGGAGACGATGGCATCCTTAAACCAGTGACAACTAACGATCCTGTGGCACCTGACTCCATTCTCAACACCATATTTTGCCGATGCACGACTGGGTGTGGGGTGCGATGCGGCTGCCGGAAAGCGGGAATTGCCTGCTCCAGTGTCTGCGGTGTATGCTCCGGCTCGTGCACTAATGGAACTCCCATCGAAAACATCGTCGACGATGATGATATTTTAGATTTAGAAGACAATTAGAATTTTTTAAAGAAATATACGTTCATTTTATCATTAACCATTTTCTTTCCTTCATATGTCATCAAATATTGATCCCAGCAAAAAATTGCATATGACCTTTTTTGTAGAGAATTTTATGTAGATTATTTGAATAATAGATTTTTTTTTGTTGTGAGCTACCGTTTTCGAGTTATTGAAAAAAAACCTGAAAAAGGGACTTTTACACCCCCCCTACCCGTTAGCTTCACCCCCACCCATCAGTACTTTGAGTATATTACTTCAGACACCATTCCCTACAACTATGCCAAAAATTGCCTTTACACGAGTTATTTCCCCTATTTTTCCTTCATTAAGTGAACTAAAGGTCCCAATGCTTGAAACCGTAATGCCCAATAGTTGATCGCCTCTGTCACTATGACATAAGATTGAATTGCCAAGTATTGGGTATTGTCGAGCATGTGGACATTTACAACTACTGTGATGTAGGTAATTTAGAAATATAATTTGTATGTAAGTTTTATACGCCAGTCAATGTAATATTGATTGTAATGGTGACTTAGAAATCGGGCGAAACAACCGTTACATTTAATGGGCGATTCCACTCAAAAGTGTAAGCACCTCCATCGTTGGAAAAATGATTGATACGTGGTCTACCTGTTTGACCACGACGACGTTTTGACGTTAGACATGCGATTAAATCCGTTTAAATCGTTTTATTTAATGAGTAACAAACGCGAAAATGGATTTCAATATTAAACTGATTATACTCTAATACTAATTACCATAATACACGGTATGCAACGGAATCGAACCCACGGCCACGTCGGCAGTCTCACTCAAAGCCGCGTTGTAATATAATCAACAGCAGTAATTTGCATCCGCATACAGTAGGTGTCCAAATGTAATTAGAGAAAGTAATTGCAGGCAACATGCGCAGTAATCGTATAAACAGTAGTCTACACTATTTTTATACACGCTTGGTGCGTGCAAAAAAAGTGCGGTCGGAGGCATGCACTTGACGTTTCTAACGTTCAATAAGAGCATTGCAATGCAAACTCACGTCAATTGTCATAATCACATCATGTAATTAATATTGTTATTTCCGACCACCTGACGTGACCACGTGACTCTCTTGGGCATTTTCACATTTCGCGTTGCGGAGTCGGTGTCGGTTAGCTGCGAGTCTCAAAGCCACTACAGACACTTCAATGAGTGCTTTCTGATTAACACGGGATGCGCAGACGCGGAGCGCTACGCTTGCAATACATGAAACTGGTGCGCAAAGATAATACAACGGTATACCGGCAAGTAAGGAAATCTGGGTGACATTAGTATATGTAAATATGGCCTTGTTGCCTGATACAAATAAATAAATAAATAATAGTAGATTGTTTGACAAGGGTCTAAAATGAGCTTCGAGCCTCACTTCGTTCGGGAAAATAACTATCTCGTGGTAATATGGCTTTTAGACCAGAGTTATACACTCTACTTTTCACTTCGATTGCGAGAAAATAAATAAACAAAGGTTAACCCACCCAAAATTAACAATAAATTCCACGGCGAAGATACGTAGTCTAGCCATAAATTCTGTCCCAATTTTTTCGCCATTTTAAATTTAATAATGGAATGTTCGATGTACTTTTGTTTCTTGATTATGCTTAAATAGGCATTTGACTGTCAGAAAAAGTATATTTGGCTCCAGGTATCGTTTCCCTGAAGACGGAGTGGGGCATCAAAGAGAATCGTGTCGCAGTGATAGCGTTATACAAGTGTAACAAGCAAGTGAACAACATTTTCAAACTGCTGAAACCTTTGAATATAACAAAGAAATTTATCTATCGTACCATCAAGCGATACAACGACATCGGTTTAGTCGACGACCGGCCCAGGAGCGGTCGACCACGGCAAACAAGGACACCGGCAGCGATTAAAGCGGTAGCTGAGCGAATTCGGAGAAATCCGCTACGCAAGCAGAAAATCATGGCTAGGGAAATGAAAATTCCCCCTAGAACTATGTCCCGTATCATAAAACAAGACCTTAAGCTTGGGGCTTATCGACGGAGCACAGGTCAGCGATTGACAGCGGCCCTACGGAAAATAAGAGCGACGAGAGCTAAAGTGTTATGGTCGCGGCATGCAAAGGGCGGATATCGTGATATTCTGTTTACAGATGAAAAAATCTTTACTGTGGAGCAAAAATTCAACCGCCAAAATGATAAAATATATGCTCACAGTTCCCAAGAAGCTTCTGAAAAAGTTCCAAGGGTAGAAAGAGGCCACCATCCTGCATATGTCATGGTTTGGTGGGGAGTATCCTATGAAGGCGTCACAGAGCTTCATTTTTGTGAACAAGGGGTAAAAATACGTGCTACGAACTATCAAAAAGACATTTTGAAGAGAGTTGTTAAGCCGCTAAATGATACTTTATTTGCCGGTAAGCACTGGATATTTCAACAAGACTCTGCCCCTGCACATAAAGCTAAGACAACGCAACGGTGGTTAGCGACGCATTTACCCGAGTTTATTGCGGCTGAAGATTGGCCCTCAGGAAGCCCGGATCTCAACCCCTTGGACTATGGTCTGTGGAATATTTTGGAGGAGAAAGCCTGCTCTAAACCTCATCGCAATGTTGAGTCTCTGAAGTTAGATTTAGTGCGGGCAGCGGCTTCAATACCCATCGATACCGTCCGTGCCGTCATAGACGAGTGGCCGGACCGTTTAAAGAAGTGTGTTAAAGTAAAAGGTGGACATTTTGAATAAATATTTTATTTTATACAATCTGTATAGTATAATTAATAAAAATAACCCTAATTTATTTATAAACTTTCTTTTATTTTCAAAATAAATGTCATTTCATATAGGACAGAATTTATGGCAAGACTACGTATATACTTTTGCAGATTGATTTTTTTTTCTATTTGACAGATGATTTTTTTTTCTATACTCCTTTGACACAAAACATAGACACTGCGGTTCGCGCGCAACATTCACGCGCGAAAAAAGCTAACTGACCTTCTATTGAGTGCTTCAAAGTGTTGCTCGAACGATTTAACCACTTTTTTAATTATTGTGAAATAGGGACTACTACAAACTTAATCTTTAGACTCTATAGAAAAAATAATTATATTTCCTGATTGGTCGATTTTAGTAAAGCTGTATTCTGGTTGGTTAATACCCAATACCAAATATTTTTTTAAGAGTTAAATTAGTGTTCTGTGATTGGTGGATTTAATAGGTGAAGTATTTTGATTGGTCAAATTCAAATATTTTGTAAATCATAAATGTGTATTCATATTTTCCCTAGGGGTTAAATGTACTACTTTAGCCCCGCTTGACAAGTCTAATATGACACACTTTTCGAGCATGAGAAGTGAAAAATAAATTAGCAAGTTGTAGTTGAAAACTAAAATACCGCGTACTATGCTTTTAGAGAGGTAGGGTACAGCAATATGTCACCTTGTTCGAATTTGGAGTAGCCCAACTGGGGAAGTACCTCCGCCTTGCAGAAGACCACAGCCAGAATAACATTGTTTACTATACAAGTATGTAGTGTTGGGATCCTGGAGGTGAGCAAGGTTGCCAGAGCTCCCGAGCATGCTGTGTTAAGAGCGAGGAACCTAAATGTGCCTCTTTTGCTGTCAACATAGTGCGTCCTCAAATTTTATAAAAGGTCGGTAACATGCTCGTGACTCCTTTAGAGTTGCGGGCGTCTATAGTCTGCGGTGTCCGCTTACCATCAGGTGGACTGTACGCGCTTGCCCTATATAGTTTTTTTTATATAACCAGCGTTATATAAAAAAAAACTATACCACGTCAAAACATCCTTGCAAAAATTCTTAACGTACTGTTTCTACAAGCCTACTGTGACAGCAGTATGACTTGATGAATATACCGCTTGATTCTTCCTCAGGGTTGCTAGACTGCAAATAAACATTATCGTGGTACAGTCTGCCTCATATATAACTGGACACTTTGAGACTGTGTCGCTTTCGCCCGTTCCAAATTTAGTATAGCAGTTTAAACATGACATTAAAGCGACACGGTACAAGTGTGTTAAGTCCCTTGTGAGGTCGGCCGTACCTATTCTTCTTCTAGTGTTAACTTTTTTCCTCCTTCTTCGTTAAGCGTCAACTCCTACCAGAGGTCGGCTGTCATCAGGGGGGTGTCTCTTCGCTCGGAGTACATTTTGACAAAGATGTGTTTATTTTTTTAATTTAAAGTAGATTTTTATTAATACTTACATTTGAGGATAAGCTTGCCTTCGTATCAAACCTGTCACATTCCCTTCCTTGTCTATCAAGAGCACGTTTATAATGTTCGCTCTCGCTTGCGAACTTGATACAAAGGGCCTAATGATTGCCCACTCTTCTACTGAACTCCAACCTGGAAGCAATAAGTCACGGGATTTGCTCGGTTAATGGCGACAATGATGGCTGCCACGCTTTGATGTATCAACTTAGTTCTGAGTGTGTGTTGTATATCCCAACACATATACAAGTGTTCTGCCGGCTTGAGGACATGCAAGCAAACCCCTGAATAAAAGGTACGTGCACGTTTCCTTGACCGCTCCTAGCTCCAAAATTGATAGCTAAAGCAAGCGTTTGCATAGACATTTTCAAAACCCTATAGTCCACTTTAATTACATATTTAACGCTCCATGTGGTGTCTTGCCTAGGGCCTATGCTATGCCTAGGGAGCGACGTGGACGAAAACAACGATGGGTTTGTGGAAGCTGTCCATACGGTCGGGTCCAAGTTCTTCAAGACCCGTCGTAAAAAGGTCCAGAAGATCTCTGACTTCACTCTGAAGCTCATGGATGTAAGACGTGAGATGATCCTGCAGTCTCCAGATGATGCGTCTCGCTTTCGGCGGCTCAACAGACAGATCTCGAAGTGCCTGAGGCGCGATTTACGCCGATTTAACACTAACTGTGTTGAAGAGGCTATTGAGCGCAACAGAGGCTCTGAGTCACTGGAGATCTTCAAAAACCGTTGTAAGGCTCATTTATTGGACTTTCAATAATAATATTGTACAGTTAATAGTTACACAAGTGCTACTGTAGCACTGCTACATAACATTGTATTTAGGATTAAATTCTGTTGGGAGTTACAAGTTAAAGTGCCAGCTCATGCCCACCTACTTAGTATGTAAGTCAATTGCCTAGCTTCGTGTGACGCTTATTTTAGTTCACATGCTATAGTTTTTAAGCCACGGGGGTGGCAGAATAACAGCGTCTGTAGACAAGAGTCTTTAGTGGTCTCTTGGTACAGACACAAGCTGAGCCACCTACCCTTTCAATTGTTTTGTATACTTTCATTTATTGTACCTGTCTTTGTTACCTGTAAATGTATACAATCATTGAATAAACGTCTTATTATTATTATTATTAAGGTTTTCGCTAGAGATCTGTCTGTTGGTCAGAGCCAGATGACTAAGCTGAAGACCGACGATGGCAGGATCATTTCTTCCAAACCTGAGCTTCTGCGTGAGTTGAGTAACGTATTGAAAGACTAGCGGCCAAGTAACAACGTTTAATCGGCGGTAGACAAATATTCCAAACAAGAATGTGATTATTTATACAACTACCCAACACCTCCTTACTTAATTACCGTAATATTATTACACGAGAAAAAGTTACATCTAAGATACAGTATACTTAAGCAATATAAGCGCTCACTTATGGCGAGGGCGAAGGTTGATCTTACGTGGCGGGGGCGGAGGAGACGATGACGCCAACTCAAACCCTTCATCGTTCAGGGCGGGCTCCGCGCCGCACTTATCAGTATTACCATCCAAAACATTATTATCGTTAGCAACGGTCGCCGCGCAGTTTTCCTCCACCTCGCCACTTACAGGGGAAGTGTGATAATTATCCGAGCGAGTCACATCACTTCTACCAGCAGTACATACGGAGTATCTTTTTGCACAGGAACCCTTGGGTGTCAAAATCTGATCGATATGACGCCTAGTCGTACCCGAAGATAAACGGACATTAAACGACGTTGGCCCCACTTGCTCTTTAATTACACCTTCGACCCATTTATCCTTATTCTTGGAGTAATCTCGCACTAGTACGTGGTCCCCCGGGCCGGCCGAACGCGACGCGCCCCCCGCGCGCTGTTCCTGCTGGCGCTGGAGGTCGTGCACGCGCGCCGCCACCTCGGGGGCCACGTCGGGCCCGCGCAGCAATGCGTCCAGCCGGCCCCGCAGGCGACGTCCTAACAACGCCACCGCCGGCTCCACGCCCGTGGTGGCATGCGGACAGTTTCTGTACGGGAAAAGCATTTTACTAATGGCTTGTTCCACATCTGTCCCCTAACAAGCCTTCTTAATACAATGCTTAACGGTCTTAACCGCATTTTCCGCAGCTCCGTTACCTTTCGGTCTGTACGGACTAGTAAGATTGTGAATTATACCATTTTGTTTAAAATACGCTTCTAACTCCTGTGACGTAAACGGCGGGCCATTATCCGTCACGATCTGAAAGGGCAAGCCGAATCGCGCAAATAATTCCCTGAACTTTGCTATTACAAACTTGGCAGCTGTACTACTTAACTGGAAAGCCTCAATCCACTTACTGTGTGCGTCTACAATAATTAAATAATGCTTAGCGTTGTATTCAGCAAAATCAGCATGTAATCGTAGCCATGGCCGTTGAGGAAACTCCCAAGACGTGAGAGGCGCGTGCGGCGGCCCGGGCCTCTGCTGGCGGCACGCGGCGCACGCGCGGCACATCTGCTCGATCTCGGCGTCAAGGCCCGGCCAGTATACATAATTGCGCGCGATGCTTTTCATTTTTACGACACCCAAGTGTCCTTCGTGCAATTCACGCAATATGTATTCGCGATACTTGGGCGGTATTACAATTCGATAGTTATATACTACGCAACCCCGTTCTACAAATAAGTTATCTTTACGATGAAAATACGCTAACTCTTGGGTCACTTGTGGCCAACCGTTCAAAATGTAGTCATAAATCTTACGTAAGATGGGGTCTACCTTAGTAGCCTCGGCAATATGTCTATAACTTATAGGAAATTCCTGTTCTAAGTAATGAAGGTAGCTACAATCATCGTGTGTATTACTGTTGCCAGACAGCTTACCTAGTGGCAGACGGGACAAACAGTCAGCTGGCGCGTTAGCCGCTGAGGCGACCCATTCTACTGAGAAATCGTACGCCGCGAGGCGCGCCGCATACCGCTGTAAACGGCTGGCTGCTGTTTGGGGAATGCCAATTTTATCACCGAATATGTACGATAGCGGTTTGTGATCCGTACGGATAACGAATTTGCGACCGAATAAATATTGGTGATTCTTTGTGACGCCGTAAAAAATAGCTAGGGCCTCCTTATCTAATTGGCTGTACGATTTTTCGGTTTCCGATAGTGTACGCGATATACAACAAATAGGCCTCTCGGAACCGTCCGGGTACCTGTGCGCCAAGACGCCGCCTACCCCATATGCACTGCTGTCAACACTGAGTACCAACGGCAAGTTTGGATTGTAATGTGCTAGAACATTCTTTCCGGCTAATATTTTTTTGATTGCAATAAATGCCTCATTGCATTCTGAATTCCAATTCCAAACAGTTTTTTTTTAACAAATTATGCATAGGTTTTAAAATAGTAGTTAATTTGGGAACAAATCTACCGTAATAATTGACAAGCCCTAAGAAGGCCCTAAGTTGCTGCACGTCCCGTGGATGAGGAGCATCCAATAACGCTTTTACCTTCCTGAAATCTGGGTGGAGGCCATCTTTATCGATAATGTGCCCTAAATAGCACACTTTCGACTTAAAAAAGTCACATTTCTCTAATTTTATTCTAAGCCCGACTGCTTGCAATCTACGAAAAACCTCACGCAAGTTTTTAATATGTTCGTCCTTAGACACCCCGGACACACAAATGTCGTCTAAAAATACCACCGTGTTCGGGATGCCCCTGACGACATCTTCCATTAGTTTTTGAAACTTTTCGGGTATGCAACTTGATCCATACGGAGTGCGCAAGTACTCAAATGTTCCTACGTGAGTGCTAATCGTCGTGCATGCCCGGGAACCCTCGTCTAGGAGCACTTGCTCATACGCGTGAACCAAGTCTATTTTCGAAAAAATCTGACCTCCACTGAGTGTCGCATACAGTTCCTCAATTCTAGGCAAGGGGTAAGGTTCGCGTTTTAATACTGGATTAATAGTGACCTTATAATCGCCACAGATCCGTATGCTCCCACACTTCTTAATTACGGGTACAATGGGAGTCCCATACTCGGAATGGTCAACTTTCCTAAGTGTCCCCTCATTCACGAGACGTTCCAACTCTTTCTCGACGGGTTCGCGTAAGGCGAGAGGTAAATTTCGCGCTTTGTAAAAAATTGGCTCATGATCGTTAAGTTTCAAAGTAAATTTCTCCGAACAAGTTCCTAAACCTGCCGCGAACACATCCGAGAATTCTTTCGCTAAGTTGTTTACAATATTCTCAGCGTTATCAGTTGTGTCTATTTGCTTAATGTGATTTAGTTTAATATGAATGTTTACAAGTTGCAATGCGCGTAACCAGGTGCGACCGAGCAATGGCGGTCCACCCCCGGGGATGATATACAGCGGCAGGTTACCTGCCTCGTGCGAGCGGGCCGCCGCCGCCGACGCCGCCGCCGCTCGATCGTCGTAACGCGCCGATACACTGATAACGCCGAGAGGTTTAATACTATCGCCGGTATACGATCGTAGCTTTAAATTGCATTGATTAAGAACATAGTTTTTAAAATGTTTTTTATAAAAGTCTTCATTGATGGCTGATATTTTGCTACCGGTGTCCACCTCGAAAACGATAGGTACGTCTCCCACGAATAGTTCGATGACGTAGGGTTTATCACTGGATCCGTCCACGTGCATATTAAAGAAATCACTAACCTCGCTTTCGGAGTCCGTGTCCATATAAAATTGATTTCTCCTCGGTACCTTCGCCGAACCACCTGTGTTTTTACACATGGCCTTAAGATGGCCCCGCGCCCCGCACTCATCACAATTAAAATGCTTATATCTACATCGGTCGGCCGTGTGCCCCTTTCCGCACCGCCAACAGGGACGCGTGCCCGCGCTGCGCGGTGTGGCCGCCCTCGCTGTTGTCGCGCCGACGCCGATACGATGAACTGACGCCGCTGTCGCGCCGGTGAGCTCCGCGCCGCCTGCGCTCGGGCTCGCCGCGACCCCTGACGTCGCCGTTGCCACTGCACTGCTGGTCTCGGCGTGCCGATCTGCCGCCTCGAGAGCCAGCGCCAACTCCACCGCCCGCTTATACGTTAACTTTTGTTCCGCGAACAACCGACTACGCATTTCGTCGCTAGCGAGACCCGACACGAACTGATCACGAAGATTCTCCTCGAGTTTGTCACCGAAATTGCATGTGCTCGCGAGATGCTTCAGATGTTGTAAATAAGAACTAAGTTCTTCGCCGGGTAACTGTCGCCGCTGCCGGTAGATGTGTCGTTCCGCAATATCTGAACGCCTGGGTTCGAGGTGGTTTTTAACAAGGGTCACGAGCTCGTCAAATGTTTTACTTTCAGGCGTGTCAGGAGCGCAAAGGTCACACATGAGCGCGTACGTCGGTTCACCCACTACAGTTATCAACGTGGCTATGTGCAACTCGGCTTTAATTTCGTTCAATTGAATGAATTGTTTTACGCGATTCACGTACATAGTCCATTTTCGGGTACACAAATCGAAATTTTCAATTTTACCGTACGGCATGATTCACTCAAACACTAATTCGACGGTGAATGACCCCTAAAAACCACTAAATTTAATTAAATTCGTCGCCAGTAACGTATTGAAAGACTAGCGGCCAAGTAACAACGTTTAATCGGCGGTAGACAAATATTCCAAACAAGAATGTGATTATTTATACAACTACCCAACAGTTCTATGGGCAGCTATACACAACCACCCGAAGACCCGTCGTTGATCTAGCCAAAGACCCTAGAGCTAGATTAACCCGACACTATACCGAAGATATCCCGGACGTCAGCCTGTATGAGATTAGTATGGCTCTCAAACAGTTGAAGAATGGCAAAGCCCCGGGTGACGACGGAATTACAGCCGAAATCCTGAAGGCGGGCGGTAAACCTGTCCTCAGAGCCCTTCAGACGCTGTTTAATTCTGTAATTCACGAGGGGAAAACGCCGCAAGCATGGAACAGAAGTGTGGTGGTGCTTTTCTTCAAAAAAGGCGATAACACTTTGCTGAAGAATTATAGACCCATCTCACTTCTGAGCCATGTTTACAAGCCGTTTTCGAGAGTCATCACGAACCGTCTCGCGCGCAGGTTTGACGACTTCCAGCCTCCCGAACAAGCCGGATTCCGAAAAGGCTACAGTACCGTAGACCACATACATGCCTTGCGGCAGGTTATACAGAAGACCGAAGAGTATAACTTGCCACTTTGTTTAGCATTTGTGGACTACGAGAAAGCCTTCGATTCGATCGAGACTTGGGCTGTACTGTAGTCTCTCCAGAGGTGCCATGTTGACTACCGGTATATCGAAGTCCTGAAGTGCCTGTACGAAAACGCCATCATGTCCGTCCGACTACAGCACCAGGAAACAAAGCCTGTTCCACTGCAGCGGGGAGTCAGACAAGGAGATGTAATCTCTCCGAAGCTCTTCACCGCTGCACGGGAGGATGCTTTCAAATTTCTGGACTGGGAAGGACGAAGCATCAACGTAAATGGCGAGTACATCACTCACCTTCGATTTGCTGACGACATTGTAGTGATGGCTGAGACCATGGAGGACCTCAGTACAATGCTCGTTGATCTCAGCAGAGTTTCCGATCGAGTTGGTCTGAAAATGAACATGGACAAGACGAAGGTCATGTCTAATGCCCATGTTGTACCAACTCCCGTAAATAATCGGCGGCTCTGCGCTCGAAGTTGTTGACGAGTACGTATACCTGGGACAAACAGTCCAGTTAGGTAGGTCCAACTTCGAGAAAGAGATCACTCGTCGAATCCGACTCGGCTGGGCAGCGTTCGGGAAGCTTCGCAGTGTATTCTCGTCCAGTTTACCGCAGTGCCTCAAGTCAAAAGTCTTTGACCAGTGTGTGTTGCCAGTGATGACATATGGATCCGAGACATGGGCGCTAACGATGGGTCTCATAAGAAAGCTCAAGGTCACCCAAAGAGCAATGGAAAGAGCTATGCTCGGGGTTTCTCTGCGTGATAGAATTAGGAATGAAGCTATCCGTAATAGAACTGGGGTCACCGACATAGCCTTCAAAATTGCGAGACTTAAGTGGCAGTGGGCAGGGCACATTGCTCGCAGGACTGACGGTCGATGGGGCCAGAAACTGCTTGAGTGGCGTCCACGCACCGGAAGACGAGCTGTCGGTAGGCCTCCGACAAGGTGGAGTGATGACCTGGTGAAGGTCGCGGGAATCCGGTGGAAACGAACGGCACAGGACCGGTCTAAATGGCGAGCCTTGGGGGAGGCCTATGTTCAGCAGTGGACGTCTTTCGGCTGAAATGATGATGATGATGATGATGATGTGGTGTCTTAACGGATATCGAAATTCAACATTACATTTATACTTTCCCCACTAAATCAAAAATTTGAATAAAGGCACCTCCAGTTCGTTGTTCGCCTCGACAACCACATAGCTAATATCAACAAAATTGCTAGAAGCCTTTCCGAGATCCCCGATATGAATAAATAAATACAAGAATTGATTGTTTATAGACATTAAGTAGATATAAAAATCTTAAGGCCATTTTCATGTATCACCCAAGAAAAATCACCACGTTGAACAGGAAATTGAACGGTACTTGAGTTCGCGTCGTACAAAAATCCGGAAAACATCGCTCTAGGAGGAGAGGCGAGTGAGAGAGAGAACGAAAATTAATTTATTTTTACTACTAGCTTTTTCCCGCGACTTCATCTAGAATTCGTTCATCGCGATAGAATTTTATTGCATTTTTTTATATCAGGCGCTTACCTAGTCATGGCTCTTCCATATACACTTCCACCTCCTTAAGGTACGATTTCCGGGATAAAAGTAGCCTATATTCTTCCCCGGGACTTAAACTATATCCATACCTTTCCAAAACCTTAGGAATAAAAGGTGATGAAGTCAGAAGTTTTGACTTTTTTCTCCAAGTCGTCTCGATCAAAGAGAATTACCAATGTGTGACACTTGGCGTAAAAACTGGTCAAATAAGTTCTCCAATTCATAAGCTTTCCAAAACGATACAATTGTTAACATTTTTTATAAAATTACAGATAATAATAACAATAATAGCAGAGCAGGTAGTGGATTTGCTACAAGCGTGCCGGAACGGGAACCAACTTGTTTGTCACTTTAGGAATAGGTCAAATTACCAGTCACCCTGTAGAATAGATAATTCTGCTGCTGCAGTCTAGTAAAGTGTACAAATATAGTTGGATACAAGCATACTACCTACTTACTCAAAAATATTATGTCCCATGATTTTATGTAGGCTAATTAAAATTAAATTAACGTTTATTTCAATCTCGTGGCTCAATAAGTGTCAGATAGAATAAAACTTAAGAGACTATGTTAGTTATTTATTAAGATTTCGGTACTACTGAGAGAATACATCGCATACATTTGCACTTGACTGTAACACTGGACTCGCAGTCATTTCAGCCTCTGTGTTTTTAAATGTGTGGATAAGTTTGGTAGGAGGTAAGATACAAGAGTTCATACATGACAGACCATAAATTAAACCTATGGCGTACATACATTTAATGTCTTGGTCATCAAATTAGGAAACTTTGAAAGGGAAAATGATGATGGGGTCGATATAAATATAAAGCCTCGAGCGGAAAAAGAGCAGAAATTAGAATACATATTGACAAATAAAACGCAAAGCAGAAAAGATAGATGGATGCGTTATTAGTGGCAGATGGTTTGTGGTTTGACTAATTCTTATTTCTTTTTTTAGGTGTCAGGAAATATATAGAATTCATAAAACAAATTTTAATAATCACAATTTAATTGAATTATAAATGCACAAGCAGCAAAGGCATGATTATGCTCGTTTGACAATAAATATCGATCAAAAGTGCTCTATAATTGTAAATAATAATACATCAAAAGTGCTTATATCTATGATTAAGACTGGTGCGTTCAAAATGTTAACTTAACATTTCAAAACTGCTAGTCCCTATAACTATAATAAATAATAATTGCACGCTTTAATTTCGATTCGAATTAGCCGTCAAAACTGATTGTATCGATAAAATCCATGATGTTCAACTTGTATTCAAATACATAATATAAAAACTTTACTTAACTGTAGAAACTAGTAAACTGAACTGACGTAGCCAATAAAAACGTTTAGTTACCATTACATAGAGAGCATAATAGCTGCACTGTGATGATAATAAATAATGCTTAAAAATAATACCTATGCAGCAGCGTCAGCTTATTGAAGTTCATACAACAAACGCGATCGATATAATATGTTAATTTTTAGTTGCTACATGTTCATCTTGCTGCGTATCAAGATAACCTAGCCAGCTCCGCGCTTTGACCCTGCTACACCACATTAATACTACGTTTTTTGCCAAGTTTCCTGTCCTACGTTATATAACAACACCTTCCTAACTCGAAATAAGGCGCAGAGGTTATCGGGCGCGACAACTTATTAAGTTTTATAAGTAATGGGAAAACAAAGTTTATCTCCTTTTTTTATTTTGTTATAAACTTGGCAGATCAGTCTGTAAACTTCCTATCACGTTTCAATTCGCGCGGACCGCTGGACATTGCACCGAGGTCGTATTCCATATTTCTTAAATATTAGTGTTACAGTATCTTTTGTGACACACATGAATCAAAAGAAATGCAATGTGATATTTTAGCCAAAAGAAACTGACCCTTACCTACTCCACCAGACAGAAAAGATTTAAATAATTATTATCTCTTCAGATATTTTCCGAACTAACCATTCAATATAGTATCTTCTGTCTTGAAGTGTGTAGTTAGTTGTATTTCAAAATCCAGCGATTGACGCCGCCGCGCCGCCCAAACGCACCAGTCGGAATGCATCAAGACAAGCGTTCAAAGCTTAAAATCTTACCGAGATTACATCTTAATAATAATCAGCACCCTTGAGCGTATGTATTAAATGAAAACCACCACTAAAACTGTAAACGGGGCAACGCTCAAGCGTGCTGGCCTCCCGCTGCGCTGTGTTATGTCGTTCATCACCCGACACTCTTGATATGGACTTGGTGAGGACCACCAATAGCTTAGAAATGGAAATAAATACGTAACTATAATTCATTGATTCGTCAAAATACTTGGCCGAGGAGAACCTTAAAATTATATCTAGATTCAAGCATAAAAACATACGACATTACATTAAGTATCACGTCCTCCAAAGAAATAAATTGGAAATTGGTTCACATCACAAGAATTGTTGTTTTAGAAATCATCAAATCACAATAAAGCAAAATTTCCAATATCTTTCTTTGGAGGAAACGCTTGTAGCTGTTTCATTTGTTTTTTGTTTAAAAATAAGTCATCACTGAATAATATTGAGGAACAATCGAGATCAATATTGCTACATATCGCAAATAAAATTGATTAATAACATAACCTGTTTAGTAATTGAAAGTCACATCAAAATTTACCTTACGTAAAACCGAGCATTACTAACGGTTAGAAATAGTCCCTTTTGAACTCGGCCGCATCGTAACATGTATATATACTCGTATATCACTCGTTAAAACCGAAATCGTCAATGGAATAAATTTTCGACATACTGAAGAAATAGTAACGTTGGAAATAGTAACGAGCTTAGGTGTTAGTATTGCGACACCAACACGGCAGCGGGGCTCGGCTAGCGCGCCGGGACACGTGCCGCGCCGAGACACGTGCCACGCTACTGCTTGGCGTCGTCGTCGCCGGCCTGGAAGTCAGGCCCGGGCGCGACGTCGTCCTCGAACACGATCTCCTCTGGATCGGGCGCGCGCGGCAGGAACTCCTCGCCCGGACATATCTGCTTGAAGATCTGCTCTGCCTACGGAATCACCGATGTACGATTAGATAAAACCCTAACATATTGGCACGTTTGCCCGGCCCTGCATGCTTATTGTGACACTGACGAACGTGGGTATGGAATTGTGTGTTGCTATAAAGCACGTCCACTGAGGATTTCGTTATATGTTTTGCGGTACGTATTCACGAAAAAAATGTACTTTTTTGTACGTATTATTAAAATAAATGTACTCATGTGGTTTCGGCATTGCCCCATAGAGCTAATGGTCGTGCTAGGTAGATGCTACCTGGCACGACCACAGATAACTGTGTTATTTATTACTTTTGCTGTGCGTTTTCACGAAAAAATATACTTTTATGTACTTTTATTGAAATCAATGTACTCGTACGGTAGTCCATAATGTAATCTTTATTTTGCTATTATTTATGATCAGGCGCTAAGAAATCTAAAATAAGTATTAATTACCTAGAGACAGCTAACTCATTCACCGCTAAAATCCCTATTAGATTTTTCAGCCTCCTTTTTTCAAGTGGCAGTCGTACTTACTTAAAAACAAATGTACCTGAACAGTTTCGTGGGTACAGTTAAGTCAATTTGGCTTTCCAGGCGAGAATCCTAATTTAAGATTTTTTAATTAGATGCTTACGTTTTCAGCAATAAGAAGGCCCAATAATTGTACTGCCGTATTTAAACTGAATGTGTTCGCTATGACTCGTTAAATTACCAAATTGTCGCCTGGACACCAGAAGCAGCGCGAAAAACACCTACCTCCGTATTTTGCTATTATTTTTGATCAGGCGCAAATAATTATAAAAAAAAGTAATAAAACTATAAGTAATAGGTACGAGTAGGTATTCGGAGTCCGTGCGGTTTGTTTTTTCTTTAAAAATAAGACTATCCCGCCGAATAAGTAGTTCATTGTGGTTGGCCGGGCCGGAGAGTATTGTTGGCCTGTAAGCTGGCCTAACCAAGTAAAAACAGTACGCAGCATATGACCGCCACTTGCAAACATGATGCTGAAAAAATCTTATGATGGTGAATGAGTTAGCTGTCACTAGGTACCTAGTGACAGCTAACTCATTCACCATCATAAGATTTTTTATCATTATTACTGTTATCATTCTTAGCGCCTGATCAAAAATAATAGCAAAATAAAGATTACATTATGGACTACCGTACGAGTACATTAATTTAAATACAGGTACATTTTTTCGTGAATACGCACAGCAAAAGAAATAACAAGATTATCTGTGGTCGTGCCAGGTAGCATCTACCTAGCACGACCATTAGCTCTATGTCGTAATGCCGAAACCGCATGAGTACATTGTTTTTAAATTATAAGTACAAAAAAGTATTTTTTTTTTCGTGAATATGTACCGCAAAAGAACTAACGAAATCCTCCGTGGACGTGCTGTATAGCATCACACATGGAATTCGATCGTGGATCCGTGCCGTATACGTACCCTGAGACCAAGTTCGCACATCGACGGAACGGGGGCTCCTCCCGATCTTAAACGTCACGTCACGGTTTGCTCATAATGTTAAATTGAAATAGAAATGCTCAAAAAGTTTGTCATATTAGACTTGTCAAGCGGAGCTAAAGTAGTCATTTAGCCCCTAAGGGAAAATATGAATACATATATATGATTTACAAAACTTTTTAATTTTACCAATCAAAATACTTCACCTATAAATCCCTCAATCACAGAACACTAATTAAACTCTATAAATATTTCGTATCATAAAATATTTCGTATTGGGTATTAACTAACCCGAAAACAGCTTTACTAAAATCGACCAATCAGGAAAGAATTAAACTCTATAAATATTTCGTAAAATATTTCATATTGGGTATCAACTAACCAATATACAGCTTTACTAAAATCGACAAATCAGGAAAGAATTCGTTTCTCTAAAGATTAAGTTTCCAGTCCTTATTACATAATAATTAAAAAGAGATTAAGTTGTATGAGCAATGCTTTGAAGCGATCGATGGGGAAGGAAGCTTTTATTTGCGCGTGAATGTTGCGCGCGCACCGCGGCGTCTATATTTTGTGTGTCAAAGCAGTTTAGAAAATAAAAAACATGCCGCCAAATTATACCTATGTTCGTCGTGGAATTTATTGTTAATTTGGGGTGGATGAACTTTGTTTATTAATTTTCTCGCAATCGAAGTGAAAAGTAGTGTATACTCTGGTCTAGAAGCCGTATTACCCCTCGAACTATCTCGTACTAATATGGCTCATTTAGACCCTTGTCGTACAATGTACTATTCAACGGTGCGAAAGAGGCAGCTCAGATTCTCATGATCCATTATTATTGTACGCTCAACTCAAGTTTACACTAAAGTCGAGGCTCTCGGCGCCGCCGCCCCGATAATTAGGGAAGGCCTAAACCTAACCCCCGTTTATTTATAAACGTTCATCAAACCTATTTTAGTTAGAATGCCGTTAATATTCGTTTGTCTTTATCTGTCACTTTGATATTTGTATTTGTGGAAAAAAGAGAGCTCATTTTAGTTAGCAGAGGTTTGTTATTTTTTTATGGATACGGGGGTAAGTGTACGGTTGTACAGACCTGGTGCACGGCGCGGTCGAAGTCCAGGCCGGCGTCGGGCCCCGCGCACACGTGCACGTGCGCGCGCGCGCCCGGCGCCGCGCCGCGGTCCGCCGCCGAGTACAGCAGCGACCACAGGCACTGCCGACAGGTAGCACTTACATAGCACACGAACGGTGGCACAAGCGTGTGACGGGGCAGGGGCATCGAGCCCAACGGCCCGACAGCGACAATCGAAAATCGTATTGTTTTATCTCGATCACTCGCACGATAGTCCTGGCTACTGTCCTGGAGGGATGTTCGCGTATATTTTTGTTCGGGAAAGATGAGTAGGAGTCTTAGTAAGTATATTTGATGATTTCATAGCTGGAAAATGTATCAGGCGACAGCTGTACCCGAGTCTAAAATATTTAGACGCCTACTCACCTTTCACGAAAAAAAACTCCATATGCGAACTTCCCTACAGGACAGTAGCCAGGTGCTGCACTACCAAGTCGCACAACTGCGACAGAGACGGAGTTATCGGAACTTCGAATTTCGGTTATCATGGTTATAGTTATAGTCGGGCAAATACATAACACAAAATTAATGTTTCGTTAGAAAATAAACTGTTGAACGAAAATGGAGCGTAAGGTTATGCACGCCACTTCTGTGCATCGGAAATCGGTTTGAAAAAAATTGAGAGGTGTAAATGAATAATTACTTTCAACGATTTTTGGTTTGAACAAGATCTAAGTCGAATGATTTTGAAAAACTGTCTTGCCCAAACAAAACGAGGTAAGTGCCGTGAATTTCCTATGAAGATACGACCTAAAAGCATGTCGAATAACTTTCAAACCGTCCATGTACGTATCAGATCACGCACAATGAAGGGTACCTACTCGTACTGACACAAGCCAGTCCACATTTAAAACGACTATACTAACTAACACTAACCAAATCGTATCTTTATAGGAAACTCACGGCACTCACGGCACTTACGCCCTTTCGTTTGTGCTTAAGTGCCGTAAGTTAAGTCAGTTTTTCATCGACACTCTAAAACCGACCTAGCTTGTTCAAACCAAAAATCGTTGAAAGTACATCCTCTCAATTTTTTTCAGAATATTGAGCTTCATAGTTTGGAAATTAGAGAGGGGGGGGGGACACTTTTTACGACTTTGACAGCTAATCTCACCAACGGTTGACTTAAAGGCCTATCCATACATATCCCACACGCCTATGTGCATTTTTTTTATCCCATACAAAGTCCTTCATAATTCTCTCTTAACCACTGTACAAGTTTTGGTGCGAGAGGAAATGACTAACGGTTTTATTACCTTTGGTTTGTCGTCGACAGGGTCGCCGGCGCCCATGTGGAAGATGCGCTCAGCGTACGGCATGAGGTCGCTCTCCGCGTCCTTCACCTTGTTCGTTATGAAGTACACCACGACTGGAACATTCACAATATAATTATTGGTTATGTAGGACAAACATTAAGAGATTTTTAATTTAACGGAGAACGGTTTTTGTCAAAAATAGCCGACAAAGCGAACGCTACTCGCTACATGTAATAATAATAATAATGCCACCAGATCAAAATGGATGTAGGGTTGGGTAGCGTGGTACTAAAGAGGTCCTCCTCATAGACATGACCATTTGCCAACGAGTTCGGCGGAACAGAGGGGCCCTCTCGGCCGCCTGGATTGACTATAAGAAGGCCTATGATTCGGTACCTTATTCATGGCTGAGGAGGATCTTAGAGCTGTATAAAGTTGATGCAGCTTTGACATCCTTCTTAAGTACTTGCCTGGACTCAGGGCTAGGCTGCCAACTCCGGAGAGGTCATTTCTCACCTGCTCTACATGGATGGCCTTAAGCTATTTGCACCAAATAGACAGGACCTGTTGGAACTACTGAAAACGACAGAAGCTTTCAGTAGCGCCATCAAAATGGAATTTGGTGTAGATAAGTGTGCGGTCATGCATATACAGCGGGGGAAAGTTGTAAATTCTTCAAATTTACAGCTTTCTGAGACAATGTCCCTCAAATCTCTCTCCGAAGCAGAAACCTATAAATATCTTGGCATGTCACAGTCTTTGGGTATCGATCGAGGGTGAGGGCGTAAAGCGGGCGGTGAAGGACCGCTTCTTCTGTCGCCTGACAAAAGTACTTACTTAATAATCTTTTGTCTGGCGGCAACAAGGTGCGCGCCTTCAACGCCTGGGTGATGCCCTTACTCACATACTTCTTTGGCAATCATGCAAGCTACTCAAAAATATGTCCCATTGATCTTATGCCAGCGCATTAAGGTTTTGATACATATTTATGAGAGGATTAATTCGATACATATTTCTACACTTGACTGTACCTGGTCTACCTACTTCTGGCGTAGTTTACATACCTTTTGTTGAACAATCTTATAAATCGCACATATAACAAAAACAAAATTTATTTAAAACAATACGTCATTACACAATTAATTCGTGAAATTATGAATGAACGAGGCGGGACATAAAAGGTGGGTTTAACTTTTAATTGATAGAATTTTTCAACATGCCATGGTTGTCAGCAGCATTCAGCCAAATCAAAAACTATTTTGGGAGAGGTTTTATGTCACATCACATGGTAGTTTAATTACATTTAAACATGAAAAAACAATTATTTCTATTATTATTAATAATTTACATTTGATTTATTTGTAAATAAATATATGTTTTGGCGAAAAAAAACAAGCGTTCATTCATCCGGCGCGGCGGTCTTCCATGGGTGGATCAACTATTCTTTGTTGCTCGTTACCATGGTTACGTCTCCTTAGTAACTCTTTAAAACTGTGATTTTATAGGGTTTTACCAAACATGAGTTTTAGCGATGAGCATAAATCCATTTGGACATGGGTCATCTCTTGAGCATGCTTGAAGCCCATGTTATAAACATTTTTCTAAGAAACTGGGTTACTGTTGTCTCTTCGCTGACGGGACAGAATGATAATAAGAAAAAGTTGATTGACCCCCATAATACTCTATCAACGGAGGTCACGCATAATACTCGTTTCCGGTCGTTGGTCTACTCAATCAGGCAACTTTTTGAAAACAGTTTTAGATTTTTTAACATAGAAAACGTTCAACTTAATAACGCTCATCTGCTTTACTCTGATATCTGTGAAGCTTGTCAAACTTTCCATACAATCAGATTTTAACGAACACCGCTTACGATTGCAGACGGTTTGGTGCAACCCACCCTGAGTTTATAGACACGCTTTTGTAACAGTTCTTTATGCATTTCCGTGCCAAACAAGTGCTTATAAGTTACAGTACAAGTGCGAAGAATGAAAAGTTGCCGTATATTGGAAGGTAAAGTGTATAGTTTAAAGTCAAATAAAAAAAAACATTGCAGGCTCGCTCCACGCAAAGCAAATGTAACATATAAATTCCATTAAAATGTCGAGTTCCAAACTTTTTAAAATGCAGCCGATGCAAATACACGGGTAGGAAAATACACGGGCGATTATGTTAAAAAAACATAAACGGCAGGAAAGCATTTAGTTTTAGACGTTTTAAGGTTGTGTATGCTTATCAAATCTTAATTCAAATTTCGTCTTTTTTCCCATTATTGAGAAAAGCACTACATTAGCCTCGGACGGAATGGCAATTGCAGGCTTCGCATTAATTAAACGGACTCGCAAACTTGTCACTTTAAAACGAATACTCAGCCTGCAATTGCCTCCTTCCCTGCCTCGACAATAATGTGCAATTTTTCAATGTACATATATAGTATAATTAATGCTGGCGTTAGCAGGCCTATTACAAAATGAATTTAATATGGCTCTCATTGCGTTTATAGTTAGGATTCTTAGGAAAGAAATTGTGAGAGCACATTCTATCGACAAAACGCAAGGAATAAGGCACTTGTCCCACCGCCGGCGAGTAGCAAGTAATCTCATAGTAATTCTACTCGCTTGAGCGAGAAAACGAGTAGAATTACTATGAGAGTACTCGCTGCTCGCCGGCGGTGGGACAAGTGCCTAACCGACCTATTATCCTCTCACCACATTATGTATAAATATCTACCGAATATTAAAAATGTTAATGTATGTGTTTAAAACATGATTTTATGGCATAACATACTTAAAAATGAAAATCAAAACATGCGAATTAAAATCTTAATTAAAAAATTAAAAACAAGACTGCACTGCACAAAAGTTAACTAAAAGATAAATGCAAGTTTCAAAATACAGAACTGAAGGAAATCTATTTTGTTTGCAGTCGGGGGACCTATCACCTACTACAGACAATACCAAAATATTAGATCTCAAAATATTATACAAACACGAAAGCATCTGTTTGAAAATGTGGTGACTATAACAACACACTAAAGAGCAATTCGAAATTACCGTTACTAGGCAATAAAAAGTTCTGAGCATGTACGCGCGCGGGGGGTACGTATAAAGGTCAATCTCTACCAAACAGCTCGCATCGCATCGCAACGCATCGGATCGGAAAGGAGACAGAATGTACCCTACTCGGACTGACCATTGACACTCACCTCAACGTACGCGTCGTGTCAGAGTTGGACGCCGTAAGCTCAGAGTTGGACGCCGTAATCACAGCGTTCCATCTTTCGATGGACGCTGTGATTACGTCGTCCGGGTCCGTGTGTGGCTAGGACGCCGGACCGTGTGGCCCCTAATCAGTGATCGCCGAGTTACGACAGAGGGGAGAGGGATGGGAACGTAGTCGACAGCCTTCCTAACTAACGGAACTATGATGGGGAGCGTTGTCAAAATAACGTCTGGCAGTCTGCTTAAAGGAACCATACATGGTGCTAATTACCCCATGTCGTGGTGCAGACTGAGGTTCGACTGGTACCACGGAGCACCAGTCGCCCTACGGAGAAAACGATTCTGAATGCCCTGAAGCGGCTTGAGCGATGTCATAGGCACGTGAGCAAAAGTTACACTTGTATAAGACATTGGACGAACACAAGTTTTGTAGAGTGTCAGCTTATTTTTAAGTGACATTTTACTAAACTTGTTAATCATCGGCCCAAGCCTTCCTAGCACGAAAAACGCACGGTTGCCTACCCTACTGATGCACAGTGTGGGATTTTCCTTCAATTTTGCGAAACACTACTTTACTGCTTAATTTATGCACTTTATCAAATGATAGCGAACACTGAAACTCCCACAGTTCTATGTCTCTTAGTTTTTGAGATTTTCCATAAATCGAGAAACAGCCATAGAAGTCCATAGAAATATGAAAACCGTAATTATTCACTTTTCATGCCTCTTTTTAAAATCAACCTTATATGTTAATATAAAGGTAGTTTTAATATACCAATATGACTCAATAAAAGTTTGAATTGATGACTATTAGAGGATGATATCATCAATTTTCTAAAAATTTAAATATATATTTTTCTCGATAATCTTACATCGGTCGCATTTTATTTTACAACTATTCGATAGTTTATAAGAAGCATTATCACTTGGAAAAAAAAGTAAATGAAAATATCGCAGGATTGGCGAGATATGATTTTTTAAATATTCAAGTTAGGGTTGTCACACCCTACGTAGGTTAACTTTATTTTCAGTTGGGATGTCGTGGCACTTGTTGCAAAATCGTAGTATGTTTAAAAATAGAAACAATATTATGCGCAATAACAGGTTTTTAGGTCATCATCCGCACCGTAAATGAATGTAACAGCATAGTCGAATATTCAATATATTAAGGTCAGCAAAATCAAGGTTTGTTGGTTTTATATAGGTACGACAAAAAGCATTACTACTAGCAGAACGGTTGTGTCAGTATAATCTGTTGAATCTCTGATGACCCTTCATATCATATGGCATTGGGAAGGGGTCCACCCTCGTCAAGCGCTTGCTGAAACCCAATGCCAATTACATGATATCTGGAGGAGCGGGGGTGAGGCGTCATGGAGCCGATAAAGACCCATGGCGCTGCTTTGCCTCAGCAAGAGCTGACCCGTTCTGCTGGGGGATGTCCTTCCGGGCCTCGACTGGGGGACTTAATACGAGAGGGGCAAGAGGGCGCCAACCCTCTTGTTGGTCAGCGAGTGGCAGATGGAGATACTCTTCAACCTCATCATCCAACCAGCATCATCATTAACGATAGGAGATGTTCACCCAAAGACTGCTACCAGACTCGACATTTACAAAATTTTGATAGCAGCTTCAAAATCTCGTGGAACGAAAACCAGACCCAAGGATTTAGATGTGAAAGAACGAATTAGAGTAATTTTCATTTATTTGTGGCCTGATAGGATGTTACGCAATATTAATCTGAGTGATCAAAAAATAAATGATTATGTAACTAAATTTACCCATAAATGTAAACGTTTTATTTACTCAGTGGTCCCATTCTCAGACGGAAATCGTAAGACTTTTGCCGAAATACTCGGTATAGAGGAGTGGCTTGTCGACGATTTTCATACCATTTTGGTGGCTCTCTCAAGTGATTTACAAATCGACACAAACGAATTTTGTGTATTTTATGCATCTGTGGGTGAAAAGTATGTACAATCATACGGCTGGTTTAATATGTCAGTTTCTGATATTATTTTCGTTTGTGTGTGATAGCCCTATTTCCATAGAAATGGAACAAATACTTAGAAACGCCATAAATCCCAAATCCCGTAAAATAAAATCGTGAAAATTTGAGGCATGGTAGATACATTCATTATACGTCCTTTGGAGCTAAAATAAAATGCGACCGTTAATAAACTTTGAAAAAAATAAAATAAATTATAAAAAATTAAATTATTTAATATCGTCCGGTTTATTAACTTTACAGTCTTGTATTTTCTTTACATTACTGAATATTGTTTTCTGAAATTACAGACAAAAAATTGGGGCATTATTGGCATTAATTACGAAAATAAATATAACAAACAGGTTTTGATGACGTCATTGATCTGGTGTTTAGAAATTTTTAACTTGAAAATTAAACGTGATAGGTGACTGGGAGTTTCACTATAGGCTTTAAAATAGTATTAAGCAGCGAATAAAATCATAATAAGGTAGTGAACAAAATTGAAGGAAAATCCCACACTGTGTGATGTGACTACGGAAAGTCAGTGGATGTCGACGCATACGATCGGCTCCGTACCGTCGCTTGCGAACGTACCTATCCGTTTCTGTGGCTAGTTTAATAATTTTATTCCTTCCGTGTTGAATGAAGTGTTCTAATTTCTGAAAATTGGTGAAGTTGACATAATATTGTTGGCTACTGCATAAATTAATAATAAAAAGAAAATAATCACTCGGAAGAGGAAAAGTAAAAATTGGATTGATGATTTATGGCAAAAACGGTGGCCTGGTCACGGCGCTAAACGTACACGATGACAGCCGAAAGGACGCGATCGGATACGACGACAGGGGAACAGAGCCGATCGCACGTCGCAGCATACTTTCGGCTACGATCGCTTGTCGCGGAAGATGCCCGCGGTCAAGCTACTGTGCGCAGCTTGGTAACATAGCTTCAATTACTGTGTACATGATTTAATATCGTTTAAAGATTGTTAAATCCGTTCCGATCCGATGCTATGCGAACCTTTTGGTGGAAATTGACCTTAATTTGCCTATTTAGCTGGACAATGTCCTTGAGTCATAATGCGTGATGCAAAAACAGGTCGCAGTAAAAACGTTGCCTGCGACAAAAAATGCAGTAAAAAGTATCCACCGGCGAATGCCTGCCATAATTAAGAAAATTTAACTGATGTGTAGATAACTATATAACCAACGCCTCATAGATTTTAAACGGTACGGTAATAAAGTAACAGCATGAGTATTCTATGTAACCGAAGTTGGAAAATGGGAATAAATTACTATACAGCGCAAGAAATCATAGAGCATTTTTTGTTACCTATAAACGTCACTAAGTAAAGATGGCGTTTTATCGATTATCGCTGAGGCTAACACATTAATCACTTTCACATTGTCAGAAAGAGACAATGGACCGTGAGCCCGAGTAAGCTGACAGATTTTACCGACGATGCAAATCTGTGGTTAAAGAAGTACGTAATTGATGGAATCAGGCGTTGCTTTACGGAATTCCATGATATGTTTGTAGAACAATATTCCTTAGCTATTCCTCTAAAGAATGTGTCTCTCGAAGTCGCCATCGAGTTCTTACGGCTAAACCAACAACGCAATACGTAGAAAGGAGAGACCGGAGCGCGAGGTCTCGCTCCCACGTATGGCGCATCGCTGTCACTGCCACTCCCGCTCAAATTAGTGGCCCAGTCAATGAGGCTCGAGACCAGTTCGAGCGGCGCGGAGTGCAACAAGGTCAGCGGATGGAGTTGAAGTGATGATGAAGCTAGGCTGCACTAGTGGACACTCACACAGTCCCTTGGGGCAGGAGCCGGTGGCGGGCCCCACCTCCAGCACGGTGACGACGTGCCCGTCCTCGGCGAGGGGGGGGAAGCGCAGCAGCGTCAGCGGCTCCTTCTCGCTCGGCAGGATGGACGCGTTCGTGATGAACACGCCCTATAAAAACGCATATTTCAGTCATTTACACTAGAATTACTATTAAAAACGGGATATTTATCATGTACATATATTTGTTTTCGTGAGTTCCAAATGTACATTAGAGCATTTAAGACAGGAGACGCCTTCAACGCATTCTTCCGAACAAAATATTTCGTCAAAGTACCCAACTACGTATATATGCATAATTGGGTACTTTCCACATGTCAAAATGTATATATGTCAAAATGAATAACAATTGTGTCACAGTACGGATAATGCATGAATTATCACAATAACTCAAAAAATGGAAAACAAAAAAAAATGAATGGACACTTCAAACTTTGAAGGAATTTTTGAAGTTCAAAGATTTGAAAAAATATGGTTCAGTAAATTAAAAGCTACCTATAGAATCTATACGTTAAGTTATAATAAAGAATATCAGTATACACCTACCTAAAGGCAGTAAGACAAAAAAGCCATTAACTTTTTTTAACATGCTTTAAAACGGTAAATATTAGCCCTGGGACTGATGAATCAGTTGTCAGTTCAGCCTGGGCTAGATATAGCTATCCCAAAACAAGTAGGGTTTGACTAACCTTGGAGATTTCACTGCTCTCGACGGGCTCTGGCGCGAGGAGCTCCTTGGGGCAGTCGTTGATGCCGATGACGAGGTGGTCGCAGTTGAGAGTCTTGCTCTTGCTGGCGATGGTGACCACCGTCTTGCCTTCTTCCACCGTCTTGGTTTCCACCTTGTCGATGGGCCGGTTCAGGCAGTACACGCCGCCGAACACCGCGCACAGTCTGCGTTCGTAAATCATTATAAATAAGGCTGTGGTCTTCGGTTGACGACACTCAGCCGCGTATAGCGTCTCGCAGTTGCACTTACATACAACTTGACGCTGCACGCGGTATGCAGTGTCAATCGGAGACCACGGCGTAAGTATTTATTCCTACAATTAATAAATAGTATTTTTCTACTCGTGGACTTCATGTTTGAATTCGTAGACAAAACTGAAATCGCATACTTTTTTCTATGGAGCTCCCTTCAAGTGAACTCTTATGAAATAGACCAATCACGTGTCGCCGTTACTGTACTCTTATGAAATTGACCAATCACGTGTCGCCGTTACTGTACTCCTATCGCCGCGGACATAGAACAAAAGACATCAACGAGCGCCCGACCCATGTGCCTAATGTTCATTTCCGCAGGACAAGTTTGTTTAATTGTTTCGGTTTGTTTAATTAATTTCCGCTTGTTGACCTGCGTGCGATATCGCAATTTCTTTCTTTTTTGTACTTACTCTCTACATCAATAAATTGAAGGGCACCGCAGCTTATGGTGTAATACCATCTACTTCCGCAGTGTTGTTTAGGTAGTAGTGGTAACTTCATGTTAAAACATGGATCGAGATGTCATGAGGACATTTAACGGTTGGTTAGTCATGAGTTTTATGTTGACTAGATGAAACACAAGTAAGAAGCAGGTATTTTTTGAAAGTACACTAACCCAGGTTCGTACTAATCTCGAACACAACCATCAAGAGCGCTGCATTTTATCATTCCAATAACATACATGTTTTTTGATTTATATATAAGCAATACACACTAAACAGAATAAAAATACATCCGTAACATTAAATAAATAGACTTTCAACCAACTATGCTTCGAATATAAGGTTCAATTTCAATTCCGCAATATAACATGCGCCAATAACAAGTAGATTCTAAAATGGCGGCCACTCTGGCACTTATTTCGCTCACACTACCTTACTTATTTTTTTTTACTATTAAGTAATAGAGTGAAATACCTCTGCCCTTTAAAAATATGTTTAGTCACGATCATATTTGCTTACGAACTCTCATTAAAATTCAAGTGGTAATTCGTGCATCCAAATGTTTGTGTTATGACATCGTGTGGCATGCAATATTAGAAAGTCGCCTCATTTTCGACCGACTTCGTGCACATTTAGGTCATTGAACCGCAGAACCAAAACATTTTCATGGTGCATCTTTTTGCAAGTCGTGAGTTTTATTGCACATTAAAAAAGTTAGCAATTATACTAAGTATTTTTAAAGAGTCCGATATTAGGCAACGTATATTGCAACTAACACCAGTTAAACTGCACAGCAGCGAAAGGTTTTTAATGCAGTTTGGGAGCAAGAAATTTGTTTTTAATAAATTCATTTTTATTGTAACTTTCAAAAATTTGTTAACTGATAAGATAATATCTGAAAGGACAATCTTTCGAAATATTGAATTGAGTTAAAGTGACAAAAATATTATAGAGTTCCATGCCTGACCATGTCATAAAAATATCCCATTGAACAGAGACAGTACAGACTGCTCTGAATTTCTACGGTTATAGGCTGAGTGATATAAATGATAAGAATGATAAGATTGACAAGACGAAAACATGACAATCAGCGGCAGTGTTCGCGGCCCTAGGCCGTGTACTTACCTTACCACCTGCCCCTTACTGAACTTCTAATATTTATTTGCTTAGGATTTTTGCCACGAATGGCCCTACTCAGGCGCTGTACTAGGAAATGGTGGAGGCATTTGCATTATCAGGCCCGCGTGAAGATTTTTTATATTATTTGAAAAAGAGCACCTAGGGCATTCTTCGCATACCACACGCGCGTCAGTCGCCGCGAGAGGACGGACTTAGCCGAGGATTTCTGTTGCTATTTTTCAAAATGGAGCGTGATGAATTGCAACTGAGCTCCGAATCAGGTCTCGCTCTCACGCGCGCTTCAAACGTGCCGCCTGGCCGGACCAAAAAACACGCACATTTGCGAACACGCGTATCCACGGTCCAGACGCACGATCTAACTACTGAATGAGTTACAGTTGATCCTGTAGCCCGGTCGAGTTAAGTCGACCAGGTAGTAACACTTACCTGCAGAAGCACTGAGGCAGCTCCCCGCTACCGTACATGGGCCACAGAAAGGGCGTGTTCCCGTACCGGCCCAGGCTCATCAGGAACTTCTTGCACTCGCGCACGCCCTCCAGGCACGGCATGCGGTTGTCGCCGCCCGCGATCGCGAACAACACATAGTGGATCAGAGTAGGCGTCAGCCCCTTGTAGGCCAAGTATTCCTTGAACGTCTTGTCGTTCCAGTCTGGAAGAAACCAATCATCATCATCATATCAGCCGAAACACACACTGCTCGACATTGCATGGGCCTCCAAAGAGTGCCACATGGACCGGTCCAGCGCCGCACGCGTCCAGGTGGCGCCCGCGACTTTTACCAGGTCATCAGTCCACCTTGTTAAGACGAATGTAAGCCGCAAACTTATAGCCGCGACGGATGCCATATTATAGGGAGGGTATAATTATAGAGTCGACTTTTGTAGTGTTAAATTATTGGCAACTGTCACGGCTAGAAGTTTTCAAGCTTACACCTACTGGTTCAGTATCAATGCAGTTTAGGAGGTACACTTGGCGGCGATACGGCTTGATTACCTGTGAGATAAGTGGCCTATGGCCTTTGTTTTATTCTGTATTATCAGGGGAACCGTCTCGTACCTCCAGAGATGTTGCTAGATTGTGATCCAGAGTGCAAATAATTCAAAAGCATGAAACACTGTATGCAAAACAAGAGTACTAAGAGTGTTCATTGGTCGTAGGGAGAACAGTCGATATATCTAATATAGACGATAAATACACATTTGAAGAGAACTAAGTCATATAAAATGATTAGGATGTCTAGGTCAAAGCATTACTCAGCGTGACTAATGTATCCTGGAATTTAATTCGGCCAAGCTTCAAGGTTGCTTTAACTAATACAATGTACACTTGTATTACATTGTGTAGCGGGCATAAAAACTGCCTAATACACAGCAAGTCAAAATCACATTATCAGGCTAGTGCGTTTTTTATTTTATACCCTACATTTCATACTCAACTTTCATAAAATTTTCTCGGTCAAATGAAAACCACGAGGGTTTTAAAATAAGTGAGTGAATTAAAATATATTGTCTTTGTAAAAATCAATTTATTATTAATAATAATAATAAACCCCCAGGCCAGTTTGTGGCGAGCTGAATGGGAAGTGGCGTCCCATTCAGCTCACCACCAGCTGCCCTGGCCCCAATATATATATATATATATATATATATATACCTACATACATACATACATAAGCTATGACAAGCGTATATATAAAGACTAGAACTTTTTAATAATCGGAAGGGATTTCGCACATCTTATATTCAACGGCAAAGCATTCCACAGCCGAACAGCCCGAAAGGTCGACATAAGGTCGACTATTATAACATTTTAAAAATAAAGGTGGTGGAGCGAGAAGATGGTTTTGAAAAGACCTGATGGAAGTGAGCCGGTTAAAGCGCTCTTTGAGTTATGGAGATGTTGTGGGGACGGAAAAGTATGCTGATCATCCACGTTTCACAATTTCGTTCTCAACTCAAGTGGCTTCCAATTCGTCTCCGTCGTGATTCTCATATTCATGCCTTACTTTGCGCAAATATGAATTTGCGCAAACCAAATATGAACCTGATACATAGATTTTTGAGGCGCTCAAGTTTGTTCAGCTGAACCTCAGACAAATCGAGACAGTTAACGTCAACATAGTCTAAAATAGCACGAAGAATTGCAATAAGCTACTTTCCCAATATACTTATCCAGTCTCTTTACTGACTCATGCTGATAATTTTCGGATGCCATCTCATCTGTCACTATTAGCACACCTGGCTGTCAACTAGGTATGTCACGCGATGAATATTCGTTCAAGCGACGGTCGATCATACGACAAGCTAACGTGGGCAATTGCGCTAGATCTTGTCTTAGACCAGGAAAAAGGAAACAAAAGGCTCTAAGAATTGGAGACTCGCCTAATTGGTGCCTTCGGTCAGTTTAATCTGCGGCTTGCTACTCTTAGGGCTCTGAGGTATTTGGACACAAACTCAGAAACCTTTTATTGAATAAACTAATGTAGGTATTCGACTAAGGAATTTATGGAATTGACATTTGCTTGAATTTAATTTGTATACCATTGATCTGTTTTTACTGATAGTTTTATTGACATTATCTCTGTTCTTGTTTGTTTGTTATATTTTATTGATTGACATATACCACCATTGTTATTTTTAAATTGCATTCTGACGTTCCTGACTACTGGGGGATAGGATAAAATTTTACTTGGAATTAATTGTATTTGTTTGTATATTTTTTTAATATTATTTTGACGGTCGTGATATTTTGACTTATGCAAATTTGCTCTACAATTTATATCATGAAATGCTGGTCAGCTAGGTCAGCTGGTTGACTGCACGATAAACCAAACAGACCTTCTATTTTCAAAGGCGGCGTAGGCAAAACGTGGGCGTCGGCGACATCAACTTTGCGAGTCCCCTGTCCAGTGAGGAAGAAAACTTCTAATGAAACATCTTTCTTTTGTAACTTCAAAAAGTTTTGCGAGGCCCTAGAGGCGTGAGGGCGTCGGTGGCCGGCGACGTCGCCGACGCCTAGCGCCACCACTGCCACTACATCTGCAGCCAACTGAGCAGGGTTTCCGCATTTAACACATTCAGTGCCGAAAACCCAACTATCGGGTATTTTAAGATTTCGTTCCCAGGCCGGACGACCCAATAGTCGGGATCGTGGTATACTATATCTTTACATGACTAAATTTTCGTGGCCTGGCGGGGATTTCTTGTTTAGCTGAAAAAGAGCCTAGTGTAAACTCACCCTTGAACTCGTTGTTCATCTCCTCCTCATTGTACCCGACGATGGAGGTGAGCATCTTCATGAGCTGCCGCTTCTCCACGATCCCGACGGCCTCCGTGGCGAACACGTCGGCGCGCGAGCACGGCACGGGCGCGAGCCGGCCGTCCAGCCACGTGAGCACGCGCGTCACGCAGCGGAACTCTGCGTAGCGCGCGATGTTCGACGAGATCAGCAGCTCGACCAGCGGCCCGCGGGAGAATAGCAGCTGCGACCAACATAACAATGTACAATCGGCTGAGTTCACGGTCTTAATATCGTTTTCATCTCTCCTGTTCGGAAAGTTCGATTTTCACGAGTAGATAGCGGCGTTGAATTGAAAGTCGCATTTGCGACCCTAGGGTGGAATGCAACTTTTTTTAAATAGTTCAATAGGCCGGGGCCGCCGCGCCGGCTGCTGGTTGCTGCAGCGCTCGTTTTTATTACTATTCAGTAATAAAAACGAGCGCTTAGAATATCATTTACTATTACTTTTATTTCTCATTTATTTTCCTCAGTCTAAATGAAATGTAGAAATGTAGTGTGGTTAACTCGGGTGAAAGCACCCATTTCACCCTTAAACTTTATATATAAATATCTCGTGTGAGGTAGGTTGCTTTCAACCCTTGGTTAACAATCTACTTACTATTAAACGTCTCGCGTTATTTTCACGTGAGG
Source organism: Epiblema foenella (assembly GCA_963556455.1). Taxonomy (NCBI): domain Eukaryota; kingdom Metazoa; phylum Arthropoda; class Insecta; order Lepidoptera; family Tortricidae; genus Epiblema; species Epiblema foenella. Next base: position 6,603,013 of record OY747099.1, on the reverse strand, counting down.
ACAGTGTTTAGCTGCAAGGCACACGCAAATTATTTCTTAAGTGGAACACCGCGAACGCAGGTGACTGTACCTTGTAAACATCTAGACTAATATACATTATGTACCACAAATATTACGTGCTGTCTTCCAATTACCTATGTAGTGGTATAGGTTAATAAATCATAATCTCAAGGGTCAAAGGATGACCTTATCCACAATGCTAGAACAAGTAATCATGCAATGAAGAAAATATTTCATTTAAAAAGTTGTCTAATATGTACATCTATTGCTAAAATAAATTACTTGTAGTGCTTGTCACAAGCCCTCATGCTCTAGACATCTTTTAAAATAATATAGCCTAGACGAAACTTCTATGGACTGCATTCCCTGGCAAGCCTCTTCTGTGTCATTTGCGAAAACATGCAATTATTTTAAATTTAGTGTTATTTATTACTAGTAATAATCCAAAATATCTATTTACTGTGATAAGTTTAACTATAACCGAACAAACCGAAATTCGGACGCAGAATCTTTGAAATAAAAATTGTTTTTAAAATTTCCAAAACCTGACTAGACAAAAAAATTTTATATAATCACCGGACCTGCTCACAAAATTTCACGAGAATCGTTTGTGAAATGCGGACTGTAGAGGAGAACAAACCGTTGAACAAATATATATTTTTTTAATTTCCAAAAACTTATTTGACAAAAAAATCTGTATATTTATCCAACCTGCTCACAAAATTTCACCAACTTTTTCTTGTTGTTATTCTGTCCCGTCAGCGAGGAGACAACAATAACCGAGTTCCTTAGAAAAATGTTTATAATATAGACTTCAAGCATGCTCAAGAGATGACCCATGTCTAAATGAATTTATCCTCATTGCTAAAACTCATGTTTGATATATTTAAACCCTATAATAATAATAATAATCGCAGGGTGGAAGTGTATTGCACGTAATGGCGTAATAGCGAGGAAACCCGCTCACGGGGGTAAACCCCGCAATGGTGAAATCGGAGCCGCACCTCTCAGGGTGTACCTGATCTGCTTACACCAGTGTTGCTACCCTCGCTGCCATCTGGTAGCTTCTAATAGGGCGGCCCACCTAGTGAGCGGCGAGTCACCGTCTGCCTCAAGTACAGTGATGAGACATTTTATATGGCAGGCGTCCCGTTGTCTCATCAATATCCCAGCAACCAGTCCCTCAAGTTCCTTCCCATAAAACCGGTGTAGTTTCCCTTCTTTTCGCAATAGCCCTTGCACGTAGCGGGTGCTGTCTCTGGCCAGGCTGTATCTCCTCAATAGTGCATGGCAGAGATAGTATCCGCTAGAAGTACACATCCCAATACATTATCGTATCTCAAAGGGGCCTCTTCGTGTTGGATCTGTATCCCCATGAACGCCTTCCAAAAGGACCGGACATTGTGCCGTGATATCCCAAAGGAGAGATACAAATAATAATAATAATAATAATAAGGAGGTTCCTCTCTCTGTCGCCCTAACCACCGGTAGCTTAGGCCCCGCCTCGCTGCCGGCGGCACCCTAGGTTAGGATTTTATAATATTTTTATGTGTTGTAAGTGTATTTTTATATTTTACTTTTTATAAAGATATTGTAAAAACCTAGGCTAAGAACCAAAATAAATAAAGGATAATAATAAACCTCTTCTATTCCTTAATTAAAATTTTACATAATGCAGCGACAAGCACTTGAATTTATACAATATATGTATGTATATATATATATATATATTTACTTAAGGCCCCTTTTGGGTAAAGGTCTCCTCCAAATTTTCCCATAAACCTCTGTCGTGAGCAGCTTCTATCCAGGTGCTACCAGCCACCTCAATTAACTCGTCTGACCATCGTTCCTTCGGCCTGCCTCTTTTCCTTTTACCTATTGGCCCTTTCCAGATAGTAACCGTCTTTGTCCATCTTTTGTCCTTGTACCGGGCGACATGTTTTGCCCATCTCCACTTTAGGCGCTTTGCATGATGAAGAGCATCCAGAACATTCGCTTTCTTCCTGATTTTGTGTTTGTCTCTGAGTTTAATTTTTAGGATGTTCCTTTCCATAGCTCGCTGGCAGGTTTATATTTTATTTTTAATTTCATTGTTATATTTCCATGTCTGGCATGCATAAGTCAGACAGGACAAAAGGCAAAAATCCATAACTTTCTTTTTAACTTTTACTGGGAGTTCTGATTTTAATACCTCTTTGTAAGACCAAAATTTATTCCAAGTCAGGTTGATCCTTCTGTTAATTTCATCTTTATCTCGCGTTGATTTAAATGATATTAGATTTCCAAGATATATGTATTGGTCTTCATAGTCCAACATTGTGTTTTCTAGGAATATTGGGGCCTTTAAACCGTTTGTAAGTACCTTTGTTTTTGCAATATTCAGTTTTAGTCCAATACTGTTGCTGGCTGTGTTTAGCTCTTGTATCATACCTTCTAGCTGTTTATATGTTTCCGAGAAAATAACAATATCGTCGGAAAATATACGTAGTCTTGCCATAAATTCTGTCCTATATGAAATGACATTTATTTTGAAAATAAAAGAAAGTTTATAAATAAATTAGGGTTATTTTTATTAATCATACTATACAGATTGTATAAAATAAAATATTTATTCAAAATGTCCACCTTTTACTTTAACACACTTCTTTAAACGGTACGGCCACTCGTCTATGACGGCACGGACGGTATCGATGGGTATTGAAGCCGCTGCCCGCACTAAATCTAACTTCAGAGACTCAACATTGCGATGAGGTTTAGAGCAGGCTTTCTCCTCCAAAATATTCCACAGACCATAGTCCAAGGGGTTGAGATCCGGGCTTCCTGAGGGCCAATCTTCAGCCGCAATAAACTCGGGTAAATGCGTCGCTAACCACCGTTGCGTTGTCTTAGCTTTATGTGCAGGGGCAGAGTCTTGTTGAAATATCCAGTGCTTACCGGCAAATAAAGTATCATTTAGCGGCTTAACAACTCTCTTCAAAATGTCTTTTTGATAGTTCGTAGCACGTATTTTTACCCCTTGTTCACAAAAATGAAGCTCTGTGACGCCTTCATAGGATACTCCCCACCAAACAATGACATATGCAGGATGGTGGCCTCTTTCTACCCTTGGAACTTTTTCAGAAGCTTCTTGGGAACTGTGAGCATATATTTTATCATTTTGGCGGTTGAATTTTTGCTCCACAGTAAAGATTTTTTCATCTGTAAACAGAATATTACGATATCCGCCCTTTGCATGCCGCGACCATAACACTTTAGCTCTCGTCGCTCTTATTTTCCGTAGGGCCGCTGTCAATCGCTGACCTGTGCTCCGTCGATAAGCCCCAAGCTTAAGGTCTTGTTTTATGATACGGGACATAGTTCTAGGGGGAATTTTCATTTCCCTAGCCATGATTTTCTGCTTGCGTAGCGGATTTCTTCGAATTCGCTCAGCTACCGCTTTAATCGCTGCCGGTGTCCTTGTTTGCCGTGGTCGACCGCTCCTGGGCCGGTCGTCGACTAAACCGATGTCGTTGTATCGCTTGATGGTACGATAGATAAATTTCTTTGTTATATTCAAAGGTTTCAGCAGTTTGAAAATGTTGTTCACTTGCTTGTTACACTTGTATAACGCTATCACTGCGACACGATTCTCTTTGATGCCCCACTCCATCTTCAGGGAAACGATACCTGGAGCCAAATGTACTTTTTCTGACAGCCAAATGTCTATTTAAGCATAATCAAGAAACAAAAGTACATCGAACGTTCCATTATTAAATTTAAAATGGCGAAAAATTTGGGACAGAATTTATGGCTAGACTACGTATAAACCCTATAAAATCACGGTTTTAAAGAGTAACTCAGGAAACGTAACCATGGTAACGAGCAACAAAGAATAGTTGATCCACCCCGAGAATCGGTTGAGAATTGCGACCTGTAGACTAGAACAAACGGAAATCCGGACATACGGAAGCATTTTTGTCGAAGCTGAAGGAGAGACCTTCGTTTCACTCAGTCAATAAACAATCCTCATAAAAATATATAAATGTATTTGATTTCTCAGAGATATTTTAACTAGGTTGAAAATTTACCTTTGGAGTCATGTCAATGTTGAACTTCCTGTATTCTGCTGCGAAGCTCGCCTGGCTCCATACCTTCTTGAGTGGGTTACTCTTTGCTTCTTCCCCTTCCTTCTTTTCCTCTTCTTGTGGGGAATCCCTAAACAAATCATCAAACCTTATAATCCATACTTACTATAATATTAATAAAGGCAAAAGTGTGTATGTCTGTCTGTTACCTGTTCACGCTTAAACCGCTGAACTGATTGAGATGAAATTTAGTATGGAGGCAGTTTGAGTTCCGGGGAAGGACATAGGATACTTTTGATTCCGAAAATCATCCCTTAAGGGGTCAAACTTTCACCCCGTATGAAAGACTGATAACTAGGTAGGCGCCTGATATAAAAGAATAGCAATAAAATTACAACGCGATGAACGAGCTCTACACGGACGGAGTCGCGTGCAAAAGCTAGCTAATAATAAGTTGGATTCGTTTAATTAACTTAACATGTATTTTCTCTTTTCAAACCAGATAACTAAAAAAGTTACATATTCTATGGCAATTTTTAACTATTATTCCAACCTTTCCAACCAACCAGTCCAACCTTTATACATAATAATAATAATTTTGTCTCTAAAATTTTCGAAATCAATAGGGATGTTGACGCCAAATAAGAAAATCGATGAGTTCGATATTACTTGAAATAGAATCAAATTCTCAATCAAATGGCGAAAAAAGTAACTCAACAGAATAAAAACGCCCCTTTGTATTGAAACGATCGTCATTAACTTTGACGCTCCAGCTCTCTCCTTTCGAGCGCTTTCTCTCTCTGACTAGCAACATTCAAACGGTTGTAGAATTGTTATTTTATTGAGATATTTGAATACGATTTTCATGATTTGGCATATTTTTATGCCTTGTTCCTTTTAGAGCAACAAATTTTTTTGAGTCAACAACCCTATAATATTTTTATACACATATACATTACTTTAGACAGTAAGTACAAACTTGTAAGTTGTATTAAATCCTACTTACTTTTCAATATACCAGTTTTCTGACACATTGTAGACTTGCTGCTGGCGTTTAGGATCAGCATTGACTTCTTTGATGAATTTCTGCAGCCCATCAAAATTGTATGAAGCCCAAAGACCACCATAGTGATCGCTGGAGTCCAGGTGGAGAACATTCTTTCCTATTCTACTGCATGCTGCGGCCACAATTGACTCCACCATACCTTAGTAAGTTCAATTTAGTAAGTTCAGCATGTAATTCTAAGATAATATTTTACAAAATTATCAATGGCCATCACTTGGGATTCTATTCAGTTTCTTTAAAAAAACATTTATTTTTTTTCCACAGTCATCAAATGGGATTCTAATAAGCCCTAACACATCTTTATCATGTATAGTTAAGAAGTTCCAATGGCCACCTTCCCTCTTTTGATGGTGCCATTCCTAATATTCATTTTTCATCTGACTTTAACACCTTAATTCTGAAGGCATAATAAACGCAAGTTAAATTCAACATTGCAACATTATCTGCCCTAAACATAGAAATATGACATATAAAGTTCAACAGCTGAGAATAGTTTTTTTTGTTATAACTACTGCATGGAGTATTTAAATGAAGTTTTATTATAGCTATAACCTACATATCTTTATATTAAAATAAAACCTGTGTGAGTACTATTGTTATCCTGTTAATTAATATTAATAATAAAATCTTGTTGCAATTTATACAAGGATAATCACTGGACAATTATACAATAAAAATGGTTCCCAAATCAGCATTGCTTTTATTGTTGTAAGTATTGAGAGGTAATAGTAATAGTACTATTATTCTAGAATAATATGTACAATTTATCTAGCAGATTGCCCATCTTTTAATTGCACGTAGCAGCATACGTAGACAATGACTATCGGGCCAAGCTAACTCTGCAAATATTTAATTAATTTATGTACGACGATCATTACTAATATCCATATCATAGCAATCTTTACGAACTTTATTGTTTATAATTAATCAAAAATAAGACTATACAGCTAAAAGACACAAAATCCACTTCGATTGTAAACCTTCCAAAAAACTCACGATCGATAAGTAGACCTGCTGTTACGCCGTCACGTTACGCCCGGTATCGTTTTATATAAAATATAGAGCATACCAGTTCCAACAACGATGACATGGAAGTCGGTTGGTAAATCGTCGTCCATTTTTATTAATATTCGGTCACTAAAATGAATATGAAATTATTAAACTTCAATAAACTTCGGGGAACAATATTCAGAAATTCTTCGTGCTCGTTTTCTTTCTTGACCGAAAGTCAGAAAATCTGAAAGATGACATGACAATCGTGACATGAAGTGGAGTTTGTTTGAGGTACTGTTTAAATCTCTCAATCGCTGTGGCTATAAATAAAGACACCATCGCATTTTTTTATGGCAACTATGTCATAGCAAGAATATAGCCGCAAATCAATGACATATTCCTTATTCATTGCCGGAAATGGAAATTCGCGCGAATATGCCATTTAACAGCCCGTCTCGAATCGACATTGCGTACAGAGGGGCTACCGCGAATCGAAAACGAACGAAGTTCGAATATCTCCCTCTCTGCCGCACTAATTAGCAAGTGCGACAGAGAGGGAGATATTCGAACTTCGTTCGTTTTCGGTTCGCGGTAGCCCTTCAGGGGCGCTACCGCGAGGCAAACGAAGTTTTCCCTCTCTGTCACACTTGCAAGTTTGCACATAAGTGAGACAGAGAGGGAAAACTTCGTTTGTGGTTCGCGGTAGCCCCTCAGAAGGACTACCGCGAACAGAAAACGAAATTTTCGCTCTCTGTCGGACGGGTCTGTTGACGTTCGGACGTAAGTGCGACAGAGAAGGACCGATGTTTGACTGCTAATCATGGCATCCCGCTCTCACACGCTCGCTGAATAGTAGGTGCCGTAGAAAGAGGATCCTATAGAAGGAGAGTTAGCGAATCCCCAAAAGGGACGGACTTATGATAACGAGGGCCTACCGCGAACCGAAAACGAACGAAGTTCGAATATCTCCCTCTCTGTCTCACTATTTAGCAAGTGCGACATGTTGTATGGCACGACTCTATTGTTGTAGCAGCTCTATGATTTTCAACTGTCAAGCTTGTCTTGTCACGAATTTTACTAACAGAAAAATACGTTATTGTAAATGTGGTGTTTATTCAAATAAAATAAAAGGCATTGTACTGCTAATGATATATTTCCATTCCACGCCTAACACGACAGAGAGGGATATATTCGAACTTCGTTCGTTTGCCGCCGCGTTAGCGCCCCTTGAGTGCTACCGCGACCACAAACGAAGTTTTCTCTCTCTGTCGCACTTGCAAGTTTGCACATGAGTGAGACAAAGAGGGAAAACTTCGTTTGTTGTCGCGGTAGCGCCCCTGGGCAAACGAAGTTTTCGCTCTCTGTCGCACTTGCACGTTCGGACGTAAGTGAGACAGAGAGGGAAAACTTCGTTTGCTGTTCGTGGTAGCGCCCCTGGGCTTGTACTCCAAACTTCATATCGTGCCGTCCCATTCACTCTCGTGCCGTCTCATACACTATATGAGTGAAAGGGACGGCACGATACGATATTCGGATTTCAAAGTTCGTAGTAGTCCCTCTGTACTCGGAATGTTCTTTTTTATTATTATTATTTTAAATGTGTGTTATCTCAGATCTCCGTTGTCTATGAACCGATTTGATTTTTTTTCTACTTTGTTTGAAAACATACGCTTCAAGGTTGGTCCCATTGTTACCTGAACCAAACCTGAACTCGTTCTGATGATGAGATACATGAGGGATTAAGGGAACTCCTCAAAAATTCAAGGAAAACATGTAGCTATTTTAGTATTTTCGGTAATAAATCAAGCATTTGCATTCAGTAAGTAGCATTTGGTGCTGGGACGGGAGCTGATGAAGAGGACCACAGATGACGTTTTGATGACCAAAACTCCTAGTGTTTCATGGGTGGCATTAACATATTTCGATCAAGATACTGAAACGAAGTCAATTTAAATGGTCCTGATGTAATGTCACCATCAACCTGATCTGGTAATGGAAGCCGGAAGGTAGGCCACGGAACTCCGTCATACAACAGTGTAGTGTAGCCGTGTTGAGCTTATTGGAATCGTTATGAGATGCACTTTGGTAACATATACATGATTTATTAGCCGTTTAAATAGCTTTCATTTGATACCGCATTCGATGGAATTTCGTGGGATAGTTAAAGAGATAATCGATAAAACTTGATAGTTGATAGGTAGCACCAACCGCCATCTTTGTGTCGTCTTAGTTATCCCCTCCACCGGCTCCACCACTTTGGAGAGCGACAACCGAGCTTTCCATACTCGGGGAGACATAACTGAATGAATACAACGATACCATTTGTTGCAACGTGATACCAACTTATACATGAAAAGGGTCAACAACCCCAACACTTACAAAAAAGGTAAAAAACTGGTTAGTTAGTAATGCGTTCTACAATTTAAATGATTTTTATAAATAACGCTAAACTTACATGTATTTATTAATAATGACTGATGATGATTATGTAACTGACATTTCTAATAATTAACAACAATATTCTGTTTGCACTGTAATCTATAAGTATTTATAATAATAATTGAACTAAAATAATGTTACTGTTTTACATAATTATCTTGAAATATGTGATAATCCATATTGAAAGGAACCTTATGGCGGCCGGCACTTACGCCTTTATTGCCGCTGTTCCAATACAATAGTGAATAGCTGTAACGTAAGCGGCTGCCGCCATAAGGTCCCTTTCGATGTGGATTATCACATATTGTTCAATATGACATATTATTTAACAATATTATCAATAAAGAGTATACGTGCGTATCCGTACAGTACGACGTACGTGTACTGACTGTTAATCTGTATTTTAGTTTTATGGGTAATTAATAAACCAGCCAATGTTTACTTGGGTAGCCAACAATGTGATCATGAAAATGAAACAACAGATGAGTTGTTTTATATTTACATTTTTTACATACATTTCAACATTTTACAGGCTACCGGGAGCTCTTTTTAATTCGAGCAACGAACAGTTACATAAACTAACATGTAAATCTAAATTGTAATAAAAACGACTTCGTGTGTAGTCAATCTACCTAACTCGAACCGCGCGCGGCGATGACAGGTAACAAACTAGAATCAATAAAACTCCAGTGTCCGTTTATTTGTCATTATGTATATCCATAAAGATTAAATAAACATGAATAGTGGCAGTTTTTTATGGAAATGTGAGATTGGTTCGCTCTAATTTTAGGCCGCATCCAGCGTTATTATTGTTCAAAGGACGAATTGGTATTATGTGCCCTTTTTTAAGTTTAAGGGTAGTTACGAACAATACTAATTATAATACAATTACACATTTTCAAATTGACTTTTCACTGACAACTACCCTAATAAGTTAGTATGTATCTACAATTTATTACAGACATTTTTTGATCAAAATACGCCGCGTAGGTACGACAATGCCACTGATGTTAGTACCGATTCTCCTGTCCGATTTCTCCACCATAACGAAACGCTTACATAGTACTGGTTTAGCTGAATGTAGGTACATTATCGCGATGTTGATAAGTGTTGGTAGTTCATGGTGTCTTCACTTCTTCAGTCGTAACCTATCGTAACAATAGTGGATGTTTACAAGGATGGCCAATTTAACCTATTGTCGTTTCATATGTGGTGTCTCTCATTATAATAGACAAGTTAGTTTGGTGCCGGTTAATAACAGATTGGTGTTTTGAACCACAGTTACGGGTTTAAGGGATCTACTAAGACTTCTACTCATAACAAAGTTATCGGACAGATGAAACGCAGCAGTGACATTTGACGACGACACGTCTACTCTTGGCACACGGCAGCGGTGCAGAATTAGTAAAGTTAAAACAGTCGTTCTGAGTATATCAGAAGTGCAAGAGGCTGTTACCCTAACGAAAAATGTAAAATATTGTAAATAGATTGGCCAATATCAGGTAAATCTTCGAAAACTATTTAACGACTATTCAATGGTAAGTAAATAAGTACATTAAAGTGCCTATAAACGACTAATTCGGCAGATCTTTACCTAATTAGTATGTATCATACATACATTTACAAAGAACACTAAATGGTGACTACGTCAGCTTTGTTACTCGTATATTTGTTGTGCAGACAGGTTTTAACTAGCAGCTGGCACCGATCACCGATAAACGGTTTGCAAAACGATATATGAGCAAAAGTATTTTCGGTCACCTACCTACTTGTAAGTAATAATAATTCGTAACTTTTATCGTGGTCTGAAAACATCAACGTGAAACATCAATTAATAACAAAAACAAACTATGTACATTTTATTTTTATATATTAAAATATCGACGTTTTCTTAATAGACTGTCTTGTTGTATGTAGGTAGTACTTTTATTAAACAAATTACATGACCACATGTATACCATCATATGTACATAAACAAGTAATGTTAATAAATACTACATATTTTGCTATTATAATCTTTTAGACCCGTTAGGTTTACATAAACCCATATACGTCGTAATTTAAATGTAAAGAAAACATCTGAAATTGGTCATTGATTAAATGATATGTAAAATTTGAAGGTCTGTGTGATATTGATATGTTAAAAATTACTACCAATAGAAATTAATTAAATAATATTGTTTCTCACTGGAAAAGTCGATATTTTAATCTGCGAGTAACATCAACGGCCAACGAGTTACGACGGCGACTAAAACAACGTTTCTCGCGAGTGCGACACCCGGTCGATGCGCAGTGGTGGCGCGGGTCGACTTGCAAGCTCTGTGTTCTCGCCTCCTACACCCTGTTCACCTCCACCGCTGTCAGTCGAAAACTGTTCCACCTCGTCATCAGTGGAGTCATCGTCCTCGGCGAAAACAGAGTCCGCTCCAACAGACACTAATTCACATTCCACAGCATAGGACGTTCCTACGCTTCCCACTGATGCCAGAGGCGCTAGGCGCTCACTCGGACAAGGCGACAAACGCCGTTCTGGTAATGCACAAACCACAGACGAACCCCGTCGCTCTAGGTACGAACTTCCAGAGCTGGAGCAAGTAGCGGAACTAAGACGACGGTCGCGCGGCCCCCCAGATGCCCGGCGCTCTACCACCCGTGAAGCTGATCCTGGTAAAGATTCACCGCGGGCCATTGAAAGCCGTCGTGAAGGAGTCGCCAGACTGCCGTAACCGCCACCATATGATGCAAATCGAGAGGTTCGCGGCCAAGGTGGCTCCTCGCCAATCGAAGGACGTGACCGCGCTCGCTCAGACAGCGCCTCTTCGATAGCTGCTGTCAGTTGTTTCTCTTCTTCCATTGCCTGTTCCTCGGCTACGACCGCTTCAGCCAATTCAACAAGTTTTGGATCGTTCAAAGCCTTGACTGATTTACTTCGACTTTTGTATACGATCAAAAATACCATTAATGCGAAAAAGCCGCCGAGTGTAGCGGCTATGCGCACACCGGTCATGACGTCATAGGTGGCATAAAACTCCTTTCGTACTCGATCGTGCTCCATCTGCGAACCATCCGTAGCATTTTCAGCAGCACCTGGTACTCCATCACCCCAGCCACCACGATTCTCCATTGTTTGGTCAAGTATTCATCGCCTGTGAACAAAAAAAATGTGTGATAGGACTGATACGGGGAAATAGTTATTTGTTCAACAAGAGAGCAAAGTAGATTTTTGCTGCAAGTGTTGATATTGAGTCCCGAGCAAGCGAAAGATTCTATAATTGAATCACGAGCGTAGCGAGTGATTCAAAATTAGAATCTTGAGCGTAGCGAGGGACTCAAAGACACGAGATGCAAATATCTTTGCTCTCGTGTGATACATACAACTTTTCACCTCAGCGGCGAGAACATATAACTCAATGGAATAAAACGCCACATAGAATAAATCAAATCATTTTTATGTAAAAAAATCAAACAACAAATACATGTGAAATAACAAACATTAACTACAATTACTCTTTCCCATAACATTCACTTTACATGACGTTAAGAAAAAGCCCACTGACAACCGTTTTAGAAATGTAACTAGTTTTGGGTACGTTTCAATATGTATATTGTGTTTCGTCTTCATCGTCGCTTGAGCATCGAATATTGCTCCACATGGTTTTCGGTTGTTTGTTATGGGATAACCTTACTTACTTATACTTATATTTTTTCCGAGATAATGGTTGCTCTTTTATTCGATCGTCATTTATTGAATATTTCGTGTCCTTTTAAATACTTCTGTCGAGACTTTTCGGTCATAAAACACAGTTCAGCCTCTTTGACGGCATCTCTCAACTCTTGAGGAGTTAAAACATCGGCTTCGTCAATTTTTTCACTCATATTTAGTACAGTTTTTGGTTTAAGTTATGTTTTATATCCAAGAAAACGTAATACGAATAACATTTAAAAAGTTCAATCGCGCTAACTTTTTAAAGAATATAAAATGCGTTCTGAAACTGTATATGAATTTATATTCGTTAACCGTATGAAAAAAACTAAAGACTTATAATAATTAATGTTCGTGATCAATATCGCATTTCTTCATTGTATTTTAAGAATAATCAAATATTAATATGATTATAATAATTAGATTTAATATAGGTTTAATATTTTTATACGACTTTAACACGAGTTCGAATTTTATTTTGTTTCGGAACGAGTTTTTCGTTCCCGCTTTTTAGGGGCCTACTACGAAGTTTCGAAGTCGAATGACGAATCGACATAGTTTGTCTCTCTCTCTTTTTTGTAACGGAGTGAAAGTGACAGAGAAAATGAAGTTTAAATGTTCAAGTTTGTATTCCACCCCGCAGTATGAAAAGATGACCTGTGACTAACCTACGATATGAAAAATTAAAAAGTTAGTTTTCTTCACGCTCGCAGCAAAATTGCATTTTGCTCACTGGTTTCAAGCAGCAAAACCGCCGTGTTTGAGCCACTGAGGTGAAAATAATTATTACCTAGATACATTCCTGTTTTTTAATTTTCTACTATCGATCTCATTTATAATTATTATAATTTAGGAGCGAATTTTGAGCTACAATTATTTAACAATATTAGCCCGACCTAAAATATATAAAACAAATTAAGGAACTTAACACCAAAAACACGTAACAATACATATTAAAACGCTAGACTACTCAAACAACACAATGATATGCCGAAACATCAAGACATGTTCAACTTAAATCATAAAAGTTTACGAACTACCTACTTATAACGGACCGTTCAATTCAATTTGAAAATATTTGCAAACAAGCACTACTTGTCTTCCATTCTGAAGAGATTATACTACGAGATACTGCTCTGTTTGTTGTATTTATTACAATTTCCCGAAGCTTTTTAGATAATAATAATTTGGTAATCCTTGATATGATATCAGAGTGCTTTTACGCTGCTGCGATCCGTGTAGGTAAAGTTCAATAAAAGCTACGGTTTCTACTCAGCACACCTTAGCGAGAGATCGAACAACAATGTTGTCGCTAGGCCATTTCCGTTTAGCAGTTAAGACGTATCTGGGGCGCAGCCACGTATAGTACCTAGTCTGTGACTTAGTCCAACATTATACCCATTAGGAGAAAGTGTGTCTGTCTGTTACATCTTCACGCTTTAACTGCTGAACCGATTTAGATGAAAATTGGTATAGGGATAATTTGAGCCCCGAGGAAGGACATGGATAATTTTTGTCCGGGAAATCATACCTTAAGGGGGTGGAAGTTTGTGTGAAAAGCAATAACAAGGTAAGCGCTTGAAATAAAATAATAGAAATTAAATTCTAACGCGATGAACGAATTCTACGCGGACGAAGTTGCGGGCAAAAGCTAGTTTAATATAATGCGAAAGTATGTCTGTCTGTTACCTCTTCAAATTTGTATGGAAATAGTTTGAGTCCCGTGGAAGGAAATCGGATAAGTACTTTTTATCCCGGAAATCATCCCGTAAGGGAGTGGAAGTTTGTGTGGAAGGTCGATAACTAGGTAAACGCTGAAATGAAAGAACAGCAATTAAATTCTACCGTGATGAGCCATGAACGAGTTCTACGCGACAGAAGTCGCGAGTTCTATATAATTATCAAATCTGTTCACAAAATTTCAAGAGAATCTGTTGAAAAATGTGTGTAGAGGAGAGCATGGGACATACGAAAACATTTATTTCGAAGCTGAAACAGAGACTTTCGGTAGGTCAAATAGGCATTAATAAGATTTATTTTTGCGAAACAGTAATACTGATAGCTGGCGAAATACAACAGTCGCGGAGATATTTATATAAGTAAAATGTACTAAGTTGTTTACTTGTATGTCTCGAAGTTTATATGTTATTTTTTATCTTTCTTGGCGCAAAATAGAAACTCTGAATGCATAACTACTTTAATCTGTGCCTTTACCACGAGTACATGACCGTACTCGCTAGCGACTGCGTAAAATTATAACGCCTCTGGCGATTACGCAATAGAACTAAGAATTGGCATACTAAATCGTTTGTAAGGGCACTATTTTAATAGAAGGTATAAATCCTTAAGTGCCTCACGATTTAAACTATTCTTTGGGCTATTTATAACTACTATTGAACGAGGCTAAAAAACCTTTGGAAAAAATTCAAAATGGCGGCTATTTTACTTTGAAAAATGATTTTTTTATTAGAACTCAAAAATGCTAAGTGTTACATAAAAACTTGGTATTAGAAATAAGTTCAGCATAACTTTGCTTCTCATGACTTTATTGGAAAATCTAATAGTTCACGACCCGAGAACCACGTGCAACTCTGCTAGTGTCGCCTGTTGCAGCCCTATTAGCTACATCCATAACAGTCTTCTGATACATCTCAATTTAGTCAGCCTATCATAAGTCCGTCCCCTTGGTGATTCGCTAATCCTCCTTCTATCTAATCCTTTTTTTACGGGGGTTATAATTGTCTTAAAACAGTAAGTTTAACTAATAAAAAAATATTGTTTGCAAACATTACCTACAATATTTTAATTATGATGAACTAATCTAATGACTAACATAAAATTCTTAATGTTTGACTGCCTATAAGTACACAAGGCATCCATTAAAGGTCACCGCTTTAATACTTAGGTAAGTATTACCGCTTTAATACATAGATATGTTGTGATTTTATTCTTTATAAATCAGTTTTTAAGTTCATTATAATTTTAGGTTCAAATTTGATATTACAATCTCAAAGCATAAACTATTTTTATGTAGTACAAGTGGTTCCTAAAATAACCTTAGGTACTGGTTCTACTTTTGTAATAAGAATGGTGAATATCTAAATAAATATTTCAAGAATCTCATATATCACTCCAAGGCCATAACATCTACATACTGCTAATGTGAAAGTTTTTAGTAGATAAATGAATTGTTTTGGTTGCGCTATGCAAGGAGTCATGTTAGTTATATTATAACACCGTTCCCCGGCGTGGCTTGCGGGTTTGCAGCTGATTGATATTTATCGCATAACACACAATGAGACTAAATATAGCGGCGCAGGTGAAGTACTCGACTCGAGCTTTGATGAGGGAACAACATGGCAGCAACTACTAATTTCAGTGCATGTGAAGTTTCTACCATGTATGTATGTATAGTGTCTACCCTCACTCACGTTCTCACGTGACGTAAATTGACAATTCTTATATATAGCTTTTGAGGTCCGTGACTCAGAGGCAGAGGTCAGAGCGGATCGTGTGCAACACAGTATATTCAATGTGATGGAGGTCTCTATTTATTACTAAGAGTTGAAGTTAACTTTTTCTGAGCAATGGTCTTCATACAGATAGATCATGAATAGAATGAAGGCTAACCAATATTCAATACTTATCTATAAAATACATATAAATATTTTATATTAAGTATTAAACTTCTACAAAAATAAGCAGAAAAAAAAACGGTCAGAAGTGCCAATTCGAAATAGCGACACTAGCAACGTTTTCCTGAAGTCCTCAAATGTACTCTGGGGGAAAATACAGGGGTTAAGTCGTGTGCTAAGCCGTTGACTACGGCTGTAAATATAAAGTTACTAAATGAGAAGACACTTTTCTGAGAAAAGATTACCTAGGACTGTAAGTACCTGTTAGTTTTTGTTGCTGAAACTTTTTAATTACTTAACCTTCTCTGTCTCTCATTAGGTAGTCGGGTATTCAATTTATTATAGTCACAGTTGAAAGAGCTCATTTTGATGACCACTTTACCCTAGTGAGCCTGCCTACGAAATTCCGGCTAAGGCATCTATCTATTTGTTCGATGAGCATTGATATCTGTTGTTGAGTTTTGAATGTTTTTGATGCATCTATTTATCCATATAAGTATGTATATCGTCGCCTAGTACTCACTCATGTCATGGTACAAGCTTTGCTTAGTTTGGGACTAAGTAGGTCTATTTGTATTAGATTATTCCCAAATAGTTATTTAAGCCTATTCTCGACTATTCTATTAAGCATATTCTCTAACTGGGCAAAAGTTCATTTCATCACATTTTGCAAAGCAACTATACTCAGGTTAGAATGTTTATGAGGATTTATGTTCATAACGTACATAAATCCTATATAGAGGTACAATTTTATCGAAGAAATGTTCATTATGTGATTTGTGTACTCTTAATAATCCAGATTCAGACAAGCAATGCCACTTACGCATTTGTGTATGAAATGTACCTACAACAGCTGCTATATATAGGTAAAGGTAGTTCGTATACGATACTGAGTGAACCACGCTCGCACGTAAAGCTCCACGGAACAAAGGAATCTACTTGGCTAAAGAATCGCGCCGCAACTCCTTATTCGCAGGACTCTATATTATGTAGAACATCTCATTAAGCCGAAACTATGTGAATGGTGTACAACATATACTATATTCTCATTTTTTTTTAAAGTTGTGTAAAAATACGAAGCAGCATTAAACACACATGACGAGGATCTATGGCATGATGACGTAGTGGCGCAATGCTTATGGTCTCGAACGAAAGGACCGATAACCGATTAATAACACGACATGAAAATCTCACTGATTTTAAATCATACTAATCAGACAGCACTAGTATAGTATTGCAATAAAGAATCGAAGATATTGCTGTATAGCAATATCTTCGACATCAGAAACAAACTCATCAAAGTTACCTAATCGTATAACTTTTGTCTGCCACATGTACCTACATTTTAGTATTTTATTATAGTCCTTTAATCAAGTTTAGTTTTATTTTCAAACAGCTGTAGGTATATTATTTAAGGCCTCGCCACATTCAACGCGGTAGCGGCGCGGTCGCAGTTTGCGCGCGGCCCCGCGCTGATCTGAATGCAGAGAATGTCAACCGTACCGTCCTTCATGATATATTTCCGGCTGTTGTTGTTGTCATAATAACGTCCTCGGCAATTGCACAGACAAGACCTTCGGTTTCCCAGAAGAGATCCCCGAAACGTAGCCAGTTCACCGACGCGAGCAGGTCTATGTCGGGCCCGTCAGGGCCCAGTAGACCGTATAGCTCCTTACTCTTCCATTCCACCTTGCAATCCTCGGTGCTCAATACTCTAAGTCTGCGCCAGTTCTCGTTTTCCATGGAAAGCGGGATGAATGATGCGTCTACTGCTACTACGTCGAAGCATCACACACCCGCTGTTTAGCCCTTAAATGCATGGTGTAGGATGCATCCTACATAACCAAAACATGGTTAGTGTTTGAAATCTAGATATGTATGTATTATGTTCTTGTATGATTTTGCAAGAAAAACTAACGCATTTTCACATTTATTAACGATTTGTTGGCAAAACTGAATATAAAAAAAGTTATAGGTAAATGTTTTTCACCCAAATGGCGGCAATTTAGAAAAAGTTGAATATTGAAGGTTTTCTTCGACTGTGTTTTGTGGTTTTTAACTAAGTAAGTAATTATTTTCTATTACAATTCTGTAACTCATTTCATAACGATTTTACTTTTACATACTTTAATTAAGGTCTCAGCCAGAAAGTAAAGAATATTTACATATTTGATCTTGTAGGATCTAGCCTACATTATGCACTCCCGGCACTTTGCAATTCCTATCGGCACTATCGAAGTTATTCTGGTTGACAAATTTAACTCGTACATTATTTTGGTATTTTTACTAGGTTATTTTATTTCATATTTGTTATTACTTAGATAAACAACTAAAGTAAGGAATTATTTCTTTCAACAGTCATCAACTGCTCACCGTGGCGTTTCTAAAAAACCCTAAAACGATGGGTTTCATTACAGAGTTTCTTGCTCCATCATCAGATCAGCTCTGTGTCAAGCAAAATATTGGATTGTCACGTGATATACACACGTGTGCAAAATTTCAGCTCAATTGGTTAAAGATATCTGCCTCAAAATTGAGTTGCAAGATTCCACCCGAACAAATATAGGTACATATTTAAATATTTACATACATAGTTACAGTGCAAGTTAAATAAAAGCTTTTAAAAAACGCGAAACCTGGTTTTGGTTGCATGGGAGTGCATCATTTAAGGGAAACGACGTGTTATTATATTAATTACGTATATTACAAGCACATATTTTCGTAAATGTTTAATTCGTACCTACACATTGCGGATTTCAGATCTGTCATAGACCGTGTATAGGGCTATTTGATTTTGCGGGGAGTGCATAATGTAGGATGTATCCATATTTTGGATAGTAGTACAAAATTCACCCAAAATATGTCTTTAGATTTTTTTTTCGTATTTTTCTCGTGTTTTTTACGCCATTAGGTATCCACATTTTTTTTTTATTGAAAAAAAAAAACATGCATTTAAGGGTTAGGAAATAATCCTTGAGGCTGCACACCTCACGGTTGCGGAGGTCTTTGGCATTTAAAAAGCCGCTACCTCCACACTTCCGCGGGATGTACAGTCACATAACAGACGAGCATGAGTGTAGCATGCGGTACACAGTAAGCGGTACACGCGCCCTTCGGTCCAGGACATACAGCTCAGTCTTGAGTTCCTCTTACTATGCCAAAGGAGTATATGAGTAATATTCATGGGCATCACCCAGGCGTTGCAGGTTCACCCTCGATACCCAAAGACTGTGACATACCAAGATATTTATAGGTTTCTGCTTCGGAGAGAGATTTGAGGGACATTGTCTCAGAAAGTTGCAAATTTAATGAATTTACAACTTTCCCCCGCTGTATATGCATGACCGCACACTTATCTACACCAAATTCCATTCTGATGGAGCTTCTGTCGTTTTCAGTAGCGTGATATCCCAAAGGAGAGATACTAAAAAATTAAAAAATCCAATTTTCAACTGTTTAGTTGGAGATTGGAAATGTATGATTATTTTCATAACTATCCAAATGTTGATATTAATTTTCATTTATTCCTTGCAACCATGTTATATACAGTAAAGGATAGATTTGTAGATGAAGTATACATACATACACAATATTTCATTTAATTTCATTCTATATTGATTTACAAGCGGTAATTATAGTAAAATAAGAAAGCAAAAACCGGCCAAGTGCGAGTCGGACTCTGCACATTTAGGGTTCCGAACCAACCGCAAAATTAAGTTAGTTTTAATAGGAAAAATAAAAAAATTTAAATGAAAAAAAAACAATTTATTAGTATATTAGTATTATGAATATCGAACCTGCTAACAAAATTTCACGAAAAGCGGTTGAAAAATCCGACCTGTAGAGGAGAACAAACCGAAATTCGGACGCAGAAACTTACAAAATCTATGAAATAAAAATTGTTTTTGAAAATTTCCAAAAACTGACTACAAACAAAAATTATATACTTAATTACCGGACCTGCTCACAAAATTTCATGAGAATCGTTTGCGACATGCGACCTGTAGAGGAGAACAAACCGTTGAACAAATATATATTTTTTTTAATTTCCGACAAACTTATTCGACAAAAAAAATTTGTATATTTATCCAACGTGCTCACAAAATTCCACAAGAATCGGTTGAGAAATGCGACCTGTAGAGTAGAACAAACCGAAATGCGCCCGCAGAAACTTACAAAATCATTGATAAAAAAATTGTTTTTGGAAATACGTTTTTATATAACTATCGAACCTGCTCACGAAATTTCACGAGAATCGGTTGAGAATTGCGACCTGTAGACGAGAACAAACGGAAATCCAGAATCTGGACATATTACGAAAGGATTTTTGTCAAAGCTGAAGCAGAGACCTTCGTTTCACTCGTTCAATAAGTAAAAAACCGATCAAGTGCGAGTGTGACTCGCGCGCCGAGGGTTCCGTATACAGATGTGTACCTGTCCCGACCCAATTAATTCAAGAAAATCTTAACAACATGGTATAGAAATCGAACGCCATGGCTGCCATCTATCGGCGAATTTGTATGGTGGGTATTCAAGGATAATTCTTTATCACGTAAACCGATTTCAATTCTCTTTTTATTTATATAAAGAATATACTTTCGGCATAAGGATGTAGGAATTTATAAAACAAAAAAACATGCAAAGGTGATTAAATTACGAACTTAGTAAGTATATAAATGTTTTTTAATGATAAAAAAACAGGAAACCTAGATGGAGCTATGGTTATATTTTTCATGTAAAATTCCATATTTTTTCCTTGGTAAACTTCGGAGATAAGGGAGGGAACGGTACTTTTTTAACATTTTCCCTCATAAATCGAACATGAATCGACGGAAAAAAAATAAAAAACTGTTTCACAATTTGTAACTCAAGCCCTTTCATATGACACCCCACTTGATATATTCACTAGACTTAGAAATTTTGAACCACCTTTTATCTTACAGTTTTCACAGAAAATAAAAAAAAATAAAAAATCCATGTTTTATGCATCTAGGCTAACCTTCTTTATAACTATTCTAAATTTCAAATCGATAGCATAAGTAGTTTTTCTGATATTTAGCGATGTGACAGACAGACAGACAAAGTGAAACCATAACGTTTCCTTTTTTACCATTTTGGTACGGAACCCTAAAAATAAAAATAAAAATTCCAGAATAATGTTGAAATAAAAGGTTACTATCATGGTAAAATCAGGCCATAAAATACTAAATAAAATCAGACCACAAAATACTAAATAAAATCCAGAAAACTGAACCCCAAAAAGGTGCTGTAACATACACCATGTTAGTAAGTAATAATAAGTAAAGGGTCTAGGGCAGGGACCGGAAAACCCGTTCATTCGCTTAACCCGTTCGAAAGGGTAACCCTTTCATATGATAACCCAATCGTTCGGGTTACCCGTTCATCGGCTTACCCGATAATAATGATAACCCGTATTATTCGGGTTAACCTAATCGTAACAAGAGGTTACCGCTTACATCAACTTATTTGGTTTAGGTTTTTCGTGTACTAACCGCTTACCTTTCGGCTTAGGGATACCCTTATTCCCTCTCCCTTGTCCTTGGCCCAAGGCCATCGTCGCTTCATGTGACACGCGGTGCGTGGCCGGCCGTACTTAATGTTTGTACTTTTCATTTGGCTTTGCTTTCGTTCGGGCGGGCACGGGTTCAAACAAGACACGTTTTTAATTTCTTCGACGTAGCAACTAATACTCATCCAATTTTTTAAATTGGAATTAATAATAACGTACCGATTGTGTCGGATTGGGGCATGTTCTTTTTGATGTCTTATGTACTTACCACTACACCTGGTTTCGAGGGTCTGATGATGCAGCCGGAAGAGAGGCACTGGAACTGCCTATCGAAAAGTGCTAAGGCAGTCGAGTTTGGGCTTGTTCGTTTTGATGTCTTGAGCACTTACCACTACACCTGGTTTCGAGGGTCTGATGATGCAGCCGGAAGAGAAGCACTGGAAATGCCTAGCGGAAAGTGCTAAGGCAGTCGAGTTTGGGCTTATTCGTTTTGTTTTCTCGAGTACTTACCACTACACCTGGTGTCGAGGGTCTGATGACGCAGCCAGAAGAGAGGCACTGGAACTGCCTAACGGAAAATGCTAAGGTAGTCGAGATTGGGCTTCTTTGTTTTGTTGTCTTGAGTACTTACAACTACACCTGATGTCGAGGGTCTGATGATGCAGCCGGAAGAGAGGCACTGGAACTGCCTAACGAAAGGTGCTAAGGTAGTCGAGTTTGGCCTTGTTCTTTTTGATGTCTTGTGTACTTACCACTACACCTGGTTTCGAGGGTCTGATGATGCAGCCGGAAGAGAGGCACTGGAACTGCCTAACGGAAAATGCTAAGGTAGTCGAGATTGGGCTTGTTTGTTTTGTTGTCTCGAGTACTTACAACTACACCTGATGTCGAGGGTCTGATGATGCAGCCGGAAGAGAGGCACTGGAACTGCCTAATGAAAGGTGCTAAGGTAGTCGAGTTTGGGCTTGTTTGTTTTGTTGTCTTAAGTACTTACAACTACATTTGATATCGAGGGTCTGATGATGCAGCCGGAAGAGAGGCACTGGAACTGCCTAACGAAAGGTGCTAAGGTAGTCGAGTTTGGGCTTGTTCTTTTTGATGTCTTGAGTACTTACCACTACACCTGGTTTCGAGGGTCTGATGATGCAGCCGGAAGAGAGGCACTGGAACTGCCTAACGGAAAATGCTAAGGTAGTCGAGATTGGGCTTGTTTGTTTTGTTGTCTTGAGTACTTACAACTACACCTGATGTCGAGGGTCTGATGATGCAGCCGGAAGAGAGGCACTGGAACTGCCTAACGAAAGGTGCTAAGGTAGTCGAGTTTGGGCTTGTTTGTTTTGTTGTCTTAAGTACTTACAACTACATTTGATGTCGAGGGTCTGATGATGCAGCCGGAAGAGAGGCACTGGAACTGCCTAACGGAAAGTGCTAAGGCAGTCGAGTTTGGGCTTATTCGTTTTGTTTTCTTGAGTACTGACCACTACACCTGGTTTCGAGGGTCTGATGACGCAACCAGAAGAGAGGCACTGGAACTGCCTAACGGACAATGCTAAGGTAGTCGAGATTGGGCTTCTTTGTTTTGTTGTCTTGAGTACTTACAACTACACCTGATGTCGAGGGTCTGATGATGCAGCCGGAAGAGAGGCACTGGAATTGCCTAACGAAAGGTGCTAAGGTAGTCGAGATTGGGCTTGTTTGTTTTGTTATACTGAGTACTTGCAATGCAATATAGACCGACAGGGTCTATAAATACCTACAATATTTAAAAAAATATCCTTCAGTTCCTAACAGTTACGAAGTTCTACCTTCCATCACCAGCTCATGAACAGGATATCATGACTAAGCTAATCGCGGAACTTAATCACTTTTCGCGTGCCGCCGGCTCGGCTCGGCTCGGCTGTGTGGCGTGGGAAGCGGCGACGCCACGTGAGCCTTACACTCCTTGTCGCCCGCACTCTTTGTCGGTGCCGTGCCACCGTTGCGGCGCGCACTCGCACGAAACCACAACCTCGCATACACGTGTAGGAGCCTTTATAAAGAACCGGTATTTTATCTATACTGGTTCTCTGGAACCGAAACGAAGGGTACCTTTAAATACCGGTATTATACCGGTATTCCACCATCAGACCCTCGCAGTCATGTACAGTGTACCGGGCTTATCGAGACATTTAAAATGAGCCCAAACTTGAGGGAGTTACTGGTAATCACTGAAGAGTTCCACTCGCACATTCCGATTCCACCATCACACCCTCGCAGTCATGTGCAATGTAGCGGGCTTACCGAGACATTTAAAATGAACCCAAACTCGAGGTGGTTACTGGTAATCACTGAAGAGTTCCACTCACACTTTCCGATTGCACCATCAGACCCTCGCAGTCATGTGCAGTGTAGCGGGCTTACCGAGACATTTAAAATGAGCCCAAACTCGAGGGGGTTACCGGTAATTACTGAAGAGTTCCACTCACACTTTCCGATTGCACCATCAGACCCTCGCAGTCATGTGCAGTGTAGCGGGCTTACTGAGACATTTAAAATGAGCCCAAACTCGAGGGGGTTACCGGTAATCACTGAAGAGTTCCACTCGCACCTTCCGATTCCACCATCAGACCCTCGCAGTCATGTGCAATGTAGCGGGCTTACCGAGACATTTAAAATGGGCCCAAACTCGAGGGGGTTACCGGTAATCACTGAAGAGTTCCACTCGCACCTTCCGATTCCACCATCAGACCCTCGCAGTCATGTGCAGTGTAGCGGGCTTACCGAGACATTTAAAATGAGCCCAAACTCGAGGGGGTTACCGGTAATTACTGAAGAGTTCCACTCGCACCTTCCGATTCCACCATCAGACCCTCGCAGTCATGTGCAGTGTAGCGGGCTTACCGAGACATTTAAAATGAGCCCAAACTCGAGGGGGTTACCGGTAATCACTGAAGAGTTCCACTCGCACCTTCCGATTCCACCATCAGACCCTCGCAGTCATGTGCAGTGTAGCGGGCTTACCGAGAAATTTAAAATGAGCCCAAACTTGAGGGGGTTACCGGTAATCACTGAAGAGTTCCACTCGCACCTTCCGATTCCACCATCAGACCCTAACAGTCATGTGCAGTGTAGCGGGCTTACCGAGACATTTAAAATGAGCCCAAACTCGAGGGGGTTACCGGTAATCACTGAAGAGTTCCACTCGCACCTTTCGATTCCACCATCAGACCCTCGCAGTCATGTGGAGTGTAGCGGGCTTACTGAGACATTTAAAATGAGCCCAAACTCGAGGGGGTTACCGGTAATCACTGAAGAGTTCCACTTGCACCTTCCGATTTCACCATCAAACCCTTGCAGTCATGTGCAGTGTAGCAGACCACACCCTTCTAATTTAGATACGGTAACGTATAAAGTGACTATTTAATCGAAGTACTATAGACAGTACATTGGTTTCATGGCATGTACTTTTTTATTGGAGGCCTGTTCATACTTAAAGTGTCGATGAGCAGCGTCCCATTTTGACTGAGGCATACCTATTACTTCTTGTAAGCATCAACTTCACGTGAATTATTTATTATAGAACACTACACGGCTAGTATAAAAATTAATGAATATGAACACTTATTAAAACAATGTACTTTTTCGGGTTCCGCAGCCAAAATGGCAAAAACGGAACCCTTATATATTCGTCATGTCTGCCCGCCCGTCCGTCCGTATGTCACAGCCGATTTACTCGGAAGACTATAAGCACTACAATTATGAAATTTGGTAGAAAGGTGTATTATATGAACCGCTACACAAAAGTGATGTGAAGTTACAAAAATATATTAAATTAGGGAGGGCACTCCATACATGTAACCGGTGGATGAAAAAAAAATTTGAACGCACGTAGGCGTGTGGGGTATCGATGGATAGGCCTTTATAATGATATAGAGGTTTCTAAAAAACTTGTCTATTTCAGTCAACTGTTGGTGAGATATTAGCTGTCAGCCAGAAAGTGTCCCTCTAATTTCCAAACTATAAGGTTTAAAATTCTGAAAAATATTGGGGTGGTGTACATTAAGTAAATACTTTCAACGAGTTTGGGTTTAAACAATATAGATTTAACGGTTTTTGAGTATTCGCTTAAAAACTGTCTTGCCCAAACAAAAGGTCATAAGTGCCGTGAGTTCCCTATGAAGATACGACTTTTTTAGATTCAATGTATTAGATAGTGATTTTAAATGTGGACTAGTAGGTGTTGGTACGGAACCCTTCATTGTGCGTGCTCCGACACGCACTTGGCCGGTTTTTATACGAGAGATGCGCACAGTCAGCGATAAAGAAAAAGAAAGTGACGAATAAATATGTAAACAGCAATTTGCCGAAATCACCCCAACGCCCGCTTCGACGCTGCTCATAAATCTGTTATGAAGTCTATGTTATTAACTTAACGTCTAATTTCCATTAAATTAGCAATTATACGTCGGCGAATCACAAAGCCTTTGACAAATACCGCCGTGCGAGGGGAACGCGCGCGCGCGCATGCCGCTAAGTTTCGCATTGGGCACTGTGATAATAGATCATACGTAGGTTACGTAAAAGCGAAAATAGCTTGCTCGTATCCAATCAGCGCTTCAAACGCTTACCGCTTCTTGGGTTTTTGATACGGGTAAGCGGAAACCCGAATTAATTCTAACGTAAGGATTAGTTTGTTAACCGGTAAGCCAATGAAAAGCTTATCGTAATGAAAGGGTTTTTAATAATCAGCATTATAAAAACCCGGGTTTTTGAACGGGTTAGGGTAAGCGGGTCCGGTCCCTGGTCTAGGGGCCCCCAACGACGGATTTGGTCATTCTTTCAGGTGGTGTACTGGCAGACCCTAAGAACACTGTCTTGTGTCAGTCCTCGATCTTCTTTTGATCTCGGGTTATTTAGGATAATGGTAATCAGGGTAAGTATCACTTAAAATGTCATATTTTGTAAACTGTTCAAGTTAGATTAATTACACAAAATCAAAATATATTTTTATCCTACATCCTAACCCTAAACTTAAATGAATTTTATTTCTTTCGATTTTTTTAGACTTTTTGCTTCAAACCTACAAAAATGGCCACTATATATACATACAAAAATATCTTAGTGTGTCATGTCAAAAAAAAAACAATTCTCGAACAAGTAAATACTAGCATATAAATAAAGTACCAATGCAGTGTGTAGATTTAGTATGCAGGCATACAGTCTCTTCTAATGAACCTATTTAGGCCGGGTTTTAGAAAGATCCGTTAGACCAAATGTCACATCAAATTTCAGTAACCCAGTACATTTTTTGACATAACAAACCGACATAAGGTCTAACGGCCTTAAATGCATCGAATAAAACCGAGCCTTAGAATGCATCGACGATGACATGCCAACATTGCTAACATTTGACTCACCATATTAACTGCATTTGTTTTTTGTATTTTGTGGTGGAAAATGGAAAACGAGGTGTAAGTCTTGCAAAGAAACATTAAAAAATATTGATAGGAAGAAAAAATGGATAAAACTGGGCAAGAGGCTGATGTATGTAGCAAATGCACTAATAAGTTGATACAATGATATTTTGTGTGGTAAGTGTCTACTTTTGGTGTATAAACATAAAGTAGTTTATTTTATTATTATCAAACATGATTTTGTTTAGTTAATCTAACACTTGAACAGTTTACAAAATATGACATTTTAAGTGAGAATAGTAATAATAATTTATTTTCCAAACATCATGTACATTATGAAGGTGTTGACACCTTGATTATTTAACATTATCCTGAATAACTCGAAAACCATAGGAAGACTGAGGACTGATATTAAGTATAGTGCTCTTAAGGCCTGTCAGTATATCACCTGAAAAAATGTCCAAATCCGTCATTGTTCATAGCCCGCTAGACCCTTTGGTAGGAGTAAGCTGACTTTGTTTAAAACTGCTATGGATGTGCGAGAATAGTTTTAAATGGATTATTTTAATTAAAGTTATGAGAAGTGAAAATATTTAATCTTTTTTAAAAGGACAATTTTCCATGTTACCTTGTTTTTCTTATTATATCGTTTTGACATGCCTTTATATTTTGTTTCATAGAAACTATCCTAAATTAGCAAAAAAGTAACAAAAATATCTCACATAAAAACCAAGAGTCCTTTATAAAGGACAAATAATTTCCGAATAAAAGTAAGCTCTTCAGAGTATTTTTAGAGATATCTTCAGAGCTAATCAACTTTGTTCTAGTGAATAATGGTAACAGTAATTTTAAACCTTAATTTAAGCGGTGGAAGATACAGGACTCAAGGGCCTTGAGTGTACTTCATAAAGGACAGCCGGCTTTAATGACAACTTCCAAAAAAAAAATTCAGGATTCAGGAGGGGAAGGTTTTAAAATATTTGATCCATTAAATAAATTCTATTGGTAATGATGACTAATGTAACTATTTCCTAAAAATAGCAATAAATGACTTCATACTTTTTAAAAATACAGTTCAACACAAAAAAAACAAGCATTCCATATACTAGTAGTTAGCTGGGTGGGTTTGTAATAAAAGTGCATATATAATTTAAAGCTATACGGCGGAACGTGCACGAACACATAAACATTGAAGAGGCAACTTTTAAGCGGAAGCATTCAGTCACAAGCAAACTTATCACAAAAGTATTTACCAGCAAGAGAACATGTTCTGGAGCTCGCAGATATTGACGAATGGCGTGAGTGACGATGATTTATTATGTACATGTCCTTGGTCAAGTGTAATAAAAGTCAGGCACCCATTCAGTGAAAACTTCCAGGGCTTAACTACATTATACACAGTTTCTTTGGGGAATTGGCATTAAATTAATCGTAAAAACAAAAATACATGATAAGTTTCCATGAGTGGAAATATTTGCACATTGTAACCAATCCACGATTTAAATAAACTGTTTCGAATAAATATTCATCCTCTAACGGCGCATAATAATATTCAAACGATGAAAACTATTTTCTGCAAGACGGTCTCGCAAGAACTCGATAAGAAATAACGAGCCATGAGTGACAGTGACAAAATCTGAGTAAAATACATGAACCGAATGTCTGTCAATAGTGAAGTGACGTTCGGAAAATATTTTACCGGTGAAAAATGTAAGTCTATGGTACGTAACATACATACCGGCAACACTAGGGATCCTACCGTTTGAGACATTGATATACACGCCCACACCATGGCCTATGTTCCCATCGCTAAATGTCATTATCCATGTGCCATAGTGTCAATGTCATGTCAATCTCAAACCGCCATTCGTTTGATCCATGTTTGATCCGTCACGGTCAATCCGTCATCACCAGTAGCCAGTAGTGATGCGCGACTTCGAATGATTTGCCTATTCGAATGATTAGCGATTACTAATGTCAATATTCGAATTAGAAATTAGTAATATACTAATCCTGATAATAGAATGATGACTACTAATATTAGTTATTAATCTCCGCTCGCCCCTACTATACTATTACTATTCCCAGAATCCGAATGAATGACCACCGTAAGCGAAACCTCCGGTTCGTAAAATCACTATTAACGTAGACCCCCGCCTGCAGTGGACCGTTGTTCGGCGCGAGTCGGTAATAGTCGTGCCGTCTTCGTCGGCTCTTATTCGACTTGACCGGGAGTTAGTTGTGTTGTGGACATTAGTTATTACGTCCGTTCGACTCGGGCGAGCGGCGATTGCAGTATTTACTAATATTAGTCGAATGATTAAAATGACATTAGTCTACTTATTCGAATGATTACAATAATCGACTAATCGAATTAGTATCATTCAAAGTCGCGCTTCACTAGCCAGTACCACTACTCAACTTAAGGACTTAAGTAACTGTATGCATTTTATCTGCGGGAACTTGATAATTTTGACCTATTTATTGTGATTTTTTTGTTCATATTCAAGTAGAAACATGTCTGAAGAATGGCAAGCTTATGTTCAAGACCCTAGATCTATTTGTAAGTATGGGGCAAATTGTTACCAAAAGAATCGAGACCATCACAACAAGTATAAACATCCGCCGGCAAATACGAAGCAGAAAGTGGACACTTATAGAGGCGGGAAGAATCGCTTCTCGCCATATTCTAGGGATAACAAGAAAGCAGAATCCCCGAAAGATGTCAAGAAACACGAGACACGCGACGTGTTAACAGAGGAAACTAGCACTACACACAAGAACGACCTTGATAAGCCGGAAACAGCTATTCCATGTGGAAATGAAAGTACAGAAAGTCTTGTTGATGAGAGTTTCACAGATATTATCAACCAACTTCCAAAAGACTTAGTTTATCATGATAGTACAACTGAACAAAGCAAATATAAAGAACTCTTCTTAGTAGAAATGCCAGACGACTTCTTCAAATTTTATGAGTGTTTCAAAGAAAATGACTTGGAGAAATTCTTATCTAGTGTTAATTTACAAGTTATTGGACCATATGAGTTGTTGTTAGGGAAACTTCCAGTTCTGGATAATAAAGATCTTTACTTGATACATTGGAGATTTTTTTATGATCCACCAGAATTCCAGGTAAGATTTATTAAGGGTTCATCTATTAAAATATATCTGTGATTTCAACACTGCTTGAAATTTATTCTCCCTTGAGAAACCAACATCAAGATACTCTTAGCCCGTCGTCTACCGGTGCCGGAGATCCCCAGGCTCATTACAAAAGAATGCTATTGTTTATTTTCTACAGCTTAAACACTTAAAACTCCGACATTAACTTCTATTGATAGACCTTCTTTGCTGATTGTACAAATTACGTAATAGCATTGAGATACTTCTATTATAACTATAAACATGCAATATTTATTAATTAGGTTATCTGTGGTTCAGAAGTTTTATATTGGGCATGGTTAAACTCATGATTTAACCTTTTGACCGGCACAGTCATCGGATAATCGTGCCATGGACGCCAACAACGGCTACAGCTGACAGCCTGGCCAAAGCATAGTGTAAGGTTTAATTTCGCGTTGAAGAATGCGTTGGTTGGACGTCAGCATTGCGTAATTTGTGTCTGATGCTTGGCGGTTAAAAGCATTTTCAAATGAAAGTTTTTATGTTGTAGGCTGTTTTAAAGTCAAAGGATAAGAGTGAGTTTCACATTGGTTACTTCCGAGATGATCCTTCAGGTCAGCCAGTGTTCCTGGCACACAATGACTCCTCCAAAGGCTGCCACATCACACCTTATGCAAGTAATATCTTCGGAGCAGTCTAGTAAGTAGCTCATAGTTATTTTAAAACTACTTAGTTATACAAGAATTAAAAAAGGTACAATATGAAAGACCCATTTTTTTTCAATAAAGTTGCTCTATTTGTGACAAGTTCAAAACAATAAGATTTGGAATTTTTATACATTTATAACCCTTATGACACTGGGACGAGAATGTCACATTTTATGACAAAGATAATGTCATTTCATGAATAGTCATTGGCATTGGCTTATAAATTACTTTTACTATCTAACCTAAACTAGCACTTCAAGCACCTGTAAAATTTTTTAATGGCTTCAATATGTTTCCTGGACAGACTTCCATAATATCCTATTATCATTGCAGCTTATATCTTGAAAATCAGAAAAAGTCTCCCTTCACTGCCATGACATATAAGAAGGCAATGGAAAAGGTTAAAATGTGGGCAGAGAAATATAACTATTCAATTGAAGAATATAATGCCAAGAGAAGAACCAATTTAAGCATAGCAAAGACACTGCATGGTGCAGGCATCATGGTGCCTTATGATAAGAAGACTCAGCTGGGTTACAGGCACTTGGTGGAAGCTGATGGTAATACATATTGATGTCTAATTCCTGGCAGGGTATGCGGAGATTATGGATATCCACTGGCTACAGTCTTGAGTTTTCTCTTTTCATTCATTAAAAAAATAGTATGGTGCATTCCCAAGACGCGTGATATCACAGATGATACGGGCTGAGATGTATTTTGTATTGTAGCGTATCATATTGTAAATTGGATCTTCTTAGATAGGGCATATCTCGCGGACGGTCTTGATCCTTGTGCAAAGTGTGCAGGACCACATAAAATGTTTTAAGTTTGAAAAAGGTCTATCTTCAAAGATATTGAGAACCTCTAGCCATCATACACATGTTCATAGCACATTAGTTAATTGTTGTATTGTATTTTATTGCAGCAAATATAAAAAAACTTTTTTCAAAATTAGAAGAAGCTAAATCTGAACCTGATAAGGATAAGGTTTTATCGGAGTTGCAGCCAGTTATAACATGTGCCAACATAGCCGTGGACGAGTGCGACTTTGGGACGGGCCTCGAAATGGGGATAGACCTGTTTTGCTCTGGACTGAAAGAGCTGGAAGCCAGTGCGCTAAACAGCCTCTGCTCGGTGTACTCCCTACTCAACCGTGCAGAGTTTACGACAATAATACAAGTAGGTTTTAGCATTCGTTTAGTTCGGCTAGATACAGCCGGAATTCTGACAGTAGCTCCATACAGAATCTATTACTATCACAGACTACCAGCCATGTGTTGAATTTTTATCTGGTGTTAATGAATTCCGCTTGTATGAAGTCGGCCCAGGGCAATTATGCAATGGTATTCCGCTTGTGAGTGCCCGATCATACAATTTAACGGAATCTCAACTCAAACATACTCGGAAAAGTAGAACTTACATTCGTGGTAGGATAGTAAACTGTGAAACCCATCGTTGTAGG
Source organism: Epiblema foenella (assembly GCA_963556455.1). Classification (NCBI taxonomy): domain Eukaryota; kingdom Metazoa; phylum Arthropoda; class Insecta; order Lepidoptera; family Tortricidae; genus Epiblema; species Epiblema foenella. The sequence continues at coordinate 6,570,898 of OY747099.1, read as the reverse complement.
TTATCCCTTCCTTCCCAGCTTTTGTAGTGATGTTGGTACCAATTCTGTTCTACAAACTACGAGAAGGTTGGCAAAGAATGTTTTAACTTTTTCGACGCCAACGACATATACATATATCGGCATCGGTTGAACGGCAAAGACAGATATATCCGTGTGATGGTTGTCGCCGAGGGCGAGCCACACATATCCTTCCGCCAGAAGGGCGTGGTGAAGGTTTCCTAGCTAGCTCAGGGTTTGAAGGGAATGGCACAGGGTAGAACGGAAAACACCGATTAATCTTATAACAAATATGGGTCTTACGCCCTTTTATTAACAATTAAAGAAACCTTATTGAATAGCGAGCGTTGAGCCTATAAACTAATGCGCGGAAAACCCGGGTCCCGTAGGACGTTATGCCGACGAGGGAAAGCTACTGGAATGGATGGCGGATCGTTCCCCGGGGAACGAGGGACCCTGCAGTGCGCATCCGGCGGAGACCAAACCGCAGCTGGACAGGGGTGATCGGGAGAAGGGGAAGGAAGGATTGAACCTCAGGACTAACTACGCGATGTCCACCCGTAGGCAGACCGACACGCGGCCACTGAGGTTCCTATGGGTACCTAGGCACGACGCGGGAAGAGACCACACCGCGCTCTAAGCTTGGTCAGCCCTTGTTCCTGCTACGGAGCCGAAACAAAGACTGATCGATCGCGGCCGCGCTCGCGTCCTTATATAGCCGACGGCTTCGGTGTGTGCGTGTGGCTGGCCCGCGATCCCCGCCGCTCGCGCGCGCCGCCTGCACGCGTCGCGTGATGCGCGCTGTGCTCCGTGTGCGAGGAGGGGTCCTCGCATCCGTCACGGTCTCCAATGCGGTATCAACCTACATGCATTGCTATAGGGTTTAACTTCGCGTTTGACATTCCCATGTCGTTTGTATTTGACAGAGCGCTGAATAGGTTAATCCTGATTCCTGCCATTGCCAAAAAAGGTGAACTAAGCGAGCCTTTCAACATGTTATAAAATTCATTTTGGATTTTATAATCCATGGAAAACCATGGGAGATTTATGTAAAAGTACCTGGGAGACCGAACTTTGCTCGGGGTTTTCCCGGGAAGAGACCTAGCTATAGATCCGACCGTCTTATTCGAGTTCTCGCCTGCGCTGGTTGCGGGCGCCGGGGTGTTACGACTCAGGGGACTGAGGGAGGTGCAGGGGCGGCAGGCGCATTCTTGACACTACTTAGTATTTTGGCAACGCGGCCTAGTCGAGTCGGCCTTAGCTGAGATAAGAGTGTGCATGACTGGCTACGCGGTTAGCCAACACACGTGTTAACAGTAGCAATGCTATGTGACAGTAATGAGATTACATTGTCAAGATCAGTCGAAACATCTTCAGACATAAAATTAATAGTCAGTGCAAGCATGGATTTTTTCAAAATCAAAACAAACATTTATTCTGCAAATAGGCCACAAGCGCACTTTTACATGTCAAAATATTAATTTACAATTTAAGAAAGTCTTAACTACATTAAGGCATACATTTTTAATTGACTTTAACGTATAGCGAATACCTTAACACTTACATACATATTTACATAGTTGTTTCAAACAAAATTTGGATCGTCTTTAACTAATTTTATAATAAATATGAAACTATTCAATGAAACAAAAAACGTGTCAAAAAAATAGACATATATACGCTCGAAAAACACAACGCTCCTTCTGCTCGGCAGAATCTGCCGCGCAAGCGCAGCTACTAATCGAACTACTGGAATGCCAATGCACACCTGGTGCAGTATATAATAGGCATGATGACAAAAAAAAATCTTGCCATTCGAATTATTAGAGACGCATCAAATGTTTGGACCAACTACAATTAGAGTAACAAAAAAGACAGGCAAAGTACAGCAATAGTTAACGAGCACAGCGTGACCTCACGCCTGCGTGGCCGCGTATCCTTATATGAAAAAAAGGGAAATTTGCCGTTTTTGTCGTGAAATATTGCGTTAATATACATAGTTGCTGAAATTTTTTTTATTGACACATGAGAATTCTATTGGTAACTTTCAATTTAGATTTGGCTAATAAACAAAAAACAACTTTTTGCCAATCTATATAGTCCCATATTTTTAAAGGTTTTAATTAAATGACTATTTATTGGGATGGTTTACTATCCATGTAGCCACACTATGTTATAAATTCTAATGAGTCATCGTCCCTATTGTATCATGAGAACTTACTAAATGCGGTTTATGTATAGATCGATTGTTCGCCCCCGAAAACCCCCCACATAACAAATTTCATCAAAATCGTTAGAGCCGTTTCCGAGCTCCTAAATAAATATACAAGAGTTGCTGGTTTAAAGATATTAATTAATAATTATTATAGCTGTAGTATTAGATTTTTTTAAATTACAGGCTCATCTGAAATGTCGCCGCAAAGGATCTGAATTGTCTGTCCTCAGTATTGGTAACAAATAGTACAATATTTGTAAGTTGAAGACTTAAGATGTCGGAGGAAGTAACATATTTAAGTTTTTTTTAAGTGTTTTGCGTTTTTGACGTTTATTATTTAAAGAGCAAATAAAACGTCTGTGATAATAGTGGAACATTTTATTTCGTCAAATCTTTGCATAACAAAAAACCCAAACAAAAATCGATATCAAACACGTCAAAGTATGAGATTCAACTTGAACTTGGAAGATTTATTCCTTAGGTTTGTCAGCACTGGTCATATGTAGGAAGAGAGTAATAGGGCAATGATCGCTGCCATACACTTCGCTCCGTATGACGCTGTCGCATAGAGACTGCAGTAACCTCTCGGACAGTAAGAAGTAATCCAGGCGCCTGAAACAAGTTTCAAATTACAATCCGTACCTAATAATATGTAACAATGTATCATAAATACGAAAGTAACTCTGTCTGTTATCTCTTCATTTTGCTAATTTACTGAACTGGTAGCTCTGTGAGCGAGGTACGCGTCTTGTTTTAATTTCCAAAAATTGACTACAAAAAATCCATATAATTATCGAAGCAGCTCGAGCAGCTCACAAAATTTCACGAGAACCGGTTGAGAAATGAGACCTGTAGAGGAGTACAGCTCGAAATCCGGACATAAGAAATCATTTTTGTCCAAGCTGAAACGGAGACCTTCGATCGCCTCGCTCACTCGGTCAAGAAATACGACAGCAACTCGATCTGTTACGTTTTCATTGGGAATTTACTACACCAATTGGGATAAAACTTAATTCCTAGAGATTGACGTAGCATAGATACTTTATTTTGTAGAAATACACCCGATGTTGGAGAAGAGGAATGAATGAGGAATGGACAGATACCGAATCCCACGAAGGGAGAGCCCCCTGTATAGCTAGTTATTCATGAAATCTCGCACTCAAGTACAACATATCCTTTTCACTTCACTAGCTCGGAAAGCCCTCTTTTTTATTATTTAAAAACAGAGCAAAACTGTATTTTATCCACAAAAGTGCAAAGAATATTTGAAATCCGACCGTGCTTATTTGTAACTTTTTTAAACATAATAACATGTGAAGGCCAGTCCAGACAGTCCAGCAACAATAATTTTATATTCTGCTGTTGTGTTAAAAAAAACTAGTACCTACGCCAAATCTCGGGATTAGGTAGTGGACCCTGGGCATCCTACTATATTTTGGATGCAACTGTTGTCACTCGCTTCGCTCAGGATTCTATTTTCGAACCACTCGTTTCGCTCGCGGTTCAACCATAGAATCCATTCGCTAGCTCCTAGTTCAACCCTAGAATCTATTCGCTAGCTCGTGTTTCAATTTCACACTCGCGTTTAAAATACAAATTTGCACCCTTGTAGGTATAACAAATAAGTTAACTTACACATAGATATGTACATCTTCCTCATTGGGTAGTTTTTAATGGGGAAATTGGGTTTTCCAAGCCCATATTAGCTGCCGTCATAAATATATCACTTCCGATATTGCGTAGGTTAGTGAGTTCAGATTAAGTACTGCCCAAAAACAAGGTAAAAGTCCGTGTTGTGAAAAAGTGACACATGGGGACGACGCAGCCGTAATATGTTAGAATAAGATGTTGTCACTATTTCATTCATCTGCGGGTTAATTACGAAACAGAGCGAGGGTCGGATTTTGGACGTAAGTCCTCGAAAGCCAACGGAGTGTTCCTTGCCCGGAGCATAATATTTAGTTACTACACGAGACAAATGTGAGCCTTTTGAATACATCAAACTAGTTATTACGTTGCTGGATCTATGCGTCCAAAGTTAAAACGACCGTTTTGTTTTCGAGCTCATGGGTCGACGAATAGTTTGATGTAGGTATACAAAAAGTACCTAAATACAAACTACAGTACATAGCGGCGCTCTTTTTAGATATATACCTATCGTTTAATTTAAGTAATCAAAATTATTCACGAGTGGTGCTAGTGGACTTGTTACACTTTAGAAAAGCGCTCTTAAAGTACAGGAACACTTCAGTCATCTCCGCAATATATTTTTAAGAATAGATATGTCTATGGTAATATCCGGATCCGGGAGATGAGCGGTTAAAGCTGACCATCAAAAACCTACCATCCGACATTCTTGGCCCTAGAGTTCATCATGTAAGTCCAGAAGGTGTAAGCGCCAGTCTCGTTGGGGCGGAGATACCGGTATGAGTCGATAAAACCGTCGCTAAGCAACTCCGTCATGCCCTGACGCTCCTCCGGTGTAAAACCGGCGTTTTTCTTGTTCCCCTTCGGATTCGCGAGATCTGAAACGTCCGTTAATATTTATTGTATTCATGTGAAAACGATAAGCTATAAAACATTTCACATTTTTTAGTTTATCGGGTTGATCCTACTTTAACACAGCGCTACAGAGCTTGTGCACACACGCAATGCGTAGGTATTACAACGTAATTGGCGATTCCTTCAGAAGGCCACAATTCATGGCTTAATAAGAATAGCATGGTATTCCACTTATCAAATATCTTTGTCCAATATTTGATCGTTTTTTTTCTATGGAAAAAGACATTGGATAAGTGGAATACCAGCCTAAGCGCCAAACAAGCTCTCTTTTCTCTTAAGACATCACGTATGTGAGCTGTCCTTTATACCTAAGTATGTAAGATCATCCCAATTTCGCGAACTAGATATCTGAATTCTAATCTAAACCAATAAGGAGATTTGTGAATCAAAGAGAATGCGCCATGATATAACGACAATTCCGATTGCCAAATATTCAAATGAATCTTACCAATTTCATTGTGCGCAACGTTCATGTCGCCGCAAATTATCACAGGTTTCTTTTCGTTCAACGCGTTTACGTACTTGCGGAACTCGTCGTTCCACTGCAGTCGCTTGGGCAGAGTGACTAGCTTGCGGCCCGCGTTGGGCACATACGTGCAGACGAGGTAGAACTGTTCGTACTCGGCCGTGATCATCCGGCCCTCGGAGTCCAGCTCCTCATCCCCCAGCCCGTACTGCACGCTAATGGCCAGCTTCGTCGTGTAAATGCCCACCCCCGCGTAACCGTCCTTGTCGCTCCCCTGCCAGTACGCGTGGTAGCCCGGCAAATTGGCTATCTCATCCGGCAGCTTGTCTTTGGAACATTTTGTCTCTTGCAGACACAGTATGTCAGGTTTCTCGTATTTTATATAATCGAGCCCCCCCTTATTCATCCAAGCTCGGATTCCGTCGACGTTCCAGCTGGATATTTTTAGATTCCACTCTTTACCCTGTACGGTTTTTGATGAATTGGAAAAATTTAATTCCTCATAATTAGTTGAAGACTTGTTTTTGGGTGGGGCTTTATTTTTTTTGTCTTCAGACGATACTGTAAAACGAATGTGAAACCTGTAGTGTCAAGTTTTGCTTTGTAACAATATCATTCATTTTAGTTTGTTTTCAAAGCAAACGCATAAGCATTATTTTGTTAGTCTTTGTCAAAATGTATAAGTAACTCCTATTTGCTGAATCACAAATGTAATTCATAACCATCTGCCCTACTTTTTAGCTTGATTACATAATGCTTAATGCCTTTTATTATATATTATTTATAATTTTATTATACAATTGTTTCATAGGCGGATATACTTATTTATTTGTGAACTAGAGGCTTCATGCTCACCTTAATACTTAGAGAATAAACTAAACCCCACCTGTCCTTGGGTTAGTAAATAACTACATAGCCTATGAATAACATATAAATTATGTAATATTAATAGGAGTAAAGCTGCCCTCACGTACAGTCTTGCATCCCTTGCATGGCTTTTATTAATAGTTTTGTGCACGAATATTATTGAAGGGAATAGATAAATAAAAGCATTCAACATAATAATATTCGAAAAACCATTTATTAATATAACATGTTCCAGGGTAAACACAAATAATTAATTTATGCCCTAATGATCAACATAGCGGTATTTAGTTACCCTTTTCGTCGGCGGCCTTGCGGCGGCGCTTGGCCGCAGTGTCGCCGCCCTCCGGGGCGTCCTCGGGCTCGGGCGGGGCCTCCTTCTTCAGCCCCCGCTTGCCCTTGGCGGCTTTTGGTTCTGCGGCTGCTTCTTCAGCCGGCTCCTCGTCTTTCACTTCATCTGAGATAAAAATGTTAAAATTAGAGTGTGAATTACTATTACTATTGGACATGGATTACAAAATGGACTGAAGCCATAAATAAAGAAACATATGTCAGGGTAGGCTGTCACAATTGACACCAAAGAGTATAAAAAGTAATTTTTAAAGCACTGTGCATAACTACAGTACAGACCATGAGCTCATGATTTTAAGAAAAATAAGATGTGGGTTTCAGAAAAATCAACGTTAACCTCACGTGTAGGAAGTTATAAATCATCATTTCGCACGTCAAACACAGCGAGTCTATTTACGTTTTTTGAAATTTTGGAGCGATTGCCTTACACATACGAAAATAAACACAATACTATGGCAGTTTAAATTTTAAATACAGAACTCCAATACACTAAAATCTTTTAAAATGTCCCTTAGAAAACATATAATAGCTAAACGAAAAAAAAAATTCGACTCAGAAGTTAAAAAAAAATTGCCTTACTTCTAACATGAGACTTTACGCTTCTTATTGAACAACGTAGAACCTATTGTAATTTTTGTAGTCAGTGCCATTCCGTCAACTTTAGACAATTTCTTTGGATGGCGCCGGCTTCAAAAGTTACAATAAGTTCTAGTGTTTTTTGGAGTCAGTTTTATGTTTTATGAAAAAAATTATTTATTTCACACTTTTTAGTGAATCATTACCAGAGTGCATCTCATAATGATTCCAATAAGCTCAAACACGGATAAGCTACAGTTTTATTTCGGAGTTCCGTTTCCTAACTTCCGGCTTCAATTACCAGACCAAGCATACCTGGGTGACATTACATCAGGGCCATTTAAATTGACTTCGTCATAGTCGCTTCCGTATTTTGATAGAAATATCTTAATACCACCCATGAAACACTAAGAGTTTTGGCTTGATTTATTACCGAAAATAATACAATCGCTAAATGTTTCCCTTGAATTTTTGAGGAGTCCCCTCAATTTCTCATGGATCAAGACCAACCTTGAAGCATATGCTTTCAAACAAAGAAAAAAAATTCAAATCGGTTCATAAACGACGGACTTCTGAGGTAACACACATTTAAAAAAAGACATACAACCGATTTGAGAACCTTTTTTTGAAGTCAGTAAAAAATGTAATACTTGAATAGGCAACCTTGCACACATACAAATACTTCTCAATGGGGGCCATCGCGTATGAATACGACGCTAGAGGCGCTAGTGTAGCGCGAGGTCTCCGAAATGTCAAATGTCACTCTTTGTGGTTGCGCTACGCGGGTTAATATCTAATTGGAACAATATGGTGATTATTTTGCAATACCTGAGCTTGATTATGACAAATATGAGTTATGGGTCAATGACTGTCAGTGCTTTGAGACAGTTTTGTCTTTCGGAAACTTATTTCCTCCTTTTTTTCCGAACAAAACGGGACTGCGTTACCATGCTGGATGTTCAATATTAATACGGTACGGTTTTAATGTATTAAATATGATTTAAATGTAAACTTCGTTCTCATGCCCATAACAACCAATAACAATTTTTGACAGCTGGACCTTACTCGACAGTGGCGCCAACTGGTGAGCACAAAAACGATAGCCCTCATTCTTTCTCTTTGTTTGCAATACCTATTTTGATTCTTGTTGTATAGTGGTGGTTGACTTTTGTTGTTTCTATATTGTAATATTTCAGTACAATCTAATCCATCCAATGGCTTCACGGAAAATCAGCGTCACGGAACGTGTCATGTGACTCGTTTCGTGATACCAAGCCGAGTTACCCTTACTGTCAAGTATGTAAGCGTGAGAGAGACGAATGCTATATGTCCGACATATAAGCGATCATCTTATACCCTCAGAATCCTCAACTGCACCTATTTGGCATTTTGTTGCGTTTGTGATGTGTCAAGATGTGAAAATTTAGATTTAAAAAAATCTTCGCCTGAAAAAGCGTATAGCAAAACCAGCTTCTAAATAATAATCGGCTTTCTATCGCTATTACACTCACTCTTGCAGCTGACAATATATTTGTCCTCAAAACAGAAGATTCATGATATAACTAGTGACACCAAGAAGCTGGTTTTACTGTATGAGTGAATAAGACAGAAGATGGTAGGGATAGTAGTTTAGTTTTCTTGATTAGTACACCAATGCAAAGTCAGAGCAGGTACTCGTATATAGCTATCAATAAAGTGACATCTCTCTAACATTACCATTCAAGTTGATTTAAAATAATTAATATTTACCTTTTTCATCTTTTTTCGCAACTTTTCTTTTTTTAGAAGAAGGTTCTGGTTTAGTCTCCTCATCATCGATTTCTGCTTTTGATGGTTTTTTGGCATTATTTTTTCTTCCTTTAGTTTCCTTCTTCTTAGGTTCTTCAGCAGGTATTTCTTCTATTTCCTGATCACCTTGTTCATTTTCAGGAGTGTTTTCTTGTGCTGGTTTTGTCTGCACTCTTTTTCTTCCTTCTCTTTTAGGTGATTCCTTATCACCATCGCCTTTTTCCTGTTCAGGTTCTTTATCCGCCTTCTGAGGAGCTTTACGTCCTCTACCCTTTCCTGCTGGTTTGACTAGATCATCACTGGCTTCTTCTTTCTCAACTACTTCACTTTCAGTCTCTTGTTTAGTATTTTTTTTACCTCTGGCTGCAAGTTTTGTTTCTGTTTTGGGTTTGCTGGCCACCTCCTTTTTTACGGGCTTCTTCTTGCCTCTTCCACCAGAAACTGGCACTTCTTCTGCGTCACCGTTACTTTCTGGCTGTGTTTGGGTTTCATCATCAGGGTTAGAAGTTTCATCGTCATCAGCATTTTCAACACCATTCTCTTCTGGAATGTCAGCCTTCTTCTTTCTGCCCTTTTTAGCTGGAAGGGATTTTTCCTCAGACACTCCATTTGTTTCCTCCTGGTCATTGGTTTCTCCCTCACCCTTTTTACCTCGTTTTGTTTTCTTATCTATGACAGGAACATCCCCTACTTCAGTTTCTACAGCGTCAGTCTCTGGGTCTTCTACCGTTTTTGCTTTCCCTCTGCCTTTTTTAGGTGCTTCATTTTCTGCTACTTTTGTGTTTGCAGTTTTCTGAAAAATTCAAAGTACTACTTATCAGTTTCCTAATTGTTTGATGGTGTATTTGTTGCAACTGTCTACTACTAGGGTCTTCTACTTTTTAACGACCAGTTTTCTATTACAAAATAAAAAATGATGTGTATTGAATTCTTGTACAAAAATAGGATTTCGAAATAGCACCTAGACCTAATAAAAGGAATTAACAGGTAATAATGTTTAATATGTTTATTTTATATAGTGTAGAAAAAAATCGCATGGAATAAATACTGATCCTTAAAAATTTTCTAAGTCAAAACTGCCAATCCACCTAAAGAGGAAAGCAATGAACTCAATAGTTCTACCAACTCTATTGTATGGATGCCAAATCTGGGCATTTACCAAAGACTTTGTTCAGAAGATAAATGTATTCCAAAGGGCGACCGAGAGAAGAAGGAATAGAAAAAGGAATTGTGAAGCTAGGAAAATAACAAGTCACAGATGCCACTGAACTCGCATGTAGATTAAATTGGCGACGGGCTGGTCATGTAACAAGAACAACTGATAATAGGTGGAGCGAGATGATCCTATACTGGCACCCACAAGATGCTAAGCGGCCGTGCGGACTTCCGCGGCGGCGGTGGGTTGATGACATTGCCCTAATAGACGGACCATCATGGTCTCGCAAAACTAAGGACAGGATACCCAGGCAGAGAGTATAGTGAGGGTATTTGTAGCCCATAAGTACTGTGCGTATCAGGAAGATCCTATATGGGGATAGTTGGAGGAACATAGGTTCCCATCAGTCCTCAGGTATATAGAGGGTCTTGCCAGACCGATGCAGAGTTTATTAAGTGTCAGGCAAGATCATTGCACAGTTGTATCATACCTTGGGACCAATGTTTAGTGGCATAGAGTATATGTCCTAGCTAGCTAGCGGCTAGCTCATTCAATAGAGAGATCTTATGGCCAATGGCAGAAAGAAGGTACTCCTGCATAACACCTTCTGTCCGCACTTGCCCTATATGTTGCCCTATATGTTGCAAATACTAATAATCGCAGGCTTGCATTTGCAGGGTCACCATCATGTTACACCTAAATGTGTAGTTATGTTGCTGTTGCTATATGTGTATACCTCTCCAATATGTATACATGACTGCGCAACAAGAGTCATTGCTTACAATAAGATTTAGTTTTGGATCTACACACACCACTAACTTTCAACCACCACAAGCGGATGGTAAATATGTAGGATTTAATGGTTTGTTACAAGAACCAAGCTTGAAATGAAAAATTAAAGGTACAAAACAAAAGACTAGTGAAAATTTAAGGCTAAATTATATGGCATTCAGTCGCGGGCTCGAGTTCTCGTGGACCGCTTGTGGCCCAGCAGCGTGTGCCTACCGTAAATTCCTGGATGGGTGGCCGCTTTAAGTTGTTATTAATTGAGTGCTGCCCTGCTCTGCAAAGCATGTTAAATCGGTGTTCCCGTTGATCCCGCTGGTCTATGACAGCAGTAGTTAAGCCAAGTTAGAGGCCTCCAGGTGACTTGAAAACATTTTGTCAAGTTGCCCACTCACTTGACAAGCCTAACCCCTGTAAGGTCTAGTTTCCCCTTGGGTGGGAAAATCAGATGGCAGTTGCTTCTGTAAAAATTAGTGCCTACGCCAAATCTTGGGATTAGGTGGAGGACCTTGGGCATCCTTCTGGATGCAACTGTAGTGGGATAATGCTAGGAGGATGATAGGTTGGTAAAATTACTCATTACTACCCAACTACAAATCCAATCCTAATGTTAACTACATATTTGAATTGCATTGTATAAACCCTAATAAGCCTATAGTAACTAAGGGACTTCTGTAAAATTACAACCATCAAAAGGTAATTGATGGTTGTAATTTTACTGAGTAATTTGTATGCAATACCATTGACTTCATTTCCATAGAAACAATTTAAAAATCAATTAAATCTAGAAATGAATGAGGATAATTTTTAAGATTTTTACTAAACTGTAGCAGGAAGATTGATATCCTTGTATAAAACAGTACACAGGACAGTATTATAAACCAAAACATCAAGACAAACAAGATTACAAAAATAACGTTGCACCAAAGCCCGTCTAACATTGGACAAGTATAAAACCACATTGTGGGATTGATATTGTACAGGAACAATGCAACTGAGTCAGGGATAACTCAATGCACTATTTGTCAGTTATGAATAAAAAATTTAATTCGCGTTCATTTCCATGCAAGCTGTGGTAGGTAACTAAAGAGGCGCCAAGGGTATATACACTAACACGCGGTTTTCACGTAAATTATCGTAAATCCCAAGACAGTATACATAAAATAAATCTTACTGGTACAAGCAAAACTCACACTGAACATTAAAACTTTTAACATAAAACAAGCATATTGATGGAGATAAAGTAACAAACCAAACCAGTTTGCAAACGCGCAATCCATGGTATGTACGGGATAAAAGATAAAAATCACTTATAAAACTGTACCTTAGCTTTCGCAGTCCGTGGTGCCATTGTAGTATTAATTTATAATCAAGAAACACTATATTTAACCGCTAAGCGCCAGTAATGAAAAAAGGAAGCAATGCAGCGAGACGCGCGTTTTTCTGTGAAGGATTGCGGTGGCGGGCGAAAGTTGCCGGTAAAAATGACAGGACAAACAATAGGTCTGTCTACTATATGAATAGGTGTTTTTAGTGATGGGGTGGCATGGTTAGAATTTACTGATTCGTTTTATTTACCTCAAATTTATACTTAATTTATTTAAATTCAACTCCTTCATTGAATCGGAATTACAAAGTTTACAATCAGATCGCTTGTATTGAAATTTTAATAAACATAAATGTCATCATATATTAGCAGTTTTGGGCGTGACTCGAATACTTTGCTTGTCAACATAGCTTAGTCCACACTTGTATCTTTTTACCGTATCGTATCGCCGTCGCGTAGCACCGACGCGTAGCATGATCGTTAGTGTGGACGCGAAATGATACGCGATCATGCAACGTGCCGTATCTGATACACCGCGATCCAACCTGCACCGCGTATCTTAAATACTCCGCACACACGCGTATCGGATACGCGTAGCATGATCGGTTAATGTGGACGTGTTTTGATACTGTACCAAGATACGATGGTCTGATTTGATACGGGATACGCCGTGATCCAACTGGAGTAGGTTTTTTGGCCGATCATCAAGGTCACCAGAGCGGGGATACGACACGGGCTGACATTTTTGTACGTGATCGCGATCGCCGATCATCAGTGTGTATCTGCGTCTGCGACAAAACAGTAGTAGTTTTTGTCTGTTATTGTTTTTGATTATTGAGATGGATAACGAGACAGTTCTAAAGCTTATAGAGGCCTATAAAACCAAAGAGGTTTTGTGGAACCCCAGTCACCCCAACTACTACAACAGGTCAAACCTATTGAGCGCCAAGCATTACATACAAATAACGCATCGCTAATGCCACGCGTTCAACGCGAAATTAAACTTTACCCAATTGCGTATAGATCGCTATTGCTTTGACCAGGCTATCGGCTGTAGCAGTCGTTGGCGTCCATGGTAAGATTTTCCGATGACGAGAATAGCCGAATGTGGCAGTCAAAGGGTTAAAAAAAGATGCATGGGACTAATTAAGCGATGAAATTAACTGACCAGTAGAAAACATCAAAAAGAAAATTGAGTATCTACTCGCGGCTCTTAGACGGGAGAGGCAAAAAATGACCAAGTCTAAGACCACGGGTCAAGGTATGCATTACGAAAAATTTCACCAACTTCCGTTTTTCACGACAATAGGTATACGATTTCACGATTAGTGGAACAGTGTAATTTTAAAAGTAAAAATAAATAATAATTAATTCATTACGCGGGATTTAATCACTTGAGCAAATGGAGCTCACACTAAGTACGTAAATCTTGAATCATAATTATAAATGCTTAAAATGTCCGGCAAAATTTGATACTTGTCTTAGTTCGATTATGATGTGATCTGTGTTTCTATTATGAATTCAAAGAATAATGGCAATGGCAATTCATAGCAAGTACACCTACTAGGTAGTAAGTTGCTTTTCACACCACCTGCTCAACAATGTCAAATTAAATATATCTTGCAAACCTTATAGAAAGCAAATCGTTATAGACCCTGGCTTTCGCAGGGTTGTAATATTGTACTGAATTTCATTATAATCCGCTTGATAATAATGTGATTTCACTTTTTATAGATCTTATTGCTATGTCCTTAAAGTTTTCTTTTCTTTTAAGTCTCCTTGCTATTATAATAAAACAAGCACACATTATCACTTGTTGGTAAGCAATAATTTCGGGTGACATATTGGAACAGAACGCGGATCTGCACTGTGGAATGTGTTCGACTAAACTAACCGATACGGTGTTACGATACGATGCGCTGCTACGATGGTAATAATCGGTATACCCACATTGAGCGTCCACACTTAGGATACGCGTGCTCGATACAAATGTGGACTAAGCTTAACAGTCGTTTGACGTGATTACCATGACGTTGACGTTGACACTATGACACTTGTCAGTTTTCAAAGGATAGGATTCTGTGGATAGGATACAGGAAAGTGCAACGTGTGTTTTCCGGAATTTATAGTGAAATTGATTTTATCTACAGTCAAAATGGTAAGGATATGTAAATTACGTCTTAATTCCACACCATATCACTATGTATTATTTAAGTTCTATACATTCGTATAAGGTTATGTCTAATGATATTCATGTACCATATTTTAATGAAAATGAAAGAAATCTTATATTTTTTTCGGACAGTTATGCTGATATATTATTTATTAAAAGTGGGACTTCAAGTTCAAGCGATGTATCAAGTATTTCCTTGTACTACATATACTTTTACTTACCAGTATTGTAAAAGTCACGATATCCACTAAGCCCAGGCGAGCAAGATGGATCACAAACAATGTTAAAAATTGTACGAAGCGCAAGCACGTACTGTACACTGAATCACGGAAAAGGCCGTCTGTAGAAATTCAATTGGCATATAAATCTTATGCAATAATACTTCGTCGCTGCGTAAATTTAGCACAAAGATGAAGCAATCACTACTACATCTTTCAAGCAAAGAACAAATGTCGAGCTATGTGGCATTTGAGCTATAAAAAAAAGTAGGAAACATTTGACACTCAAGCCAAATAAAGAGCATTTTAAATAATAGACAGAATGTGACCAACCCAACCGTAATTGCAAATATATTTAACACATATTATATGGGTGGATCAACTATTCTTTGTTGCTTGTTACCATGGTTACGTCTCCTGAGTCACTCTTTAAAACTACGATTTTATAGGCTTTAAGTCCACCAAACATGAGTTTTAGCGATAAGTATAAATCCATTTGGACATGGGTCATCTCGTGAGCATGCTTGAATTCCACATTATAAACATTTATCTAAGAAACATGGTTACTGTTGTCTCCTCGCTGACGGGACAGAATAACAACAAGAAAAAGTTGATTGACCCATATAGATGTTTCTAACACATTCCACCGAAACTTAAACAATCTGTGCTGGTCTGTAGGTGTTTTGTTGATACAGTGTATTGTAACCCAACTACCCCATCAGAAATATATAGACTTATTCAAAATTAAAAAAATACGAAATCAGCAGGCTATGATGGGATAAATTCTAAAATTTTAAAACTATGTTCCAAATCAATCACCATACCTTAAGCCTATATAGTAAATCTCTTCTTAGAAGAAGGTACATTCCCAGATGCCCTAAAAAAATCAATAATCAAACCTTTATACAAAAAGGGAAAACGAAACGAAGTAGGCCACAACAGGCCAAATGCGCTAATTCCAGTCCTTTCAAAAACCTTTGAAAAGGTAATATTTGAAAGGCTGAACAACTTCGCAAACAAATTTTCTCTCTTAACTGATAGGCAACATGGTTTTAGAAGGGATAAATCGACCTCAACTGCCGCTTTCACATTACTTAATGATGTCCTAGATAGTGTAGATAAAGGACAATCAATAAGTATCTTTCTTTCAGATATGTCCAGGGCTTTCAACTTAGTATCCCACAAGAGACTAATGAATAAACTAGAATTATTTGGCATAAGGGGAGATGTATGTAAATGCTACCTAAGTAACAGATCCCAATGTACAGAAATTGTCATAGAAGAAGGAAATACTTTAGTTAACTACAAATCAGCACATAAAATCAATAATTTCGGAGTACCGCAGGGAGGAGTTTTATCACCTTTGTTATTTTCCTTATATATAAATGTCCTTCCGCAATATGCTGCCCTTCCATAATATGTTTGCGGACAATACATCAATTGTGATACCATATTTAAATAGCCAAGAATAAGAGAAAGAAATAAACCAGACATTATACAAGACAATCCAATGGTTAGAAATCCTTCAAATACAGATAATAAAAACACAAAGGAATCTTAAAATCGAACATACTGACAATTAGTGAAAATTCACACAAAGGAAAAGGTAGTAGGAAGTTCCTACTACCTACTAGGAACCTACATATTTTTATTAGCAGTGCTTTTTAGTACAAAGTTTATTTTTATATAATTTATAAAATAAACTACGGGAAAGTGTTTAAAAATAATAATAAACATACCTACTCCATGCATCTTGTATTCTCTTAGTCACGCAAACTAGCAAGGAGCCCTTTAGCGCCTGCGAAGCACGTGCCTACCTACCTATATATTGGCGGGGAAGCGCTCTGCGTTTACGCACAAGCCACGCCCCTCAGGGTTACAAATATTTTCATTATAGTGCCTCTCACTAATCACTAGTGGACTAACACTATACCGTCCGTCTGGAACGTTCTTACACTATGTACTTATTCTACAAACTTTAACTATCATCTAAAACGATAAATCGGAGCCAGCGGTATCTTCCTTCTCTGACTTTGACAGATTATCATGATCTTTTAGAGCCATTCTCTTGGCTTCCATGTTTTGCGGTGAGGAAGGCGATCTTGTTCGTTTATTAGTTGGCGCTATGTGTTCTCTTCTCTCTTGTTAAAAGTACCATCTTGTGGACCGGAACACCTGTGATATCAGCCCACTGAGAAGTTGGGGGAATAGGACTCACTTGTGTATCATTTTCATCATCATCACTTTCTTCCTGTGGCGTACTTCGCTCTGGGTATACAACTTCACATTGCATACTTTGATTTTTATTCTTATTCTTCTCTACCTCTCCCCCGTGATTGTGCATCTGATTTATATACCTTTTAAACAGTTTTCCATTCCATTGTATTATATACCTACAAATGCCTTGTCTTTTTTCTTTGACGCGTTTTAACCAGCGTGGTCCTGGAGCATAATTCCTGAACAACACTGTCTGTCCAGTTTGGAACGAGCGCACTCAGTATTTTCATTCTCATCACATGCATCACTTGTCCCCTGATCCTTAGATGTGAGAGGATTCAAGTGATCGAACTTGGTTCTAATTCGTCTATTATTTAAAAGTTCTGCAGGTGACTTGTCATTAGTACTGTTAGGCGTTGTACGCAGTCCTTATAATATTGTAGGTACTTAATTTTATATATCATATGGGAGTGCAGACTGTTTCTTAATTTTATTCTTGTCAGTCTGGACTGTCCGCTCTACCTACCCATTAGACGCCGGATGGTAAGAAGGTACTAAGATTTATTATGACCTCCTTCTTCACATCGTAATGAACTAGTGTATCTGTACTTGATAGCGTCTGTACTATTTTTCAAAGGCCTCTTGATGTTGCGAAGTCCATTGCCATTTTACATCTTTGTTTAAAAGCTGTATAATGATTCAGCAATATTAGCCTTGTGGGGTAAGAAGCGGTCGTTAAAAAATAGCAACCCTAAGAAAGCTTGGGTTCTTTTACGTTACTTGGAGCAGGCGTGTTCTCAATTGCATGAATCTTATTTTTACACGGATGAATACCATTCATCTATGAGAAACCCTAAAAATTTCACATTTATTACAGCAAAATTACATTTTCCCTTGTTCAGCCGTAAACCAGCTTCTTGTAATTTTTTCAACACATCTCTAGTCTTGAGTTATGTTCGGCTATATTAGCTCCACTCACGACAATGTCATCCAAAAGTACGGCTATGCCTTTAATTCCCGTAAGTAAAGAAGACATTAATATCTGAAATATGCCCGGGCACACTTTTACACCGAAAGCTAAATTTTAAATAATCCTTTTGGCGTATTTATTGTCATCAGCTAGCTGTGCTGTTGGTTCATCAACACTAACTTGAGTTCTTTCCAAATAAATTTTACTGAAAATTGTACCCCCTTGTATAGCTGTGAAAGCTTCATCCAAAATATGCAAGGGATATGATATATCAGTATCTGTTACCATGTTTACTGTAGCCCCGTAGTCACCACAAAGTCTGTCTAACAGTGCCGTTCGGTTTGAGTACTGGTAATATGAGCGTTCCCCACTCAGAATGCGCCGTTGGTACCAGCCTGTCTATCTCCTTGATCACTCTTTCTCTCAAAGCGAAAGGTATAGGTCTGCTTTTTAAAAACATCGGCCCTGTTCCTTCTTTCGGTGTAATATTCACCATGGGATCCTTATATTTCCCTAACCTTCCTGGAAAACATCACCATATTTTTGAAGTAACTCCTTAATTTCACTAAGTACCTTTTATTTCTATATGATACACTCCTTGTAATTGTATTTGCAATGGTTCAAACCAATTACGCCCTATAAGGCTAGGTTCATTGCCGCTGGCATTATAAATATAAATCATCAAATTGTCATATAATCCTTTACAAGAGACTTGCAGCTGAATTTTTCCTAATATCTTCAAATGGTTATCTGTCTATGTAGTTAATGTCACATCAACTTTCTCTAACATAGGTATTTCCCCATTCCAAATGAGTCTGGCTGGCCCTTCAGAAATGAGTGTAAATGCACATCCGGAATCCACCTCTGTTTCGAGCATGAAACCCTCAATTGACACTTTAATCATCAGGCACCAACTTTACGTTCTCTCACATTGTTTATAGTTGCCACATATAAACCATTAACCACTGAAACCTACACTCTCCCTTATGCTGCTTAACACATCTGAAACATGATTTACTCTGCTTATCAAACCTATTATTGGTGATTTTATTCACTTCCATGGGTTCATCTGTCTCCAACATTGGTTTAGAAGGCCCCGGTACTAATATTGTATTAGAATCAAATGTAGGAGTATCATATGAAATCGCTATCTCAGATTCTTCGGTAATAGTTAGTTTCTCGCACTGTAATAACTTCTTTTGAACTTCCTTACTTCTGATACCACATACTAAGCTCGTGCAAAGTCCGGTCCAAATCTTTAAAATTACAATGTATGCTTAATTTTCTTAAACTGGCAACATAATCCCGGACTTTTCCCCCCTCTTCTTGATTCCTTGAATAAAATTTAAAGTGTAGGGTGGAGATGACTGTTTAAATGCTTCAAAATGTCCTTAGTCCATAGGGTACGTCACCTGTACTATGTCAAATTCACCAAACTTAATACCCCTTTCCGCGTTTCACCTTTCAGAATTTCACTAATATTCACTAAATATGGCCGATTGCACGCTTTACCACCGATTTATAGTCGTCGCCATTATTATGTAGCGATATAGGGTCGCTAGACCAGTTATGCGGCCTGCGTCAGTTTGCGGCCTTCTGAAAAATGAAGTTTTTTCTATTCAAGATTTACATTTTCACATGCCCTAAAGAAATAGTCAGTCGTATGCGTTTTAATTAGTAGCTATTGAATGGTAATATATTAAAAAAGCCAGAAAATATCCTTTCAGTTCATCAACTCGTCCAAGTGGCCGCAAACTGGTGTATCAAATTAACAGGCCGTAAACCGACCCTAATTGCCAAAAGTCGGGAGAGCACGTGTTCATACGCACCTGACATAACCAGACTGATTTGTTGTAGAAGTACCCTCATTTTCCAATATACTACACTAAAAACAATGTTTTTAGTAAGAGACTTAATTTATTGTTTGTAGTAATCACAACAAAAATCAAAATTCAATTCAAACAATTTCTTATTATCAAGGTAATGGAACCTGGCAATTCAGGAGTTTAGATTACATTTTTACACACATCAGTTTAATTTTATAATGTAAAATGTAAAAAAAAATTAACTCAAAAAATCTCGCCCATAATTTCAGGCAACCTTGGACCGCAAAGGAACTTTCAAGGTAGAATACCTTCAAGAAATAGAGAAGCAAGTCCAAGCAAAATGGGACGCAGAGAAGATCTTCGAGGTGGAGGCACCCACAGATGGCAAGCCGCATGAGAAGTTCATGTGCACTTTCCCCTTCCCATACATGAACGGCCGCCTCCACTTAGGACACACTTTCTCATTTTCCAAATGTGAAGTAAGTAATTATTACTAGGTGCCTGCTTCAGCTTTCTCGGGTGTACTAATGCTGCTAATACTGCGACCAAATCTACCCCTTATACTACTGTAAAAATTACCTACTCCCCATCTCCGTTTTGTCTTCTGTCTGTTACTTGTATAATTATTACTAATATTATTCTTAATTAAGTTTACTTACAAGACTGATCTAAGGTGATCTTTAAATAAATGAAATGAAATTGAAATAGTTTGGTGGGCATTGTCGAGCTGTGCTTTACGCACTTTATTTGTGTTGTTTTATATCTTGTTCTCTTTTTTGTATGTGCTTGCTTGTTTTTACGCTATTTGTTCATTTAATTATTTCGTTAACTGGTTTCCCTTAAAAAAAATTGTATGTGTTACATGCTGGGAAATCATTTGACGGTTTCATCGAAAATCAGCGCTGGTAATCTGTGCCAGCACAACGCTGAGATAAAACCATTTGCAATACCACCATTTATTTCTGTTTTACTGTTTTTCTTTTGTGTGATGTATTGTCACGAATAAATGTTTCCATTCTATTCTATTCTAATTGTCCTTGAAACGTTTTAGCGTTGAACACTTATGTATGTACTAAATCACTAAATTTCTTCATGCTGTGAGTCACAAAATTCACCACCTGGCATTTAAAACCTATACGTATAACTTGAGAGAGGCTGAACAATGTAATTTAAATATACTTTTATTTTATTTTAAACAGTTTGCTACAAGATACTACAGACTGAAAGGAAAGATGGTGCTATTCCCGTTCGGTTTCCACTGCACCGGCATGCCAATCAAAGCCTGTGCCGACAAACTGAAGAGAGAGATGGAACAATTTGGCTGTCCTCCTGTCTTCCCTGAGGAAGAGGAAGTCACTGTTAAGGAGGAAAACGATTTAGTGCCAAAAGACAAAAGTAAAGGGAAGAAGAGCAAGGCGGTGGCTAAGGCGGGTTCTGCTAAATACCAGTGGCAGATCATGAAGAGTATTGGGGTCCCTGAAGAGGAGATAAAGAAGTTTGCTGATGTGCATTATTGGCTGGAGTACTTCCCGCCCAGAGCTGTGCGTGATCTAAAGAAGATGGGCATCCATGTAAGTATATAATTAATATAATTATAATGATAATACCGTGTTTTTCACAGTCCTCGTCTTATCGTTATACCGGTTGCATCCTAAAGAAGTATGGGGTCTCTATTAATCCTATGTACTCCCATAGGCTTTTGTTTTTGCGCAAGCGACTGCCGTTTGATTAAGAATTATAATTCTAGCGTTTTTATTCATACTCAATATGGGTTTATACAGGTGGACTGGCGTCGCAAGTTCATCACAACCGACGCGAACCCGTTTTTCGATTCGTTCGTGCAGTGGCAGTTCCACCACCTGCGCGAGCGCAACAAGATCAAATACGGCAAGCGGCACACGATCTTCTCGCCGCTGGACGGGCAGCCGTGCATGGACCACGACCGCAGCACCGGCGAGGGCGCCGGCCCGCAGGAGTACACCCTCGTTAAGATGGAGGTGCTACAACCACTGCCGGACGTGTTTAAGTAAGCATTGTCTATTCTTAGCTCATATTCGGATATCATAAGTGAAATCTGGTATTTGATTCTATAATTATATTAAGCGAAATTAATATTGTAAAATATTTGTCTGCAGGTCTTTTAAAGGCAAGAAAGTTAGCCTTGTAGCAGCAACTCTGAGGCCAGAGACTATGTACGGTCAGACAAATTGCTGGGTGCATCCAGACATTAAGTACATAGCATTTGAGACTGTTAATGATGAAATATTCGTGTGCACCCGTCGCGCTGCGAGAAACATGGCGTACCAGGGCTTCACGAAGAAAGATGGAGAATTCCAGGTACTCAAAGAAATCGTTGGGCAGGAGCTGTTGGGGTTAGCACTCAAATCGCCTATGACGTGTTACCCGAAGATCTACGCGCTGCCGATGCTGACGATCAAAGAGGACAAGGGCACGGGCATCGTGACGAGCGTGCCCTCGGATTCGCCCGACGACTACGCCGCCCTCGTGGACCTGCAGAAGAAGCCCGCCTTCCGCGACAAGTACGGTGTCGCCGACGCTATGGTGATGCCCTTCAAGCCCGTGCCCATCCTCGAAATCCCGGATATCGGGAATCTATCAGCTGTGACTTTATACGAGAAGCTCAAAATCCAAAGCCAGAATGATAAAGACAAGCTCACGGAGGCGAAGGAGCTGGTTTACCTCAAGGGTTTCTATGACGGTGTTTTGCTGGTCGGGGAGTATGCCGGACAGAAGATTCAGGATGTGAAGAAACTTCTTCAGAATAAACTTGTAGCGGAGAATGATGCCGTGGTATACTTTGAGCCAGAGAAGACTATAATGTCCCGGTCAGGGGACGAGTGTGTGGTGGCGCTGTGCGACCAGTGGTATCTGGACTACGGGAACGAGGAGTGGAAAGCGCAGGCCGAGCGCGCGCTTGCGGGAATAAACACGTACCACGACGAGGTGCGGAAGAACTTCCAGGCCACGCTACGGTGGCTGCATGAGTACGCCTGCTCCAGGACTTATGGCCTGGGTATGTTGTACATTTTAGTTAAATACCCGCTAAAATTAGTTTGTTCTTATCTGCCCCTTTGACATTTATGTTTGTAACAAAGGGTCAAAACAAGTTTTATTTAGCAGAGGTTTGTTATGTTTTATTAATAAGGGGTGCGTAAAGTCCAGTTAGGTACTATTAGCAGTATTTAAGATCATGGGGGTGTTTTCATAGAAAAAACATGTTGTCAGTTTGCTAATCCTGATCTTAAACGAGGTATTAACACAGAATAATTAATAGCACTTATACGTGCGATAGGGTATCTGGACAAAACGGAGGTGTGCCAGAGCCGAGTTTAGCCGAAGCGGCAAGAGGAATATTGTAACTAATATGAAAGGGTCCGCAGTCCGCACAGAAAACCGGCCGCGGAAACGCGTGGCGGTGGCGGCGCGCGGCGTGACCCGCCTGCACGGACAGGCGACCGACGCGGGGCGGTATTGCGGCGTGACGTTGTATTACACAACTGTCATGGTACTTTATATGTACTTTATGGGAAATTTTCTCCCATAACAACTCCTTTTTTATTACATTGCGGTAATCTTTTTCCCACGTATTATATAGAGGCAGGGGTGTGGTTTTACGTTGGTACTCATGGTGAAAACGAACAAAACGTAAAGTTGTAAAAAAATACAGCTCGGTTCGTGGCTCTGGGCACGCCCCCGCACCGGACCGCACCGCGCCGCTCTGCGCGTGTCTAGCTTAAGAATTATGGTTGGTTGCTTGCATCATGATCTTGATCAAATGTTCCACACATAGGTACGAAGCTGCCGTGGGACCAGCAGTGGCTGATCGAGTCGCTGTCCGACTCGACGATCTACAACGCGTACTACACGGTGGCGCACTTCCTGCAGGGCGGCTCCTTCCGCGGCGACGCGCCCAACGCGCTCCAGATCAAGCCCGACCAGATGACCATCGAGGTGTGGGACTACATCTTCTTCAAGGACGCCCGCTTCCCCAAGCGCACCGATATACCGAAGAAGTCTTTAGATCTGATGAAGCAGTCGTTCAATTTCTGGTAAGTGTGCGAATATGGAAATGGGCTTAGATTTTTGGTTAGAAACCTCTAATTCTGAAAGTAAACATTTGGCGTATGATTCCTGCATAAAATGAGTAAAATATATGAATAAATTGTATTTATTTTTCAATAAATTATATTTATTTATGTATTTATTAGGTGATGCATGTGTTATCATGCCAAAAAATAATGCTGGCTTTGCTACTATGGACTATGCCAAATTCATGTAACATTTTCCTCTTTTGAGGGGCAATAAAGGATAATTATTATTATTAATGAATGTTTAAATAAAAAAGAATACCGCGGTAGGCGTAGAAATAGACGTGGCAGAATGTTGTCAATAAAAAAATAATGTTTTCGGTCGCTTCACACTACTACCATATCCTATTCTATTTTGTAATAATATTTATAGTCTGTCACTGTTGAGTACATTCATTTCAGGTACCCGGTCGACGTGAGAGTATCAGGCAAAGACTTGATTCAAAACCACTTAACATACTACATCTACAATCACTGTGCGATATGGCCGAACGAGGAGGATAAATGGCCAAAAGGTATCCGAGCCAACGGCCATCTGATGTTGAACTCGGCCAAAATGTCCAAGAGTGACGGAAACTTCTTGACTCTGTCGGAGAGTATAGAGAAGTTCAGTGCCGACGGGATGCGGCTGACCCTGGCGGACTCGGGCGACTCGGTGGAGGACGCCAACTTCGTGGAGAGCACGGCCGACGCCGCCATTCTGCGGCTCTACACGCTCATCGAGTGGGTGAAGGAGATGATGGCCATCAAATCTACTTTGAGGACAGGCACGATCCATTTTGCAGTTTTTAGTCATTCGGGAATGTTCTGGTACATTCAAACTGTTGTCTCGCGCTTCATGAAACTACATTTGAATGGTTTCGCTCCCAGTTTTGGTACAGTTGCATCGCTTCACTCTGGTTGGGATGGGGCCGACGATGCATTGCACAGAATGTGCTACCCTAAATTCAATACAGAGTGTACGCATTTTATTTGTTTTTGGGTGTAGTGCGTCATTTCAAGCCGAAAAACATGGTATTGATTAAACGAGATAGTTGAAAATGAATGTTTCAGTAAATTTTGTTAGAGAATGGGTATTTTACTTTTATCGAGACTAACGTAGGTATTAAATTGTTTTAGGGGAGTACAACTTCCATGACAAAGTATTCATAAGCGAGATGAACACTAAGATCAAGCAGACGGACGAAAACTACGGAAAGATGTTGTTCAAGGAGGCACTGAAAACAGGCGTGTTCGAGCTGCAAGCCGCTCGCGACAAGTACCGGGAGCTCTGCGCGGCGTGCGGCGTGCACGCGGAGCTCGTGGCGCGCTACGCGGACGCGCAGGCGCGCCTGCTCGCGCCCGTGTGCCCGCACGTGGCCGAGCACGTGTGGCAGCTGCTGGGGCACGTGAGTACCGGGAGCTCTGCGCGGCGTGCGGGGTGCACGCGGAGCTCGTGGCGCGCTACGCGGACGCGCAGGCGCGCCTGCTCGCGCCCGTGTGCCCGCACGTGGCCGAGCACGTGTGGCAGCTGCTGGGGCACGTGAGTACCGGGAGCTCTGCGCGGCGTGCGGGGTGCACGCGGAGCTCGTGGCGCGCTACGCGGACGCGCAGGCGCGCCTGCTCGCGCCCGTGTGCCCGCACGTGGCCGAGCACGTGTGGCAGCTGCTGGGGCACGTGAGTACCGGGAGCTCTGCGCGGCGTGCGGGGTGCACGCGGAGCTCGTGGCGCGCTACGCGGACGCGCAGGCGCGCCTGCTCGCGCCCGTGTGCCCGCACGTGGCCGAGCACGTGTGGCAGCTGCTGGGGCACGTGAGTACCGGGAGCTCTGCGCGGCGTGCGGGGTGCACGCGGAGCTCGTGGCGCGCTACGCGGACGCGCAGGCGCGCCTGCTCGCGCCCGTGTGCCCGCACGTGGCCGAGCACGTGTGGCAGCTGCTGGGGCACGTGAGTACCGGGAGCTCTGCGCGGCGTGCGGGGTGCACGCGGAGCTCGTGGCGCGCTACGCGGACGCGCAGGCGCGCCTGCTCGCGCCCGTGTGCCCGCACGTGGCCGAGCACGTGTGGCAGCTGCTGGGGCACGTGAGTGCGGCGCGCGGTGTCAGGGCGTGGACGTGAAGGCTGCGCACCGGAACCGGAACGTACGATAACAGATCAGCGGCGCCACACGGGCCGCACGATGCGCGACAAGAGCGACCCTACGTCATACGTTCTGGCGCGCAGCGCGAACGTTACGCGGCGCCACCGAGCCTTTAGTCTTGTAGCGGTCGGCAACGAGACATGTCAGGTTTCTGGATCCGATTTCGCTTCCTGATCAGGGCCCCAGGAAGGCGGCACATTGTCAAGGCATCTTTGTGGACGGTATACAGGTTTCAAATGCGGCACAGCTCGCTGATGCGCTACTTACACGTTAGTGCTATTTAAACCGATATACCGTGATTTTCTTGCTGCGCTGATTTATTTAGGTGGTTAACCAAACGTTCAAACGTAACCCTTATCGCTTTGGGCCTACAGATACCAGTAAGCGTCACGATTACAGTTTTTTTTTAGAAAACAAGCATTCTCCACGCGCGCTGGCCCGAGGCGGGCGACGTGGACGAGGTGGCGGTGAAGGCGAGCAACTACCTCATGGAGGCTACGCACTCGTTCCGCGTGTATCTGAAGAACCACTGCGCCGTCAAGAAGCCCAAGAAGGGCGAGGTCTCGAAGCCGGAGAGGAAACCTGACACAGCCGTCATCTGGGTCGCCAAGCAGTACCCGCGGTGGCAGCACATCATTCTCACCACGCTCAAAGAACTCTATGGGGTGAGGAACTAGGCTTATCATTCCCATGGTTCTTTCATATTCTCGGTTACTGTTTAAAAGTATGATTTTAAAGGGTATACAGGTAAGTAAGTTCCCTCTTGTATGTACTTGTGATCTATTCGAATAGACATTACATATGAAACATTTGGAGATCTAACAATACAAATGCCCACTACAACAATCCACAACTACGTGCAAGAGGGGCTTTACTTTAGTTTTCACCTATAAGAATCTCTTGTCTCAATCATCGCTTACTTGAATCATAATTGTAGTTAGTGTATTATATAATTATTTTTTTTTACTAGTCGACTTCAATGTTCGAATTAAGATGTCGTAGACGAAACTAAAATCACATACATTTCTCTATGGAGCTCCCTTCAAATGAACTCTTATGAAATAGACCAATCACGTGTCGCCTTTTACTGTACTCTTATGAAATTGACCAATTACTTGTCGCCGTTACTGTACTCTTATGAAATTGACCCATTGACGTGATGCTGCGGACATAGAACAAAAGACATCAACGAGCGCCCGACCCGTGTGCCTAATCTTCATTTCCACAGGACTAGTTGGTTTGATTGTTTCGGTTTGTTTAATTAATTTCCGTTGACTCGTAGAAAAAATAGTGTATTCAATAGTTATATAATTAGCTTTTTAAGTCTCGAACCTTACTTAGACTTACATTACATTATATAACGTTTGCATAAACTAATAGTAGTTTTCGTCTCTCCTGTTCGTTTTATAAAGGGTCGGCAACGCGTACGTGACTCCTTTGGAGTTGCGGGCGTCTATAGGCTGCGGTAGCTGTTTACCATCAGGTGGACCGTAAGCTTGTTTGCCACCGGCGTTGTATAAAAAAAAAGTTCTATTATCATGAGTAGTGATTAGTCGGGTTGAAAGTCATTTTGGTGGGATTTTTTTTTAATAGTTCAATTAGGCCGGGGCGCGTGCGGACCGCGTGGAGCGGCAGTGCCGGCTGCTGGTTGCTGCAGCGCGTGTTTTTATTACTGAATCCTTAGAATATCATTCAAATAATATTACTTTTATTTCTCATTTCTTTTCCTCATAGTCGAAATTAAAAGTAGAGTGTTTAACTCGGATGAAAGCACGCATTTCACCCTTGAATTATTGGCGCTTTGTTTAACAATGTAGTATTTCAGCCCTCAGGCCTCCCCGACAACAAAGTGATCTCGAGCAAGCTCGGCGGTGTGGCCGAGCTGCAGAAGTACTCGAAGCGGGTGATGCCCTTCGTGCAGGCGGCGCGCGAGCTCGTGGCGCGCAGCGGGCCGGCCGCGCTGCGCGTGGGCCTGCCCTTCGACGAGGCGGCGGTGCTCCGGGACAACACCCAGTACCTCCTCAACACCTTGGATGTAACTATACAACACATATTTTTTTGCTGGCCTATAATTATCAAAACTGTTATTGGGTGTGTATAGTTTTGCTATTGGTCACCCCCCAAATGGTCACCATAGGGTTGTGAACTCAAAAATTGACTACACCAAAAGAAACTAGGCAAAAAATTAGCTGAATGGTGAAAATCCTATTAAAATATCCCAAAAAATAACGAAGCTGCAACCGTTTTAATGTTGCTGGTTAGAAAGAAAAAGCGCGACATAGTATGAACCCTCTTAAAAACTATGAACACTTATAATTATTTATGCTTTTGAGTTACTTGTTTCGCCATTTGATTAAGAATTTGATCCTTTTTGGAGAAAATTCGAACTTCTTGATTTTTTTACTTGATGTCAATATCCTATTTTCGCAATCTACACCCCAAAAACCCAGAAAGCGACTCAGGACGACCAGGGCCATCTTTCCCATTGGGCACTCTGGGCAAGTGCCCAGGGCCCCGCGATCGATAGGGCCCCCTAGTTCCTGCCAGATCACCAAACGATAACCAATATTATTCTCGAAAAAATATTTAGTTCAAAAATCAAACGATAATGACCTACTTGCCCGGCTTGCTTGGCTTGGTTACCCGTCGTCTACTGGTCCCTGGGATCCCCGGGCGCATTATAAAAGAATGCTATTGTTTATTTTTTTCGCCGGGAGACGAGGGCTTAATAGCTTCTACATGCAATGTACTATACTCTCACTCTCTCGAAAACGAGCCTTTCCGATTTCAGTATATTTAGATACATTTAAAATCGGTCATTTTTAGGATTCCGTAGTAAACAAGGAACCCTTATAGTTTTTTCTCAAAAGCATTTAGCATTTAGCTTTTCTCAAAAGCATTTTTTGATTCAAGAATCGGTTGGCGTGATATTAAGCTTTGAAGTGATAATTTTGGCTAGCAATAAAAATAAATGTTAGAATCTTGTTTAGCTACTTTCTTTGTCTATTCTAACAAAATAGACCGTTAAGGGCATAGGGGCCCCTTTACCCTAATGTGCCCAGGGCCTCCAATTGGTTAAAGACGGCCCTGAGGACGACTTTTACGAAACAAGCATCACCGCCATTTTGACATCCCCAATGGTCACTATTTTCGCAATCTGCATCTCCAAAAACCCAGAAATCGACTCCAATGACGACTTTTACGAAACAAGCAACGTCGCTATCTTGGAATCCCAAATGGTCACCATTTTCGCAATCTGCACCCTCAAAAACCCACAAATCGACTCCCAGGACGACTTTTCCGAAATAAGCATCACCATCATTTTGAAATCCCAAATGGTCACCATTTTCGAAATCTGCATCCCCAAAAACCCAGAAATCGACTCCAATAACGACTTTTACGAAACAAGCATCGCCGCCATCTTGGAATCCCAAATGGTCCCAATTTTCGCAATCTGCACCCCCAAAACCTCAGAAATCGACTCCCAGGACGACTTTTACGAAACAAGCATCGCCGCCATCTTTAAATCCCAAATGGTCACCATTTTCGAAATCTGCACTCCCAAAAACCCAGAAATAGACTCCAATGACGACTTTTACGAAACGAGCATCGCCGCCATCTTGGAATCCCAAATGGTCACCATTTTCGCAATCTGCACCCTCAAAAACCCACAAATCGACTCCCAGGACGACTTTTCCGAAATAAGCATCACCATCATTTTGAAATCCCAAATGGTCACCATTTTCGAAATCTGCATCCCCAAAAACCCAGAAATCGACTCCAATAACGACTTTTACGAAACAAGCATCGCCGCCATCTTGGAATCCCAAATGGTAACCATTTTCGCAATCTGCACACCCAAAAACCCACAAATCGACTCCCAGGACAACTTTTACGAAACAAGCATCGCCTCCATATTGGAATACCAAATGGTCACCATTTTCGCAATCTGCACCCCCGAAAACCCAGAAATAGGCTCCCTTGACGACTTTTACGAAACAAGCATCGCCGCCATCTTGAAATCCCAAATGGTCACCATTTTCGAAATCTGCAGTCCCAAAACCCAGAAATAGACTCCCATAACAACTTTTACGAAACAAGCATCGCCTCCATATTGAAATCCCAAATGGTTACCATTTTCGCAATCTGCACCCCCAAAAACCCAGAAATCGGCTCCCTTGACGACTTTTACGAAACAAGCATCGCCGCCATCTTGGAATCAGAAATGGTCACCATAATAGAAGTCTGCACCCCCAAAAACCCAGATATCGACTTTTGCGAAAAAAGCATCCCCGCCATCTCGGAATCAGAAATGGTCCCCATTTTTAAAAATATACCACAGGTGGCCGCTTAAGCTTATAATTATAAGAATGTATTTTCTCATTCTAACATTGTTATTGCGTCTCTCTCATTAATCACTTCATTAATACAATGCAACTGTACCATTGAAATTTTTGTCAGTGACCTGTGTAAATGAAATGTTAAAATGTCTTTAGCTGGCCAGGCCACTGGCCAGTTTCATAAAAATAGTGCATGTATTGAACAATAATTTCAAATTTGGAATGTTCTAAATCGCGCTATCGAAATTTTTAAACTCCACTATATATACCCCAAACTGTCTATTTAGGGTTGGTCGGTCGGGGAGGAGGATGGACACGGGCGCGGGCTACACTAAAGGTCGTGGTGCGCGCGCAGCGCGCTTACAAGGCACTTAATAAGGCTGAGGCGCCGTCGGTCGGCCTAGTAGGCCGATATTCATGGCACGCTACGCGCGCTTTTAGGTATAAGACACGCATGATAGGGACGGGGCGCCTTCGGCGCCCCACACGCATAACGTTCGGCCGGAGGCCGACATACATTGCGCGTCCATGAGGCATAAGGCACACGTCAATGGTTCAGCTATTCATGTTTGCCAGCCCAGCCAACCCTAGACGCCCTACACACATAAGAGTTCGGCCGGAGGCCGACGTTCATGGCGCGCTGCGCGCGCCCATAACACATAAGGCACTCATGAAAGGCTGGCGCGCCCTAGGCGGCCTCCACACATAAGAGTCGACCATTCATGGCGCGCTGTAAGGCATAAGGCACACGTGAAAGGCTGGGCGCCCTAGGCGCCCTACACACATAAGAGTCGACCATTCATGGCGCGCTCATAACACATAAGGCACTCATGAAAGACTGGAGCGCCCTAGGCGGCCTCCACACATAAGAGTCGACCATTCATGGCGCGCTGCGCGCGCCCATAACACAAGGCACTTATGAAAGGCTGGAGCGCCCTAGGCGGCCTACACACATAAGAGTCGACCATTCATGGCGCGCTGCGCGCGCCCATAAGACATAAGGCATACGTGAAAGGCTGGGCGCCGTAGGCGCCCTACACACATAAGAGTCGACCATTCATAGCGCGCCGCACGCGCCCATAAGACATAAGGCATACGTGAAAGGCTGGGCGCCGTAGGCGCCCTACACACATAAGAGTCGGCCATTCATGGCGCGCTGCGCGCGCCCATAAGACACAAGGCACGCGTGAAAGGCTGGGCGCCGTAGGCGCCCTACACACATAAGAGTCGACCATTCATGGCGCGCTGCGCGCGCCCATAACACATAAGGCACTCATGAAAGGCTGGAACGCCCTAGGCGGCCTCCACACATAAGAGTCGGCTTTTCATGGCGCGCTGCGCGCGCCCATAAGACATAAGGCACGCGTGAAAGGCTGGGCGCCGTAGGCGCCCTACACACATAAGAGTCGACCATTCATGGCGCGCTGCGCGCGCCCATAACACATAAGGCACTCATGAAAGGCTGGAGCGCCCTAGGCGGCCTACACACATAAGAGTCGACCATTCATGGCGCGCTGCGCGCGCCCATAAGGCATAAGGCACACGTGAAAGGCTGGGCGCCCTAGGCGCCCTACACACATAAGAGTTCGGCCGGAGGCCGACGTTCATGGCGCGCTGCGCGCGCCCATAACACATAAGGCACTCATGAAAGGCTGGAGCGCCCTAGGCGGCCTACACACATAAGAGTCGACCATTCATCGCGCGCCCATAACACAAGGCACTCATGAAAGGCTGGAGCGCCCTAGGCGGCCTACACACATAAGAGTCGACCATTCATAGCGCGCCGCACGCGCCCATAAGACATAAGGCATACGTGAAAGGCTGGGCGCCGTAGGCGCCCTACACACATAAGAGTCGGCCATTCATGGCGCGCTGCGCGCGCCCATAAGACACAAGGCACGCGTGAAAGGCTGGGCGCCGTAGGCGCCCTACACACATAAGAGTCGACCATTCATGGCGCGCTGCGCGCGCCCATAACACATAAGGCACTCATGAAAGGCTGGAACGCCCTAGGCGGCCTCCACACATAAGAGTCGGCTTTTCATACATAAGGCACGCGTGAAAGGCTGGGCGCCGTAGGCGCCCTACACACATAAGAGTCGACCATTCATGGCGCGCTGCGCGCGCCCATTACACATAAGGCACTCATGAAAGGCTGGAGCGCCCTAGGCGGCCTACACACATAAGAGTCGACCATTCATGGCGCGCTGCGCGCGCCCATAAGGCATAAGGCACACGTGAAAGGCTGGGCGCCCTAGGCGCCCTACACACATAAGAGTTCGGCCGGAGGCCGACGTTCATGGCGCGCTGCGCGCGCCCATAACACATAAGGCACTCATGAAAGGCTGGAGCGCCCTAGGCGGCCTACACACATAAGAGTCGACCATTCATCGCGCGCCCATAACACAAGGCACTCATGAAAGGCTGGAGCGCCCTAGGCGGCCTACACACACATAAGAGTCGACCATTCATGGCGCGCTGCGCGCGCCCATAAGGCATAAGGCACACGTGAAAGGCTGGGCGCCCTAGGCGCCCTACACACATAAGAGTTCGGCCGGAGGCCGACGTTCATGGCGCACTGCGCGCGCCCATAACACATAAGGCACTCATGAAAGGCTGGAGCGCCCTAGGCGGCCTACACACATAAGAGTCGACCATTCATGGCGCGCTGCGCGCGCCCATAAGGCATAAGGCACACGTGAAAGGCTGGGCGCCCTAGGCGCCCTACACACATAAGAGTTCGGCCGGAGGCCGACGTTCATGGCGCGCTGCGCGCGCCCATAACACATAAGGCACTCATGAAAGGCTGGAGCGCCCTAGGCGGCCTACACACATAAGAGTCGACCATTCATCGCGCGCCCATAACACAAGGCACTCATGAAAGGCTGGAGCGCCCTAGGCGGCCTACACACATAAGAGTCGACCATTCATGGCGCGCTGCGCGCGCCCATAACACATAAGGCACTCATGAAAGGCTGGAGCGCCCTAGGCGGCCTCCACACATAAGAGTCGACCATTCATGGCGCGCTGCGCGCGCCCATAAGGCATAAGGCACACGTGAAAGGCTGGGCGCCCTAGGCGCCCTACACACATAAGAGTCGGCTATTCAAGGCGCGCTGCGCGCGCCCATAAGACATAAGGCACGCGTGAAAGGCTGAGCGCCCTAGGTTCAGTTCTGCGAACGGCCTTATAGCGAAGAGTTCGACCAACACCTCGAGAGACTCGCTAGATGGCTGGGTCAAGGGTCAGATACAGAAGACGGTACTCCTGGACACGGCGCGGATAGTCAGGAGGTTCCTCTCTCTGTCGCCCTAACCACCGGTAGCTTAGGCCCCGCCTCGCTGCCGGCGGCACCCTAGGTTAGGAATTTATAATATTTTTATGTTTTGTAAATGTATTTTTATATTTTACTTTTTATAAAGATATTGTAAAAACCTAGCCTAAGAACGAAAATAAATAAAGAGAAATAATAATAATAATATACTTTTCACTTCTCATGCTCGAAAAGTGTGTCATATTAGACTTGTCAAGCGGGGCTAAAGTAGTACATTTAACCCCTAGGGAAAATATGAATACATATTTATGATTTACAAAACATTTGAATTTGACCAATCAAAATACTTCACCTATTAAATCCACCAATCACAGAACACTAATTTAACTCTTAAAAAAATATTTGGTATTGGGTATTAACCAACCAGAATACAGCTTTACTAAAATCGACCAATCTGGAGACATAATTAATTTTTCTAAAGAGTCTAAAGATTAAGTTTGTAGTAGTCCCTATTTCACAATAATTAAAAAAGTGATTAGTTCGTTCGAGCAACGCTTTGAAGCGCTCAATGGAAGGTGAATGCTGCGCGCGAACCGCGGTGTCTATTTTGTGTGTCAAAGCATGAAAGCAGTTTAGAAAAAAAAACACGCTGCCAAATTACATATAAGTTCGCCGTGGAATTTATTGTTAATTTTGGGTGGGTTAACCTTTGTTTATTTATTTTCTCGCAATTGAAGTGAAAAGTAGAGTGTATAACTCTGGTCTAAAACCCATATTACCCCTCGAACTATTTTCCCTCACTTTGATCGGGAAAATAACTATCTCGTGGTAATATGGCTCATTTTAGACCCTTGTCATACAATCTACTATTATTGTGCACTATACAAAATGGAAATGATATAAACAAACTTTAACACTGATAATAATGCAAACAACAGGCGTTTTTATCGCTAAAAAGCGAATAATACATAAGTTGTTACGAATCTCGAGGTCAAGATAAAAGGACGTGTGTGGTAAGGCGAGTCTACTCAGGTTCTGAATATCATGGTATTTGCCGTTTATTGCTTTTTATATCCTTATATTGTAGTTATTGTTTGGCCGCTATTTCGACATTTCACCTCACCGTATTTCCGACCGTAAGGACTACTATAAGAATTATTTACATTGTACAATTTACCCATGCATTAATTGACCTAGTGTAAACGTTCAGTAAGGTCGAATTTTATTGCTCAAATTTTGTGTTTTGAGTATACATGCGTGATTGTATTAGTGTAGGTGCGTAGTAATGTAAGTAGATTCACTAGTTTAAAGTACCGTAAATGTTGACCATTGTTATAATCGATCCCCATAGCAAATTTCATACCAAAGTAAAATAAGTCCGCGTGTAATTTTATTATACTCATTAAATAATGAGTAGCGACGAGTAAATTTATATGATGAACGTAAGTATCAAAAACGATATTTCATAGAATACTGACGTTTGACAATTCAGGTTGTGCTGTCACATAAAAACTTATTCTCATCTATTTGCCAGAGTCTATGTGTATTTCATTTTTTTTAAACTTCCACTGCCAAGTTTTTCATAAAGCTACGCAAAACTCCCCGTTCTTGGCACTGAAAGTGTTAAAGTGGTAAATTCGGCTAAGTGGTTGCTAACCGGCCTAGCAACCCTATAAGAGGGCCCAAGACATGCGACTACGGCCATACCTTCGAGCATTGTCATGCCCAAGGTGTAGATTAAACAAAATTCAATAAATTATTGAATTACATGACTCACGTACGGGATTCGAAGCGCAACATTTCCGTTATATATAAGCTCTAACCGCCACGCCATCGAGTAGAATTTTCAGGTATCGCTTCGCTACAGTATGTTTTTCGCTGTCATATTAACTAGTATATAACGAGCATTAATTACGATTTCAACCTCCATGGCTCCGCTGTTTAGAAAAAAATAACAAAAACTGGTTCGACAAAAATCGATGATTCAACTCGGGGCAACTGCGCTGATGGCTGCCATGACTGGGTCGAGGTACATCCAACAGGGTCCCTATTAATAACTTTATCAAGTAAGTTATACTATAAAATAGCGTTTATTTCAGCTGGTTAACCTGTACGTGAAGTACACGGAGGATCCGTCGGCGCCGGAGAAGACGCGCGAGGACTGCGCGCCCGGCCTGCCGCACATCTCGTTCAGCGCGACGCCCGCGGTGCTCGTGGCGCTCGCCAACCCCACGCCCATGAGCGGCCTGTTCACGGCGCACGTGCCGCTCGCCGACGGCGACACCGTGGACAAGCTCAAGGCGAAGCTCGTCAAGGAGGTTAAGGCGATCAAAGGTGAGGCTCCACGATATTATACAATGCTGTCTGCGTTAAGCTGGCCGGCCAGACGGCCGTGTCGACTGCACAGCGGTATCAGCGGTGCTAGATACAGGTTTCCTAGTGCTCGTTCAGACGTTCATGTGGACACGCAGGTGCGGTAGTTTTAGTTTTATTTTATCTATAAGTCCCATAACTTAGTTTGATGGGCGGAATGGGAGGTATGTCTGGTATACTTGGCGATAAGTGATCCGGTCGTTATGTAGCTGTCATAGCGATTGGACAAAAGCTGGGTAATATGGCACGGTATAACAAAGTTATGGCACTGTTAAATCTCCCAGTGTTTAAGAAGTTTCCATTTCACTTGACCTCTAAAGACAATTATTTTTCAGACGCCAGCGCTTTGAAGCTATGGCGCTACACGGAGCCAGTGCTCGGGCCCCGACGGATCCCGACGGCCGAGGGCCCGGAGGCGCGCTGTGTCGCGCTCGACGGGTCGGCGGTGCTACGCGTGGAGTTCGCGGCTTCCCGCGTACAACTCGCACAGAACGGCACCATGCTCGACCTAGGCACGCAACTGCTTTATACTTACGACAAATAGTATTCTTTATAAATAAAATATTTATTTATTATAGTTTGAAGTGTTACTTGTCGGCAAAAACTTTCGTGTAAGAGCGGTATTTTAGAGTGAAAGGATCCTGGTGGTTATTTTTCAACGAAGATAAAATCCTGCTCTTCTCCTGCCCTCATTTGACAGTGGCAGCGAACTTAAGCTGAACATGTCACAGGGTAACAATATCTGGGTGGTGGTGTAAACAAATCACTTAAGCTAGTCTCTCATTACGATACACACACACACACGAGTCACCACTTATCTATATGCAATCTATATGAGATACTCCGCGGACACTAAAGTGAAGTCCATCCTAAGACGAAGTTGTTTCACAGTATGGCCAGTGCTCTTCATATCGATACACAGACTTACTAGACGCGACACGCAAATAATAATACCCCAACCGAGCCAGACAGTCATATACATTTTTGTATAAGAGCGACAGAGAGTTACATATTTTTTGTTGTCCCTGTCACAGTTTGACTTTTTGTCGAGCACAACTTATTTTATGACAGTTGTGCCCAAATACGTCACACAAGCGATTATTCTCAATTTATCTGCATAAGACCTTTTCCGTCACTCTTAGTGGCCCACGTATAGGAGAAGATCTCTTTAGAAATATTTATACTCTAAGGCTCGGTTTTATAAAGATCCGTTAGACCTTATGTCGGTTTGTTATGTCAAAAAATGTACTGAGTTACTGAAATTTGATCTGACATTTTTTAGGGTTCCGTAGCCAAAATGGCAAAAACGGAACCCTTATAGTTTCGTCATGTCCGTCTGTCCGTCTGTCCGTCTGTCACAGCCGATTTACTCGGAAACTATAAGTACTACAGTGATGAAATTTGATGGGAATATGTGTTGTATGAACCGCTACAAAATTATGACACTAAATAGTAAAAAAAAGAATTGGGGGTGGGGCCCCCCATACATGTAACTGAGGGATGAAAATTTTTTTTTCGATGTACATACCCGTGTGGGGTATCAATGGAAAGGTCTTTTAAAATGATATAAAGTTTTCTAAAAAACATTTTTCTTAAAGTGAACGGTTTTTGAGATATCAGCTCTCAAAGTCGTAAAAAGTATGTCCCCCCCCCTCTATTTTTATAACTACGGGGTATAAAATTCTAAAAAAAATAGAGGTGATGCATGCTAATTAACTCTTTCAACGATTTTTGGTTTGATCAAAGTATCTCTTATAGTTTTTGAGATAATAAGTTTATTATATTTGCTGCTACGGAACCCTTTGTGCGCGAGCCCGACTCGCACTTGGCCGGTTTTGGTCTAACGGATCTTTATAAAACCCGGCCTAAGTATCGATATTAAATAAGGCCTTACTAGACTTACCGATCTTTCGGCCTAATATATCGGGTACTTGCCGGGAACATCGAAAGTAGTAGTCTCTCAATCTAATATGCTCTGAATTTGTCAAATTAAAATGATTTTGTAAATCGTATGATTTATTCATATTTAAAGGACTAACGTATTTAATAGTACATTACTCCCGGACCGACGACCGACCACCGACCGGTTATGACGACCGGTTTAGCCTAGTGGGTAGTGCACCTGCCTGTGAAGCTGACGGTCCTGGGTTCGAATCCCGGTCAGGGCAAATATTTATGTGATGAGCATGAATATTTGTTTCTGAGTCTTGGATGTTTTCTATGTATTTAAGTATTTATATCTATTAAATATATCGTCGTCTAGTACCCATAACACAAGCCTTCTTGAGCTTACTGTGGGGCTAGTTCGATTTGTGTAAGATTGTCCTCTAATATTTATTTTATTTTTATTTATTTTATTACTGCAGAGGCCGTGAAGTAAGGGATTGCAGAGGGGCTACCGCGAATCGAAAACGAACGAAGTTCGAATATCTCCCTCTCTGTGGCACGTATTAGCAAGTGCGACAGAGAGGGAGATATTCGAACTTCGTTCGTTCGGGTACCCTAGCCGCAAAATATACATATAAATGTGAATGCATATTTTTTGTTTCTTACAATAATAAAAACGGTCACTTCATAACAATTTAATTATTAACATATAAATGGTTATTCACATTAGAATGTTTAACATTGCGAGTACAATTAGGAGCTGAGTACTAGTACGATATGGCTAATATTCACAACCGGCTACGCGACGCAATGAATATCCTATAAAAAAATCAAATCCACTCGAAGGCGAGTTAATGTTTTGAGCAGTCGTTGCGTATCGTAGTCAGTCGATGGGGCCGCGGCTATTCCCACGTCGCAATCTTAGAGTATTTAAGATAGAAGACGCCTTCAGCACACCTTTCCGAACAAAATATTTCGCCAAATCTTGGGGTAACACACATAATAAAGAAAGTAGGCACACTTGCAAAACATTCTCCCATTACTACGTACATACACTAAACCAATCACGCCTGCACATTTAAAATACTAAATTTGAGCAATAAAATTCGACCTTACAACCTTTTATACTAGGTTAATTACCGAATGGTAAAATTGACCAATGTAACTAAGGATCACATTTCATATAAATTCTCATAGATAGTAGTCCTTACGGTCGGAAAGCTGTGACGTGAAATGTCAAAATAGCGGCCAAGCGTGAAGCGCCGAGTACGAAAGATTTTAAATCGACTTTGAAATCGATGGTAGAGTTACGATTTTAATTAAAACTTTAATTGTGCAGAAAATTATAAATAAAGAAGCGAAAACATACGTCTAAATCCAAATCTGATAAATTAAAATGTTTTTGCACTCGAAAACAGCAAATATAGGCATTTTGACGGAGCTTTTCACTTCACACGCCGGGCCAATAGTTTTTAATAACGTGGCAGATTTCTCCTAATTATATGAATGGCGTCTCCAGTCTTAAATGCTTTAAGGTGGCAATAGGTTTAGGCAAATACGCGGTCTGTAGACGCGACCCTGTGGCGCTATCACAAAAATCGAAGATCGAATATTTCCATCTCCGTTGCTCGAGTAGTATAATTGCGATAGAGATGAAGATATCCGAACCGAAATACTAATTCCGATTTTCGTAGTTATAGCTCAGGCTCGCAGGCACATAGTCTGACACTTTCATTCAACGACTACACACATATACAATATACCGGCTCCAACGAAACGAAGAACTTCACGCCACTGGCGGATGCTTAAAATGATTTATTTCATTTATTTTTCTTGTTTCCTAGACTAGCTTCTGATCATACAATGCCATCTATAATAATAATAATATATACACGTCCTTCGTTCCATTCCGCCCAGTCTACAAATTTGTAAGGCTCAAATCTTTTCTGCATTTCATGGAAGTTCATATACGATACTTTAGCGATAACCAGGTAAATATTAGGGCGTTTGAACAGCAGTCACTATCAATAACAACATGAGCAAAGGGATGGCGACTTGTACTCCAGTATACGCTTCAGCTTATTGTCATTCCATCATGTTAAATGTCGTATGCTCGTTGGAGAAGATAATTATAACGTGAGCTCAAAGCCCGAATATTCATCCAATTCAACAATGACCGTAAAAAACATATCCGGAAATCATAAATAGGCGTGTAGTACGATCATTTCTCTACACACATTCCATAGTTCCATATGAATTCCACGTGTTTATTAAACGTGGGGATTTATTTAAGCTACTTTTCAAAAATGAGTGTGCTATCACGGCGGCCCTCAGTTCCCCGTGGCCCCGCTATTCCCGGCCATCGTAGTGACGGTCGCGGTAAGGGCGGGGTGGAGGGTGCGAAGAATCCCCGGGAGGGTTACGATCACCACAGACAGTAACTATACTTGGCTACTACAATGCTCGTTCGCTCAGGGAAGACATTCATATTGCTGAGCTCGAGTCAGAGTTAGGTCACATTAACTGGCATATTCTGGGATTATCTGAAGTCCGTAGACAGGGGGAGGACCTGAAAACCCTAGAATCCGGTCACCTTCTTTACTATCGAGAGGGCGATAAGACGTCTCAAGGCGGGGTACGCATATTGATCAACAAAGTATTCTGTAACAATGTGATGAAAGTCAGCAGTGTCTTCGAGGGTAGCATACCTCATTCTTAAGCTTACCGGGAGATATTCTCTAAAGGTAGTTCAGGTATGTGTTCCCACGTCGTCATACTCTGATGATGAAGTCGAGGCTCATTCATAACACCATAAAGACTCACTTCACTGTAATGTTGTTATGAGGGACTTCAACGCCGAAGTGGGAGTACAAGAACGCGGTGAATTGGTGATCGGTTCGCACGGTATTGGTAGCAGGAACCAATAGGGTCAGATGCTGGTCAACTTCCTCGAGTCCCAGAGGCTTTTTCTGATGAACTCATTCTTTCAGAAAAAGCCTCAACGGAAGTGGACCTGGCGAAGCCCCGATGGTGTGACAAAAAACGAGGTTGACTTCATCATGACGAATAGGAGATATATATTCAAAAATGTCACAGTGATCCACAGGTTCAATACCGGCAGTGATCACCGACTTGTTCGTGGCACTCTAAATATAAACTTCCGCATTGAGAGAAATCGTCTGATAAAGTCTATGCTGCCTTCACTGCACCATATCGTTGCGGGATCGAACCAATACCAATAAGAGGTGGGAGAGGCGTTCTGCCAACGGAAACGGTGTCCAAGATCTCGGCAGAGACAAGTTGATCTGATGCGACAGAGACGGGAGATGTCAGTGACACTCTGCGCCTTCTTAATAAGCGTATAAAAAAGCGAATACGCTTCGACCTGCGCCAAAGCCATACTCTAGAAATCGAAGAGGCGATAAAGCGAAATAAAGGCTCAAAGGTATTTGCTAAGTAATTGGGACAAGAGTCGTCTGACGAAGCTGAGGACATCTGATGGTCGGGCGTTACATCCATGCCGGACCTACACCGTCAAGCCGAGTCCTTCTACGGGCGCTTATGCTCATGCACCGAAACTCACAACTCTCGCAGTGGATGATAGTCGTGCTAAGTTAACCCGCGGACTTTGAGAACGCCGAAATTGAGATGGCTCTTGGGCAGTTCAAGAACAATAAGGCCCCTGGAGACGAGCAGGCCGGATTTCGAAAAGGCTACAGTACCGTGGACCACATTCACACATTGCGGCAGATTGTACAGAAGACCAAGGAGTACAATCGCCCTCTTTGTCTTGCGTTTCCATCGAAACCTGGGCCGTACCGGAGTCCCTTCAGCGATGCCAAGTCGATTGGAGATATATCGAGGTGCCGAAATGTTTGTATAGAGCCGCTACGATGACCGTCTAAATCCAGGATGTCCAGACAAAACCAATCCCATTACAGCGTGGAGTGAGACAGGGAGACGTTATTTCTCCGAAACTGTTCACCAATGCACTGGAGGACGTCTTCAAAACGCTGGACTGGAACGGACGTGGCATGATCAATATAAACAGCGAATACATTTCACACCTTCGATTCGCAGACGACATAGTTATAAGTTATAATGACTGAATCGCTGGAGGACTTGACGGAGATGCTGTTGAGCCTAAGCGTTTCTTCCAGACGGGTGGGTCTGGGAATGAATTTGGATAAGACCAAAGTAACGTTCAATTCATTCGTGGACCCACTGCCTATCACCGTCGAAAATGGAAGCATCGAAGTTGTTCAGGAGTACAGGTACAGGTAGGACAGATCGTTCAGCTAGGTAGGAACAACTTCGACAAAGAAGCTGACAGAAGAATACGGTTGGGCTGGGAACATATGGGAAGCTTCGTCACGTCTTCGAGTCGCCATTGCCTCAGTGCCTTAAATCGAAAGTCTTCAACCAGTGTGTACTTCCAGTCCTCACTTACGGGGCCGAGATCTGGACTCTTACAAAAGGCCTCATCCACATGTTCCAACTCGCTCAGCGACCTATGGAGAGAGCAATGCTCGAGGTTTCTCTGAAGGGCAGAATGCGGGATCAGGATATCCGACAGAGAACTAGGGTCACCGACATAGCGTTGAGGATAAGCAGGCTGAAGTGGTAGTGGGCGGGGCATATTTGTCGCAGAGCCGATGGCCGATGGGGCAGACGAGTTCTGGAGTGGAGACCACGAACCACTCGGCCTGTGGGACGACTCCCCGCCAGGTGGACCGACGGCCTGAAGAGAGTGGTGGGAAGCGATTGGATGCGTAGAGCTGGGGACCGGGTGTGGTGGCGTGAATTAGGGAAGGCCTATGTCCAGCAGTGGACGACTGTAGGCTGAGGATGATGATGATGATTTTTCAAAAAAGGGCCCTTTTCCTGACTTGTACAGGCAGCTAACGTAGCTTTCGAACACTCACGGGCTCACTCGAAGGACATTATCTCCAAAGGAATTTGAACCGTTTTTCATCGGATCAGAATCGTCTCGTTTCGGTCGATTTTTGTAAAAAATAAATTCTATTACTCTATTTTCCTCACTAGTTTCAAATATAATCACCATTTAGTATCGTATGGCGGGGTCGCTGAGCCTGCTGTCATTTGTCATAGATTTAGCGCTGGTCGCACCAAAGTATGATTACAGATCGATCAATGTTAAATATGGCGCCGGCAGCTGTCATCCCATACAAACTTATCAAACTTTCCATACAATCCGATTTTAACGAACACCGCTTACGATTACAGACAGTTAGGTGCAACCCGTCCTTAAGCGAGG
The DNA here is from genome assembly GCA_963556455.1 of Epiblema foenella. Taxonomy (NCBI): domain Eukaryota; kingdom Metazoa; phylum Arthropoda; class Insecta; order Lepidoptera; family Tortricidae; genus Epiblema; species Epiblema foenella. Next base: position 6,528,029 of record OY747099.1, on the reverse strand, counting down.
TTTAGACTAGAAAGAACATGCGTGCAATTTTCATTGAATTTTCATTACATTGCAAGGTTTGATTGTATTCATCTTAGCTCGGTAGCCAGTCCCGCAATGTAATGAACTTGCATGCAAGTTGTCGGTAATGTAAATCGGGCTTTTTTTGCAAGTTGTGTATTGTCGGGGCGGTCGTGTGGGTGCTAGGCTGCTAGAGGGCTAGGTGTGCGCGGGCTCGGGCGCGAAGAGCGCCGCCAGGCCGGCGCCGCCCGGCGCGTCCAGCGCGGAGCGCGGCTCGCGGCGCGCGGCCGGCAGGCTCGGCAGGTCAAGGATGTACACCTCCTTCTTGAACAGCTGCCCCACGTTGCGACCGATCAGCTGCAAAACAGATCGATCACTCACACCTCCTGACTAGCTACAGTCGGCCTCACGAGGCGCTCAACACCTTTGTACCTTGACACTTTAACGTCACCTTTAAACTGTCACACTAACATTACCAACGGGTGAAAACGGCAAAGTACCAAAGTGTCCAGCTACTTATGAGTTCGACTGTACATGAAAATAATTGAACACCTAGGTTGAGACGACGAGGCATTTCGTAAAAATAAAAGAAAAAAGTGAAAAATTTATAGTCACTGTTTCCAGTGACGCGTAAATTATAACCACTCATCATGCCTGGGTGCTTCCTTCCTTCACGATGAAAGTAAGAAAAAAACGCATTGCAGCGCATCGGGAGACGCTCGCGGGAGCTCGCACCGAAAGTGTTAAAGTTTTATGCATTTTTTTAATACAGTTGCTCAAAAAGTGGTACTTTATGTAGCTGTATATCGTGCGCTAAGTTGGATTTCGCGCACTAGTTCTTTTTACTTTTCCAATTTTTTTAAAACTGTTGGGTCAGGCCAACCGAAGAATTTTGTTTCAGTCAGTTTACTTATTTATTTAATAACTAGCGACCTGCCCCGGCTTAGCACGGGTGCAATGCTGATGCATGTATTATACATATAAACCTTCCTCTTGAGTCACTCTATCTATTAAAAAAAACCGCATCAAAATCCGTTGCGTAGTTTTAAAGATTTAAGCATACATAGGGATATAGGGACATAGGGACAGAGAAAGCGACTTTGGTTTATACTATGTAGTGATAAAGCATTTGACATTAAAACTATACTTCTATTATATTTAAAACATTAAAATTGCATATTAGACAAGTTAAAGGGTTATCAAATTCACCTTTCCGCGCGCCCCGCCACTGACCCCGCCCCGCGCCCTCGCGCTAGCACCGCAGCGCGTAGTAACGGCCCGCGCTCACTCGCTAGCATCGCAGCGCGTGGTAATTAATTTACAACCTTACGCACTCGTAATAAGTATGAATACGCACGTAGGTACGTTTTTTGCATTAAATAATTGAATTTACACGTGTTTTCATGACGGGAATACCCATTTTTTGCTCGATTTGGCAGGGGCACTACCGTGCGCCTATATATATATATATGGGATTACAAAGTTAGCAGTTATGTATCTAGAAAACTGGACCGAAATTTTGAAAAATTTTACTCGACTTGGCGGGGACACTACCGTGCGCCTTTATATTTATATGGTATTACAAAGTTATTTAAGTAAGTAGTTAAAATTTATAAAACTGGACGGAAATTGAAAAAAATTACTTAGCGGTTGCACTACCGTGCCCCCAAATATTTTAGTTTTTCCTTGATTCATACACCAAACACTACTTATATTCCAAATTTGAAGCTTCTAGGTCTGCTAGAAGTGCCTTAGAATTTTGATGATCGGTGAGTCAGTCAGTGAGTGACAAAATTATGAAATTTGACCCGTTATAATTCTTAAAATACTGGTTCAAATTGAATGAAATTTGAAATATACCGTGTCTTTACAATGCCTGCATGGTTACTGAAAATTCAGTCTTCTAGTTTTATCCACAACGACGTTACAGGGGGTCGAAAATGGCCTGAATTGCTTCAAGAAAAGGATGGTACGGCCGTGCCGCTTTTTTGCTCGACTTGGTGGGGGCACTGCCGTGCCCCCTGATTAGAATCAAACTGACTTTAATTATCGCCTTTATCATCCATCATATTACGAAGTAATTTTGTAATGACGTATTGTTTTAATAATATTTTTATGATATATGCGATTTAGGTATACGATTTTTAAATAAAATATATGTAAACTACGACAGGTGTAGACCAGGTACGTGCAAAGCCCACAATGGCAAGTAAACAGATTTTGTGTTGTTTCTTTTAGTTACTGTTTTATTTACTTTTGTTTCGTTGATACTTTTTCGCAACTGTATTAAAAAACCGGCCAAGTGCGTGTTGGACCACGCACAATGAAGGGTTCCATACCAACACCTACTAGTCCACATTTAAAATCACTATCCAATTCATTGAATTTAAAGTCGTATCTTCATAGGGAACTCACGGCACGGCCTTTTGTTTGGGCAAGTTTTAAAACCTATATTGTTCAAACCAAAAGTCGTTGAAAGTATTTACTAAAGTGTTACGGGGGAGATCCCCTTATACCGATTAAGTAAATCCGTATCGGACGATGATTATTCTTTCTGATTTTGTGGCGTGCGGACGTAAAGGAGAATGCTCCGCGTTTCTGACTGTACTGAAATTACCGATAAGTGACTATTTAAAGTTGTAACTAATCCAACGCGCTTTATTTGGAATAATCAATACAGTGCGTCAGTGTGAATGTCTAATAACGAGGTGTTGATGATGAAATGTGGTCGATGCCATCCCTATCTACCACTGATCTATTGCATACACCGCTCGACCACAATTGGGCTAAATCTGTTTTCTGTGGGATAGTTAAGTTCTATAAGTGAGAACCTTTAATTGGATATGTAATTCTATTGTAGTTTATAGAAATGTGTTACGCTGTTGGTATTTCATGTATTTAAAATAAATAAAACACTGAAATACTGACTCTGGCCGTGATCTTCTTGAAGAGGTCGCGCTTGGTCTTGTCGATCTTGTTCTGCTTGGCGTTATTGGGCGCGAGCTTCTCGTCGAGGCGGCGCAGGTCGTGCGCGTCCACGTCGGGGATGGCGCGCAGCACGCCGGCCACGTGCGGGAACCGCGGCCGCAGCGTCTCGTACGCCTGCACACGAGCACCGAACACCGGACTGTGTGACCATCACCACTAGGTACTGCACCAAAGATGTCTATGCGACATCGCATGCAAACCATTCACTTATATGTAATGTACGTAGTCGGTCCCAAAGTTCTGTCACTGGCACACTATTTTTAAATTTAGAACATGATTTAAAGAAAATTTTATAGAATTCCATTTTTGAATGTTTGACAATTATTTTAAAACAAAAAACAGTCATTCGCTGCAATTTCTCACGATGGAGTGGACATTGAAAGAAAACCGAATAGCTGTTTTAACATTGCACCGCTGTGGGCACTCGCGCCAAGTACCTCAGTTGTTCAAAAATTTAAATATAACGCTTAGGTTTGTGTACCGTACGATTGATAGATACAATGAAGTCTCCTGTGTTGAGGACTGGCCTGCCTCGCTCCGTACGAACACCAGCAGTGATCAAAGCGGTCAAGGCGCGCATAGCAAGAAATCCTGCCCGAAAACTGAAGTTGATGGCTTTGCACATGGTTGTTAGTAGAAAAATCGTCAAAAAGTTTTTAAACGAAGATCTTAGTCTACGAGCATACAAAAAAAGAGTTGGAACTTACTTAATGCCCGTTTAAAAACAATAAGGCTTAAAAATCCCGGAAGTTATTACAAAAAATCGACTTTATAAGACCCGAAGACTAGCGTTCCTTCAGTCCCGACCTTAATCCTTTGAACTATATTAGATTTTATTATTTTCATGTTGACGTGTTATAGATATAGCTCAAAATATTTTATTATGATTAGTGTACCTACTTTATTACCTTTTATCTTGACGCTTAGAGACCTTATACATCTCTAACAAATCTCGATTGTTATTAGTTTCTTAGTCTTATTTTTGACATGTAACACTACATTTAATTAATGATACTTTGATTATTGTATTATTTTTATTTGATGTATCTAGATAGATTTTGACTTGTAAAAGTGCCCTTGAGGCCTATTTGCAGAGTAAATGTTTTGATTTTGATTTTTAAAATTTGGCAGGTCTTAAAGGGGAAGGTCTGTGCTAAGTCCCTAAAAAATTTGGAGAGCCCTTAAAATAAGCAGTCGCTGAAATAGACATGAAAATAGTGCGTGCTGCGATAGACTGGCCGGTCAAAAACAAGGGAGATCATTTTGAATAATTTAAGTATTTTTAATTCTTTATAAATTGGTATATAATATATTAAAAACTGATTGGTACATTTATTTTTATCATTATTTTCATTTGTGACAGAACTTTGGGACCGACTACGTATAGAGCAGACATCCTCTAGCACGAGTCAACTTTGCGCATCTCAACATGTCCTGTCGCATATCTTTGTTTAGTCTATGCAGGGCACTGATGGGGACAATTTGAAACTTTAGCTTTAAAAAATGCCTTTTTTGCACTTCGCTATTGCATCAGCCATTCCAAAAAAGAAAATAAGTGCACAAGAATCAATTTTCACCAGTAAGATAACGAATATTGACGAAAAGACGCGAACCTAAATCTGACAATGACCCTAATATGACACCCCGTCCCGGAGATCTCCGGCCTCTTACACCGTCTACCGAGCTTGTCATAAATTTTCGCTAACGTGCCTAGGTGCATTTGTCCATCTCGGAGATCTCCGGCCTCCGTTTTGTATCCCTTCATTTGAAGAACCCGGAGGTCTCCCGCTCGCACCCACAAGTGATAACAGGCTTTAGTGTGTGTGTACCTGCACCGCGAGCGCCAGCAGCGCCGCCTGGTTGCCGTCGTGCTGGCCGTGCGCGCGCAGCGCCTGCAGCACGGCGGCCATGACTCCGCTCGCCTCCGCCTCGCGCACCAGCCCCGCGTCACGCTGTGTGTGTGTACCTGCACCGCGAGCGCCAGCAGCGCCGCCTGGTTGCCGTCGTGCTGGCCGTGCGCGCGCAGCGCCTGCAGCACGGCGGCCATGACTCCGCTCGCCTCCGCCTCGCGCACCAGCCCCGCGTCACGCTGTGTGTGTGTACCTGCACCGCGAGCGCCAGCAGCGCCGCCTGGTTGCCGTCGTGCTGGCCGTGCGCGCGCAGCGCCTGCAGCACGGCGGCCATGACTCCGCTCGCCTCCGCCTCGCGCACCAGCCCCGCGTCACGCTGTGTGTGTGTACCTGCACCGCGAGCGCCAGCAGCGCCGCCTGGTTGCCGTCGTGCTGGCCGTGCGCGCGCAGCGCCTGCAGCACGGCGGCCATGACTCCGCTCGCCTCCGCCTCGCGCACCAGCCCCGCGTCACGCTGTGTGTGTGTACCTGCACCGCGAGCGCCAGCAGCGCCGCCTGGTTGCCGTCGTGCTGGCCGTGCGCGCGCAGCGCCTGCAGCACGGCGGCCATGACTCCGCTCGCCTCCGCCTCGCGCACCAGCCCCGCGTCACGCTGTGTGTGTGTACCTGCACCGCGAGCGCCAGCAGCGCCGCCTGGTTGCCGTCGTGCTGGCCGTGCGCGCGCAGCGCCTGCAGCACGGCGGCCATGACTCCGCTCGCCTCCGCCTCGCGCACCAGCCCCGCGTCACGCTGTGTGTGTGTACCTGCACCGCGAGCGCCAGCAGCGCCGCCTGGTTGCCGTCGTGCTGGCCGTGCGCGCGCAGCGCCTGCAGCACGGCGGCCATGACTCCGCTCGCCTCCGCCTCGCGCACCAGCCCCGCGTCACGCTGTGTGTGTGTACCTGCACCGCGAGCGCCAGCAGCGCCGCCTGGTTGCCGTCGTGCTGGCCGTGCGCGCGCAGCGCCTGCAGCACGGCGGCCATGACTCCGCTCGCCTCCGCCTCGCGCACCAGCCCCGCGTCACGCTGTGTGTGTGTACCTGCACCGCGAGCGCCAGCAGCGCCGCCTGGTTGCCGTCGTGCTGGCCGTGCGCGCGCAGCGCCTGCAGCACGGCGGCCATGACTCCGCTCGCCTCCGCCTCGCGCACCAGCCCCGCGTCACGCTGTGTGTGTGTACCTGCACCGCGAGCGCCAGCAGCGCCGCCTGGTTGCCGTCGTGCTGGCCGTGCGCGCGCAGCGCCTGCAGCACGGCGGCCATGACTCCGCTCGCCTCCGCCTCGCGCACCAGCCCCGCGTCACGCTGTGTGTGTGTACCTGCACCGCGAGCGCCAGCAGCGCCGCCTGGTTGCCGTCGTGCTGGCCGTGCGCGCGCAGCGCCTGCAGCACGGCGGCCATGACTCCGCTCGCCTCCGCCTCGCGCACCAGCCCCGCGTCACGCTGTGTGTGTGTACCTGCACCGCGAGCGCCAGCAGCGCCGCCTGGTTGCCGTCGTGCTGGCCGTGCGCGCGCAGCGCCTGCAGCACGGCGGCCATGACTCCGCTCGCCTCCGCCTCGCGCACCAGCCCCGCGTCACGCTGTGTGTGTGTACCTGCACCGCGAGCGCCAGCAGCGCCGCCTGGTTGCCGTCGTGCTGGCCGTGCGCGCGCAGCGCCTGCAGCACGGCGGCCATGACTCCGCTCGCCTCCGCCTCGCGCACCAGCCCCGCGTCACGCTGTGTGTGTGTACCTGCACCGCGAGCGCCAGCAGCGCCGCCTGGTTGCCGTCGTGCTGGCCGTGCGCGCGCAGCGCCTGCAGCACGGCGGCCATGACTCCGCTCGCCTCCGCCTCGCGCACCAGCCCCGCGTCACGCTGTGTGTGTGTACCTGCACCGCGAGCGCCAGCAGCGCCGCCTGGTTGCCGTCGTGCTGGCCGTGCGCGCGCAGCGCCTGCAGCACGGCGGCCATGACTCCGCTCGCCTCCGCCTCGCGCACCAGCCCCGCGTCACGCTGTGTGTGTGTACCTGCACCGCGAGCGCCAGCAGCGCCGCCTGGTTGCCGTCGTGCTGGCCGTGCGCGCGCAGCGCCTGCAGCACGGCGGCCATGACTCCGCTCGCCTCCGCCTCGCGCACCAGCCCCGCGTCACGCTGTGTGTGTGTACCTGCACCGCGAGCGCCAGCAGCGCCGCCTGGTTGCCGTCGTGCTGGCCGTGCGCGCGCAGCGCCTGCAGCACGGCGGCCATGACTCCGCTCGCCTCCGCCTCGCGCACCAGCCCCGCGTCACGCTGTGTGTGTGTACCTGCACCGCGAGCGCCAGCAGCGCCGCCTGGTTGCCGTCGTGCTGGCCGTGCGCGCGCAGCGCCTGCAGCACGGCGGCCATGACTCCGCTCGCCTCCGCCTCGCGCACCAGCCCCGCGTCACGCTGTGTGTGTGTACCTGCACCGCGAGCGCCAGCAGCGCCGCCTGGTTGCCGTCGTGCTGGCCGTGCGCGCGCAGCGCCTGCAGCACGGCGGCCATGACTCCGCTCGCCTCCGCCTCGCGCACCAGCCCCGCGTCACGCTGTGTGTGTGTACCTGCACCGCGAGCGCCAGCAGCGCCGCCTGGTTGCCGTCGTGCTGGCCGTGCGCGCGCAGCGCCTGCAGCACGGCGGCCATGACTCCGCTCGCCTCCGCCTCGCGCACCAGCCCCGCGTCACGCTGTGTGTGTGTACCTGCACCGCGAGCGCCAGCAGCGCCGCCTGGTTGCCGTCGTGCTGGCCGTGCGCGCGCAGCGCCTGCAGCACGGCGGCCATGACTCCGCTCGCCTCCGCCTCGCGCACCAGCCCCGCGTCACGCTGTGTGTGTGTACCTGCACCGCGAGCGCCAGCAGCGCCGCCTGGTTGCCGTCGTGCTGGCCGTGCGCGCGCAGCGCCTGCAGCACGGCGGCCATGACTCCGCTCGCCTCCGCCTCGCGCACCAGCCCCGCGTCACGCTGTGTGTGTGTACCTGCACCGCGAGCGCCAGCAGCGCCGCCTGGTTGCCGTCGTGCTGGCCGTGCGCGCGCAGCGCCTGCAGCACGGCGGCCATGACTCCGCTCGCCTCCGCCTCGCGCACCAGCCCCGCGTCACGCTGTGTGTGTGTACCTGCACCGCGAGCGCCAGCAGCGCCGCCTGGTTGCCGTCGTGCTGGCCGTGCGCGCGCAGCGCCTGCAGCACGGCGGCCATGACTCCGCTCGCCTCCGCCTCGCGCACCAGCCCCGCGTCACGCTGTGTGTGTGTACCTGCACCGCGAGCGCCAGCAGCGCCGCCTGGTTGCCGTCGTGCTGGCCGTGCGCGCGCAGCGCCTGCAGCACGGCGGCCATGACTCCGCTCGCCTCCGCCTCGCGCACCAGCCCCGCGTCACGCTGTGTGTGTGTACCTGCACCGCGAGCGCCAGCAGCGCCGCCTGGTTGCCGTCGTGCTGGCCGTGCGCGCGCAGCGCCTGCAGCACGGCGGCCATGACTCCGCTCGCCTCCGCCTCGCGCACCAGCCCCGCGTCACGCTGTGTGTGTGTACCTGCACCGCGAGCGCCAGCAGCGCCGCCTGGTTGCCGTCGTGCTGGCCGTGCGCGCGCAGCGCCTGCAGCACGGCGGCCATGACTCCGCTCGCCTCCGCCTCGCGCACCAGCCCCGCGTCACGCTGTGTGTGTGTACCTGCACCGCGAGCGCCAGCAGCGCCGCCTGGTTGCCGTCGTGCTGGCCGTGCGCGCGCAGCGCCTGCAGCACGGCGGCCATGACTCCGCTCGCCTCCGCCTCGCGCACCAGCCCCGCGTCACGCTGTGTGTGTGTACCTGCACCGCGAGCGCCAGCAGCGCCGCCTGGTTGCCGTCGTGCTGGCCGTGCGCGCGCAGCGCCTGCAGCACGGCGGCCATGACTCCGCTCGCCTCCGCCTCGCGCACCAGCCCCGCGTCCAGCGCCGCCCGCAGCGCCGGCAGCGCCAGGGCCGTCGCGCGCAGCGACGACGTCGAGTCCGGCCACGTGAGCGCGCGGAGCACCTGAACGATCGAACGACAGATTATTTACTTTTCACGAGGCTCGCTGCTTCAAATGACACCGGCACTATTTGGCGATTCTTACTTTCGCAGTGAGCTCCACACTGTCCTCTCAGCGATACCTGGGCCGGCCAACCGGGCGGCGACCACTCGGTCGACCCAAGTATGCTCTCTCGACGGCTCGATCCTCTCCCAATCTCAGTAGATGACCGACCCAGCGAAGCCTGTGTGCTTTTGTCTCGCTAATGATATTAGATTCGGCCACCAACTCTTGATTCGATCTCGGTATTCTTCCTGATCCTCCAAGAGCCGTCATCTTTCTTGACAGGTCCCAGGATCTTCCGATAAACCATTATTTCTGTTACCAGGAGTTGATTATCTTTCTATACATGGGGATGGGCCCCATGTATAGAAAGAAAATCAACTTAAGATGGCTTTATAAATTCTCATCTTCGTATTTCTGCTAAGAGTTTACGCGTTATTTCGTTTACTTGTCGCTTACTAAGGTGAGCGGCCAAGCGGTGAACGTCACGCGCTCGCGACGCGGGTCCCGTACGTACCGTGTGCAGCACGGCGGGCCCGGCGGCGGGCGAGCCCAGCACCATGGCGCCGAGCTCGGACACGTGCTCGGGCGCGCGCTGCGTGCTCGCGGGCGGAGGGGAGTCCTCTTCCATGTCTCCCGCGCCTGCCGCCTCGGGAGTTACTCCTCCGTCGACTAGAGAAACCTGGACAAACCATGCAAGTATTTGTCGCCACGACATGGATAAAACTGGATGTGAAGTAAAAAAATATGCGACATCTGGCAATCTTTAAATGTGGCGCCGGTAACTGCCATAACATAGAGAACAGTCAAACATCCCATACAAACAGATTTCCGTAACTTACAGAACGGTCGTAACTTATGATTACCGATGGTTTAAGACACGGTTTTATTTTTTGCTAATGTTACAAACCTTGAGAACTTCCAAATGTTCTCTCGTCAGATGCCTGACTAGCATGTCTTCTAAAACCTCTTGGGATTCATTGCTTCCTTCTTCCTCCAGTTTTCCGGACTCGTATAGAGAAGCGATGTATTCCCAGCGTTGTGATAAATGTATTAACACTGCGAACATAAAGTAATTCTAAAATTATTCAAATAAAAATCAACAGTGCAGATTAAAACTTATAGTTATATATTACAAATATAATAAATAAATAATACATTTATTTAAAACAATGCAAAAAAACATATATAGCTGAAAACATGGGATATCCGGCAGATCCCGAACAAGGCTGTACCCTATAAAAATGAGGTCATCATGGAAACGATTTTCATTTTTCAACAGAGTTGTTTTTTTGCTTCGCTTTGAATTCGACTCTGGACCCTCGATTTCAGGGTCACTTTTATTGGGTCATGTCGCTCGAAGCGCAAAGGTTTCGTAGGCGACACCGAGCGTAAAGTGAGAGCGTTCCACGTTCGCTAGTGTAGTGGTGGTGGTGGTGGTAGTGGTAGTGGTAGTGGTGGTGGGGGTACGCACTCGCGGGCGCGAGCTCGTCGAGCAGCGGCAGCGCCACGTCGGCGTAGTGCGCGGGCGGGCAGTGCAGCAGCAGCGGGCGCAGCGCGTGGCGCAGCACGGGCCGCAGCCAGTGCTCGGGCAGCGCGGCCACGGCCAGCGCCGAGCCCAGCAGCGCGCGCGCCAGCCCCGGCGCCGCGTACAGCTCGCGGCCCAGCGTCGCGGCCGCGGCGCCCACCAGGTGGCACACCTGCACGTGCACGTGGACATGCACGATGCCATTATTTTATTTATTTATCTATTCAAATATCATGAACCCTCCGTGGTGCGTTCAAGAACCGCACATTATGACCGCCACGAAAATAGACTGTTTTGTTAGAACAAACTTCTTATCTGTAAAAATATTATTATTGCTAAATAACAACATCGATTTCGATAATATCATGTCATTCAAATTTCGAATATCTCTGAAAAACGAAGAAATTTGATTTGACCTCTATTCTCATATTAGTCGAGATGTCGTTTCGTCGTCGAGAATTTGTAAATAAATTTGATAAATGTCGCACGTAAGTAACATATCGAACCATATGATAATTGGGGCAGACTCTAGTTGTCTCTGAATTAAAAAAACTATGGCAACTGCCAGAAAACTATTCATATATCAAAGTGATACTTCTGTCCTAGCTGGGCAAGTGAATTATAATAATTGCACTATCCAAACTGTAAATAATTATTAACGCCGCGATGCCGGTCGCAATATTCGGCTCCTGAATGCATCATGAAGGCTTATGCTATGTGGATAGATAAAGTAGTGTATGTAACTGCACATAATTAGGCATTAAAACACTCGTGTGATGTTGATGTTATTATGAAACTTGATTTCGGCTCCTTTCGTAAACCCACACTCGTGTTTAATTTTGTACAGTCACATAAATATTTTAAATTAAGTACTGCATATCCATACTAATGTTATAAATGCGAAAGTGTGTGCAACAAACATTTCCAATAAGATGAATAAAAGCAACCGAAATAGAATTTAAAGAGGACAGAGGAAATTTATATTATTAAATTTTTTTAAATTTCCATAAAATAAATCGACAAATAAGTTCATCCACACTATCCATACTCCCATACTAATATTATAAATGCGAAAGTGTGTCTGTCTGTTACCTCTTTACGCTTAAACCACTGAAACCGATATCCCGGAAATTATCCCTTAAGAGGGTGGAAGTTTGTATAAAAGAGCTATAACTAGGTAAGCGCCGGAAATAAAAGAATAGCAATTAAATTCTAACGCGATGAACGAAATCTACGCGGACAATAGTACATTATTAGAGGCCGGGAAGTAAGGGGTTGCCGGCAGACTACATATACGACGGATAGTTACGAGGTTGGCAACCCCCTTTCACGCAGAGGTATGTTATAGTGCTTTTCTCAAACATGCAATGAAATAAATTTAAAAAAAAAACTCCATGAAATCAAACTTTAATTTCTAAAGAAACTAACAGTAAATAAGACAAAAAATATAACTACAACATGTATTACTATTTATTTCGTTCAATTTCCAACTCGAATTGAATATAAAACACTACTACTACAAAAATATACTAAAATGTACGAAAGCACGTTTCTGAACGAAACGCTAGGATCGACCTATCCTATGGAACGACACTGACAGCTTGTTATTCTTGTAAATAATAACCCCTTTTCTTCATCGCTGAGAGGCTACGAACGAAGTTCGAATATCTCCCTCTCTGTCGCAAAAATTTGCAAGTGCGACAGAGAGGGAGACATTCGAACTTCGTTTGTTTTCGGTTTGCGGTAGCCTCTCTGCTGTCATCGGCGTCGGAACTCATATTTAAATAGGTGACAAATTCAGCAACGCATAAATCCAATTACAGAATGAACAAAAATCAATTTTGCCTCCAAAATGATTAAAAAAATACCTTCACGGTTTGAGTAGACATCTTTACCGCTAATATTTAGATCAATACGTTAAATGTTTATTTTTATTATTAAATTTGTAGGTAATTAAAATTAGTCGACTGTGTTAATAATGTGTTATTTATTATGTTCATGACGATTTTATAACATCGTTTATTTTATTTTTTTAATATTCGTATTGGCAGAATGTCATGACGAACCAAAAAGCATATAATTACTTATGGCTGAACGCCGTGACGCTGTGTCACAAATAAATGTGGAATGGAAATTAAAAAAGAGCATCTTGCAGGCCTAGGCCTCCAACTTTGTATAAAATTCCTTTTAAGAGTCCATTCATATTTTGTGGAAGAAAAAACAACAAAACTAAATTTTTGACGCTTTTTTACTAAGAAACACAACAACAACAACACATCAAGGGACATTTGAACAAGGGGTCCAAAAATCACACACTCCTCTATTTCAATACGTATATTTATATATCACACGATGAGCTATTAGGTAGGATTCTCGACACAAGAAACTTCCAATGCTTCATTGGATTTCGGTTGACCGATCGTTAGCTAGTTTCTCCTTGGAACAGCGACATCTACTGACAAATGTATGAACTAAAAGCTAATAGTTACATTTAACCTTTATAAACATAAATTTAAGTAAACATGTTCGTAAAATTATGGAGAATAGAATTACATAAATAAAACATTTTTAGTACAATTATTTTAGGTGTAAATAGAGGACAGCTAACGCCATCTCTTGACAACTACTGAGAAACACATCACGAAAACACGCTAAACAATACATAAATTACTACGCGGTTGGACAGAAAGGTTTGGCAAAATTCAAATGATTGATTTAAAGAAGTTAATTCTTTATATTTTACGTAGCGGCGTCAAATTTTAGTTTAAATCAATATTTTAGTTTTATTTATCCGTTTACTGACAGTCGATTTCTGAAGAGGGCGCAGAGGTATAAGTTTGACCTCTTAAAACGTGATGATGTTATTAGAAAACCTAATTATTTAAAATTGATTTACAGCCGCTATATGTTGTTAATTTACGCTGCGGCCTCAATTTTTTATTATTTTTCATAGATACTCTTACAGAAACAGTTTTCTTACGCTAATTTTTCAACAAAATTGTGCTCAAAACACACGGTTTTTTTCAGTATTATTGCAGGATTATTACAATTATTTATATTACACATTAAAATTCATGTATTTGGCAATATATTTCAGTAAAAAAAATTATAATTATTTTAAAAATTATACTGTCGAAAAAGATTCAAAAGTTGTATATATTTGTTTGCGCGCGGGAAGAATCCTCAGTACGGCGCGAGCGCTTGTCGAGGCAGGACCTGTGTCAATTTCATACTAACCACCATTTTTGCGGCGCGAACGCTCTGAACGTGATTATACCGCGATCAACCACATTTGATCGTAGGTAAGTATGTTTTTTAAAATTTATGTAGTTTTCTTATAGACTGACGTACAAATGTATTTTTAGCAAACTAATAATTACTTATTTCATGTTGATTGTAGCATGGGTCGCAAACAGTCGGTTTATACTTGTGTTAGGAAGAAAAAAATATATACTTCAAGTCTAAAAAGGCAAACGAGGCAAGGTAAGTTAAGTTACACCCAACTTATGTAAATGTAAAGTTGGCGTAAATAATTAATATGTATTAGACAGATTTATTACGCTATTCGGCTTTTAAAGACATTTCGGTCTAAATAATTCTGTTAATATGCAATTATGCCTTATACTTACCCTGTTCTTCGCTCACGTATGTCAAGTCATGTTCATTGTAAGGTGATTTTCACTACTCAACTATCTTTCTTAAATATACAAAAGGAGAAACTGACTGACTGATTGATTGACTGACTGACATATCAACGCACAGCCCAAACCGCTGGTTCTAGAGATTCCAAATTTGGCACGTAGGTTCCTTATAAGACCTAGAGGTGCAATAAGAATAGATTTTTCAAAATTCACCCCCTAAGGGGGTGAAACGGGGGTCCAAAGTTTGTATGAAAAACCGTATTTATTAAAGTGAGAGACATGAAACTTTGTATATAGACTGTGTTTATATATATCAATGGCGTATTTCAGCGTTTTTTTACATTGCCTTTAGTGGGGCAAAAGGGGGTTCAAAGTTTGTGCGGGGAGCAAATTTTCTCTTTTCTTAAAAATCGATATGGGTGTCATTTTCGAGATTCCTCGGGGTGCCGATTATGAAAATGACATGCATTTTCAAATCAAAGATGGCGGACATTTATTTTTCTTAAAAATCGATATGGGTGTCATCTTCGAGATTCCTCGAGGTGCCGATTACGAAAATGATATGCATTTTCAAATCAAAGATGGCGGATATTTATTTGTATAAAAATCGATATGGGTGTCTTCTTCGAGATTCCTCGTGGTGCCGCTTACAAAAATGGCATGCATTTTCAGATCAAAGATGGCGGAGATTTATTTTCCTTAATTATCAATGTGGGTGTCATATTCGAGGTTGAAAAAAATGATTAATTTTCAAACATCAAAATCGTTACCCGCCATGATCGCGAATGCCGTGTTGTCATTTGTCATACAAGTTGTAAGTAGACGTCTTTCACATGTCAGAATAAACCACCTATACGACTGTTCTATTATTGTCTCCGATTTCTGCCCTGTTTACTTACACCCGCGTTCGTTCGTTGAATTCGTGAATAATTAAATTTTAAATTATACTTTTGGGCTTTAATTGGTCTCGGAAAAATCTAATAAAACAATTATTAATAATGTAAGACCCTGTTCAAAGTATTGTCAAGCAGCGTATTAATTGGCTGTAATTAACTCTCAGAAAACCCCTTGCTACTGTCAATTATCAAAAACCACCTTCCTTTTTATTATTATTACAATAAAAAAACTATCTGTTAAAGTATAGAAAGAAAATATGAGCACTAAAAACAAGAACTGCCTCACTTAAGCGAAGTAAGTGAAATATGTTGTTGGTTTGGTTTTCATTGACGCAAGTATCAAACGCGTTCACTCCTTTGCGCAACCTCTACCGCAACCCTACCGTGCACGCTATCACTTTTGTACCTATATTATTTTTAGAAGGTTAGAAGAGGATGGCGCGCTTGGCTCGGGCGTTCTGGGTGTAAGTGTGTGCTGCTGCTCGGGCTCGGCGACGCCGACGCGCCGGACCAGCAGCCGCAGGACCGCATGCAGACCTACGTGCACACGCTGCACGACAACGTGAGTTAACGTGCAGAGTACCTCTACCTGTTCTTCGCGTTTGCGTTTAGTTTCAATTTGTACGGCCGGCAACGCAAACGCGTTTGTATGTTTTGTTTGGAAACAACTTATACTAGAAGAAGTTCGCGTGTACTGCACGCGAACAACGTTGCTTAAATCCTTATAGTTAACTAACCTTTTCTCAAACATGCAATGAAATATTGAGGTTATGTTCCTTATAATCGGCTGCGAAGTGTCAAGTTTCGAGTGCGGCTAGACGAGAGGCCTTAAGAGCGCGTTCACCAAAAGCGCTCGCTCAAATTCGGTATTTAGACAGCGATCGCGCGCCAAAGTGAGCTTGTGTGTGTAGACACGCTACTAGCTGACCCTACAAACACACTTACACCCAGAACGCCCGAGCCAAGCGCGCCATCCTCTTCTAACCTTCTAAAAATAATATAGGTACAAAAGTGATAGCGTGCACGGTAGGGTTGCGGTAGAGGTTGCGCAAAGGAGTGAACGCGTTTGATACTTGCGTCAATGAAAACCAAACCAACAACATATTTCACTTACTTCGCTTAAGTGAGGCAGTTCTTGTTTTTAGTGCTCATATTTTCTTTCTATACTTTAACAGATAGTTTTTTTATTGTAATAATAATAAAAAGGAAGGTGGTTTTTGATAATTGACAGTAGCAAGGGGTTTTCTGAGAGTTAATTACAGCCAATTAATACGCTGCTTGACAATACTTTGAACAGGGTCTTACATTATTAATAATTGTTTTATTAGATTTTTCCGAGACCAATTAAAGCCCAAAAGTATAATTTAAAATTTAATTATTCACGAATTCAACGAACGAACGCGGGTGTAAGTAAACAGGGCAGAAATCGGAGACAATAATAGAACAGTCGTATAGGTGGTTTATTCTGACATGTGAAAGACGTCTACTTACAACTTGTATGACAAATGACAACACGGCATTCGCGATCATGGCGGGTAACGATTTTGATGTTTGAAAATTAATCATTTTTTTCAACCTCGAATATGACACCCACATTGATAATTAAGGAAAATAAATCTCCGCCATCTTTGATCTGAAAATGCATGCCATTTTTGTAAGCGGCACCACGAGGAATCTCGAAGAAGACACCCATATCGATTTTTATACAAATAAATATCCGCCATCTTTGATTTGAAAATGCATATCATTTTCGTAATCGGCACCTCGAGGAATCTCGAAGATGACACCCATATCGATTTTTAAGAAAAATAAATGTCCGCCATCTTTGATTTGAAAATGCATGTCATTTTCATAATCGGCACCCCGAGGAATCTCGAAAATGACACCCATATCGATTTTTAAGAAAAGAGAAAATTTGCTCCCCGCACAAACTTTGAACCCCCTTTTGCCCCACTAAAGGCAATGTAAAAAAACGCTGAAATACGCCATTGATATATATAAACACAGTCTATATACAAAGTTTCATGTCTCTCACTTTAATAAATACGGTTTTTCATACAAACTTTGGACCCCCGTTTCACCCCCTTAGGGGGTGAATTTTGAAAAATCTATTCTTATTGCACCTCTAGGTCTTATAAGGAACCTACGTGCCAAATTTGGAATCTCTAGAACCAGCGGTTTGGGCTGTGCGTTGATATGTCAGTCAGTCAATCAATCAGTCAGTCAGTTTCTCCTTTTGTATATTTAAGAAAGATAGTTGAGTAGTGAAAATCACCTTACAATGAACATGACTTGACATACGTGAGCGAAGAACAGGGTAAGTATAAGGCATAATTGCATATTAACAGAATTATTTAGACCGAAATGTCTTTAAAAGCCGAATAGCGTAATAAATCTGTCTAATACATATTAATTATTTACGCCAACTTTACATTTACATAAGTTGGGTGTAACTTAACTTACCTTGCCTCGTTTGCCTTTTTAGACTTGAAGTATATATTTTTTTCTTCCTAACACAAGTATAAACCGACTGTTTGCGACCCATGCTACAATCAACATGAAATAAGTAATTATTAGTTTGCTAAAAATACATTTGTACGTCAGTCTATAAGAAAACTACATAAATTTTAAAAAACATACTTACCTACGATCAAATGTGGTTGATCGCGGTATAATCACGTTCAGAGCGTTCGCGCCGCAAAAATGGTGGTTAGTATGAAATTGACACAGGTCCTGCCTCGACAAGCGCTCGCGCCGTACTGAGGATTCTTCCCGCGCGCAAACAAATATATACAACTTTTGAATCTTTTTCGACAGTATAATTTTTAAAATAATTATAATTTTTTTTACTGAAATATATTGCCAAATACATGAATTTTAATGTGTAATATAAATAATTGTAATAATCCTGCAATAATACTGAAAAAAACCGTGTGTTTTGAGCACAATTTTGTTGAAAAATTAGCGTAAGAAAACTGTTTCTGTAAGAGTATCTATGAAAAATAATAAAAAATTGAGGCCGCAGCGTAAATTAACAACATATAGCGGCTGTAAATCAATTTTAAATAATTAGGTTTTCTAATAACATCATCACGTTTTAAGAGGTCAAACTTATACCTCTGCGCCCTCTTCAGAAATCGACTGTCAGTAAACGGATAAATAAAACTAAAATATTGATTTAAACTAAAATTTGACGCCGCTACGTAAAATATAAAGAATTAACTTCTTTAAATCAATCATTTGAATTTTGCCAAACCTTTCTGTCCAACCGCGTAGTAATTTATGTATTGTTTAGCGTGTTTTCGTGATGTGTTTCTCAGTAGTTGTCAAGAGATGGCGTTAGCTGTCCTCTATTTACACCTAAAATAATTGTACTAAAAACGCGAAGAACAGGTAGAGGTACTCTGCACGTTAACTCACGTTGTCGTGCAGCGTGTGCACGTAGGTCTGCATGCGGTCCTGCGGCTGCTGGTCCGGCGCGTCGGCGTCGCCGAGCCCGAGCAGGCGGCGGCGCTCGGCGGGCGGCGGCGCCAGCGCGCGCGCGTGCGCCGCGTGCAGCAGCGCGCGCGCGCCCGGCGCGTGCAGCGCGTGCAGCGCGCGCGCCAGCGCCAGCGCGTGCGGGAACAGCGGCAGCACGTGCGCGCCGCACGGGTTGCGCCACAGCGGGTTGCCGGCCGGCGTCGTGCCCGCGCCGAACCCGCCGCGGGACGCCCTGCGCACATAGCATTCCGCTCTCTAATACGACTGTGCAACATAATAATGGCGACGACTACGTGCCGTGTGGCAGGCGGCGGACGACGGAGGCCAGCAGGAACCTACTTGTCGGGGTCGGCGGGCACGGTGGTGCGCTTGACGACGCCGAGCAGCAGCGTGAGCGCGTGCAGCAGCGCGCGGCGCGCCTCGCCGCGCGCGTCGTCCGGCGCCGCCGCGCCCGCCGGCGCCGGCGCCGCGTCCAGCCCCAGCAGCCGCGCCAGCGCCGCCGCCGACGTCAGGTGCGGCGCCAGCGCCGTCCAGCGCGCGTGCGCGTCGCCCAGCACCTGCCGGGGGCGATCCGAGGTTAGCTCCGATACGAGACCGACCGGGTCCTCCACGCGCATGTGGGAGTACATACCTGAGCCACCAGCGCGCTCTGGCGCTCGTAACAGCAGAAGTGGTTGGAGACGAGCAGCAGCGCCTCCTGTATGGTGACGCTCTCCATGGCGCTGAGCCCGGGCCGCGCCAGCGCCGCCTGGCACATGTCGTGCAGCCGCCCGAACACGGGCAGCAGCAGCAGGGGGTACTGACGACACAACGATAACACATTTTAAAAAAAGCAACAAAAGGAAAGAGTTTAACGAGTACCTACTTACTGAGACTGAGGTAATAATGCAAAGCCCATTAACCCGTCGTCTGCCAGCCCCGGGATTCCAGGCTCATTACAAAAGTATGCTATTAATATTTTTTTCTGCTCCGGTACTTTTATTTTATCTGTCAATTATATGGTCCCTCAAACTAATATAAAAGCATGTCTTATGCAATTTCAAAAAAGTTTATCTAGTCTATTCTTCATAAAGACCCTAGGGTTATTATGTGATATAATGCAACTGCTAACACCCAATAAATGAAAAAAAAAAACACTAAATTTACAACGAAAATCAATA
Source organism: Epiblema foenella (assembly GCA_963556455.1). NCBI lineage: Eukaryota > Metazoa > Arthropoda > Insecta > Lepidoptera > Tortricidae > Epiblema > Epiblema foenella. Next base: position 6,508,427 of record OY747099.1, on the reverse strand, counting down.
CTGCCAACTCAACAAACAACTGAATTCATATGGTTTGAACATAGATAACCTCCACTAGATAGAGCTTATAGGGCGAAGCGCGCGCGTCACACATGTGGGGATGTTCCCCTTAATAAACTGCCCCGCCCCACGCCACTCAGTCAGTCTCGTCCAGGTTCATGACCTATACGTACGTGGCACAAAAAAAATCTAAAAATTGGTTTTGATTAACCGTCGGCATGGGTTTTTATTTCGTAAAGTGGTGTGGGAACGACTCCCGAACTACAAGTTGAAAGAATGGCGGGATAACACATCACAAATAAGTTAAATATATACAAATGCACATTTAATTCTGCCCGGCGGGGATCATTTTACACTGGCCCACAACTCCCACAGGGCGTAGTGAAGTGTGCTTGTTCCTTTCCAACCACCTCAAATGCCAATATACTTTCTCTTTCTGATGACATCACATGCGCGGGCTAGTGATGTGCCAGTGATGTTCGGTTCCGATTTCATTTAATTATCGGTTCATCCGTATTTTACCATATGATTTTAATACTTATTAAAATTCTATTGATAACATAATCAATTAGTTTTATTTTTTTATATTGAATGTCAGTTTTGACGTAGACAATGTTCTTTTATTATCTGAATCATAAGTAGATCTTCGTATAAGGAGGTGGAAGATGGTAATTGTGTAGTGTATTTTTTTATATGTATGGGAAGGAATATTTAGTTAGTTTGTTCTCATTGTAGTTTTGTTGTTGTCTTATTTTATTATGAAGTCTATATACTCGTAGTAGTAATATAATTAGTTTAGTGGTGATGGATTTCCTTTAGCAATTAGGACTACTGACATAAGACGGACCCAATACTGAATTTCGAAGAAGTAAGAAGAAGGATTTAGAAGCAGAGCCATTGCAATTAGAGTTTTTCGTATCGTCTTGGTCAGCAACTAGGCCTAGTGTCGCGAAGTGGATATAACGCTGGATTTCGAAGGAGTATAAGGGATCTCGAAGTTGGTTAGAGATGGTGCCATGATATTTGGGTTTTTTTTAATCGTCTTGGTGGGCAAACAGGACTAGAGACTGGTGAACCTTTTCCACTACTGGTAGTGGACCCGCTGCTGAACTTCGAAGAGGTATAAGGGATCTCGAAATCCTTGACCTTATAAGTAACCTACGTGCCAAATTTGGAATCTCTAGAACCAGCGGTTTGGGCTGTGCATTGATATGTCAGTCAGTCAGTTAGTCAATCAATCAGTCAGTTTCTTCTTTTATTTATAAGACATATACATCATCTAAAATAATTTACCTAAAATAAATTGCAGTGCCCGAAAAAAACCGCTAATAAACAACGTGTCCCATCACTATGCCGGCGCGCCATTTTGCAGCGTATTCGCGCGCTTTTTGAAACTGCCAATCGCAGCGCTGTTACCAACCTCCCCGCAGCCCGCACTTACCGCCAACTGTGGTGACTTTTGATCCGAACTAAATCGTTCATAGGCTCAATCTAGTGGAGGTTATCTATGGGTTTGAAACAATAACAAAACTGAAATAATTACTGCCAACATGAGGAAAAACGCAAGTCAATAAATGACAGTTGAAAAAAAAATACTGTCTATGATTACGTTCTGTGGACTGTCATCTGTCACTATCCAACTTACCGCTCTTTCTTATGTTGTATTGCTGTTTAATTTTGTTTTATTATTTAATCCCTAGTCGTAGAAAAAGTAATGTATGCAACGTTGTATAAGTAGGTCAAAAAAGGCTCATGGCGTCTTTATTAACAATTTTCGGCTTCGCCTCAAACTGTTACACACGCCACTCGCCTTTTTTGAACCTTCTTATAAAACTATTGCATAAAATACTATTTTAGCCGGGACACACGGCTTAAGGAACTCACAGACAGGAATTTAACAAAATTCGCACCTTTCTATTCAGAATACATATACCTAAATAATAACGAGAAAAAAAGATTGTATAGAATTCAAAGCTTAGTTGGCTTATGGAATAGGGTATTTTATTGCATGTTTTTTATTTCTTCTACTTGTAATCTGCGATCAGTCTCAACAACTATGAGCAGATGGGTCGAAAAAGGTTGGCATTTTGACAAGTCCACTGCACACCCTAGTTTTCCTTTAGTCCGGCAGCACATTAGCTCATGAAATACAAACAATAACATTGTATGAATAAGATATTTTTTTTATAGGAAACCGAATAAAGTTGTGTAAAATAAATTTTACAAATATTTTAAAAATTCATGCATGTTTTATCTGTTTTAAATAAATAAAAATTAGCAAAACGGTAGCCGCCATTACGAATGTCAAGTGTGACGTCATACGGCACTATAATGCCGGATTAACACAATGGGCGATGATGGCACAACTTACATGAAAATATGTATTTCTCCCGTTAACGCATAACTGCGTCCTGTACGTTGAATATAAAGCGTGCCACGCACTGCAGCGGGCTACGGTGGCGGCCCGTTGGACACTATGACAATCTTAACATTGATTCAGACACACGCGCCCTTGATTATCATAGTGACAGCAGGCCGTCATCGCAGGCCGCTGCAGTGTTTTAGTAGCCGCTCATTCAACGCGCAGTTTGTCTAAATAGCATTTGGCCATTCGTCTACTACGCAGTTCGTCCATAATATGATTCGTACCTTTCCAGATTGGTCACAACGCAGTTCGTCCATTACAATAATCTTCATTACGCAGTTCGTCCATTTCGAGATTCATCATTACGCAGTTCGTCTATTAGGGGCCAATTTGGAAACCAAGATCTGAATACTCTTCTACGCTAACGACTGATATATCCGTCTAAGTGTACGGTACAATAACAATCGAGGTGCATTGCCATACGATTTTATTTCATAATTGGACATATTTAAGGTAAAAAGATGATGTAAAATTTGAGTTCGGAACTTCTAAAACAGGAAGTAAACAAAAATCGTACATTTTAATGGCAATGTCTTGTGGACTGGATCCTTTTAATAACTTACTTAACTACGTACGTCAAATTAACGTCATGCAGGTGTGGCGTATCAGTCATAGCTTGTCATTTTAGGTTAGAAAAAGGTAGGAAAATCCGTGGGCTGAAACTAACATTTGTCATTTTTTACATGGAGTTACTGAAAATGAATTATTTAGGGTAAGATGACCATAGCATGATGAGCCCGTAAAATATATACGAGTCATCATACTAATTGAATTTAAACATGCTGGAATACATTTTTATTCCAGAAATCATCCCCCAACAGTATGAAATACGGAGTAAAGTTGATAATATGGATGGTCACGCGAACGAAGTCACGGACAAAAGCTTGTTTTAAAATAAACTGTTATATCCTAAAACGTAATAAAATTACTTTCATTACATTCTAATTCATGTAACAAAAGTACTGTAACTGTAAAAAGTAGAAATAGTGAATTTTCCGGGTATTTTTAAATCGATGGTTGGACCTGATACATGTTGGACGAAATGCGAGTTGGACAAAATACGCGTTGGACGAAATGAGGGTTTAAAAACCAATTGGACGAACTGCGTATTGGATGAACGGCAGTCTGTGAAAGGCTTTATTCTGTTTCTACGTAGTTCATTGTGTACATCCGGATAAACGGTTCTGAGTTTGACACTTGTGACAGACACCATTAGTGATGCGGCCTATCAAAACCGCATATAGTTTATTCGATAAAAAATATTTGAATTAACTAAAATACAACTACTCACATAGGCATATGCAATAGTACTCGATAACTGACACGAGTGACGTATCCGACACACTAACGTTGACGTCGTTATATCTAACAACGAATCGGTTGAACTACGATTTTGTCAATTACTATCGAATGCTCTATGACGTCACACGGCTCGTAAAACTGCAAATTTCAATCTTATTGTTTTAGTATTCATCCTTCCACAAAATAGAGGTGGTTATTGAAAAGTGACAATATTAAACCTATTTATATACGAACTAAAGCCTTCGGCGAAATCGCAGCCTGCTACAAGATAGAGTAAAATACAATCCGATCTGAGAAAACGAAATTGGAGTCAAAGTGGATTAAAAAATAAGTTCGCCATTTTTCGCCTCACTGAAGGAATCGAACCATTAAATACATCAATATCTAGATCTCTTGGTAGAGTATTTAGATTACGGCTAGCGCGCCACAAAAAGCTATTTTGCTTATAATTGGATGAAGTATATTTGAGTGAATTGGGGACTCTTTGTCAGATGATTCCGGGTGCATTAACTGTCCAGAATTGACAAGACTTCATATTTTTCAACTACTTAATTTTATGAACTAGTTAGAAAATAGGTGAAATTTTAAGGAACCTGTGTTTTTTCTTTTTCACGAAAACTGCATTTTTCATACAAAAAAAGCGTCATACTCCTAACAAGCATCCCACCAAGAATCCAGATCCGCAATTAAAAAAAACAAAATGTCTGACGATAATTGACACTGACCGTAGTGACAGTTTGAGACTTGTTATAGTTATTATTTTCGTTAGCGGTTTGAGAATTTTAAATATTCGTGATAAAAACGTTTAAAATTATGGTATGAAGTAGTAAAAACTAGTACGATTCTAAAAACAAATCGAAAACATGTTCTGAAATGCAATTACTACTGAAGATGAAGATCATTGAATGTAACACTATTTTTTTTATTTGCGTTAAAAAACGATCTCGGCCACACAACCACACAACAAATAACTTACCTCAATAACACAAAGTATTGCAGAAATATAACTGATTATTATGTATTGTTTCAGTTGGAAGGCGATGAAAGCGACAACTAACCAACACAAAACTCAAGCTCCACTTTCCAATATTTAGGACACCTTTATGTGAAACATCGACCTTCTCAATGGAGAATTGATACTTGATACTTCCTAGGAAGCAAAAACAGACCTACATGTATGTCAAGGTGTGCAGTGCTCATCTGAAGTGACACTTACACATACTTTAGATGAAGCTACACTTGTGGCCTGTGGTTTGATAAATTTACAATCACCGATAATAAAGTGTTTGGTTACTTGGTGGACTTGACTAACTGGCTAAGTGCATGACCTTTTAAGACTTGGGGCAGATGAGAATGTATACTTGCCAATGTGCCTCCCTGTGGCTTTAACAGATCTATTCTCGAATCTGTTACACGCCATATTATGTATTATTATATTAATTGTACATAATGCTGACTTCGTAAGGAGTTTTACAAATTGGGGTGAAGAGGAGGGAGGAGAACATATTGTAATAAAACCAGTCATTAAATAAAATCTTCTCTCGTATGACTTCTACATAACCTACAGCGTTGCCGGTATAGGATGTTCTTGTTTGGGTTGGAATATGCTTATCACTTGCCGATGTGTGCTCCACCATCATCTAGCTATCCACACGGGGCAGGTTCGTGCTGTTAGCCTAAGAAACCTTCTGAAGTTTTCATTGGCCCAGTAAAGAAAAATCGGTGTCCGGTTCTAATATGCCAAGTGCGAAATTGTTGGGAGATATATCGGAGTCCAGTAGACCAGTGTTTTGTGACCCTTAAAAACGTGCGAATTAAGCAGTGACAAAATTATAAACGTCGTGAAATAGTTAGGGAGGCGAGGTAGCTAAATGGCGTAATTCAACGGCGCCGTCGAGACCTATCAAAATCGAACGATAAAATAATTTCGAAAAGAAAAGCTCGTATGGTAAAAACCATTTTAGCGGTGGGTTTGGCGTGTACGGTTTTTCAAAAACGTTAAAAAAAACAGTTACTTGGGCATTCTCGAGCGCGTCAGATATTCATACTACGTATGCCCCAAGTGCCTCTGATAACAACGGTATACTAATCTGCCGGTTTGCGTGGTGGGGGTAGGAATATAAAATAGTCAAAAATGCAAAAAAAAAAATTACTCGAGCGCGTCAGATTTTCGGAAGGGGTGTTAAGTAGGCCCCAAGGAAGCTCCCTTTAAAAAAACTGACGATTTCGGCGTGACGATAAGTTACGATGAATTTTTGAAAATGCAAAAAAAAAAGTTTTTTTGAAATACTCGAGCGCGTCAGATTTTCATAGGGGAGGTTTATCTCGGTATCCTGAAAGCATATTTTCTTAATCTGACAAAAATGTTGGTGGGTTCTCTTAATCTGACCGAAAAAGGTTTTTGGTTTCTTTTTTTCCTTTCTTTCTCCTTGATAAAACGGGGAATTTAAGAATGACAATAAAGCGATAGATACAACCAACGTAAATGTAGATGAAATGTAGTACGAATTGTATTATTTATTGTATAAAAAAATGAAATGATATAAAAATTGTATTATAATTGTATTGTTATGTATGACCATGAATGTTGCGAAATAAAGGAAAAATACTGGTAGGACGGCATATTTCCGCGAAGTGCTCAGTCTGTATTACATGTTTATGGCAAATTCCTCTTTTTTGCTTCAATTCTTCACTTCGTTTTGCTTACGGTACGTCCAAAAAACAATTTGAGGATCAACAGGCTATTGAATAATATACATACATGAAACTGTACATGTTAATAATACTTTTGTATACAGATACGCGTAACTTTTTCCGAGTCCACAAAAATTGTCGAGAAGATTTAGAAAAAACAAAATTTTTGAGATATAATAAAAGTCACATAATTTAATCATCGTTATTTCATATCAATTTTTTTTAACACCCTCAGTTTTCGAGATATACTCAAAAAACCGGGAGTTTGAGTTTTTATGATGCTTCAAGTCAAAAAGTTTTAACTTTGGACAAAAATGTAAAGAGACCTTTTTTGTGTAAAATAAAATTACCTTTTTTGTTTATTTAAACTCTTTTTTTGTAAAATGTATCGTTCGCGACTTCTATGCCGCGACGCGTTTTTCGGAAGACGAAATGGCTCCTCCACACTTCCGGTCATGCGGAAACCGGCAGATTTTGTATTTTTAGTAAGTTTTACATTATATTTTTCAAAAAAAAAAAAAAAAAATAGCGCTCGAGAATGCCGGATTAACGTTTTTTTTTTACAAGTTCGCGACCCAGTAACTCGGAGGCGTCAAGGACTTATCGTCAGATTAGTTAAATTTAGTCTTAAAACACTAAAATCAACCCCCAATCATCGATTTAAAATACCCTAGATACACTATTCGCGTGTCAAAGCCGTCCACGCTCAAGAGTGCTTAACTTTAATTCCGTTCCGTTTACAGTAGCTGTTGGTACGCCTTAAGTAATAAATAAGTACCCATAGGATACGATGACTAGTTACCTTTACATATCGTGGGATGTATGCGTGTTCAGTTTCGTATCCTAAGATACCTTAACTTTCTAATGTGTGCATTTGAAATAAAACAGTACATATCTGGGTAATGAAGTCTAAGTTTGAATATTTAACGCATTTAAATAACACATTGAAATAATTATAATTAAAAATATAGTAACTAATTGAGAACATCCTCCTTTTGTGAAGTCGGTTAAAAATAATTGAAATAGTTATAACATTCAGGTAATTTAGAATACCCTGCACATATGCTTTTAGGACACAGTTCTAGGAGCAAATTGTTCGTGATGGTTTGACTAGGCTTAGGTACCTCAGGTGGTAAACAACGATTCATGATTAATAATAAATCGACATTACCACTTGACAGGCCTTATGCTTGTTTACTGCCGATGCAGAACCTAATCAAAAAAATATTATTTTGCGACTTCACGGTACGCGATACAGACTCTGTTCTCTGCGCTAATGACAATCGATGTGTGCGATCCGTAATGTCCCAAGCGCCAAAAACTTTGCTTTTCAAATAATACGTTATTCTTGTGACATAAGGCTGAAAATCGAAAAAACATAAATTGGTACAAATTGATTTTCTTTTAAATGGTGTGTCTCTAACACGCACACACTCGTAATGACGGCTTGGACACTTTTTCGTCTTGCATTTGTAGGTGATAGTGTATCTAGGGTATTTTAAATCGATGCCCCCAATATCTTAATCTGACGCGCTCGAGTATTTCAGACTATCGATTTTTTTTTACTAATCTGATCGTCTATCCTAGGCGCGCGTCACTACTGTAACGTTGCACGTTCATGTTTACATAATTATATATAAATGGCTTCTTAAAATTAAATAAACTACTATTAAACAACATAAATTACCTATAATAAACCTTATAATTAACCAAATAGTAAAAACGAATCAAACAATCAAATTATAATTTAATATTCGGACAAACACTCTGACACTTCATTACTCTATGCTCTTAGCAACTCTCGCGTCAGCAGTTTTGCCCGGCGGGCATTGTTCCCACAGCGCTGCGCTGCGGCCATTCTACGCCCGAGCGTCCTGAGAGGCGCACTATCATTGCAGCTGCGTTCACAAGTTCTGCTTCGTGTCGTCTTACGCGCTTGCATCAATTTAAATTTCTAATAGTATTGAGAAAGTATTATTAAAGTAAAAATAGTTACGGCACTGGCCGTCTTTTAACAGTTTTCGTTAAAACGAGACATCACACAGTCTTGCACCCCGTTACGGGGTGCAACTTTACGGATACAACCGATGGCGGTTGCATTTCCCGCAAATATCGGGGCCTAGAAGGCCTCCGGACGCTTGGTCCACCAACCACCAGCTGCCCGCGGCGCTCCCCGCGAACCGCCTACCCCAACAGCCTGCTCGACCACCTCGCAGCCATCTAGGGGAGTACCTGACCCTGCCAGTGAAGCCAGACGGGCAATTTTAAATATTACGGACTCACGCCCACGACCTAAATTTTTACCAATATACGGATTTACAATTTTAAATGGTTGTTAAATTATTTCAAACCAACTCAACCGTATCAATACATATAGAGCTAAATACTTTACAAGGTTGTTCTATTAGGTCTAAGGTATCTCTCATATCTTAAACTGCCACGCTCGAGTATTACCGAAAATTCCCCTATTCGCCTCCCTAACTAAAAGGAACCGAAAATCCAATAAATAAGTTGTGACAGTTGACAAAACAAATCAACGTCAAAAAATGAATGTCAGAAATTGATAATCGGATACAACTAACTTTATTATCGTATCACAACTAAGGTCTCTCTCGATAGTGCAGGGAAAGTGATGTCACCATCCGGTACACTTTTTCGCGGTTTTTTCCAAAATTAATGGCGAAAAAAATCCTAAAATATTTTTTTGTGTACTTAACATCTTTCTACCGAAATGGTTTCCGAATTAAGACTTGAAATTTATGAAATATTGCTAATTGCCTTTTAAACTTTTATTTAATACGCCCACCAGATCTAAACGTTCTTAGTCAATATTCCCGAGATTATCTGACAAAGTCAAGGATAACCACCCTCGCTACCCGTAGCGCGGTGCGGTTTACCACAGAGGCAAACACGATTAGGTCGGGAACGAAGCAAATATGCAAATGCAAATAGAGCAAATAATGTCAAAACGAAGAAGACACTCTCGGTTGTTAAACGGGCCAGTCGCAGGAGTCGGACGTTGTTCCGTTGAGCAGTAAATAAAAAAACGACACACGACTATGTACTCTGAATTTTTTTTCATCTACAGGTTACACGTATGGACAAAAATATTAAATTAGGGGGGGGCACCCTCCTAATTTAATATTTTTTTGTAATTCACATCACTTTTATGTAGCGGTTCACAGAATACACCTTCCTACCAAATTTCATAACTGTAGTGCTTAGTCTTTGAGTTTTTTAGGAGGGCAAGGATGGTACCTTGGAGCCGAGCTTGACGAGCAGGCTGGCGGCGTGGCGGCGCACGTTCTTGACGGCGCGCGAGCGGCGCGCGGCGGGCGCGGCGGCGTCCGTCAGCAGCGCCGCGAAGATCTTGTCCAGCACCAGCGGCAGCAGCTCCGCGCCCGCGCTGCCCACGCCGGGGCCTGCCGACGACACAAGGTGCCCTTTACAACCGGTCTCTGGCCTATACTGTGCCGGTGTACAGTTACACTGCTACTTGTATACTATATACTATGATAATCATATCAACGATTCAGACACACATATATCACAATCCTCGGACGACTCCTTAATTTTATCAGCCGTTGTACATGTACATACTTTCAGCTTGAAGTGGCTCTTATACATAGCTGGCTGCAGGCGCAGCTGAGGAACACGAACAGCGCGGAGACGAGCGACAGCAGCAGCGACAGCAGCAGCGGCGCGGGCGGCGCGCACGCCACGCAGCACCTGACGACAAGGTACAGTACCGACCGGCCAGCTGGCTGCAGGCGCAGCTGAGGAACACGAACAGCGCGGAGACGAGCGACAGCAGCAGCGACAGCAGCAGCGGCGCGGGCGGCGCGCACGCCACGCAGCACCTGACGACAAGGTACAGTACCGACCGGCCAGCTGGCTGCAGGCGCAGCTGAGGAACACGAACAGCGCGGAGACGAGCGACAGCAGCAGCGACAGCAGCAGCGGCGCGGGCGGCGCGCACGCCACGCAGCACCTGACGACAAGGTATAGTACCGACCGGCCAGCTGGCTGCAGGCGCAGCTGAGGAACACGAACAGCGCGGAGACGAGCGACAGCAGCAGCGACAGCAGCAGCGGCGCGGGCGGCGCGCACGCCACGCAGCGCTGCAGCAGCTGCAGCCCCTCCGCCACGCTCGGCCGCGGCTCCACGTGAAGCAGCCGCGATAGGACTACGTCCAACACCTAACAGCAAGAACGTTCATTCATGAAAATGCTTTATTCATTCAATCCAGCAGCCGTCAACGGAATGCAAGAGTGTAACTGAAACAAGTCACTCGGCTCAGCATCGCTAAGACTTTACAGAGCCGCTCTCTTCGGTAAGCAACGAGCTGCCTTTGCGCCGGTTTGAATCGCAAGCGCGGCAACGACTCGATATTAATAAAATAGTATATTACTATATAGGCCAGGAATGAATGGTGTGCCTGCCCAATGTGTTATAAACGGTCGACTGTACGTGAGGTCGTTTAACAATACGAGGCAGGCAATCTATGTTCCGGCTCGTAGCGGCGAACCCTAATAATACGATTCCTTCCCGGTATTTTTAGTAATGTACTACTAGTCTCACTTGCGAGAGCGCCTCCCACTCGACGTGGAGCGGATGCGAGGCATCCATCTCGGCGGGGCACGAATCCACCTTTTCCAGTGCGGAGCGCGTCCACTGTTCCACGTACGCCCACGTCACTAGCGGAGCCGCTGACATACAATGCCTGAAAACAACACCGATTCCATAGAGTTAACTAAAGCAAATTCCTATTGTTATTTTTAGTATTCGTGCCATAAATGGTCCAATGGAACACTAACACTAAGTACTGGCCCTACTGTAGTGTTTATAATAATACCTACCTAAAGCAGTCGAGTATCTCGGTGCGGCAGCGGTTGAAGAAGACTGCGAACTCCTGCTCGCTGTCGTAGTCGATGCAGGCGTACGTGGCCGCGTCGTGCGCCGAGCCCGCGCGCGTCGTGGGGTACGTCACCTGCGGGGGAAGGTAAGATAATTATTTCATGGAGGGGACATGTGATACAAGGCCGGGTGGCTCTGTGAGCTGTAGACCTAAAAAGATTTTTTTTTAATTTCCACAAACATTACATATAATTATCGAACCTGCTGTTCTCCTCTACAGGTCACATTTCTCTACCGATTCTCGTGAAATTTGCGAGCAGATTCGATAATTATATATATTTTTTGTCGATTATAGTTCAAACAGAAATCCGCCGGCAGAAACATACGAAATTATTGAAAAAAAGAATAGATTCCGAAAATATCAAAAAAGTGACTCGACAAAAAAATTATAATTACCGAACCCACTCACAAAAATATGTATTAATATGTAAAATTTCCAAAAAGTGACAAAAAAATCTATACAGAGCACTGAGTGGAACATTTCTAAAGACTGAGCTGAAAGGATAGTGTTATCTAAGTGATCTACAATCGAGTTATTACAATCGTAAAGCTGGATTAAAAAGTAAAACAAAATCATTAAAATGAAATATTTTTATATCAGTGACAATCCTACAAAGCTATTTACATTTTAAAATGACACACGTCATAGTAACTTGAATTTACATTCGATGCTATCCTATTATTGTATATGCGTGAATTGTCGTTCAAACTTTTACCGACCAAGAATATTTAGTGTCCTGTGTAACGGTATTCGAATGGACTTTCTTCAGCGTAGATGTGCTCGTTACGCATCTTCCACGTTTTGTTTCGCGTGAACAAACTTTCGTCACTCCAAATAATGCGTTTGATGAACTCGCCATCATCCGCTATCCTCTCAAAAGCTACCGACAATAAGCTTCTCGGACAGGACAGTCTCTAGGTAGCAATGCTTGAAATCTTAGAATTTTGAAAGGGTGACGGCGGGCACGTTTCAATATTCTCAATATTTTAAAATGATTTGTCAAAATGTCGGCCCGCTTGTCTAGAACTTGCTCTAGTTTTTCCTACGGTCGACATAGCGTAGCATTCTCTGCAAATTTAACTGCATGTTCAATAACGAGTCCTCCGCGTTGGTCGCCCTGACCCGTTCATGGTAAGATGGGACGATTGTTAGTCACACGGCCCATAGCTCGAAGTATTGTCTGTATCATAATTAAACTTAAGAGCTACGCTCTTGTCGGTGGAGAAAACCTCCTAATTTTTTCCTTCATTTGGTTGAAGTATGTTAATCTGGGTCTACCTCTACCCCATCTTCCTCCAATTCTGCCCTCCAAAACGTCTAGAAAAAAACTGTCGTTATGTATTAATTTTAGCATAGTTCTAGTCTCTTTCACGATGCTTATTTTTCGTTCCGTCCAACTAATACCTTCCATTCTCCTCCAGCACCTGTTGTTTTTTAGCTTTCTTTGATATCTTCGCTTTATGTAACTGCTTTTTGTTATTGAACGTTCTCTTATCTATGGCAATTCTCTGTATAATACATGCGGACCATCTGGAGTCATTGGTAATTATACTTCCTAAGTATTTAAATTGGCTGACCGGCTTTATTGCAGAGTTTTGAATGTAATTGGGGTGTAATTTAGTCTATGTTTCGATATTGTTAAAGTTTTTGTCTTACTACTGTTTATTTTGAGCCCAAATTGTTTAAATGTTTCATCCACTTTAGTAATTAGTTCCAGTTTGTATAAAAAGAGTAAATTCAAATAACCGTTAGCATCTAATTGTGGCATTTTTAAACATGACATATGTGACATTATGTCAAAGCACGTCACCTTTTTAACAGTAGGTACTCAATCAATCTTCAAACCAAAAACCTGGCCGTTTTTAAAAGAGGTTTCTCTCTAGGTTCTTTAATTATTTTTACCCTTCGCGAGAAACTTTACCTACTATTCAGAAATTAGTGTTAAAATTTGATAAATAGTAAAATGTGATGTAAATGTGATACAAAAATAGGTGTAAATACCTACTTTTACACCAGTTTGCAGAAACAAATAATCGAGTATATTGACACTGACAGCTATTACCGGTAATGGCTTAGAGTATAAATATTTCTAAAGAGCTGCTAAACGCGTGCCGCAACGAGGGACGACAACAGAGTACATACCTCCCGTGGGGTGACCATGTCACTAAAATTACCCCATGGCTTCTGTTTATTTTGTATAATTCGACTCATTATAGGCATTATGTAATGGGGGCTATCGTTTTTGTGCTCACCAGTTGGCGCCACTGTCGACTAAGGTCCAGCTGTCAAAAATTGGAAAAAAAGTATTAGAAGAAGAAGAGTTTATACTCTTGATAGTGTTTTGCGGAAGTAATGCAATTCGAAATTCTTTGAACACAATCAGCCGTTTTAGACGGCTTCCAGTTTTGCCGACCTGCCGCTGCTATCCACTTATTTCGGGTAGAATCATTTAGTGGAAACCTAGAAAAGAAAATTATATATTTGCTTGTCCATTTCTAAGAAATACTACAATTTTGCTGCTACATAATAAAATTGACAAGTGTTATTTTTATAGAACTCTAAATTACCATATAATTGGGCTACTTTTAAATCGTATTAGCTGGTATCCCTAAATGAATTACAGGGAAGCTAAATTAAGAACAGATTTAAACATTTCTGACAGCTTCCAATAAACAACCTACGTAATTTAGGCGGATAATAACGTCGACAAAAATTTTCTAACCTAAAATCACCAATGTAAACAATGTTATTATTTCAATATTAATCGCTTTATTTTACAAGATTTTGAATGAAACATAATTGTACCAATAAAATAACACATATTGCGCTTAGATAAAGGTATAAAATAGTATAATTACGTGTGAAAGGTTACATTTTCTTCGCATCTTTCTCTGCGGCTTTTACAGCCGATCACGCTGCAAACTACCATTGTTTTATAGAAACTGTACCACAAAAACCCTGATCTATATCATTTGTTGCCCAAAGCACTATTTTATGCACAAAAACATTAATTAATTCAGTTAGTTTTTGAGATGACACTTCTGACTACCTTTTGTTGAGCCCAACGATGCTAATTTTGACATTGTGCCCAATAACAAAAAGTGGAACTATGACAAAGACAGCAAATGATACACATCTCTCTGCCGCACTTAGCGAGATTTGTATATGACCTTCTCGCTTGGAACTGGTATTATTATTACCGAGTCACGTCTGTATTTATTATAAGTCTGTGGGTAATGGTTTTTATGGGTAAAGTATCAAATAGAGGTATTGTTGTCAATTGGCGAAACCACTAATATATTTTTCACTTCTCATGCTCGAAAAGTGTGTCATATTAGACTTGTCAAGCGGGGCTAAAGTAGTACATTTAACCCCTAGGGAAAATATGAATACATATTTATGATTTACAAAACATTTGAATTTGACCAATCAAAATACTTCACCTATTAAATCCACCAATCACAGAACACTAATTTATCTCTTAAAAAAATATTTGGTATTGGGTATTAACCAACCAGAATACAGCTTTACTAAAATCGACCTATCTGGAAACATAATTAGCATTGTTCATTATTTTTAACCCCCCATTTTTAATTTTTTTTTCGAAAATATAGAGTATTTTAAGAAACTAATTTGAATATTTTAGCAATTAAGGGCTTAGTTTATTTTTAAAAAAATATTTAAAATATAAGATACTACCTCGCGTAAGTTACGTTCCGTGGCTGAATCGATAAAGCATAAGCACAATAGAGACCCAAAAAAGTTGTCAATGTCAATCATCGATGGTTAGTAATTGTCATCTGTCAATGTAATCACCCATTCCATAAATTCCATTCCCACCCAGTGTTGCCAGATGGTTACATTTCTTACGTTTTTCGTAACTTTTGACCGGCTCGCGTACCATGTAAGTAACTTCTGTTGTAACTGAAATATTCGTAAATTTTGAGAATAATGAAACTGTATTTAAAAAGAAAGGGCAATTGTATCTAACCGGAACCAAGCGAGTCAATTTATAGACTTACAGATACAGAAAAGGTGACAAAAGAACCTACATGGTACGACTCTGTCTATGACGTGACGACTCTGTCTCTGTATATGACATTTGAGATACCACCCATCAACCTGACGTTATTCTGTCGCCGAACTCGCCGAATTGTAGCTGTACGTGGCTACTCATTTCTTAGAATCGAACGTTTTGACAAGTAATTATGAAAAATATAAAAAATGTAACGTTTGCATCAAAAATGTAACTTTTCAAGAAAAGAAACGTAATTTTTGTCCCAAGGGCCCTGGCAACACTGTTCCCACCGTTTGCCTTAACCTGGCTCGTCTACCTCTGCCCGTTTTCGCTAAAGGCGATACATCCGTCTGTTTTTTCTATTCTTTCGTGTGTTCCTAAAACAACATCATCCTCCAAGCGTTATCCCAGTAACAGCCCGGGGTTCGCTACCTAGTCCTAAGATTTGGCGTAGGTTCCTATCATCCGTCTGCTTTAAAGGAATATTTTCAAATATGATCGACAAATTAGTTAAAAGTCGAAGAGGAAGGTTTTTCTTCCTAAATTGGACAATGGAGCTTTAATGGAAAATCAGGGGAGCAAAAATACTAACGTAAGTAACATTATAAATTACACATTCGTAATTCTTAAATCATTGCTTGAATGCTGCATCAATACATCTCTTGAATGCTCTTAGCATTATTCGAGTACAATTGCATCCAGAAAGATGCTCGGGGTATACTATCTCTCTTTCTATTGGTGTTTGCTTTTGTATACCTACTGTCATGTTGGTCTTGGCTACACAGACGGCCCTCCTAACAATTTAGTTTGTTGCCAACATAATGTTTGTCCTTGCCATAAATATAGGGTCACTCACTTGAAAGTTGTGTATGATTTATATACGTTTTTGATAATGTTCGCTATATACATATAAAAAGAGACACAAATCTGAATGCGTGATTTGGGTGTTGAGTCTCATTCGTTCCATGCTTACTTCCTACAGTTCCCATGTTTTGTTAATCTCCGAGGCTCAATATAGTTTACTTACTTCCATTTTTTAATAAAACTTTTTTTCAGGCGGATGCAAACACTGTTGCTTCTCTTCTGGTAGGTAAAATAGTGTGCCAAACCCTCATCAACCTCAACTGAAAGTTCTGGAAGAAGCTGACACTGTCCAATGCACGTACCGATCCTGACTCAAGCAAAGACATTCCCAAAAGTAAAATAAACCAAAACTGGTGCCTAAAGATCCTTCCATAGTTTATAGTTAACTAACACAGATGGAAGCTGTATAATGGTGTAGTTAATTAGTATTAAAAAGCTTGTTTTGAGTAACCACTTTTATTTAATCTTCAAATCACATTAGGTTTCACAATTTATCAATTATTCAGCTACTGTATAAAAATATTTTCTGTGTTCTTCATAGAGCTTACATCACTGTTTCTCAAATAAAGGATTATAGTTAAAAAGGTGTGACTTCTCATTCAGAATTATGTGTGGAATAGCTACATAGAGAGCCTTTATTCAGCTTATAATGATACACCATTAAAACTTGTTTTTAAGTAAACTACTGAATCACTACTGTATTGTTTAGGTAATCCTAAATATATTTTTGGTTTCTCAAAAATTCTATGTTCAGTTTTCTTCAGTCGAATTCTTTTCTGAGGCATTTTTAATCTGATTCTGGTGTAAAACTAGACAAAGATGGAGAAGACACTGATGTTGAATATCCGTGTTCCAATGAATGTACTTTGAGAACTGTTGTAGAACCGAGCTTGCTTGCCTCAAACCTCTTGTTTGTGAATTTGTCCACCATTGTAACAATATCCTGAACTGCAGCTTGTTCCTAAAAAATAAAAATGGTATACCTGTTTTTATCTCATAGTCAGTCATACGCAATATACTATAGAGAATATATCTTAATGTGAGAACACTGTTCAACAAAATTTAGATAGTTTATGTAATTGTCTCCCGATAAGATACTATTTACATTCAAGAGCCAAAATAACGAATAAACTGTGTCGTCTTATGAATCTTATTGTTTGTACTCACGTCTCAGTGATCCTCGCAGTAGTATTGTGTATAGCACTGGAAATACTCCACATCGACTTCACGACACCGCGTTTTCTTCCCGGATTTTAACTAGTAGTTTAGAGCTATTTTTGAATCATTTTTTACACGTAGAAATAAAACATTTCATATATTTTTCCATATTTTAAGTGATTTTGACGACTAAACAAATCGAAAACAACCGTATAACATTAATTTACGTCAGTGAAGGAAGTCACAGTGACGGTTAAACACCACAGATGAAAACTATTTTAATGACCGTAGATTTTACATATCCAGCCAAAGGGGATTTGAGGAAAAGTCAAACAAAGATCACACGTATATGTATTGAAATATCTCTAATCCTTGATTATTTTGCCGAAGCAATTGCCTGAAATGGTTTGAAAACCTTATATCTCGAAATGGATTTCGAATTAGCACTTTTGAAAAAATATGAACAATCCTAATTAATTTTTCTAAAGAGTAGAGAAAAAAACATGCTGCAAAAGTATATATCTTCGCCGTGGAATTTATTGTTAATTTTGGGTGGGTTAACCTTTGTTTATTTATTTTCTCGCAATCCAAGTGAAAAGTAGAGTGTATAACTCAGGTCTAAAAGCCATATTACCCCTCGAACTATTTTCCCTCACTTCGTTCGGGAAAATAACTATCTCGTGGTAATATGGCTCATTTTAGACCCTTGTCATACAATCTACTATGAATATCGGCTTTGATTATACCGCTAATCAGAGCTTTAGCGATATAAATAGCGAAATGCAATTATATCCGGTTATACCTTATTTAAAATCGGTGCTACCGGTAACGATCCCTGAGCTCTTCACACGCCGGGAACGATTTCGAGGCTGACATATAATCGATTAATGAGTAGTTTATAATAACGTGGCAGATTTGTATCCTCTACCCTTGGCAGAGGGGGTAAGTTTTTAGTTAAATCAGGGGGCTTGCAATGGGCGGCGCGCGAAGCTTTAGATACCTAACGCTCGCGCGCCCCGGGGTCGCTCGTCAGTCGAGGGCCCTCGCCGCGCGAGCGAGCACATGCACGTCGTCTTCGAGTTCCGCCGCCGCCGCCGACTTGAATGCGACGAGCGGCACGAATTTACCGAGTGATTTAAATCCCACAATGGTAACTAGATCAGGACACAGCTGTTCTGTGTATGAGTGTTTAAATACCAAAAGGGACGAAAGTTTGTCTTTTTTAAGCTGCCTATAAAAAGTGAACGGTAAAATATATTTTTAATTAGGTATAAGTAAGTACTGACTTAGCATAACCTAAGTGTTTAACGTTATGAAGTTGTAAGGTACAATGTACAACAACAATACAAATGCATACGATACGAACCACCTGGTTAGGTAGGTACTTATAACTTAAACTCACGTTTTCGATGGTTAGGTACTTACGTATGTTGTATGTAAACTTATTATATTTAGCGGGACACCTAATGTAATTTTCTTAAAAATCAAACACGCGTCTGAAATTTTAATTTCAATAAAAAATACAAAGCAATTCAGAAATATAACATAGTGAGATATAAACTTAGGTAGACAACAGGCGGCATTATCGCTAAAGAGCGATCTCTTCTAACAACCTTTGGGTAGCGGAGAGAACTAAACACACATATTCAGTCTATCCTATATTTTTATCCTTTTCTAACCTACACATCTTCTTAAGTTCTACGTAATGCAGCTCTTTGCCAAATAAATAATGTCTAGATTTCCAATATAAAAAACGTGTCCGAATATATAACAAAAATACAGTGTACAAATGGCAGACTTAATACCAAAGGTATATATGCATTATGCAGTTTAAAACAATTTTCTATAAAAGTAGCTACGGAACCCTAAAAAGAGTATCCTAATATAAACGCATGATTTATGAACTTACCGTTTCTTACTTACGAATTAAAATTTCAAGAGTTAAAGAGAATTTCCGTTCACGAGGTAAATGTGATTTGTGGCGTTATTCACAATGACACTGACATACATACATATATGTGAAGTAACACGTAGGTACTTAATTAATATCCGTTCCCTGTTTTCAAGCGACATCTGAGGAGCTAGAACATTTTTTGCTCTCATCGATGTATTTTTGGCGTGACAGCCCTAGCGCTACAAGTGAATGAATACAAGTTATACGATAGACAGAGATGTACAGAGTAGGCACGTTTTTTATGCTTAAACGCCGTTTTTGTTAGGAAGTGAATCTTCTGTACTTGTACTATTACTTATTCTGTGGTTAAATGCTCAAGTTTTGACAGCATCGGGTCTGTCTCTCAAAGTATAATATTCTTTCCACTTCTCATGTTCGAAACGTGTGTGATTTGTTAAAGGCTTACAAAGCGGCCCTAGAGAAAATATAAATATTTATGATCTACAAAACATTCTAATTTGACCAATCAAAATACTTCACTACATTATATCCCCCAATCGGAACGAGGGGTTCTTTTTGGTTTGTTCAACTAATTTAACACTTAAAAACATTAGGTTTTTTTGTTATTTCAACTACTACGTATCTGAGTCAAAGCAGTTTAAACAAAAGATGCCGCCATATTCTCATTGTAATTTATTATTTAATTATGAGTGGATAATTTGTTTATTTATTTTCTCGTAATCGAAGTGACAAGTAGAGTGTATAACTCTGGTCTAAAAGCCATATTACCACTCCAACAATATCGCGGTAATATAGCTTGTTTTAGACCCTTGTTATACAATCTACTATTATTCAACAAGCACTTTTGAATAGTCAGTTATCGCATGATTTAAAATTAATAATTCACAGCAATTTATTGAAGTAATTATTATCTGTTTACCGTTTGGTAAAGTCGTTGACCTTTGCCAGCCTATGCAGGTGTAGGGCAGCCCCCGGCTCACCTTGAGCAGCTTGGGCGCGGCGGCGTGCAGCCAGCGCGGCACGGCGGCGGCCACGTGCGGCTCGCGGCTGGCGAGCTCGTGCCGGAACACGGCCAGCCACACGCCGCTCGTGGCGTGCGCCAGCGCCAGCGACGGGTGCGCCGTGAGCAGCAGCAGCGTCTCCAGCAGAACCGGCATCCAGAACTCCACGCCCTGGGCAAAGTTCCACAGGGTGGCCAGCTGCTGCCCCAAGCCCGCCAGCACCTGTACGAGTTACGTAGCTTATTATTTACTTGTCCATTCGCATTCGCAGAGTGGTACAGAAATCTTGGCCATGTTCAAGTACCACAGTGTTTACTCTTAAAGTACCCCTCGTCCTACTCACTCGGCACTACGTTATTAAGCCGGTTCTTCTCGTAACAGAGGTTTGTAAAAAAAATCTTTTAACAATTATTTCACGCAATAGATTCCTAAGGAACGTTGGTTAAACGCCACCATGGATGAAATGCGTGCCGAGGGCCTCACTACGAAGGCCGAAGCCGAAGACAGTGTGAAGTGAAGAAGAATAGTGGACTCCGGGATTCAAGCATTAATCTGAAGATGTGACCGGGACTAATGCTAAAATGAGAGAGAAGTATTTTGGGAGTAAAAGGTCCGTAACTAATAAAAGTATAAACAGACAAACCTGAGAGAGCTTCTTTAGGAACAAATAGTTTTTCTCATCTACCACGTTGATACTGGCCACAGCGGCGCGGTGGATGCACGAGATCGCGTCCTCATTGAATAAAATCATCAGCGGCTTGCGCTCCTTCGTCTGCAAATTACAAAAGGGACATATTAAATTACTTGGCTAATGGCTTACTGTCAGCACTTGTAGCTTACCATTTTAACCATTCGTTTACTAGTTGCAGGGTATATCTGACTGTGCTTAACATCTGATGTAATCATCTCCAGCCTTCGACTAGACGCTGGCTAAGAGCATTTGCAATTTAAAAAAAAGCGACCATGCTACCAGTACTAACCGAGCCTTTTCTGTTGACCACCTGCAGCAGACACTCGGCCGCGGGCAGCTGGAAGGCCTCGTCCTGCAGCAGGATGCACAGCATCTGCAGGAGCCGCCCGTTGTTCATCACCACGTGATTTGTGGACACCCACTCCACGAACCCCGTCAGCGTCAGTAGGACCACCTGTTTAAATACAGCAACTTGTCATTAGTTACATGACATTTTTAGCGGCTATATACGTTTAATTACATTCAATTTATATATTGTAAAGTCATAGTCCCCGTGACAGCCATTAACGCGCGTTCGCATAGAGCGCGTTAAACGCTGAACCAACGCCAGCTTTTTGTAGCACCGCGTCAACGCTAGCTACGGGCCCGCCATGACAAAGCCATGTAAGAAAAAACAATATGAGCGTTGAACAGACTAAACGCCTTTCACGGGAAACCTAATGGTGCAAGATAAACAAATAAGCGAGCCACAGTGCGTAACGAGTTACAACTCAAAGGTGTCTGTCTAAAGGCTTGACCACACAACGTGCGCGACGCGTCGAGTGCGCCGACAACAGGTTAGAGACGCCACGCAGGCTGCGGAATGTTATCATACATTCCGGCGCGCAGCGGTCGCGTTGCGCACTCTGTGTGACCAGGCCTTAAAGCTAGAAGAGGTGCGGTGGTGTTGCCGCGCGCGGTACCTGCACGACCCGGCCGTGGCTGGCGGCGGCGGCCGCGTCTCCCGCGGCGGTGTGCTCGCGGAACTCCTGCACGTGCAGCTCTATGAGCCGCATGAAGAATGCAAAGATTTCCGCCATGTTGCTCGTCAACGCCTGGTAGATGTCCTTGCGCCGTTGATGTTGCTCTAGCGTCTGTAAACATATTCAACTGTACACCATACTGCAATATGTTATCGACGGCGCTACCACAACTTGCTGTCTGTTGTTCTAGTTCCGTTGATCTTTAGGGATGTTGACTCAAAATTTGACCACTCCATAAGACTACACCAAAAGAAACAAGGCAAAAAAATATGCCAAATGGTGAAAATCCTATTAAAATATCTCAAAAAATAACGAAATTGCTGGTTAGAGAGAGAAAGCGCGACAGATCAGTACCGTCCTTGACCACGAGCATAGTGAATGACGATCGTTCCAATACAGAGGTGCGTTTTACGGAAAAGCGACAGAGTATGCCCCCTCTTAAAACTTTGAAGACTTATAACTATGTAATTAATTATTCTTTTGAGTTACTTTTTTCGCAATATCATTAAGAATTTATTTTATTAGAATATTATTTTCTTATTTATTTATTTATTTATTTTATTTATTTATTTTATTTGGAGGTCCAACAGCTATTATATAACATTACACAATCAAGTAGATACAGATAGCCAATTATAGGAACTCACAGGTAGTGCCATGATACTTAACTAATAGGTACTAATATTACGCGCTAACGTAACCGCACATGCAACAAAAAAAAAAAAAAAAGGGAAAATAATCTGTTACAAATGAAAGGTTTAGAATTATAGCTTTGCCGAAACTGGAATTCACATAACTAACGAAACTAAATTATTAGTACATTGTGTAACATACATAACGAGGATAGTTGGGCAGCAGCAACACTACTGAGCACCAACTCAATGACGACAAGGATAAAAACAAGAACGATAGTAAGAAGCTAACACGCTCACTGCAAGCACTCAAAATACTGCTGCACTATATTACGTCTCACGCTAGGAATTCCACAGTTGAATACATCAATATCTAGTCCAATAGACGACTCATTTAGGTTACGACTGGCACGCGTTAAGAAACTATTCTGTCTATATTTGGAAGCTGCATTTTTGATTGCAATTGGGGGATGATACCTTTTAGAACGAGTGGGGACCTTGAAGCAAAGTTTACTTAGTAGGTCAGGGCAGTCAACTACGCCATTAGTTATGTTAAGGAGATATGTTATGTCTGCTATTTCACGACGTTTTTGTAAAGGGACAAGGTGATGCTGTTTACATATCTTAAGATAGTTGGAAGATCTGTAGGGACATTTTAATTTAAAACAAAGATATTTTATAAATTTTTGCTGTATGCGTTCAATTCTGTCACTGTATGTATTGTAGCAAGGGTTCCAGACCTGAGAGGCGTATTCCAACTTGCTTCTGACGTAAGAGCAATAAAGCACTTTAAGTGTTTTAGCTTGAGTGAAGTGGACAGAATTGCGCATTATAAAACCTAGTGCTTTAAGAGCGCCACTAATAATATTATTAATGTGGTTATCAAAAATTAGCTTAGAATCATGTACGACGCCTAAATCTCTCATGAACGGTACTTTCTGAAGGGGTTGGCCCTTTAAGGCATAACTAGTTGGAATTAAATTATGTTGGCGCGAAAAGGTCATTGCAAAACATTTGGAAGGATTTAGATCTAACCTGTTCTGTTCACAGTACTCATCAAGACGTGCGAGGTCGGACTGAAGTAGTTTAGAATCATCATGAGATTTTATTTTCAAGAAAACTTTCATGTCATCGGCAAAGCAGAGTAACCTAGAATGCAAGAGGCATTTATCAATGTCATTAACAAAGATATTAAAGAGCAACGGCCCCAGCAAGGACCCTTGCGGTACCCCACTAGGAACAGTGACCCATCCAGACATATTTTGTGTCAACATCCCTAATTACTCGAAGGAAAATCTGTTATGGAAACCAACGCAAAGAGACAGCGTGGAGTTATGTGTTTGCATTCAGTGCAAACATAAAATGTCAATAATATGGCATATTTTTGAACTCAAGAAGGCAACATTAATTATAGCAAACTATAAGAAATAGTAGAACGGCGAGCTTGTATAATGCATTTTATTCTTCAGAATATTACTTGCTTTTGCCCGCGAAGAACTCGTTGATCGCGTTAGAATTTTATTGCTATATCTATGACGAACGCTGTAGCCTAGTTGGTAGTGACCCTGCCTACGAAGCTGGAGGTCTCGGGTTCGAATCCCTGTGAGGGCATTTATTTGTGTGATGAGCACGAATATTTGTTCCTGGGTCTTGGATGTTTTCTATGTATATAAGTATATATTTCTCTATATAAGATGTATGTCGTCGCCTAGTACCCATAGTACAAGCTTTGCTTAGTTTGGGACTAGGTCGATTTGTGTAAGATTGTCCACAAAATATTTATTTATTTATCTTTTACATCAGGCGCTTACCTAGTTATCGCTCTTCCATATAAACTTTCACCCCCTTAAAGGATGAATTCCGTGATAAAAAGTATCCTATGTCCTTCCCCGGGACTCAAACTATCTCCATACCAAATTTCACCCGGGTATGGATTTAACATAGGGAAGATGTGGAGCGAATTGAAGCGTGAAGCTTAAGACTGACCGGGATTGCGGCGCACTGTGGAACCCTCTATCCCATCTAGGGGACATAGGAACATACGTCAAGCAAGTCATGACGCGCCACGCAAAAGAGAGGTGTTATAAAAATTTAATATATGTATCCCGTGTATCAAAACGTGACAACGTGCGACAAATGGAGAACTCTTCCGTGAACCCTGTGTCCCTAATGAGGGATAACAGGACCTCATCATCCCGTGTATATGTGGGTCTGTCTATGGCATTGTAGCTCCCTAGCGGATGAACTGATTTGAGTGCGGTTTTTTGTAATAGGAAGTGATGATGGCGGAGATGGTTGTTAGTTATGTTTCGTGTGGAGGTTTATTGTTTATTCATTGAAGGGGCTAGAGTGACCTGCAAGGTGGCCACGTCCTCGACCAGCCGCAGGAACACGTGCAGCACGATCTGCGTGTGCGCGTGGCCGCGCGCGCACGCGTCGCTGAGCTCGGCGAGCAGCGCCGGCCACTGCTGCGGCCACTCGCGCTTGATCATCTCCACGATCACCCGCGCCAGCGCGTCGTTCAAGTGGCCCGGCTCCCAGCCGCCCATGTACAGCAGCTTCATCGCATTTTCCTGATACACAAGGGCACTACTTTCAGCTATGTTTTTATTTTTTCACCTCACTAGCTCGGAAAGCCCTTTTTAATCTTTAAGAACAGATAGCAAAACTCCATTTTATCCACAAGAGTGCAAAGAATATTTCAATTGTTTTTCTTATGTAGTATTTTCCTCGCTTTAGTGAGGTGAAAATATTTGTGTTACACACGGGCAGAAAGTTATATTACGTTTCGTGTGTTGCAACACTCGCTACGCTCAATATTTTATTTTTGAACCACTTGATCCGCTCCGGATTCGATTTTCAACCATAGGATCCATTCGCTAGCTCGTAGTTCAACCCTGGAATCCATTCGCTAGCTCGTGTTTCAATTCCACATTCGCGGTTAAAATACAACTTTGCACCCTTGTACAACAAATAACTATTCGTTTGTTTCAAGAACATCAACAACAGCCATATGCTTGTTTGCCACTGTAGTATGAAAAGTAGTCAAGTTGGAGAAGTAATCTAGTTACTTAATATACTATAATACGTCTACGTGAGCAAAAAATTGCAAAAGAGTATCTCTTTTTTATTTTTTTATAGACACATATAAAGAAAAAACAAATAAAGTACCTAAAATTACAGTAGGTAACCACAACGATCTGCCCGAGATCTGTTTTTTAATCAGAAATTAGGTTTTTCTACTTTCATTAATTTCATTGTTTTATCAGTTGTAGGTGGCAGATATTATGGCCATCAACCTTTTATTGTACAGTCAAGGTCAAAGATATGTATACACCACAAAGTGACAAAAAGCGTAGTCATCTAAATGCTTATAAGTTAGGCTACATAAAAATATACATAAATTAGTATACATAATTTGAGAGATAAATATGTATACAACAGTTGCAAAAATATGTCCCTATTTATAAAACCATAAACTAAGAAACACCATAAAGTTCAAATATATATATATATACTATTAACCATAATTATATATCCAACCTGATAATCAAAATTATGACAACAATAAGAATTACATAAACACAACTCTATTGTCAGCGGCATATGGACTAATTTGCATTATATCGAAATCCATAATGTTGAATATTATCTTGATGTAATCAGCCAGCCACTTGATGCTTCAAATCGTAGAATAATTTCTGTTTCAAGCAAAGCATATCTTTGCCTTTCATTAAATCTACGAAAAAAGAACGAAATAGAGTAAATCGCCAATTCTCGGCCGCCTAGCGGTGGCTGCCCCCCATACTAATAATTAAATGTATTTACCTATCCTATAGAATTCGTTTTCAATAATATAGTGATGTTCATTTTTAGTATAAGGGGCCAGACGGTCAGTAATTGACGATTTATCAATTTTATACATAAAAGTACGAGTTAAAAATCACGTAGCTAATGAGATCTAAAAAATAAAATAAAATATATATAAAACAAAAATGCAAAAAACCATCATGTTGCAGGATTGGAACGCGGGACAGCATGTGACTTAACAACTACACTATTTGCTGAGCCACGGAACCACGGTAACCGATGACTTCAAGGACGAAATATTGATATGCATTACTTAAATTCTTTAAGCTGACAGTTTCAATATTGCAAAATATTGATAAAAACACGCAATGCCAATAACGACGTGACAGCCTGACAGGTTATCACATGAGACAAACATATGCGATGACAAGTCTGCACTGCTTTCGTGAATTGTCAAAATATTCCATATAAATTAGTTTCGTATGACAAAATGATAAAGCTGATTATCGCAGATTAATATTTTGTATACATATTTCTGTAGCAGTTACAGAATCTATATTTAATGACATAAACATAAGTACAATATATTGCAACATTTGCAGGATACTAATTATGTAACTTTAATTGTATACAAGTTTTTGAACTCTACTTATACAATTTTATGTGGCCATTGAAGTTTGCATATTTATTAGTATTTGTATGGGTATATATCTTTTGAACTTTTTATGATTACTTGTTTTTTTTTCACTTTACTTGCATATATATCTTTGACCTTGACTGTACCCACATGTACCTATTATTAATGAATGCCCTACTTACCAAAAGTGGTTTACTGGTGTCGTCTTCACAATGCATTACATTTTTTTAATATTTCGTAATAACACATAGATACATAATGAGAGGTCACAAAACACGAGTGTGGTTTTATGAAACGAGCGTCAGCGAGTTTCATAATATGATCACACGAGTGTTTTAAGGCCTAATTATTTACAGTTGCATACACTACTTTATCTACATCCTTATATTAAATCCTCTTTCATGTGTTCAGGAACCATTGCGTTGCAAGTGTAGTGAGGTCGAGCGTGAGCCCGTTGAAGTCTTTTGAGCACGAGCCTGTATCGTTATGGGCGGAGATGGCCATAACGATACCGTTTTTGATGCTGTTATGGCCATCTCTGCCCCGGACCGGCGCGATATTGTAAAGTTGGTCCTTACCTACACTTTTTGAGCACATAAAAGAGGATTTACTGTATGGGTGTAGATACATTAAATTTACCTAAGTATTATTTAAATAAAATAAAATGGTCACTCACGTTTTTAAGGTCGAAGTGCTAGAAGCGCGGCGGTTGGTTCTCATGATTAAGGGTCACGTATTGGTTTGAAACATGTCAAGCGATATTCGACCTTTAAGACGTGAGTTTGACCCTTAAAGACCCGTTAATTATATTTTAACGTCTGAAACTCACAGGCGTTTAATTAATGCAGCTGTTATGTACATTATACCTGGAAAGTGTTCGGACTTAACGGAATTTTACGGAGTTATTTGGGGGTACACTAGGAAGACTATCCTAAGTTTTCCACCTCCAGGACCCTGTGCTGACTGTCTGTTATTTTTCAGATTTTCGCTTATATCTCTTACCTATTCGTTCCACGTATGACAAGGTTAAATAGCATTTAATTCCCTAAACGTTCGTTGATGAACCATATTTTCAGGCCTACTATCAGTGTTAACGGAGATTCAGCCGATCAAAGTTATAGTATAGAGGCAAATTTACAAAAAGTCGCCTCCTTCACGATTATCCCCGACATGGCTTCTATATTCTTCAGGTTCTGCCGGAAGATCAGGGCTGGCAATCGCGCCAACACTAAGCTGAGATGGAACCATTTCGTGCAATACAATGTTTTACTGTTTTTAAATTGTTTTTTAAATAAATAAATAAAATAAAAAAGTATTTATTGTCGCAAAAAAAACATTTAGAAGTTACAAATTCAATTAAAAGTTAACAATAGGTTATCAACAATGGTGCGACAATAGGCTCGGGCTCAGCGCGTGCTGCGAGCCTGGTCGGCTGTGCAGCGCTGTTTTTCAGCCCGCACCCACTTTACAGCTCAATACAAAAAAATAATAATATTAGGTGTCCAGGGGAACATTCGCTTAGATTTATATTTCACTTTTCATGCTTGTGAAGTTGTTCTTTATGTCGAGAGTCTGCATGAATTTTTCTTTTTATCGTGTTGTATTGTCACGAATAAAAAATTGATTCTGATCCTATATACCTAAAACTGGTATGCATGGTCTTCTTTGTCTCCAGAATACGAATTTACTGGTTTTAAGAAGTGGAGGGGTGGTGCGGACAGCCATAGCTGTAACGTCATAAAGATGGCGTTTTTGTCCAAATCTCAGGTTCTATGTTACCAATCGGTACGTGTTAGGTATCGTTTGAAAGTTTAACGCAATATAAATGCTTCTTTAACACTTATAGCATAAACACAGTATTTTTTTTAATTATGTTCCGAACGCTTTCCAGCTACCCCCACTTTGTTACGATATACCGACTGAATTATATATTTAAAATTACATAAGAGGTCTTGGAGTAACTCGTTTATTCTATATTTAGAACTACTAAGGAAGTGGAATGACCCAACTACTGAAACCAAGTTGCATACTAGGACTTTGTCTGGACCTATGGCAAAAAAAGTTACTCAAACCTTTATAAAAATCTTCTCAGCCTGTGTGATCTGTGTCCAGCGGTACTTGACTGTGTGCTCCATGAGCTGCAAACCGAAGTGCTTGACAACGGCAGAGTACTGGCCGCTGGCCAGTAGCAGCCCGGCTTGGGCACACCATGGCGAACTTTCCTTGAAGCTATACAAATAAACAAAATATTTTAATTAACTACTCTCTAACTATCCATCTGTATCATCTTGCTGTTTAAATCATATGGTAATATCATACGACCTTTACGACACAGCTTGGCCTAGAGTCAAGACCTAATGAAATGTTATAAATTAAGATTATGGTTAATTTCTGAAATGTACACATCAGTTATTTGGCAAATAAATCTTTTTTGTAACTTCAAATCATACGGCTTCCAGTAGGTTCTAAGACTTCCGTGAAGTCAGTACAATTTTAAAGAAGTACTAGGAGGAGTCAGCAGGTATAGAAGAAAGCTTAAATATCTATGCAATACATTAGACATTTCTTCACAAACAATAGAACTTGCTTTATTTCATTGATCTAGTCTATCTTAAAGATTTAAGAATTACGTAAAGATACAAAACACAAAAAGTTTTTAGTTTCATTTAACACAATAAATCATTCTTCATGAAAACACGTGTAAATTAAATTATTTAGTGCGATGGCCAACTCTCAATATATTTATATAAAACAATAAAGATTTTTAATATTGATATGCGTCACTATAAGATGCTGTTAATTATTACGTAACAACTTAATGCTTCGAGTACGGAGATTCCAGACACAATTGATTTTCAATTGTTATGGACCACGATCGTGGTCTTAGGGACTGGACGTATTAGGACAGAAAGTCGCTTAAGTAGGGACTGAATAAATTAATAACCGACTTGGTATTACATGGATCTCACAACTTTTTACCGTAGAACAACTGAGTTGCGAGACGTGGTTTTTTTGACAAGTATTGTTTTTGATGGGATCTCATTCCTTTTTGTATTTTGTATAAATCGCAAATTGAGGT
This sequence comes from Epiblema foenella, assembly GCA_963556455.1. NCBI lineage: Eukaryota > Metazoa > Arthropoda > Insecta > Lepidoptera > Tortricidae > Epiblema > Epiblema foenella. The sequence continues at coordinate 6,478,261 of OY747099.1, read as the reverse complement.
AAGATTACAACGTTAATATACATTAAAATTATCCAAACGTCCAAATTGTAAGCAAATAATATCAGTAAACCAATGAGAGTAGCCTTTCAGTCGTCAAACTAATATTGCAATCGAAATTATCAATGAAAATCGCAAACTTATAGGTAAGAATTAGCATTGTTCATTATTTTTAACCCCCCATTTTTAATTTTTTTTTCGAAAATATAGAGTATTTTAAGAAACTAATTTGAATATTTTAGCAATTAAGGGCTTAGTTTATTTTTAAAAAAATATTTAAAATATAAGATACTACCTCGCGTAAGTTACGTTCCGTGGCTGAATCGATAAAGCATAAGCACAATAGAGACCCAAAAAAGTTGTCAATGTCAATCATCGATGGTTAGTAATTGTCATCTGTCAATGTAATCACCCATTCCATAAATTCCATTCCCACCCAGTGTTGCCAGATGGTTACATTTCTTACGTTTCTCGTAAATTTTGACCGGCTCGCGTAACATGTAAGTAATTTCTGTTGTAACTGAAATATTCGTAAATTTTGAGAATAATGAAACTGTATTTAAAAAGAAAGGGCAATTGTATCTAACCGGAACCAAGCGAGTCAATTTATAGACTTACAGATACAGAAAAGGTGACAAAAGAACCTACATGGTACGACTCTGTCTATGACCTGACGACTCTGTCTCTGTATATGACATTTGAGACACCACCCATCAACCTGACGTTATTCTGTCGCCGAACTCGCCGAATTGTAGCTGTACGTGGCTACTCATTTCTTAGAATCGAACGTTTTGACAAGTAATTATGAAAAATATAAAAAATGTAACGCTTGCATCAAAAATGTAACTTTTCAAGAAAAGAAACGTAATTTTTGTCCCAAGGGCCCTGGCAACACTGTTCCCACCGTTTGCCTTAACCTGACTCGTCTACCTCTGCCCGTTTTCGCTAAAGGCGATACATCCATCTGTTTTTTCTATTCTTTCGTGTGTTCCTAAAACAACATCATCCTCCAAGCGTTATCCCAGTAACAGCCCGGGGTTCGCTACCTAGTCCTAAGATTTGGCGTAGGTTCCTATCATCCGTCTGCTTTAAAGGAATATTTTCAAATATGATCGACAAATTAGTTAAAAGTCGAAGAGGAAGGTTTCTCTTCCTAAATTGGACAATGGAACTTTAATGGAAAATCAGGGGAGCAAAAATACTAACGTAAGTAACATTATAAATTACACATTCGTAATTCTTAAATCATTGCTTGAATGCTGCATCAATACATCTCTTGAATGCTCTTAGCATTATTCGAGTACAGTTACATCCAGAAAGATGCTCGGGGTATACTATCTCTCTTTCTATTGGTGTTTGCTTTTGTGTACCTACTGTCATGTTGGTCTTGGCTACACAGACGGCCCTCCTAACAATTTAGTTTGTTGCCAACATAATGTTTGTCCTTGTCATAAATATAGGGTCACTCACTTGAAAGTTGTGTATGGTTTATATCGTTTTTGATAATGTTTGCTATATACATATAAAAAGAGACACAAATCTGAATGCCTGATTTGGGTGTTGAGTCTCATTCGTTCCATGCTTACTTCCTACAGTTCCCATGTTTTGTTAACCTCCGAGGCTCAATATAGTATACTTACTTCCATTTTTTAATAAAACTTTTTTTCAGGCGGATGCAAACACTGTTGCTTCTCTTCTGGTAGGTAAAATAGTGTGCCAAACCCTCATCAACCTCTACTGAAATTTCTGGAAGAAGCTGACACTGTCTAATGCACGTGCCGAACCTGACTCAAGCAAAGACATTCCCAAAAGTAAAATAAACCAAAGCTGGTGCCTAAAGATCCTTCCATAGTTTATAGTTAACTAACACAGATGGAAGCTGTATAATGGTGTAGTTAATTAGTATTAAAAAGCTTGTTTTGAGTAACCACTTTTATTTCATCTTCAAATCACATTAGGTTTCACAGTTTATCAATTATTCAGCTACTGTATAAAAATATTTTCTGTGTTCTTCATAGAGCTTACATCGCTGTTTCTCAAATAAAGGATTATAGTTAAAAAGGTGTGACTTCTCATTCAGAATTATTTGTGGAATAGTTACATAGAGAGCCTTTATTCAGCTTATAATGATACACCATTAAAACTTGTTTTTAAGTAAACTACTGAATCACTACTGTATTGTTTAGGTAACCCTAAATACATTTTTGGTTTCTTAAAAGTTCTATGTTCAGTTTTCTTCAGTCGAATTCTTTTCTGAGGCATTTTTAATCTGATTCTGGTGTAAAACTAGACAAAGATGGAAAAGACACTGATGTTGAATATCCGTGTTCCAATGAATGTACTTTGAGAACTGTTGTAGAACCGAGCTTGCTTGCCTCAAACCTCTTGTTTGTGAATTTGTCCACCGTTGTAACAATATCCTGAACTGCAGCTTGTTCCTAAAAAATAAAAATGGTATACCTGTTTTTATCTCATAGTCAGTCATACGCAATATACTATAGAGAATATATCTTAATGTGAGAACAATGTTCAACAAAATTTAGATAGTTTATGTAATTGTCTCCCGATAAGATACTATTTACATTCAAGAGCCAAAATAACGAATAAACTGTGTCGTCTTATGAATCTTATTGTTTGTACTCACGTCTCAGTGATCCTCGCAGTGTATAGCACTGGAAATACTCCACATCGACTTCACGACACCGCGTTTTCTTCCCGGATTTTAACTAGCAGTTTAGAGCTATTTTTGAATCATTTTTTCCACGTAGAAATAAAACATTTCATATATTTTTCCATATTTTAAGTGATTTTGACGACTAAACAAATCGAAAACACCCGTATAACATTAATTTACGTCAGTGAAGGAAGTCACAGTGACGGTTAAACACCACAGATCAAAACTATTTTAATGACCGTAGATTTTACATATCCAGCCAAAGGAGATTTGAGGAAAAGTCAAACAAAGATCACACGTATATGTATTGAAATATCTCTAATCCTTGATTATTTTGCCGAAGCAATTGCCTGAAATAGTTTGAAAACCTTATATCTCGAAATGGATTTCGAATTAGCACTTTTGAAAAAATATGAACAATCCTAATTCTGGGCACATCCGAACAGCATTGGGGCGCTCGCGCGAATAACCGCGGCTGCTGCTCGCTCGGCGACATTCACCTTACCGCGCGCCCCGCCACTGACCCCGCCCCGCGCCCCGCCACTGATCCCAACCCGCGCCCTCGCGCTATAGCACCGCAGCGCGTAGTAACGGCCCGCGCTCACTCGCTAGCGTCGCAGCGCGTAGTAATTAATTTACAACCTTACGCACTCGTAATAAGTACGAATACGCACGTAGGTACGTTTTTTGCATTAAATAATTTAATTTACACGTGTTTTCATGACGGGAATACCCATTTTTTGCTCGATTTGGCAGGGGCACTACCGTGCGCCTATATTTATATGGGATTACAAAGTTAGCAGTTATGTATCTAGAAAACTGACCCGAAATTTTGAAAAATTTTACTCGACTTGGCGGGGGCACTACCGTGCGCCTTTATATTTATATGGTATTACAAAGTTATTTAAGTAAGTAGTTAAAATTTATAAAAATGGACGGAAATTTAAAAAAATTGCTAGACTTAGCGGTTGCACTACCGTGCCCCCAAATATTTTAGTTTTTCCTTGATTCATACACCAAACACTACTTATATTCCAAATTTGAAGCTTCTAGGTCTGCTAGAAGTGCCTTAGAATTTTGATGATCGGTGAGTCAGTCAGTGAGTCAGTGAGTGACAAAATTAAGAAATTTGACCCGTTATAATTCTTAAAATACTGGTTCAAATTGAATGAAATTTGAAATATACCGTGTCTTTACAATGCCTGCATGGTTACTGAAAATTCAGTCTTCTAGTTTTATCCACAACGAAGTTACAGGGGGTCGAAAATGGCCTGAATTGCTTCGAGAAAAGGATGGTACGGCCGTGCCGCTTTTTTGCTCGACTTGGTGGGGGCACTGCCGTGCCCCCAGATGAAGTGATTGATGAAGCGTTTTAAATTACGTTTCAATTTACGTATCCTTTGGTAAAAATATTTCTCAAATAAAATTATTTCAGAACGAATCTTCCAGTAACGCACTAGTAATGACTATCATTATTGGATTACTAATATAATTTCTCGATGTAATCTTAACGTAAGTTCCCCATTCTTTGAAACTGAATTGTAAGTTTGATGAAAATGGTGCAATCATAACAAGAAAATTGGGAGCGGGAAAAATATTCAGTGCTCGCCATCTACTTGTTTGTTCCACTTGCAGTCGAAACAACGAGGGTCTTGTTGTTCTGAGACCAAAACATTTTTTCGCAAGTGGGGTGCCGCTTAAAGCGAGGTTTAAAATTTTAGACAAGCAATAAAGTTTGCAGAAGTTGACTTCCTCGAATGACTTACATCGTGTAAACAGTTCAGCAAGCTATCTGCAATTTTGCTCAACTTGCTGTACTTATTGCAAGTCCTATGTGTAATCATTAAAAAATACCCTCAACAAGTCACTTTTGGAAGTTTCGTAGCTTGTGCAACTTGCACGTTTAGATTAGCAATCAAAATTGGAGAATACTTTGGCAAGCCAATGTTCATATGTAAATAGTCGCGGTAAGCTGACTTCTTGCAAGTTCTATAACTTGCAACACTAGCTAAAAGTACAACGTGTAGACATATTTTGAATATTCCAGCAATAACTTTTGTTTTAATTTTATTTTGTTTGCTAAAGTTTCTTGACTCAGCAAGATGAATTTCGACAGGTATTTTTTTATTTGAGGGAAAAAAACCGTTTACCTTTATCTTCGAAGTTTACAAATAAACAATGATTTTCAAAAACTAATTATATCAATGTACGAGGGGCGTTCAAAATATTCTCGGTATTGGAATGAAAACAAACAAGTATGAACAGTTTGATATTTTTTATTTTTCAATATACTCCCCCCCTATTTTAATACACTTAAAAGATCGATCAATTATTTTTTTTAATCCCTCATAAAAATATTTTTTATCCTTGGTATAAAAGTGCTCCTCTACTGCCGCCTTCAACGCCTCATCGTCAAAAAATCGATGTCCACGCAGATCCTTTTTGAGATTGGGGAACAAAAAGAAGTCGCTGGGGGCTAAGTCTGGACTATACGGTGGATGAGTTATAGTTCCGAACCCACATTCAGCAATAGCTGCCTTGGCAATATGAGCAGTATGGACAGGGGCGTTGTCATGCAGAAGCAGAATACCTTTAGACAACTTTCCTCGCCTTTTTTCTTTTATTGCGTCCCTTAATTGATGTAGAATATTCGCGTAGTACTGTCCCGTGATATTTACACCTTTTTCTTTATAATCGATCAACAATACTCCTTCACAATCCCAAAATATTGTTGCCATGACCTTGCCAGCGGAAGGGACGACCTTGAACTTCTTGGGATGAGCTGAACCCTTAATGTGCCACTGCATGGACTCCTGTTTACTCTCTGGGTCATAATGATGAACCCAGGTTTCATCTCCAGTAACTATCTTTTGCAGCACCTCATCAGGATTTTCACCACACAGGTCAATAAATTCGGAACAGCAAGCTGCACGCACATCTTTTTGAAGTCGAGTCAGCATTCGCGGAACCCATCTTGCACTGACCTTTGACATATTAAGATGGTCATGGATAATGTCATGTACGGTACCAATAGAAAGATTGGTTACTTGAGCTATTGATTTTATCTTCACTCGACCATCTTCCAATACATATAAGGTTTTCCACCTGATCAATATTTTCTTGTGAAGTAGCTACTACAGGCCGGCCAGGTCTAGGGTCATCTTCAATACTCTCCCTGCCACGTTTGAATTCGCTCGACCACTTTTGAATTGTAGATAAAGAAGGAGCAGACTCACGGTAAACACAATCCATTTCCTCTTTTATGGTTTTTTGGTTTTTACCCTGTTTCGTCAAGAATTTTATTACGGAACGATGTTCTAATTTCGTTAACATAGTTAATTCACTCATTGTATTCGTGTTTGTTCAGAAATTGCAGAAAAACAAAAGAACATCTCGGTTTGAATTATACTTTTTTTTAATGTCAAAGAATGAACCTTACCAGCCAGTAACAAAACAAATTCAAAAAGAGGTTATAAGATATCAATACCGAGAATATTTTGAAAGCCCCTCGTATATATTACAGGAAAGAATAAATAAATAAATAAAAATAAAAAATAAAAAAGCCTTTTATTTCTGGTAAACAAATAATTTACAATAGTGATATAAAGATTACTTATGCTAGTGTGCACACCAGAACCCTCCTAAGAGGTAAAGGCCTCTTCCAGTGACTGCCAGTTTTCTCTGTTTTGGGCCCTCCACACCCAGTTGGGCCCCGCTATCTCTGCGATCTCATCAGACCACCGTGCTAGTGGTCGGCCCCTCTTCCTAGCTCCCGTTGGACCTTTCCAAGTTGTCGTTTGGAGTGTCCACCTTTCGTCTTGGAGTCTCGCCACGTGACCAGCCTATTTCCATTTTAGCTTCCTGGCTTGGGTGAGTGCATCAATGACCTTTGTTTTTTCCCTTATCTTGGAGTGGTTTATCTTCTGGATTTTTCTTATTTTTGTCAAACTGCGCTCCATCCCCCTTTGGCAAGTTACTATTGACCTTTTGGCCTTTGAGGAAAACTTCCAAGTTTGACAGGCATAGGTCAATGTGGGAAGTAGGCATGTGTCCATTATTTTCTTTTTTAGGTTTAGTGGTAAATCCCCTTTTAGGGTCTCCTTTAAGCTCCAGTATTTACCCCAGGTCTGTTTTGCCCTTCTTTCTATTTCTTGTTCGTTAGAATTTTTACTGAAGCTTATAAGTTTCCCTAAGTAGATATAGTTATCAACATTTTCTATGAGTTCGTTATCTAAATATATCAGCTTTTTATGGCTGTTAGTCATCTTTGTTTTGCTGTAGTTCATCTCGAGGCCCACTTTTTTACTTTCTACATTTAAAGTGTTTAGCATATATTCGAGATTTGTACCGCTGTTTGCGAATAGAACCAGATCATCAGCGAACCTTAGGTGAGTCAGGTTTTTCCCTCCTATGTCAATGCCTTGAGATTTCCATTCTATTTTATTGAAGACTGATTCCAGAACGGCTATGAAAATTCTTGGGGACAACGGGTCACCCTGTCTTACGCCTCTTTCTATATGGAATGCAGGGCCGGTGGTTTCCAGTTGTATTCTGCTAGTGCTGTTTTTATAAATGTTTTTTATTACACGAACATATGTGCTGTGTACTTGCTGGTCTTGCAAAGCTTTCCAAATTGCTGAATGTAATATTGTGTCAAAGGCTTTCTTGTAGTCGATATAAGCAATGTATATTGGTGTGTTAAACTCTTGATGTTTCTCTATAATTTGTTCAATCGTGTGGATGTGGTCTATTGTCGAGAATCCCCTTCGGAATCCTGCTTGTTCTAGCGGTTGGTGTCTATCTAGTGTGCCGCTTATTCTGTTTACTATTATTGATGAAAAAAGTTTATAAAGACTTGGCATTAAGCTAATTGGCCTGTAATTGTTTATATCGTTCGGGTCACCTTTTTTATAAAGTAATATTATGTTTGATTCTGTCCACTGTCTCGGTATTTCTGTAGTGTGAAAGGCACACAGGAAAGAATATAACTATAATATCTCGATCTCCATTTATTTTGTCCAAAAACTTTTTTAATCTAAGTTTGTATTTTAATCACCTTCACATGTATTTTGGTGTTGTTAACTCCTTTGATATTATAATAAAAGTAAATAAAAAATAAAATAAAAATAGCCTTTATTACTGAAGTTTTTACATTAATACTCTGCTTAAAAATATACTTGAATTTTTTTTCTCTATACACATATATTATTTTCTATTTCCATCGACAACTTCAGCTTGTCCTCCGACATAGGCCTCTTCCAAGTCCTTCCAGGTGACGCGGTCTCTCGCTTTCCTGAGCTAGTCTATTCCGCCTATCCTTTTAAGGTCATCTGACCATCGAAGAATAGGCCTTCCTCTCTTACTTTTGTGTCCCCTTGGGTACCACTCTATGAGGTCTTTTGTCCACTAATAAAAGTACTTTTAAATAAAAATAAAAAAATGAAATCGGTCCACGTGATACAGAATTATCTTGAAAAACCAACATACATACTAATCATACTATACGTTATTCAGTCGCGTAAATTAGTAACAAAATGCGCCAGTACATGGCGCCGTACCCATGGAGGTCAATTCCTGGTGCAAAGGCTGGCGGTCGTGGTGTGCATCTTTGTGCTGGGGTAGGTTGTTCGATTAGGCTGGATTTTAGAGTTAAGTTTAGTTTTAAGATGTAAATTTAGTTTTATTTAATGTACATAATTTATATTGTAAATAAATTTGTTTGTAAATAAATAATAAATTGTCCATAAAATTGGAGAGGAGACCATCTTTTAATCAGAAACAAAAGTGGAAGAATAAACTCAATGAACCCAAATTTCCTATATTGGAAACTTGCCTGATTGGAAGCCTCTATGTATTACTTTCAAATTACCCTGTACTTTTTTTTAGTCGTATTGTATACATTACCGAGTCAACAGATCTACGAGTTTACAAAGTAATGTCTAGGCTCTTCATCCATTGGGCTGCTTTTCCACTAAATGATATTAATAAGTCCAGGGGATGTCCAGCGTTTCGGGCACTCGTGATTAATGTGATGGGTGGATTGCACTGGTGCACCGCAGTCACACTGCAGAGTCTCACCATCCACATGAATTCGCCACTTCGGCCATGTTCAGTGCGAAATTTGCACCACTCTTGTCTTGAAGCTGAGAAGCCCTTGGGTTTTTGAGTAGGGTCATAGTTGTTTAGGTCTCCCTTTGGCAAGTTGGTAATCCATTCATCTTTTCATCTTTCTTTGAGATTAAAATTAGCATTGTTCATTATTTTTAACCCCCCATTTTTAATTTTTTTTTCGAAAATATAGAGTTTTTTAAGAAACTAATTTGAATATTTTAGCAATTAAGGGCTTAGTTTATTTTTAAAAAAATATTTAAAATATAAGATACTACCTCGCGTAAGTTACGTTCCGTGGCTGAATCGATAAAGCATAAGCACAATAGAGACCCAAAAAAGTTGTCAATGTCAATCATCGATGGTTAGTAATTGTCATCTGTCAATGTAATCACCCATTCCATAAATTCCATTCCCACCCAGTGTTGCCAGATGGTTACATTTCTTACGTTTCTCGTAAATTTTGACCGGCTCGCGTAACATGTAAGTAATTTCTGTTGTAACTGAAATATTCGTAAATTTTGAGAATAATGAAACTGTATTTAAAAAGAAAGGGCAATTGTATCTAACCGGAACCAAGCGAGTCAATTTATAGACTTACAGATACAGAAAAGGTGACAAAAGAACCTACATGGTACGACTCTGTCTATGACCTGACGACTCTGTCTCTGTATATGACATTTGAGACACCACCCATCAACCTGACGTTATTCTGTCGCCGAACTCGCCGAATTGTAGCTGTACGTGGCTACTCATTTCTTAGAATCGAACGTTTTGACAAGTAATTATGAAAAATATAAAAAATGTAACGCTTGCATCAAAAATGTAACTTTTCAAGAAAAGAAACGTAATTTTTGTCCCAAGGGCCCTGGCAACACTGTTCCCACCGTTTGCCTTAACCTGACTCGTCTACCTCTGCCCGTTTTCGCTAAAGGCGATACATCCATCTGTTTTTTCTATTCTTTCGTGTGTTCCTAAAACAACATCATCCTCCAAGCGTTATCCCAGTAACAGCCCGGGGTTCGCTACCTAGTCCTAAGATTTGGCGTAGGTTCCTATCATCCGTCTGCTTTAAAGGAATATTTTCAAATATGATCGACAAATTAGTTAAAAGTCGAAGAGGAAGGTTTCTCTTCCTAAATTGGACAATGGAACTTTAATGGAAAATCAGGGGAGCAAAAATACTAACGTAAGTAACATTATAAATTACACATTCGTAATTCTTAAATCATTGCTTGAATGCTGCATCAATACATCTCTTGAATGCTCTTAGCATTATTCGAGTACAGTTACATCCAGAAAGATGCTCGGGGTATACTATCTCTCTTTCTATTGGTGTTTGCTTTTGTGTACCTACTGTCATGTTGGTCTTGGCTACACAGACGGCCCTCCTAACAATTTAGTTTGTTGCCAACATAATGTTTGTCCTTGTCATAAATATAGGGTCACTCACTTGAAAGTTGTGTATGGTTTATATCGTTTTTGATAATGTTTGCTATATACATATAAAAAGAGACACAAATCTGAATGCCTGATTTGGGTGTTGAGTCTCATTCGTTCCATGCTTACTTCCTACAGTTCCCATGTTTTGTTAACCTCCGAGGCTCAATATAGTATACTTACTTCCATTTTTTAATAAAACTTTTTTTCAGGCGGATGCAAACACTGTTGCTTCTCTTCTGGTAGGTAAAATAGTGTGCCAAACCCTCATCAACCTCTACTGAAATTTCTGGAAGAAGCTGACACTGTCTAATGCACGTGCCGAACCTGACTCAAGCAAAGACATTCCCAAAAGTAAAATAAACCAAAGCTGGTGCCTAAAGATCCTTCCATAGTTTATAGTTAACTAACACAGATGGAAGCTGTATAATGGTGTAGTTAATTAGTATTAAAAAGCTTGTTTTGAGTAACCACTTTTATTTCATCTTCAAATCACATTAGGTTTCACAATTTATCAATTATTCAGCTACTGTATAAAAATATTTTCTGTGTTCTTCATAGAGCTTACATCGCTGTTTCTCAAATAAAGGATTATAGTTAAAAAGGTGTGACTTCTCATTCAGAATTATTTGTGGAATAGTTACATAGAGAGCCTTTATTCAGCTTATAATGATACACCATTAAAACTTGTTTTTAAGTAAACTACTGAATCACTACTGTATTGTTTAGGTAACCCTAAATACATTTTTGGTTTCTTAAAAGTTCTATGTTCAGTTTTCTTCAGTCGAATTCTTTTCTGAGGCATTTTTAATCTGATTCTGGTGTAAAACTAGACAAAGATGGAAAAGACACTGATGTTGAATATCCGTGTTCCAATGAATGTACTTTGAGAACTGTTGTAGAACCGAGCTTGCTTGCCTCAAACCTCTTGTTTGTGAATTTGTCCACCGTTGTACCAATATCCTGAACTGCAGCTTGTTCCTAAAAAATAAAAATGGTATACCTGTTTTTATCTCATAGTCAGTCATACGCAATATACTATAGAGAATATATCTTAATGTGAGAACAATGTTCAACAAAATTTAGATAGTTTATGTAATTGTCTCCCGATAAGATACTATTTACATTCAAGAGCCAAAATAACGAATAAACTGTGTCGTCTTATGAATCTTATTGTTTGTACTCACGTCTCAGTGATCCTCGCAGTGTATAGCACTGGAAATACTCCACATCGACTTCACGACACCGCGTTTTCTTCCCGGATTTTAACTAGCAGTTTAGAGCTATTTTTGAATCATTTTTTCCACGTAGAAATAAAACATTTCATATATTTTTCCATATTTTAAGTGATTTTGACGACTAAACAAATCGAAAACACCCGTATAACATTAATTTACGTCAGTGAAGGAAGTCACAGTGACGGTTAAACACCACAGATCAAAACTATTTTAATGACCGTAGATTTTACATATCCAGCCAAAGGAGATTTGAGGAAAAGTCAAACAAAGATCACACGTATATGTATTGAAATATCTCTAATCCTTGATTATTTTGCCGAAGCAATTGCCTGAAATAGTTTGAAAACCTTATATCTCGAAATGGATTTCGAATTAGCACTTTTGAAAAAATATGAACAATCCTAATTGTGCGCCCTCAATGCTTTGGCCGTTTTGTAAGGTGGATTTCGGGATTTGAGGTGGTGCCTGGCATGCAGTTAAATTAATTGTGGTTGTTGTTGTCCTAGGGCACAGGTGCAAAGGCGTCTTCAGCGACGTCCTTGGCCTCACTCCGGCTCAGACCAACTGCTCACAGATTCCGCCTTCTGTCCGGCGGCTTCCACTCAAAAACGATGCTTGCATATACTACAAAGGTCCTCATGCTGTATGATCTTTGGCCAGAAAATGTAAAGGGTCAATCTCAGGAACTTGTTGATGAAGACTTGCAACTTATTTGTCAGGCCCTTCATCACTCTCCATGTTTCGCAACCAAAACGCAAAACTGACTTGACTATTGACTCGTAAAGGGAAATCGTAATGCGTCTCATGAGCTTGTTTGACTCCCAGACAGGCTTGAGTTGGGCGAACGCAGCCTTTGTCTTTTTGACACTGCTGTCGATGTCTCATCCGTACCACCTTGGTTCGTTATGACACAACCCAAATACACAAACTTGGAGACTTAGTCTTTCGCCTCCAAGCAGTAGGGGATTGGTTGAGCTTGATTTGATCTGCATGTTGGTTAGGTTGTTTCTCATCACATTGTCCAGCAGAATCACAAATAAAAATGGTGACAATGTTGTCGATGGATAAGTTCCAAATGGCTAGGAAACATTAGTAGTATGCAGTTTGTTTTAGTTTTAAACCGTGTAGGGTTATCGTCAAATATAATAGAAAAAATACAAGTGATAAGTCAGTAAATACATACCTTTCACATGCATTATAGGCCTGGTTGCGGGCCTCGTGGGCAACCGTAGGGTTGAGCGTGAGCTCCACGGCGCGGCTGAGCTCGTCAGCGATCAGCGCGACCTCGCCACCTACTTCGCCCATCCCACCGTAGTTTATTCAGCACAGATCCTGGATATTGCAACAACATAAGAGAATCATTACAATGTATCAAAGTTTTCTTATTTAAAAGCATTTCGGCAACAACTGCATGCTAATCAGTAATTGAAACTAATAAATATAATAAACTAACCAAGTGCATAAAAGTCTTAATGCCTGCTAGGAGTAAGTAAGAAAATAAAACAATGGTGAAATATGCAACTTTAAATAAAAATTACCCGCTCTCCAAAATTCTATCTCCATAGAACAATCGTTTCACTTCATTTTACCGCTATCATGAGACTGGAAAGAAATTCCACACATTATTACTAGATTTTATAGCAAATTAAAATACGACACCTGTCCGGTGTAATTGTAAAATGCATGCAATGGATGCATTTATAAAAAACAAAGGTCCAACTTACATATAATAGAGGATAAGGAGTACAACTAAGCAATCGTATTGCAAATATGATCTAACAAAAAATTAGATTTGCGAGAATCATGCACGAAACAATTACAAAAACAAGAGAAACACCTCGTGTGACTCTAAAACTCTTTTAGTACTTATAAAAAAAATCGAGATTCCATAAACAAAATGTTTTTTTTTTTCATGTAATGCTCTTAAGTCTCATACGCATGAGACCTATGACTGCTAAAGCTTAGTTTACACTTGTATCGTTTTAGCGTATCGTATCGAGCACGCGTATTCTAAGTTCCGTGAACAATGAAAATCCGTGAATGATTTACATGTTTTTTTTATTTAAGCCACAAGGTACAATAACAAAACACTTCAGATATTTTCGCCAAACTGAAATATTTATATTGTTTAAAAATCTTCTGATATGTATGTAAGCACTTTATTGTACACAATAACAGATTAAAACAATATACATGTCACATGATTAGAGTGCAAAGGTGAACTTAAACATGTGAACATGTAAATTTGCTTTACGGATAAATGAGTATGAGAATGAGTATTATTTGTCACCAGCCTCTGTCACCGAAACTTCATGGATGAAAAAGCTTAATTTCAATTTGGTGCCTATGTATATACATAGCACGACTAATTATGAGATGTCAGAATTGTCCTAATGGATGTATCAGTCTTCTGTTTAATCAGCTTATCATAAGTCCATCCCTTTTAGTCATTCGGTGCAGGTTGGATTGCCGTATTAGATACGGCGTGTTGCATAATCGCGTATCTTTTCGCGTTCACACTAACAATCATGATACGCGTCGGTGCTACGCGACGAAGATACGAACGGTAAAAAGGTACAAGTGTGGCTTTTGTCTACGGGTTTCAATGGGTTTTGTTGTGGTTTCGTTCGTTCTGTCAGTCACAACCATATTATATTCTTTGGTCACAACTGTCAGTTCAATTTGAAATTGGATTAGGTATATAAGAATAGTTTTATTTAGAAAGTACCAAATATAATATTTTTTCATTTGCGTTGTTAAATCCAAAAAGCTCTAAGAAACGCCAGTACGCCTGGAATCACGCAGCTATGGAAGATGAATCTACTCTTTTAGAGCCCTCTTTGGAGAAACAGTTAAAGGGACATAAAAATGGAATCACTGCAATATATTACAGCGCAAATGAGCATCAAATAGCGACAGGTTCTTTAGATAACAGCATTCTAGTAAGTAACAATTTAATAATAGACATTATAGAATAGTACGAACGTTGACATAAGTTTAACATGCACGCATGAATATTTCAGTTATGGGAGATCCGTGGCTGTATGAAGAGTTATCGGTTCCAAGGGCACGAGGAAGCCGTGACAGACGTGACGTTCTCGCCATCGGGCAAGCACATGGCGTCTGCGTCGCGCGACAAGACGGTGCGGCTGTGGGTGCCCACCGTCACGGGCAGCACGGGCGTGTTTAAAGCACACTCGCAGACTGTGCGCTCCGTTCAATTCACACCCGATGAGTCTAAGGTGAGGTAGCCTAAATTCTGTGTAGATGATTTTTTAGTTATTTTGTAGTACTTGAGTCAATCACTTTTTTCTTGTTGTTATTCTGTCCCGAGGGTGTCAGCGAGGAGACAACACTAACCATGTTTCTTAGAAAAATGTTTATAATATGGACTTCAAGCATGCTTAGGATATGACCCATGTTCAGATAGATTTATACTTATCGCTAAACTCATGTTTGGCAGATTTAAACCCTATAAAATCACTGTTTTAAAGAGTGACTCAGGAGACGTAACCATGGTAACAAGCAACAAAGAATAGTTGATCCACCCACTTACCTAGAATTAATTTTTAAGTTTATTATATTATGGTTGTGGCCATCAAGTGTACAGCCTGTCTGGTGGTAATTGATCACTGTAGCCTGTTGATCAGCTAACAACTCTCATGATGTTACATGCAATGAGCATTGACACATTAAAGGCTGATTCTTGATCAATGCAGCTTGTCTACCCACACAAACATATAATACTAATAGCTTACAGACACCAATATAAATTTGAATTTCATCTGGCCTGTGGAAAAGGTTTTTCACTATATCCATACTATCTCTGTGTGTTTGTGTGTTAACTTCATAATAGTACTTAATTTAATATAATCAATAATTGTCTACAGATCTTAACAGCATCAGATGATAAAATCATCAAACTATGGTCTAGTGACAGATACAAGTTTATATCATCTTTTGTGGGTCACAAGAACTGGGTTCGCAGTGCCCGGATCTCAAATGATGCTTGCATCATAGCATCCTGTTCCGACGATAAGACAACCATGCTCTGGGACCCAGAGTCTGGGAAGGCTATCTACACCTATAAAGACCTGAAAGGTTTTGGGATGTGTCTAGCATGGCACCCCTCCGGTTGCTATATAGCTGTGGGAACTAGCCAAGGCAATGTTAAATTGTATGATGTTAGAACTCATAATCTTGTACAGTACTACAGGTAAATTAACATGCTTTATAGTATATTAATTAAAATAGGGACAAAATCATTTTTTTGGATTTCCATTCCATACTAAAAAGGTACCAGAGGAGCCATCATGCTACAGTCAACTGCAGGTTGCAGCTAAAATCATTAAAAATTCACAGTTTAAGCATCTTTTTACCTCAAAGCTACACAAATTGTCAAACAATATTTTGTTCTTATGCAGCTAAAGTGGAAGCGAAAAAAAATTGTCCTACCGCATCAAATGAGGTATCATTATTTAGAGCTCATTGAGTAGATAAATACCATATTTTTGGTTTTAAAAAATATTGGAAAATAAAGGAATGAGAAGCCACTTATAATTAAGCTGATCTCCTGGCGAAAAAATAAACAATAGTATTCTTTTAAACAATAGCATTCTTTTGTAATGAGCCCGGGATTCCCGGCACCGGTAGACGACGGGTTTCCCCCTTTAATATCCCCAATGAATAGAATGCCTTATGGCATTAAGCCCACCATTTGTACATACTTCATGAATTGTGCAATAAGTTTAAATGAATAAATATCTTATTAAATATGCAACCAGATCGATATTATTGATTGCATCAAGGAGCGTAGCGAGTGCTCTGAGTCTGCTATGGACTGGTTGAAAAATTTAGATATAGCTTTCTCACACGCCCCAGTGAAACAGTGTAAAGAATCTTTTTCTGTAGAGAATTATATGTAGATTACTTTTGTATGAGAAAAGTTTTTCTGCTATTTCGCAGTTTTTGGTCTTCGTTGGGTGAGCTAAAACTCTTGTTGCTAGGACAAGTCAATGATTCTGAAACCGATTTTTATAGTGGTTAATTTTCGATTTATGAAGGGAAATGTTGTAATCCTCCCTTAATCTGTTTTTATTAATAAAGAATTATAGTGTATACTTGCATGGCTGTGTCTTGTATTATTTCTGAAAACATTATTTACATTCAGTAACATTGTAACATGGCACTTTTTTACTGTTTGATCTGACTGTAGAAAACGTTTCTTTTCAGTATACATAGTGATGCAGTTACACAGTTATCATTTCATCCTAGCGGTAGCTACATTGTTACAGCCAGCAAAGACGGAAAAATGAAGGTATGAAATTGTTATGTTTATTTAGTGAGGGCATTCGCTGTAAATATAATACAAATATTGTTTATTGTTAACCAAAAAGAAATATAACAATAGCACAAGGAACAAGCTATATATAACGGTAGGCAATTCGCGGTCGTATCGTCTTATCACTAATGAGCGATATCTTACAGACGACCATTAACATATTTTTTTTTGTCAAGTTCAGCGTGACATAATTTTTTTTGTCAAGTTCAGCATGACATAAATTTATTTGTCATGTTTAGCTCGACATATATTCATAAACTCGTGCCTGAATTCCCAAAAGGGTAAGGTTACACAACACTGCACAGGGTTGATGATTTAAATACATCGTCATCAACACCATCACTGTTGACTCGTGATCATAGAAGCAACTAAAGTGTTTTGCCTACACATTCACTAACATATCTGAATGAAATGCAAATTGGTCATTTGCCTATGTGATAATACTTAGATTTTTTTTAATTTAAATCTTGTATTCAGATGTTCATAATAACATATCTTGCCTTATGTTGTAGATATTGGACTTACTGGAGGGTCATCCATTATTTACTCTGACCGGGCACAGCGGGCCGGTCAATGCCGTTAATTTCTCTCCGGGCGGAGACACATTTGCGTCGGCCGGAGAAGACAAACAGGTAGACAATGCCACTCGAGCTACTGCCATGGACGAAAAAAACAAGAGGGCCGAATATCTAACAATGCCGCGTTCCTTTAACATAAAGCATGCTGTAGCTTGTTTCGCTATTGAGAGGTCTCTGTAGGTACGATTAATTTCGTATCGCATTTAGACCTTTCTAACACAATCCATTCAATGAAAAAGCTCCTAATAGATGGCCACAAAAGAATATTCTTATGCCTTAAGGTGTAAGTTCGCAGCCGACTGCAGACGGCAGCAGCAGTCGGATTATAAAGTTATTTGACGACCGCTGTAGCCTATGAAATGAAATAAATGAACTTTATTCTGCAAGTAGGCCGCAAAGGCACTTTTACAAGTCAAAAACTACTAGCGTTTCTCAAGAGACCTCTGCCGAGAAGAAACGCCGAAAGAAACTCGACAGTCAGTCATTTTCTCCAAAATATGCTTATTACAATGATACTACTTAACCTACTTAAGTACTCGTAAATGTAAATGGTACACAACAAAAGAGAATTGAAAGAAAAACGAGGAAAAAATAACAATAGGTATTTACAATGTGTAGTTACACAAGAAAACAAAACATGTCGAATTGTTTGATATGTTTTCCTGCAAGAAATGTGTCAACTAGATACAATGAAAATATTAGACTCTTTACGCTATTTAGGTATTTGGTTTGGGCCATGCATTTCTGTCTGTTAGATAGTCCTCAACCCTATAATAAGCCTTTGACATCAAAGTTTTTTTTAGGTAATTTTTAAGAGCTGGAAAGGGTAAATTCAAAATTTCATCGGGTAACTTATTATAAAAACGAACACATTGACCTACAAAAGACTTGTAAACTTTATAGACACGAAACTTGTTAGTGGCAATTTTATTTTTATTCCTGGTATTAAAATTATGGATATCAGAATTTTTACAGAATGATTCTCGATTCT
The DNA here is from genome assembly GCA_963556455.1 of Epiblema foenella. Classification (NCBI taxonomy): domain Eukaryota; kingdom Metazoa; phylum Arthropoda; class Insecta; order Lepidoptera; family Tortricidae; genus Epiblema; species Epiblema foenella. The sequence goes on along the minus strand of OY747099.1, from coordinate 6,459,894 downwards.
TTATGACATAAATAATATTCTCATAGATGTATTGGGATGCTACCGTTAAAATGTTAATTTCTTTAAAGAGATCTCTTAGAGTTTCACGTGAGCCCAGGTTATATATGGAGCGAATGGCTCTTTTTTGTAACACAAAAATTGTCTGTATGTCAGCTGCTTTACCCCAAACCAGAATACCATACGACATATATATAATAACCTAGTTGGTAGTGACCCTGCCTTCGAAGCTGGAGGTCCCCGGGTTCGAATCCCGGTCAGGGCATTTAATTGTGTGATGAACACGAATATTTTGTTCGTGAGTCTTGGATGTTTTCTATGTATTTAAGTATCTATTTATCTATATAAGTACGAATATCGTCACGTCACTTAGTAGTACTAGTACCCATCGTACAAGCTTTGCTTATTATAAGTAGTTTGTCCACAAATATTTATTTATTTTTTATTTTATATTATTTTAATCAATTTGGTTAAAAAAGAATTTAGAGTATTGTTGTTTAAATAAAACACAGTTCGGTTCCGTAACCATAGGGTAAAACGGGACCTTATTACCTTAGTAAGGTCCCGTAGGATAGACAGACGAACGGACAGCGAAGTCTTAACTTCGCTGTCCGTTCGTCTGTCTATCCTATCCGTCTGTCACCAGGTTGTATCTAATGAACAGTGATAGTTAAACAGTTGAAATTTTCACATATGATGTAGCTCTCTACGGAAGCTCTGCGCGAAATTTTGTAAATATTTAGTCAATTTTATTTGATTTTTGGATAAATCTGTCCGTTTATTTCGTTACAACAATAAAAAAAACTATCCTCTTGTAAAAAAAATATCGCTGTCGTTAATAATTACGAAATCTGCAGCATGAAAGTTTATTTTTACGATGATATTTAAGATTTTTTGTCAGAGTTACCAGGCATTTTTGAATATTTTGTTCGGTTATTTCATTTCTTTGTTTCTTTTTCTGTCCACAGTATTTTTTGTATAGTGTAATTCTACATTATTACTTCACATTGGAAGTTCGAACTTGCAGTGTGAAGAAATAATGGATGACTGGATTATATAATGTGATATATTTTTTGAACCGGCTCAGAAAGCGCTTTCATTTGACACACGATAGGTTTTAGAACACTTTCTTTTTCATACAAGAAAAAAAGATGGCATCATAATTCCTCTCCTTTTAGGGTTCCGTACCAAAATGCTAAAAAAGGTCTGTCTGTCACATCGCTAAATATCTCAAAAACCATTTATGCTAGTGAGTGAATAAGACATTTTGAATCTTTTATTATTATTTTCCTATTTTATTGTTTAATAGTGTGATTATTTTTATGAAATCGATTATGTTTTACTTTAATATTGTATAAGACATTCAAACACAATGAAAATTGTTAATGAATTAAATAAACTGAAACTGATTTGAAATTTGAAAGAGTTGTGCATAGAACATGACTTCTTTTAAAAAATATATTTTCTGTGAGAAATGGCAGGTGGTTCAAAATTTGAAAGTCTAGTGAATGTACCAAGTGGGGTGTCATATGAAAGGGCTTGAGTTGCACATTCTGAAACATTTTTTTATTTTTTTACGTTGTCGTTTTCGATCTATGAGGGAAAATGTAAAAAAAACACCGCCCCCCCTTATCTCCGAAGTTTACCAAGGAAAAATATGAGATTATTAAGTAACACTGATTGTATATTTTATAGGAAAAATATAACTATAGCTCTATCTAGTTTTTCTTTTTCTATCATCATAAAACATTCTATACTAAGTTTGTAATTAAATTACCTTTGCATCTATTTTGGTTTATGAATTCCTACGCGATTATGCTGAAAGTATCTTCTTTCAAATAAAGAAAAAAAAAATCGATTAACGTGATAAAGAATTATCCTTGAAAAACCACCATACATACTAAGTTATTCGGTATCTCATATTTGTAACGAAATTCGCCGATAGAGGCGCTGTACCTATGGCGTTCAATTTCTATACCATGTTATTGCGATTTTCCTGAATTAATAGTGTTGGAACCGGTACACATCTGACGGATTTACGGAACCCTCGGTGCGAGTTGGACTTGCACTTGACCGGTTTTTTGCTTATTTTTTGGTACAACGGGTCAAACTGATTCATATGGCCTACAGATCAATTGTCCGGATTTTCATGCTTTTAACAGCATTTTGCTGAATTTTGTGGTGACCCGCTAATACTACTGGCGTTTACTAGAGAAAAGTAGCGATTACTCCATCGGCTCCACTCCTAGCTCTTAAATAACGATTTAATGAATAATGAGAGCTCAAAAGCGTGTGATTTTGCCTCTTCAGTCTCGTTCGCACCTATAAATATGTATTCGCTTCATAGCTTATGCCTGACTAATAGACCCCAAATTGTAAGCATATTTTTGAGTCGATCGTTCCAAAAAAGTATTTTCAAAATGTTTCTCAACTGTGTGTATGTTAAATATGTTTTAACTCGAAAACGACTTGCTTAGGCGTTCGTGCGTAAATTCGAGTGCGCTGTGTTGTCGCATTCAATCGGCGACTGTTCTGAACAAGAACAAATCCATTATCGTAACGTATCTATTGAATTGATAGGTACCTACATATCGTTAATACACATCTATTTTTGCAGGTTCTCATATGGAATACGAATTTTACAGAAATTTCAAATGATATGAAAGAAAATATTGGATCACAGAGATCTAAATCCCCAACTTCGGTGAAAGGAAAAAAACAGGTTCTGAAAAAGCCGTTTCGCGTAGCTTGATAGTGATAGTACAAGTACTTCCATTAGTTTAGTGAAAAGCATTGTAGAGCTATCTAATCGATGTATATATTTTTTATAATGGAATAAGTAAATCTAAAATAAAAATGTCTTTGTATCCAGGATTGGTCAATGTCTACCGTTTCCTCAGAGTACTCTATAGCCATTCAGAAATTAGAGTTCAGAGAAAGTTGCAGTCACATTAGTCATATCAAACAATCTCCATTATGCTAGATGTAATAAAACAATATTAATATGTCCAATCCTGTGTGTATCAGGGGGCAAAAGTGTGGTACCTATGCTATCATAGTCACCAGTATCCTGAAACGTCTTTTGTCCATGTTGACCCACCTGAAAGCGGAATCTGTGACGCCAATGCATGTCAAAAACCGGTATCAATATCTACAAGTTCTAGCCGGGATCGTACAGGACTCCTTAGTAGAACTTCTAGTCCTTCATTAGGTGGAAGATCAGCCACATTACGTGAACATCCAAGAGCAAACAGTACCATATTGGAATCAAACATTGGTGACTCAGCATCCTCCAGGAACCATTCTCATGCAAACACGAGTCGGAGTTCGGAACCACATAGATTGGAGTTGGATGCGGGTAAGGTGGGCGACATGAGTCATATACCTCGTGCCGCGCCTTCTCGTACCACCTACAACATACCCTGCATCACAAGCAATAATACTTTTGCGAGCGTCTGTGATCCCGAGGAAGATCTGTTTGGTATGATCAAGTTGAAAGAGAATGATGTCTGCTATACAAGTGGTACTATAGAATGGGTTGGAAGGAAAAGGAGCTTTCCAATCAATAGTGGATTTAAAATTTTAAATGAGACTCTGAGGCATGAGCCACTTCAAAAGAAAATAAAATCAGATGCAACTTATACATGTAATAGTAGTCACATGAAGGACTGTGAATGTGCCGATGTCCTACCCACTGTTAATGCTATTGTGGACCATTTGAATGCTCTTCATGAGGCAGTGGACCTAGTAGATCTTCGAGTAAATACCCTTGAGAATGCTATGTAGGGCAGGACGATTTTCTTCATTTTGACTTATTAAATGTAGCTTTTTCTTAACTTTCTACTATTTTATTTGTTAGGAGGGAAAAATGAAATTGGTTTTATATTTGGAAAATATATTTAATAAAAATACTGTAAAAAACTAAATAACTTTGACTATATAGGTTACAAAGACTTTTTGCATATGAATTTTAAGTTGACATGAAAGAATATATATTGATTGAAATTCCCAAAATGCATATTGTATTCATTATGTACCCATTGCTGTTGGCCTATATCTAAAAGTGATTTACCTTCTGATTAGTTTAGTACTCGAGTAGTCTGACAAGTGATACTTTATGCATTTCAGAATTGTAACATGTACAGTATGTTATGAATGTGATTAAATACTATACTACCTATATATTTGTATTCAAACCAGATATCAAACGGATTAAATTAAACAAATAATGTTTATTACAGCATGTTTAAAACTTACACTTAATACACTTTAGTGTTTGCTACTGAGGGCTACCAATTGATTCTAGTAATTATTTAACCCATCCTCTCCTGGTGGAAAATATAAACAATAGCATTCTCTTATTATGTGCCCCGAGATCTCGCATCGATAGACAACTTTGGGCTTACTATGTTCTATAAAATTATCTTTGTAACAATTTCTTACTATAGATTATGAAAATTGACTGCTGTACTTGAAGCATTATTACCTACTCAATTTTGATAAGAGTACAATTATCCTTTTATCTGATAAAATAAACAATGATGATGTGATTACAGGCACTGGTCTGAGTCCAGGAACTATTTAAAAACATCTTTAACCCTTTAACCACCATCGTCTATTATATCAGACTAAAGTGATAGTGTAAATAATGCGTTTAAGTGGTTAAAAGGTTAAGACATTAAGGAGCCGGTCCTTCTTATATTTGAAATACACCTGTAATCTGATCAACTGTGTTAAATACATTTTATTATAGTCTAAAAAAGCAGTTACTGTGTTCCAACATATGTGGTCTTCTTGCCAGTTTTTTTAATTATTTCTAATAGCTGATCTGCGCTGAGGGTTGATGTCACTGAGACTTTCTGTTCTGGCAAACTGATGGCCACCGTGTCCACCCCTTGGCCCTTGAGTCTATTGAGCACTCGCTCTACCGCACCAGAGCAGCCTTCGCAAGTCATTTCTACGTTGAAAATATGAGTCTGCAAATATACAGATATCACTATAATAAATGACCATTGCAGCTACTTGAAGCACAACACACGCACTCTATCTTTATTTCAGGAACAACTCATTCGATGACAATGCTAGTTTATAGAGCTACAAGGCATATATTTATTTAATATTACAATTTTAATTTGTTATAAAACAGAACCTTACCGAGGACATTTTTGTTGACAAAGGCGCTAAGCTTGATCTAATTTACTATTAGATTTTGACACCGACGTAAAACTTGTACAATTTTGAATAATATTCCAACAGTAATTTGTCCTATCTGATACGGATAGGGACTCTATTATCAAACTGTTGAGAGAAAGAAGTGAACGTCATCAGATATAACTGTCAAATGGTCGTTCACCTTTCTTTAACCACATAATGGTAAACGTAGAAAGAGGATTAGAGAATCACCGAGGGGGACGGACTTATGATAGGCTGACTAAATTGAGATGTATATAGTACAATTCTGACATCTCATAATTAGTCGAGCTGTATATACATTGGCACCAAATTTAAATTAAGCCAACAGGCTTAAATATATTAATGCCGTTTCGGTGACTAATAATACGCGATGACGGACAGAGGGGCTACCGCGAACCGAAAACTAAGTTCGAATATCTCCCTCTCTGTCGCACTTGCTTATTCGTGCCCCTCAGGAAATGACACATTGTATGTGATTTCCACGTATGTTATTGTCTATGTCTACATCTCTGTCGCACATTTGTCTGTGTGTATTGTCGGTTGTCGGCTCCAGGAGGCCTACTCCGAACTTGGAAATCCAAACTCACTCATATAATGTTTAGCGAGCTTTAAGAGCGCGTTCACCAAAAGCGCTTGCTCAAATTCGGCATTTAGACAGCGATCGCGCGGCAAAGTGCGCTTGTGTGTGTAGACACGCTTCTACTTGACCCTACAAACACACTCACGCCTAGAGCCAAGCGCGCCATCCTCTTCTAACATTCTAACATTAATATAGGTACAAAAGGGTTAGCGTGCACGGTAGGGTTGGAGTAGCGGTGGCGCACAGGAGTGAACGCGTTTGATACTTATGTCAATGAACACCAAACCAACAACATATTTTATTTACTTCGCTTAAGTGAGGCACTTATTATCTTATTTTAGTGCTCATATTTTCTTTCAATACTTTAATAGATAGTTTCTTCATTGTAATAATAATAAAAAGGTGGTTTTTGATAATAGACAGTAGCAAGGGGGTTTTCTGAGAGGTAATTACAGCCAATCAATACGATGCTTGACAATACTTTGAACAGAGTCTTACCTACATTGTTAATAATTGTTTTATTAGATTTTTCCGAGACCAATTAAAGCCCAAAAGTATAATTTAAAATGTAAATATTCACGAACTGTATATATAATAATAATAATGAAAAGGAAGGTGGTTTATGATAATAGGCAGTAAGTAGCAAGGGGTTTTCTAGCAGTTGATTACAGCCAATTAACGCGCTGCTTGACAATACTTTGGACAGGTTCTTACATTGTTAATATTTCTTTTATTAGATTTTTCAGAGACCAATTAAAGCCCAAAAGTATAATTTAAAATTTAATTATTGACGAATTCTACGAAAACGCTTTCCACCATGATGGTAAAATTAAATTATTCACGAATTCACCGAAAACGCTTTCCACCATGATGGCAAAATTTAATTATTCACGAATTTAGCGAAAACGCTTTCCAACATGATGGTCTAGCTAGACCGTGACGTCACGCGGGGTGTAAGCAAACCGGGCAGAAATCGGAGACAATCATCATCATCATCCTAGCGTTATACCGGTACAGTTGCATCCCGAAGGATGCCCGGGGTCAGCTACCTAATCCCAAGATTTGGCGTAGGCACTAGTTTTTACGAAAGTGACTGCCAACTGAACTTCCAACTCGAGGGCAAACCAGACCTTATTGGAATTGAGCTTGTCAAGTGAGTGGGCAACTTGATTGTTAGAAGTTCTCAAGCCGCCCGAAGGCCTCCAACTTGGCTTAAAGACTGCTATCATAGACAGCAGCCGGGATCAACGGCTTAACGTGCCTTCCAAAGCACGGGAGCGCTCAGTTAATAACCACTCAAAGGTCACCCATGCAATAACTGACCTAGGCCGACGTTGCTTAACCTCGCATACCGCACGCGGTACGCGGGCGCCGCTGGGCCACGAGCGCTGCAGAAATGGGAGACAATGTTATACCTATAATAGAACAGTCGTATAGGTGGTGTATTCTGACATGTGAAAGACGTTGATTTACTTACAACTTGTATGACAAATGACAACACGGCATTCGCGATCATGGCCGGTAGCGTGTTTGTTGTTTGAAAATTAATAATTTTAGGGTTCCGTACCAAAATGGTAAAAAAGGGACCCTTATGGTTTCACTTTGTCTGTCTGTCTGTCTATCTGTCTCTCTGTCCGTCTCTCTGTCCGTCACGTCACTAAATATCTCAAGAACTACATATGCTATCGATTTGAAATTTGGAATAGTTATAAAGAAGGCTTACCTTCATACATAGAACATGACTTTTTAATTATTCTTTTTTTTTTCTCTGAAAAATTACAGATATTGATTGGTGTGATAGTGATTGGTGATTCAAAATTTGAAAGTCTAGTTAATATGTCAAGTGGGGTGTCATGAAAGGGCTTGGTTTGCACATTCTGAAACATAAATGTAAAAAAACACCGTCCCCCCCCTTATCTCCGAAGTTTACCAAGGAAAAAATATAAAATTATTTTACAGAAAAAAATATAAATGTAGCTCTATCTAGTTTTTTTTTTATCGTCAAAAAACATTTCTATACTAAGTTTGTAATTCAATCCCCTTCGCATTTATTTATTTTTTATAAATTCCTACGAGATTATCCTGAAAGTACCTTCTTTCAAATAAAGAAAATAAAATCGGTTTACGTGATAAAGAATTATCCTTGAAAACCTACCATAAATACAAAGTTATTCAGTCGCTCAAATTTGTAACAAAAGTCGCCTATAGATGGCGCTCCCGTGGCGTCCAATTTCAACACCATGTTGTTAAGATTTTCCTAATTTAATAGGGTTGGAACCGATACACATCTGTATACGGAACCCACGGTTGGCGAGTCCGACTCGCACGTGACCGGTTTTTAAATCCATCTTCTACTTCGAGATTTAAATGTGTGTATGTATTTGTAAGGCTACAATATACTAAGGGAAATAAAGATTTAGACTGAAATGTCTTTAAAATCCGAATAGCACAATAAATCTGTCTAATACATATTAATTATTTATGCCAATTTTACATTTAAATAAGTTGGGTGTAACTTAACTTACCTTGCCTCTTTTAGCCTTGAAGTATATTTTTTCTTCCTAACACAAGTATAAACCGACTGTTTGCGACTCATGCTAAAATCAACATGAAATAAGTAATTGGTAGTTTGCTGAAAATACATTATGATTCAGTCTATAAGAAAACTACTTAAATTTAAAAACCATACTTAGCTACGATCAAATGTGGTTGATCGTGGTATAATCACATTCAGAGCGTTCGCGCTACAAAAATGGCGGTTGGGACGAAATTGACACAGGTCCTGCCTTGACAAGCGCTCGCGCCGTACTGAGGATTCTTCCCGCGCGCAAACAAATCTTTTGAATCTTTTTCGACAGTATAATTTTTAGACTTATTATATATTTTTTTACTGAAATATATTTCCAAATACATGAGTTTTAATGTGTAATATAAATAATTGTAATAATCTTTCAATAATACTGAGAAAAACCGTGTGTTTTGAGCGTAATTTTGTTGAGAAATTAGCTTAAGAAATATTTTTGTGTAAGACTATTTATAGAAAATAATACAAAATTGAGGCCGCAGCGTAAATTAATAACATATTACGGCTGTAACACAATTTTTTAAAAATTAGGTTACCTAATAATATCATCACTCAAAACGTGATCAAACTTATACCTCCGCGCCCTTTTCAGAAATCGACTGTCGGTAATCGGGTAAATAAAACTAAAATATTGAGTTAAACTAAAATTTGAAGCCGCTGCGTAAAATATAACGAATTGACCTCTCTAAATCCATTATTTGAATTTTGCTAAACCTTTCCGTTTCTCAGTAATATTGCGTCAAAAATCCAGTTTTGTTGTTTTTTCTCACACAAAATATGAATGGACTCTTAATTCCAGCTGCTCATCCTGATCATAGAGTAAATGATATACGTACTGAGGGGCTACCGCGAACTGAAAACGAACGAAGGTCGAATATCTCCCTCTGCCGCACGAATTAGCAAGTGCCACAGAGAGGGAGATATTCGAACTTCGTTCGTTTTCAGTTCGCGGTAGCCCCTCAGTACGTATATCATTTACTCTATGATCAGGATGAGCAGCTGGAATTAAAGCTCGCTAAACATTATATGAGTGAAAGTTTGGATTTCCAAGTTCGGAGTAGGCCTCCTGGAGCCGACAAACGAAGTTTTCCCTCTCTGTCGCACTTACGTCCGAACGTGCAAGTGCGACAGAGAGCGAAGACTTTGTTTGCTGTCGCGGTAGCGCCTCTGATCCTGAGGGGCTACCGCGAACCAAAGAGTATATAACCACGACGTTCTAAGAGACGGGGCTTCGAACTAGGTTTTGGATGCCAGTGACATTGTCATTGCATGACATAGACGTAGAGTTTGGCCAAACATTCTATACCACAATGAAATAAAAAAAGGAAATAGGTAATGCCAACATAACAACGCGATAGGGATGTAACTTTGATGTAGTACGGTTAACGATATCGATAAACGATGACTAGTGACGTCGTGGGTTCCATTTTTATACAAATCCCAGTTAGAGGGCGTCCATTATTTACGTGAGATGTTTTTGGCGGGAGGGAATCGAATTTTGCCAAAAACGAATAAACTAATATAATAATGGATGCTCCTTTATTAACATTGGGGTTTGAATCCATTCTCAACTGGTTAGGTTCTGACGACTACACTACGACGTCCATGCGCTTATTCCGCAGTGGGTAGGGCTAGAAATAAATAAAATAAAAAAAGTATAAAGTTGTGTTGCTTTAAATATATTAACCATCTCTTTAGACGACTTTTCTTTCGGTTAAAATCTTTGGGTTGAAAGTGGCCACCACAATTTTTTTTTAATTCGTTCAACTTCTCAATCGGAACGTAGGTTAGGTCTTCATTGCCAATCACTTTCACCCACTGTCTGCAACTGAAAATACCAGAGTTCTATATGATAAGCTAGTTATCGATATGTTACGGCCAACACTAGTATGTATAGTATACGAATAAAACTAAATTGCAAATAACGCTTCTTATTTTGCTTACATGTAACTTGCTGTGGTACATATTAATAGATAATCGCCAATTAATTGGTTACCGGTCGTGATCTAAAGGAAATCTTGCCATTAATTTCCTTTTCTCGTCATCTTTTCGACCGGCACGAAAACCACAAATAACACATACCCTATAGGCTAAGATAGTTCGTGGTATGTGGAAAAACACACTACCTTCTTAGCTTCTTACTACACGCTTTTTCACTTTAAATTAAGGTTTCTAACATTTATAAATACCAAAATAACAAACTACAAACCACACTACGAACTGGGGCGCTACCGCGATCAGCAAACGAAGTTTTCCCTCTCTGTCGCACTTGCACGTTCGGACGTAAGTGAGACAGAGAGGGAAAACTTCGTTTGTGGTCGTGGTAGCGCCTCTGATCAACAAAGATACAATATGGCGATCACTCAAGTTGAACGGAAGTGACCAGAGGGGCTATCGCGAGTGAAAACGAACGAAGTTCGAATATGTCCCTCTCTGTCGCACTTGCTAATACGTTCCACAGAGAGGGAGATATTCGAACTTCGTTCGTTTTTGGGTTCGCGGTAGCCCCTCAGGGGCGCTACCGCGACAGCAAACGGAGTTTTCCCTCTCTGTCGGACTTGCAAGTTTGCATATAAGTGAGACAGAGAGGGAAAACTTCGTTTGCGGTCGCGGTAGCGCCCCCGATGGACAATGCATGGTATTTCGAAATAGGCATGCTTGAGCCTCGCGGAAATTGTTGTGTTGTACAGGTTTCGATGTTTTTATGAAGTAATCAAACAGTTCGATTCATATTGTCTATGCAGTTACTGACAGCGCTTGACAAATGGATGGGATGGTATCATTGGTATCGTAAGTACATCGTACGTAGGCCCGACGATTGGCGTGAGATTTTAGTATTTAATTTCTGAGAAAGAAATGAGCGGCAAATGACAACATGTCAAGTAGAGAAAATCTTACAGAGCTGGGCTGGTAATTAAATCATAAAACAGATTGTTTTGAATTGTCCGAACATTCCTATAAGTTAATGACCGTGTGATTCTTCCAGGCACATTAGTCCAGAAGGTTTTGATACTATTAGCGAGAACGGGCTAATACAGGATGTAAATATTCTACGCAAGCGTGCTTTAGACGTAAGTAATAAAAGCAGTGAGTACATGCAGATTGGTAAATAAAATGCCAGATAAATTTGATAAAACTCTTACACGACTGTTTCCAGTACGACCTACGGGACGTTGGCGAAGCCGCCTTTCCCGAAGACTTCCCGAAGGACCCAACGAAGCTCGAGAATCCCATTATAGTTCAAATACAAAAGATAAGGAATGTGTCAGCCCCCAAAGCCAATGAAGAGTCAAACTATGCGCCTCGTATGTTAAAATTGATCTTAAACGATGGCAAAAGTTCGTGCACAGGATTGGAAACAAGTCCGATACCTAGTTTAAGTATAAATACTCCTCCGGGTACGAAGTTATTGCTGAAGAATGAGGGTCTCGAGGCATGCCATGGGGTCATCTGGCTCACTCCCAGCGTTGTCACGGTGCTGGGCGGCAAGGTGGCGCACATGATTGAGAAATGGGAGTTAGTCCGGAGTCTTGCCAAACACACAAGGGGTGAGATTTCCTTTGATGTCCATTCTTCTTATTACTATTTTTGGTCTTGAATTGCAATCTTAGCAGCAGTGTAATTAATAAATCTTTACATTAATCAAAATAAATTTTGCTTAGTGTTTAGAATTGACCCCTTGTAGGTATGCAAACAACTTAAATTTACATCAAGCAGGTAGCATAGTGATTGCAACATAGTGAATGAACCATTGCTAAACCTATTAGTAATCTTAATAAACCAACCTTGAAATTGCTTACATGTTGAAAATATCCTACCCAGTGCCTAATTGTTTATTTGCTCTATGTCAGGCTATATCATTACTTCTTGTGTTAAATATGAATGAGTAGTGACTAGTGAGTCTGCTCGTGAAGCTCCTGTCGGCCCCGGGTTCAAATCCAGCTAAGCTCAAATATTTCAGTGATGAGCATGACTACTTATTTTGGAATCTTGGATGTACTTTAGTATCCATTACACAAGAAATGAAATGAAATGAAATCATTTATTCTTCAATTTAGGCATGTTACATGCACTTATGAATGCATGAAAAAACTACCACCGGTTCATAAAATAAACCTCTGCCTCGAGAAGAACCGGCGTAAGAAACTCGGCGAGGTGTCATTTTTTTAAAACAATATACAATGTATATAAAATAACAGTATCATAATACTACATAATTCAAATGCTACAATATAAACATACATAAATATTTTTTAATATTAAGGACAAAATATTTCTGTGTTAGATTACTTGTGCGGGACGCTATCACTGCCAAACATCCCTATCCATGATATAATTGTTTATCTTATGATATGCTTTTGAAATAAGTGTCTGTTTCACGACAGACTTAAATCCATAAGTTCAGTAATGTGTCTTGGAATTTTATTGTAGAATTTTATACAATTTCCCAGAAACGACTTGTTCGCCTTCACTAGTCTATAAAAAGTTATTTTGAGTTTCCCATTGTTTCTTGTAGTCATTACCTTATCAGTATTCGTTGGGAAATTGTATAAATTCTTCCTAACATACATGATTATTTCAAATATGTACAGCGACGGCAGGGTTAGGATATCTATTTCCTTAAAGATTTCTCTCAATGACTCACGCGACCCCAAGTTATAAATTGCTCGTATAGCCCTTTTTTGCAATATAAATACAGTTTCGATATCTGCAGCTGATCCCCATAAGAAAAGACCATAACTAATTATACTATTAAAATAAGCGAAGTAAACTAACCGAGCCGTTGCTACATAGGTAAGCTGCCTTATTTTCCTGACTGCAAAAGCAGCAGAACTCAACCTACTTCCTATAGCGGTTATGTGGGAAATTCTAAAGTTTCACCATTGAGTTTTATATTTGAATCTATATTGATATTTGAAGATGAGTTTGCTAGTGAGAATTTTATACATCGTTTTTTTCGGATTCAACACTAAGTTATTGGCAGCAAACCAGTCAGATATCATGGAGAGGGTAGTATTTGGTTCAACGAGTTCAGTATCTTTCCTATTAACCTTGAACAGTAATGATGTGTCATCTGCGAACATTACAATGCCTGATCTTCGATTTACCATATATGGTAAATCATTTACATAAACAAGGAATAGGAACGGGCCTAGAATAGATCCCTGAGGTGCTCCCATCTCTACCACTGTATCTGATGAAATAGCTCCATTTATCGCTACCCTTTGATTTCTTTGTGTTAGGTATGACTATATAATGAGATCTAATGCATGTCCTCAAATGCCATAAAATTTCAGCTTACAAATTAAAGTACCATGGTCTACACAATCAAAAGCCTTGGAAAGGTCACAGAAAACTCCAATGGCGTCCTGTGACTCTTCGCAAGACTGCAAAATGAATTTTATCAAACTTGCACCAGCATCAGTAGTCGATCTACCTTTCGTGAAGCCGTACTGCTGCGCGTGCAAAATATTGTTTAAATTAAAGTAGAAATCAATTGCGTCAGCATTATTTTTTCCAATATTTTGCTGAACGCAGGCAGGATAGAAACTGGACGATAATCAGAATGATTATCTATATGGCCTGATTTAAAAATGGGAACTACTTTACTACATTTCATTAAATCTGGAAATATGCCATTGTCTCTACAAGTATTAAAAATGAGAGCTAAAGTGGGTGCAACGACCTCCAGAATAGATTCCAATACCTTGACTGACACGCCCCATAAGCCTTCTGTGCGCTTTATTTTTATCATTTTAAAAAGACTTTAGTACATCTAGAGGAGAAACATGATGAAAATTAAAAATACATAAATTATCTAGCTTTACATTCTCACTCAAAAGGGATTCAGCTATTGTGGAAGACGATGCCAAACTGCTTGTAGTAATTTTAGGAATTTTGGAAAAGAAATTATTGAATTCATTTGTTACTTTTACTGTGTCAGTTATTAAATTATCCTCTATTTTCAATGAAATTGTGGACTCTCTATTTTTACTCCGCCCAGTCTCTGTATTTATTATTTTCCAGACTGTCTTGGCCTTATTATCTGAGGATTTTATTTTGTTATTCAAGTGCACTGCTTTTGCTTTTGTACACACTATTTTAAATAATTTGGAATAATCACTAACATACTGATGGAAGCGTTTGTCAGTGGTGCAAGACCTCCTTTTATACAGTTGATATAAGTTATCCCTGCTTTTCCGGATTCCGGTAGTTGCCCACTCATTAAATCTCATTTTATAGAGTTGATATAAGTTATCCCTGCTTTTCCGGATTCCGGTAGTTGCCCACTCATTAAATCTCATTTTATACAGTTGATATAAGTTATCCCTGCTTTTCCGGATTCCGGTAGTTGCCCACTCATTAAATCTCATTTTATTATAAATCTTAATGCGTTTTTTACTACAAGTTGCATCAAATTCTTTACAGACTGTATTCAGAAGCATTTTGAACTGATCATTCGGATCAATTGACTCTACCTGGGTGTTTGGCATAGCGACTAGCAGATTCGACTTTAATAGTTCTAGTCTACTTCTACTCGGTGGTCTTATTTCTATAACGCGATCTGGATGTTTTAATTCGCAAGGCAGCCTGACCATCTGAGCTTTATTGTTATTATGAGCTGTCCAGATGAGGACAGTTTAAATAAATATCAATGGCGGCGCGTTTAAAATATTCTTAGGGAAGCCGGAAATAATTTGCCTATATTTATGTTCATGAGCCTTAATAAAAGAATTGGATTGGGTGAAAATTAGGCAAGCCGATGGGAATCGAGTTTTATGGACGCTCCGCCACTAAATATTATCTTTACATGTGGCAGAGGTCGGAGTCACCTGGTAGGCACTTCATACAGGTAATCTAAATTGAATGATTTGAATAGTATAATGTACTTATCTTTTTCAACCGATGGCGATAAAATATGACAACAACTGGTTTTTTACTACTTGTTGCTTTACTAAGTACATCCTCCACAATTTCTATAAACGATGTTAAGTCACCTGAGCTCTCTCCCTCAGTCCCTCAAGCCTTATTGAGCTTACTATGGGACTAGTTTGGTTCATGTAAGGTTGTCACTAATACATGTAATACATATTAGGTGGCATTAGGGAGTTTTATAGCCCTTTTTGGACATTAAACCAAATTGCGGTCATTAAGTTTTAGTAACTTTTTTTTTCAGGGGGAGTGGGGGTAGATGGAGGTCCGCCTCCGTGGATCCCGTTTGGCCAGAGGCTGGAAGCCATAACAGTGGACAAGGAGTTCAAAAGCATAACAGAGGCTGCAAAGCAAGATAATGCCGAGTTTGAGGCGCAGAGGAAAGGTGCTATTGCAGAAGCCCAGAGGTTATCTGGTGTTAAAAAGGTAGCATAAATTTCTCTAAATGTGTAAACTATAGCTGGTTGTTAAATTTTTCCGGTTAAATATATGCACATATGTACTCTCCAAACAAACCCAGAAAATGCCTTTATTTAAACAAATCATATCTATCCATATAATTAAGAAAAAAAT
Organism: Epiblema foenella; assembly: GCA_963556455.1. Taxonomy (NCBI): domain Eukaryota; kingdom Metazoa; phylum Arthropoda; class Insecta; order Lepidoptera; family Tortricidae; genus Epiblema; species Epiblema foenella. Next base: position 6,444,034 of record OY747099.1, on the reverse strand, counting down.
ATTTTTTCAGGTCTTTGGTGGTGGCACAAAACCCTTACTGGATGCAAATGTGCAGAAAATAATTGATGCAGGCTTCACTGAAGAGCAGGCTGAAAATGCTCTGCGGTATACAAAGAATAATGTAGACAGAGCACTTAGGATGCTGCAGAAGAGGGACAACTCTGAGAACAGGAGAGAGAGGCCCCAAAAGGAGCCCGAGCAACCTAAGCGTAAGGGGCGCCACAAGGATGCTAATGATGAGGACAATATTGCTGTAAAGCCGTCAGGGAAAGTATCTCTATTTGACTTCTTAGAAGATAAACTACCCAATGTTCCCGAAAAGGATAAAAGCAGCCGTCAATATAACACAAACACTAATGATGACAGAGAAAATAGGAACTACAGGGATGCCAGAGACAGAAATGGTAGCAGAAATAACCAGCGGCCCCAAGGGTCGCGCCATGATGGCAGCAGCAGACAACGAACCGAGACCCGAGGACACTATTCAAATGATGGTCATCATTTGCATAGGGAGGAGAGGAAATATCAGACTCAAAATGAGAAACCTCCTCGGTTCCAAAGGAAGCTGGAGGAGAAGAATAAGCAGCAACAACAGCAGCAGTTGCAACAGCAGCAATTACAACAACAAGCTAACATGAATTTAAATGTGAACATGAATCTACCATACGGCAACTCATATCACAATCCGCCGCAGCCTCAATACGGGGAAAGGAACATGCGGAACGACAGAAATATGGGCGACAAGATGCACCAACAGCAGTACCGGAACAACAATCACATGGACAGTCTCGCGGAGGCCACCTCGAACCTGAGTCTGCTGTCGAACCCGCGGCGGGACGAGCGGAGCTACCAGGAGCAATATCCGAAGCCATACATGCCCAACCAAAGCGCGCAGGACATCCCGCCCTTCCGGCAGGCCGGCGAGATGCCGAAGTACCAGGTATACCCTACACATCACTTTTCTTACAAAGTAGTATTGTAATGTTCGTCGGGATCGCGTGAATGTCTCGGTTCTTTGATATGGACTCTCCACCATTGACATCCCACTTATTACTAAAACTTAAATGGTTTTACGGCATTAAAAAGCAGATTCAGATTCTTTATTGCATTCATGTTGTAACAATTAGTTGTAATAATATGTTGTAATAAACATGAGCTCTTTCGAGCATTGCATTAGATGGTCTGCGCCTATTACATTTTCCAGAGATTCTTACCTCACTTAAAAAATGGATTTCTACTCATCCTATGTAGACCAAACAAAAATCATATAATTTTCTCGTTGGAGCTCCCGACGATTTTTTATTTATTTCGGTTTGTTTAGAAGAAAACAATACATATATATATATATATATATATATATATATATATATAATGATTGCATAAAATACTATTTTAAATAATTTTCAAAACTTTTGTCGCGAACTCCTTGCCGTAAGAGAAACGCTGGTGTACGCTAGTGTTCCGTTTCCCCAGGAGCCGTACCAGCGGCGGCAGGCGAACGGCTACATGGAGGCGCAGGCGCAGGCGCAGGCGCAGGCGCGGGCGGCCGCCGCGTGCCTGTACGGGCGCTACAACTACTCGCGCGTGTACGCGGGGCAGGGGCCGGGGCAGCAGCAGTACGGGCGAGGGCCCTTCCTGCCGGGCTCGCTGCTGGGCTTCCAGAACGCGGCCGTCAACGAGCAGGCGCGCGCCATGCTCGGCGTCGCCGACATACACTGGAAGGTCGGCGATCGCTGCCTGGCGCTCTACTGGGAGGACAACAACGTGAGTCCAAATATATGATGGTTTTCATACGTAACACCGTAGCGCCGGCGCAGTCACGGCGCTCGGAGGCGCGTCTCAGTTTTGCTTGCCGCCTCGCCACGGTCGAAGTTATCCTCCCTTTTTTGTTAACGCAAAACGATGAAGATGGATTTAGGTTACCCTTGATATACGAACTCAGTGCGTCATTTTATGCAAGTCATTCATTTGAGAATATCCTGATCTTAAATGTAATAATGAACTTAAACCACTTGTTTGTAATAAAGAGGTTAATAGCGAAAAGATAGAAAACCATATCAATTAAAATCTACTGTATATTCTCCAATTTTATGTCGAAATCAGTTCTCAAACAAAATAATCTGCGCAGTGCAAGCTGTTATTCCTTCCACTTGAAACATGTCGCCATAGCCACTTTATTGTTGATTAGAAATTACCTAACATTTTCAAAATTTTACTATTAGATAACTTCCTAACCATTTAACCCCTTTTCCAGGCCGCGCCAATCTAGAAGGCTTTACAAAAAACAAAATATATATTAAAAATAGTTACGTTTTGGTGATTCATTTTAAGACGAGTCATTTTTATGAATTTGCAATCTAATATTAACCTTAAACCCTTAAAAACTAAGATTGAAATTCTACTGATACGTATTAACTCTTTTTAAAAGTCATTTACATCGTCATTTTGTTTATTATATAAGAGTTGAAAATTGCGAGTAACTTTTTTGACGTTCGGCGGATAAAAAGCTATACCTAATCCATTTTATATTGTTGGCATTTCATATTCCAGTTCTATGAGGCGGAGATCACCGGCATCTCCGCTAACACGGTCGTGGTGAAGTTCTGCGCGTACGGCAACCACGAAGAAGTCCTCAAGTCTAACTGCCTGCCCTTCCCCAGCCAAGGTTAGTTTCTGGAAAAGACGCGTTTAATTAGATTTAATCATCTCTTTGATGATGCTTCTACGAGATGCCCTGTGAAATAAACTGATGAATCTTATTTCACATTCGCATATGGAGAGGCACAGCAGTGGCACGTATATCGGTTGGTGATTATGATGATGCTACCCCACAAGATCTTGCTATTCATTGATCCGGAACGTCTATACTTCTTCCTCATTCACACTCACACTTTCCAGCGCAAAAGGGGTGAATCACTTTAACACATGTAAAAATACTCATTCTAGAGCATGAAAATGAGGCCAGACTCACACGCGACCTGAGGTCGAAAACTTGTTTCTTTTTGATGACCATCATAAATCAAACCTTGATTTTGCAAGGTACAATCCTCCCTTTGACTGGTTTAAAAGTGGTAATGGTTGTTGCAGCGGCGCCTGCGGGGGCGGCGGGGGCGGCGGGGATGGCCGGGGGCGCGAGGGACGCGAGGGGCGCGGGGGTGGCGGGGGTGGCGGGGGCGGCGCCGCGGCGCGCCTAGGAGCGCGCCGCGACGCCGGCTCCCGCGTCGCGCAGCTGACCCGCCCGCTCCGTGTCCGACGACGCCGAGGCCGACGATCGCGACCGAACTATCTTTGTCTACTTTTGCTAGGTTTTCGCTAAATATTAAAGCCGAGGAAGGTACGTCGTGCCGGGTACGTGTGGGTTTAGGTTCCGTTCCGACTTAAGCGGGTATTACATTTACTTACGAGCTACTTTAGAGCGAGACGTACATATAGAGAGCGAGGCGAGATGCTTCAACTCGCCTCGCTCTAACGTATATGTACGTCCCGCTCTAAAAAAATGAATTCAGGAAAATGTAATACCTACCCTTCCACACTCCATCTTCGAAAGTTTGACAAGTTTCTACGGCATGACAATTGGCGGCGCCATATTTAACGTTGATCGGCCTGTATATCGAAAGTTGGTGCGACCCACCCTAAGTCGTAATTACTCTAAAGCCGTGGCAGCCTCCGCTCGTAGGGCCCGGCAGCGACTTCAAAAATCAAATGATAGCAACAGTAGCAGCGGCGCGCCGTATTTGGCGGCGACAGGCGCCCTGAGCCGGCCGCTGCCGCTGTCGCCCGAAGGCGTAGCCGTGCCGGGTGTTATTATTTTTACCACTAATCGAGAGGACGCGGATGCTTCTATGTGACCTCAGCCCGAAGCTCGCGTACGTCAAGGTCGCAGAGCAGCTTGCGGGTTGCTAACTAAAGTATACCTAGATATATAAATTATTCATTGTACCTCCCGTTTCCCTCTGACCACAGACGGGCATTAGTGACACTACTAGGGCGTGAGCGCGGCCTGGCGAAATAAACATCGGCTGGCCTAACAAGTCTTAGTAGCTTTGTGTTACGAAAGGTAAAATGTGCAGTAGATTTTGATGTCCCATTGTCAAAATGTACAAACGTCAATAAATAATAAAATGGTCAACAAAATAATAGTTCGATGACAAAATTATGTACAGATGTATTGCAAAATGATTTTCCTTCGGGAGTTTTCCGGGGGATCTCAATCGGAATACGATGGCACCCGAACTGTCAATCAATGATTGTATTAAATGAGTGACGTTTTCATATCCATTATTATGGAACTTTAGTGTTTAGTGTCAAATGTCAACCATTAGTGGAAAATCACAGCCTTTGAAATTCATCGTTTCTATTAATTTGCACTTTAGTGCTCTTATTTTTGGAACTTTGTTTATAAATCAGATGGAAGTTATAAACCATTCGCCGTATCACTACGTAATTAAAATCAGCATTATGCTAGCAGATGTAGATAAGTAGAATTTCTTGCGTGGTCTACCCAGTTTTTAATATTGATTGTGTTGGTATTTTATTTTTTCTATATTCTTCTTCCTGGTTCAAAAATTTTCTTATTGTAGGTTTAGATATGCCCGTTGCGTCCGAAATTCGCTGTTGAACTTTGCCAAAATACTCTGAGTTATTGCTATTTTCTGATATGAAGTACAGGTATATATTAAATATAATTCCTTGGCCTGGATTTATTAACCGTTTTTGAGCTTTCGGCATGGTAATACAACCTCTTTATAAGTAAACTAAATATAATCAAAACTATAGCGAATATTTGAATTGCGTGTTAGCCACTCTATATATATATATATATTGGTCTGCTGATGCGACTTACCCCTACGCCTGTAAGATGGGTACTGAAGCTAATTGAGAGAGCACGATAAATACAAACTTTTCCGATAAAGTACGAAGGAAAATCATTTTGCACTACATCTGTATTATGATGTTTTGTGACACCAGTTTGGCGTGAAGTGTTTTGAACGAAGGGGCCGGAATGTTGTGCAGTCCGCCTAGTTTTATTTTATTATATTTTTCTGCTGTTTGACCGTTGGACATTTAAATCGATTATACATTTTGGTATTTTATCAAAACTAATATAATCACGTCATGAATCTGCTCTGACATACTGTCTCACACATGCTATCTTTCACCCTGCGACTTTGAGCTGTCGGAATGACACATTTAAGGAGTTAGGAGAACCAACCGATTGTACAAAATCATACTACTAACTTGTAAGGGTTTGTACCAAAGGAAAGGAGCGGGCATACTCGGTCTCTTTAAGTAAACGGGTTGACCAGAATGCGGGTTCGTTCTGTTGCTCCACAACTACCTTCACCATTGTCATTTTATATATAGAACATGTAAGCAAGTACCTAATTGGCTTACATAATTTTATCAGTCGGTTCATTAGCTCATAATTGAGTTGATATGAGCTATCACATGTTTTTATGTATTCTAATTTTAGGTACTAGAAAATTAATTTTAATCTGGCAATAAAAGTTAATCTGGCTAGCTGCCGGCCGCTCTGTTGGGTTGCGGACTCTCAAGAACTGGCAGTAGTGTTCGTGGTATTTTTACTGTTTAGTAATTTTCAGCTTAAAGCTGAAAGTGAAGATTATTAATAGTTATGCTGCTTTTAGCCGGCATTAGCCGAGTCCAGCGACTTCGGTTCCATTTGTGTCAGTCCAAACGATATGCAAATACTGTCTCGGGCCTATTATGATAATTTACAGTCTTACCCAATGGTTTGAAGGCTTTCAACTCTTACAGTGTACCACTGCCAGAAGTCCTTACACGCCACTAGAGGGTGCAGCGTCACCATTAGAAAGTACATTATTTTCTTGGTAAACGGCCTAACGCAGTTAACGCACTACATTTTAACGTACAAAGCTCATGGTCACCGACATGTACGAATGAATATTTGGATTCGTATCAAGCATCTACTAGGCCGCGAACGCGCTAGTCTGCCAATTAATATAGTGACGCGTTGGCGATCTCGGTGCGTCAAGTCGCTAATTACCCCGTCAGTGCGGCCCTGGCCTCAGTGCTCGTAATGAATTGACTTTCTGATTTTGTCCCGATACATTAAGATACGTAGTGAGTGAGCGATTTACGTCTGATTGCTGAAAATTTGAAATACGAAAGAATCGCATGTGAAGCTTTGGCCGCTCGCTAATGGGCTAGCACAACGGTTGTTGTTACTTCGTTCGCGCGATAACTTTTGCCTATCTTGCATATTGTTAGAGACGTACTTAATTATTAACAAGTAGTCGCGTGGTGCTAGCTTGGTGAACGTATAAGAGGAGTTACTTATCTATAGACTGATGCATGTAGAGACAAGGCATTCTCGGCGATATGCATTATATTCAGTAATACGAATACGTCGAGTCCGCTTCGCAGCTTGGCTGCGCCAGCCACGAGTCTGTACTTATATTATGTGAAACGGCTGCTAATCAGTGTCTCTTGTCTGTCCTTTATTTGCAACTGACGAGGCGCCCGGGCGCGGACACTCCACCCAACATGCTCTACGGCGACGCGAAAGAACAATTAAAAATACGACCGCACTGCATAAAAATTAACTAAAAAGTTAGAAACAAGTTTCAAAATTCAGAACTTAAGGAAATCTGTTTCGTTTGCAGTCGCGGGAGCTAATATATTGGTACTGTACCTAATGTAGTTGGTCCCCCGACTGCAAACAAAATTGAATTCCTTAAGTTCTGTATTTTGAAACTTGTTTTTATCTTTTTGGTTAATTTTTATCCAGTGCAGTTGTGATTTTAATTTTTTAATTATTATTTTATATCGAAATTTTTGGTTTTCGTTTTTCAAGTACCTTAAAATCATGCTTTAAATACATACAATATCGATGGCCGTGATCTCGTGTATGAAATTTTGGCGAAATTGATATAATTATACATAACTATGTAAAACTTTACTATTCACGTTATGACAAAAGCATACTGGTGTAATTCTTTTTTAAATGTATAGGTTCGTTCATAGCCCAATCACGTATTTGGAATTGAAATAAGTATATGTTTATGACAGGACCTCGTAAATAATTGTAAGTTTACGGCAATACATTATTTGATCATTAATTCAAACAAAGTACTACCTATGTATCCACAGTTGTAACTATTGATACGAATAATGAAAGGATTATGAAGGATCATGGTGGTGATATACGATTATTGCTCATAAGTAGATGAAAATACCTTTTTTTCTTGAGTTTTGACTTTCACATTACACGTCAGAGAGGAGAGGGAGGATTTTCCTTAGGTGAGTTAGAGAAGGTGGAGTCGGAGATAAATAATCTGCTATGGGAAGTGGAGAACGGGAGAGAGATTTGAAAGGCAAAATTTGCACTCCAAACTTTTTTCTGCAAGATGGAGAGAGGGAGGGTGAGTGTTCGCGTGGAGAGCGCGCTCTATTGGGCCACTTCGGGCCTTTTGCCTAGAAATGAACGTTTTAAAAGAAGTATATTAATATGAAGTTGAAGCGAGATTAGGTTGTTTATTTCAGCAAAATACAGTAAATCTATCTTTAGGCAGAAGCACGTATAACAACTGAAAGTCCATTAAATGTATAACACAAACTCGAATACACATAAAATCGTCTTACATGACTTCAATACTTATAAATTAGATATTATTTATTTGTAATTAATACATTGTAAAATTAATTGTCTAATTATTAAATCGTTTTACTTGTTCAGTAGGTACAATAGACAAAATAAAAAAATAGTTTTTACGTGTTTTCTTAAAGTTATTACATTTCATATACGAGGTTGAGTCGCACAGCCAACGATATATATTTCTTTGAAATCGTCTTTTCAAATGCTTCATTTTGATACCCCACTTGATAAGATCGAAAAAAAAGTTCTATTCAGAACACACAAAATGGAGTACATAGTGCGCCATATTGTTTTTATAGCAATGTCATCCTATGTTACCCGGGATGACGTAAGGATTCCAACGACGACGTAAGGTTAAGAAATTTTGGGGAACAAAGAATCTCACATCCATGCATGCATGAACCCTGAAAACATAAGGGTCCTTATCCGTTAAAAACGCTCATTTATTTACGCCAGTTTCTCATTGAATTGACACGTATCTTAACATTTCCTCTATGTTACTATCTAGAACAGGACTATTGCGACCGTCATAAACTTTAAATGGATTTTTTGGATTTTTCATTAAGAAATATCGTTTCAAACATCACTCCAAATAGACCATTTTCAAGATAAAAACTTGTTTTTTTCGCTTAAATTCTACTACACACAATTAAATCAAAAAATGGCTATGTTACTATCTAAAACTTTAATAAAATCATCGTAGCCTTTAATAACTTTATTGGTATTAACAATACTTTTGTCATAATTTGAAATCAAAACATTTTAAAACTTATAAGGCTTCTTAACACTTCTTTCTTTGGGCAGTCGTGTAAAAAGTTTGCGCACCCATTTTCACAAACGATTGCTCACTTTCATCAATACTTGTTATTTGATTGTCATGCAATGCAACAGTGTGGATGATCGCATTATTCATAGCAGGCCTTCACTGCGTAGAATCGGAAATATATTCGAGATGGCCTATTTCGTTATTGTTTGTTTTAGAGAATTATGCAGTTAGGGAGTCTGCGTTAGTTTGTGGGTATTTTTAGTGTAAAATGATATAATATAACTCGCGCTGTAATTTATGACCTGTATGTAACCCATCGTAGCACGTAGCTCGTATAAGTGTATTTTGTTTGTTGTATTTTAGCGCAAAACAGTGTAATATATTTTAACTATCGCAGTTCTCTATGTCGAGATGTCGTTTGAACAGATTTTTTATTTACCTTTAACCAGCGTATACATTTGTGTTTTAAGTTACTACTAGCAATCGTGGATAATTAAGTTTTATTTGCATAATGTTGACATTTAATTTATTTTACATACGATTTGTAAAAGATGCTTTGTCTCATTGTTTTCAATCACTAACCGTTATTCGGCTCGTTATGTTACCATTCTAATTAATCAATCGACGGTACCTAATTTTATATAGAAACCAGCCACCAGGACGGCCGCTCCTGATTAAAGACCGCCTACCTGTTTGAGACATGTCGAGCGATTTTCGACCTTAAAGACGCGAGTGACCCGTTTCAATTACATTTTAATACGACCGTATGTATCCACCTTTAAAAAACGATCGATGATTGACTAGAGTGGTATAAGGACAACACCAGAACATGATTGAACCAATATTTGTACCTAACTATCATCGTCTTAATGTTTGAAATCAAAAGGTCAGTATATGTTCTTTTTCATTTTTGTCAACGTTAAATTTTGAAAGCGTCATCGCACTCATCGCCTCATTGGGTACATTTTATATAGGTAGATATCAATTTTATGTTAAGGTAACCCTTTATTAACAAAGAAGTTATTAAAAAAAAGAATATCTACTAATATGCACCTGTTTCATTCATATCAACCCCCTCTGCCTTCGATCCACTTCCGCCCTTGCTACGTTATTATTACTATTCTTTTAGTAGCGGCAGCGGATAATTAAGGGACAATCGCTGTGTGCTTACGAAGCATACAATGTTTATAACAGGTACCTATGTTGCGTATTGATAACATAGGTACAACATAGCTTGTTTATTTTTGTTCTAACGTGTTTTATAAAAAATATGATCAAGATCTGCAAACGTAGGACCGATGTAATCAGAAACCTAGTCAAAGTATTGAATGGTTAATTTTGAATTTAAGTGCAAGAACTGCCATGATTTTCTAAGAGTATTATTTTTACCGAAATCCTGGCGCTCGTAAGTTTTTGTTGATGCTAGATGCTAGTCCAGCTCTGATTGAATGGTTACAACAGCAACGACCACGAGCGGGCACATCGCAAGTTAACCTAGCAGTGTAGAGCCAATACCATGGCGGCAAATACATAGAATGCCTTCGAAGGCTGTTTGTCCTTTGCCTCGAGTCTCGACGTGGAGGGGCACGCGGAGTCGCGGACTCGTACTAACAACGTAACAACAAACCAGTCGAGTCCCTCCCGCCGGACGCCGCGCACTGCCGTGACACGCTGCGGAATCAACTCACCTCCCCGTACCAAATTGCAGTGACGTAGATAGTAAGAGTGATGATAAAGTGAAAGGATGTATTATCAGTGAATACAAAGTTGTGTCACGTTGTTTTTGCATTTCCCGCCAAACGCTGAACTCGTCACGACTTAAGGTTAAGTATAAACAAGTTTTGTTGTTGGGATTGGGATCCGGTTACATATTCATCGTCGATGATGCAGTTGTTGCATAGCGACCTGTGCAACAATGTCCAATTATTTAATTCATATTTTCCCTGTGTGCATCTCTTGTTCTTGTTTCTCAAAGTTTGCGGTGCTATTGTCATCTTTAAAAGTAAGTAGGGGCCTATCTAAGTACTCTGTCTGCAATGGCACAAACTTTCACTTATTGTTACGATACCTATGACTATTATCAGTTAGAGAAGGGACCTGCAATATCAGATGGACCTTGTTTTTGCTGGGAGATCACCTTGAGCGACTCGTCACTTGTGTAATAGGCGAGTTAAGTGGAGTAGTAACGCCGGATGGTCGTTTTTGAAACGCTAAGGCTCTTAAATGAGCCAGCGAATAGTTATGAAAAAAGAAGACGCCACGGCAAATAATATTATTTCATTTTATTTTGCTATTTTTCTGTATTCATTGCACATTCATTGTTTTATTTTATATTTTATCACAAAATTATTACTGAATAATATTATAACTTTTTGGAAAATACAAATGGATGAGGACGACGGAGAAGACGTGTTAGTGTTTATCACTCTGACACTGATAGCCCAGTCAAGATACGGTTCAATAACAGGCTATTATTATTATACATTTCTTTTAAGTGATATTACGAACCAATATTTTTCAAATTTACGAATCTACCACCGGACGTTGGAAAAAAAGTTGTGCCCAAAAACTGTACTTAATATTTTCAGCAAACATAGTATCAGTATTCCTATGATTAATGTTTTATGTATGTCTGTTTTAACGACCAGAATCGAAACATATTTGCATCGGCAAATGAGAGGTATTTAATTAAAAAGGAATTTTCATTTTTTCGCAAATGTACTATTAAGAAATATATATATATATAAGCTTTTTTTAGCCAGACCTCTCGTGCCTAGTACTAATGAAGATGTATTTAAAATAAATTTATACTTATGTATTTTAGGACTTGGAACCCCCTTTTCACCCCTTTAGGGGAGCAATTTCGAAAAACGTTAAAATACGTTTTGTTGTATGTATACAGAGAGTATTTACGAAGTTTTAAATCACTCACTTGAAAAAAGATTTGCTCCCTGTACAAACTTGGAACCCCCTTTTCACCCCTTTAGGAGAGCAATTTCGAAAAACGCTGAAATACGTTTTGTTATATTTATACAGAGAGTATTTACGAAGTTTTAAATCACTCACTTCAAAAAAGATTTGCTCCCCGTACAAACTTGGACCCCCTTTTCACCCCTTTAGGAGAGCAATTTCGAAAAACGCTGAAATACGTTTTGTTATATTTATACAGAGAGTATTTACGAAGTTTTAAATCACTCACTTCAAAAAAGATTTGCTCCCCGTACAAACTTGGACCCCATTTTCACCCCTTTTTACCCACGACGGAACGGAGAAGGTATATGCGTTTAGGGTGAGAGGTTGTTTGTTTGTTTGTTTGTGTGTGCACATCAATATCTTCGAAACGGCTTGACCGATTTAGAAACGGTTTTCTGCAATAGGTTTGTAGTTTAGTCGGGCAGAAATTTAGCTAGGAGTTACGATGATAACTCGCCAGGGGGCGCTGCAGTAAACATTTTTCACTTGCTAAAGTGCGTGTGAGTGCATTTTCTCCGGAACTGCTGGGCCAGCATTTACGATTTCCATAGAATGTGGTGTGGAGTACATGCACTTTAGCTCTGAGGATCTGATGATGGAGCAGAAAAGCATAGTAGGGTACTGTGTAGAGGCCGATAATATTTTTGTTTGTTTTTGGTCCCTTTTGTTTATATTGCATGAACAGACGTCGTACATAACCTTCTGAGGGTCTGATGATGGAGTAAAACCATGCTATAGAGAACTTTGCGATGGCATTTAGTAACTTATTCGTGTTTGGGCTCTTTAGACTGTGCTTGCTGAGTAGCTTCTATACATGATCTGCTGAGGATCTGATGATGGAGCAGAACAGTATTTTAAGGCATGTTTTAAAGATATTTAATTAGTAATAATGTCATTAGACTTTTCTGATAGTACCTATCTATTGAGACGCCTCTGTACAGGAACTTGAGAAGGCCTGATGATGAAGCACAACAACAGCAAATTTTGCGAAGGCACATAGGTGGATTACCGTATGCCGACTATTTTAATACTGTTTGCTCCGTAGCTTCTGTGTGTCTCTTCTGTGTTCTCCATTTGGACCCTTCGGGTACGGAACCCTAAAAAGTAACCGGATACTTACATCGTGTGCTTTGCGATGTTGTAATGTTTTGGATACTACCGATGTTAACTAGGTTACTAAGGCTCGTGAAAAGATCTCTGGCGACTCGTATGAAGTATTTTCCGCAATTGTATTAAATGTCCGAAAAATATCGCGCTCGCTGCGCTCGCGTTTCCATCTAGTTGTGATATGACTTTATAACAGGAGACCGAAAAGTATGAAGTATGTTCCAAACTGCATCATAATGTTTGAAGATTTTCGCGATCGCTGCGCTCGCGTTTTCATCTAGATGTGATATGGCTTTATAACCGGAGACCGAAAAGTATGAAGTATTTTCCGCACTGCATCATAATGTTTGAAAATTTTCGCGCTCGCTACGCTCGCGTTTCCACCTACATGTGCTATTACTTTATGACCCGTCCTAGTGACTACTATAAATATTATGTTTGCTGAAATAACATATAAACTTCCTTCCTCTAAATATGTTGGAGGTAAACGTCCCTGTACTGGACACTGGCCCAATACTGTGGTTTGGTGATTAATTACTGTAATCTATTGGCCACTAAGGTGTCGATTACTGGGAGGTTTACCTTAATTGTGTAAACGAAATAAGGTTTACTCGTACTTCAAACTGGGTATTTATTTATTTACGCTTTGGGACTAGTTGGAAGAAGTGTAGGTACAAAATCCGTGGCAGCTGTGAGCAGAAGAAGGGAAAAGATAAATGACAAAGAATGTGCGTCCACGTGGGCTCGGTCGTCGGGTCTTCGGCCCCGCGCCGAACGCCTTCTGACCTCGTGTGCCTCGCCACTCACTACAGGGCCTTTGTCCCTCAGGTTTACTTGTAAGACACTCGGGGCTGGAAGTGTCGACTTGGCGAGCACGCTCCAAGGAGAAGCTTCGGGCCTTCGGCCTTTCGCTGAACAGTTTCTGACCTCATATACTTCGCTCCTCACCTTCGGGCTTTCGGTCCTGAGGTGACGTTTGAAGCTAGAAATTGCCGATTTGGTCTCGTCTTTCGGGCCTTCGGCCCTCGGGCTCGTATCCAGGGCGAGCGAGCGTGCTCCGAAGAGAAGCGTCGGGCTTTCGGCTCTATGCGGAATGGCTTCTGACCTCGTATGCCTCGGCCCTCAGGTTCATTTGTAAGACACTTGGGGCTCGAAATTGTCGACTAGGGATCGCCCCTCGGGCCTTCGGTCCTCGTGCTCGTATAGCAAACGTGCTCCAAGGAGAAGCTACTGGCCTTCGGCCTTTCGCGGAACAGCTTCTGACCTCGTGTATTTCGCCTCTTAGCTTCGGGCCTTCGGCCCTCAGGTTTACTTGTGACGCATTCGAGGATAGAAAGTGGCCACTTGGCACTTACTTATTTAGTAGTAGCGCCTTAGGAAAACATCAGTAGGGAGCTCATTCCACAACCGAAGTGTTCGAGGGTCAAATGTATAGGTATACTTAGACTGCTCTCTAAAAAGATTAAAATAAAGGCAAAATTAAAAATTTTGAAAATACCCCCGACGGATGTTCTCAATTGAAAAATAATTAAATAATGCATTTGAAAATCCCCCGACTGTATAGGAAATAATTACATATAGATAGAAACTTTTTTTTTCTAAACGGTTAACTGGTTGCGAGGTATATTTTTTACAAACCCAGAAAAATCCGTCGGGGGCTGCCATTGCCATGTCAATTCCCAATTGAATTAAAATAGTAATAATAATGAAATTCGAGATAACTTACAGAACGGTATATACTAACTGCATAAACTATTACTTCATTTCAGGGCAGGAAATGGCAGCCCGCGACGGATTTTTCTGGGCTTGTAAAAATATACCTCGCAACCAGTTAACCGTTTAGAAAAAAAAAGTTTTTATCTATATGTAATTATTTCCTATAGAGTCGGGGGATTTTCAAATGCATTATTTAATTATTTTTCAATTGAGAACATCCGTCGGGGGTATTTTCAAAATTTTTAATTTTGCCTTTATGGGGAGTAATTTAGAGAAACGCTAAAATACGCAATTAATATATTTAAACAGAGAGTCTATATACAAAGTTTCTAATATCTCACTTCAGTAAATACGTGTTTTCATACAAAATTCATCCCTTGTTTTTACCCTTGCGAATTTCGAAAAATCCTTTCTTATTCCTAGCCTACGTTATAAATGTAATCGACTGTGCAAAAAGTAACTCTCTGGCATTAGCAGTTTCGGCTGTGCGTTGATGACTAATTTAGTCAATCAGTCAGTGCATGAGGACTTCTTTTTTTATTAACCGACTTCAAAAAAAGGAGGGGGTTCTCAATTCGGTTGTATGTACTTTTTTTTAAATGTGTGTTAGCTCAGAACTCCGCCGTTTATGAGCCGATTTGAACAAAATTTTCTTTATTTGAAAGCATATGCTTCAAGGTTGGGCCCGTTGTTACCAGAATCTAGTTCTGATATAAGATTTCAAGCTTACATGGTCATTTACATTAGAATTACGATTTGAAACGTGATATTTACCATGTATATTTGTATTTTTGAGTTCCCGATATTTCGGCACCGTTGCAAGCGCCATTATCAAGGATTAACTGACGTGCTGCGAGTTTTAGTTGTGGTCTACCCACACACCATACCCTCTTCCTGGTTCGCTAATATCGGGAACTCAAAAATACAAATATACATGGTAAATATCCCGTTTCAAATCGTAATTCTAGTTCTGATGATGAGATCCATGAGGAATTGAGAGAACTCCTCAAAAATTCAAGGGACACACATAGCGATATAAGTGTTTTCGGTAACACATGGAGCATTTGCATTCAGAAAGTAGCATTTGGTGTACAGGAATTGATGAAGAACACCACGGATGGTCATCCAAAAACCCTAGTGTTTCATGGTTAGCGCTAAGATATTTCGGTTAAGATGCTGAAGCGACTATGACGAAGCCAATTTAAATGGTCCTAATGTAATGTTACCACCAACCTGATCTGGTAACTGAAGCCGGAAGGTAGACAACGGAACTCCGTAATAAAACTGTAGCTTAACTGTGTTTTAGCTTATTGGAATTGTCATGAGATGCAGCGTCGTGCATGACACCAATACAATTTAGATACAGTATACCTGCATCCTGCACCTGTAGCCGTGAGAATGACAAACTGCGTTGCCTAGTCTAAGGTAATAGGTACCAAATGCCAACATAGTTGATGTCATTTATTTATTCGCTGTACCACCAGCCGCATAAGCTCACGACTTAGGAATACTCGTTATACGGTAAAACTCAAACTGTTTATTGCACACATATGTATCGTTCAAAATATGTATCGTTTCATAAAACTAAAGGTAGGTAAACGTATTCGATGGTGGTCTCTAGCGGGTGGTGTGACGGTATAGCTCTTTCTCAAGTTAAAAGGTATGAACAATGGTCAGACGCCTAAAATAAATGGGTTATTAATATTTTACAAAATCACCAAAGAAGTGCAGTGCCTATTGGTAGATACTAATCAACAAACTAATCTAACCTTCTTACCTAATTGTGTCTAGGTAAGTATGTACTTGTACTTCTGGCAACAGGAGATACCTACATTTTTAGTTTTTCAGTTACAGTCGGTATAAATACTGTCTAAATAGGTAGGTACTTAAATATACATATAATATAATATTTATAGGTAGGTAACTTAAATTACTACATAGTATAAAACAAAGTCGCTTTCTCTGTCCCTATATCCTTATATCCCTATGTATGCTTATATCTTTAAAACTACGCAACGGATTTTGATGCGGTTTTTTTAATAGATTGAAGAGGAAGGTTTATATGTATAATAACATCCATTAAATAGTGCACCCGTGCGAAGCCGGGGCGGGTCGCTAGTAATGTTATAATTTACTAAACGGCTTTGTGAGCTGTAGGTACACACAGGTCTTAATCTTGGAGGTTATTTTTTTATAAAAGCCCAGAAAGACCTGTCAGGACAAAATCGACGTACAAATTAGGAATTAAGATACTTTCTTAGTAATTACATTATAACTAGCAAAATTGGTATATATCCTTTATGAAGGAAACTGTTATGAAAAACAATATTAAGAATTCATATACTTTACTAGTAATGACATTATTACTAGCAAATTTATGAAGTATGTCATTTATGAAGAAAACTGTTATGGAAAACAAAATTATGAGAACAAATATAATCTAAACGATAATATTATGAGTAAAAATTTTCGGAATATTCATTATTATGAATAACGACGGTAGTAATATAAATTATTCACAAACAAGGTTAGGAAAAACAAATTTATGAAGAGTGATGATTATGATCACAAAGCGGTATTATTATAAAAAAATAGATGATAAAATTTTATATGAGCCAATATGGATCCGCTCACAAAATTCAAGAGAATCGGTTCAGAAATGCGACCTGTTGAGGAGAACAACCGGAAATCCGGACATAGCTATACTAAAGCATTTTTATCGAAGCTGAAGCGGAGACCTTCGTTTCACTCTGTCAATAAGACCGCGGTAAGTTTGGGAACAGTTTTGACGTAAAAGTAGAGATATGGAAAAACTTGTCACCTCTAATCGCATTATAATCACGGTTAGGTTAGGTTAACTTATAATTTCTATTATTTGTGTAAAACTAAGAATAAGTAATGCAGCTCCCCATTTTACATCTACGTGCCAGCTGTGCGTTTTGAACGTGCGAAGCTTATTTAAAACGTCAATAAGAGGCAAAGCCTCATAGATTTAACTGTCATACTAAAGATAGGTATGGGCACCAAGAAATAAGAGTTACTACCTATATATTTATGTTGAAATGGATCGCGTCGAAATGGAGATGTATTATAACAGTTTTATATTAACAATGCAATATACCCACATCTGTTTTGTGTTTCTATCTAGCAGTTTAACGTTGTGTCAAAGTACCTACTCAGGGTACCTTATAAAAAACTGCAACCATAATAATACCACTACTTGGTGTTTAGGCGTATTGTGTCTTGTTGCTGTTGGTGAGTAAGGTCGCCACAGAGCTCCCGAGGATGCGCTGTCTTGAGAGTGAGGGCCTGCAATGTCTCTAGTCGTCAACACAACGAATCCACAAGTTAATAAAGGGTCGGCAAGGCACTTGGGATTCTTTTGGAGTTACAAGCGTCCATAGGCTCCTGTTTCTGGTTATCATCAGGCAAACCGCAAGCTTGTTTGCCACCTTCGCTACTAGTGGGACGAATGGTTTACTTGGGACATAAACGCGTCATGTGCAACTGACATATGCTCATATAATCCAGTAATCTTGTCGCCTGAAAGTATGGAGTAGTGTGCGTCAAATCCGGAGTGCACTGCGAACCATAAACGAAGTTTTCCCTCTGACGCACTTATGTGCAAACTTACAAGAGCGGCAGAGAGGGAAAACTTCGTTTCTGGTTCGCGGTAGCACGAGCGGTAGTTCTGATTTTTTGCAGACTTGTTTATGATGTTGGGCTAATGAATAATCCAAGTTTGTGACCTCGAGCGACGAACGCAACTTTGACAAAAATTGAAAAACCCATTATAACCCTAAATGACTATTTGCTGACAGTACTGTAGAGGTTGTTACGGTATGAGGCTGGCCGTGTAGGTCCAGAATCATAACGTATACAAACTATACCAGGGTAGGCGAACCAATGGCACGCGTGCCATTGATGGCACGCGGCACAATATTTTGGGCACGTAGCCGATCATAAAACCTATGCCCGCGAGTCATTATTTTCAGAGATGAATAACATTAAAAACTCGGTTAGAAACCGTTTGACAGATGAATCCAGTTCAGCATGCATTTTGCTAAAAGTAACATCTTACAACCCTAACATAAATTATTTGTCATCTAACCTGCAGCAACAGAAGTCACACTAATTTTACAGTAATTTAATTTATGCGTGTACTAAAAACATTCCAAAATGTACCATTTTTGTTTACTTTATTTAATAAAGAGTTTTGATAGTATTTATTATTATTATTTTCCAAATAATCAGAAAGTCAAAATTATTTGATGGCACGTCAACGACCCCCATTAAACATTCTTTAGAAAAAATGGCACGTTGATGCATAAAGGTTCGCCTACACTGAACTATACAAATTGAATTTAAACTAGGTATGATTCGAGAATGCGTCAAACTGGCATTCTTCTGAAAACAATTGGTTTTCCAGGGACTTGTCTTCACGACACAAATCGTAAATTATTTAAGAGTTTATTGTAAGCTGTTTCAGTAACAGTAAGAAATATACTAGTTTCTGTGCTTCCAGTGTTATATTTTAGCTACGATCTCCTCCCAGTACCTCTAAACCCGTACCTCTCATGAAGCATACCCCAGGATTAATATATATACCACGTTAGTTACCACAGTTCCTTCTGAGGACGACTTTTGAGAATACTAAATTTGCAACAATATGAGACTAGAACTGTCTCTGTAGATCCAATAGTTACCGCGATAAAGCCTTTGAACGCTTTCTTGAAACAATTTTAATATCATATTGTAGCAAGTACAGTAAGTTTAGTCTACTTTAAAAACATTCTGAAAAGGTACTATCAAAAACTAATGCTTTAGGGTAATAATTGTATTTTAATCGATTCTTGACAATATTTTTGAAAAATCTAAAACTGATTATAATTTATAACCCTGATGGACTAGTTTTTGATACTACCCTTTCCTAGACTTTTTTTAAAGTAGACTAAATTTGCTACAATATGAGACTAGAATTGTCTCTGTAGACCGAATAGTTTCCGAGATAAAGTATCAAAGTTTATAATTTTTTCGAACTTCGCAAACTTTGAAAGGCTTTATCTCGGAAACTATTGTGTCTACAAAGACAATTTTAGCCTCTTATTGTATCACAAATTAAGTCTACTTTAAAAACGTCCTGAGAAGGTACTATCAACAACTAGTCCTTTATGGTTACATAAGTAATCGGTTTTACGATTTTTGATAAAGTTGCGTTTTGCGCTCGAGGTCACAAACTTGGATTATTCATTGGGCCAACATAAACAAATCTTCAAAAAATCAGAACTACCGGATTTGACGCAAGCTCCGAATGTATAAAGTTACTGTAAGGTATTATTATTCCATTGGATAGTCTGTAACGCTAATGCGTTACAGTTTCTATTACAAACATACCTACAATTCTTAGACAGCGTGTGTCTAATAGGGAATGCATAACCAAACAAATTTCATAACCGATTATTGTATCGGTTATAACAAAAAGTAACCGATTAATCGGTTATATAACCGATTATTTCAATCTTTGAAAAAAAAACTACCAAAAATGGTCTAAATGTGGAAAACTATATGCCGCGTACAACTTACAAATGAAACGCAAACGATGTTTGGTACTTATCTATTTCTTTTATCAACAAAAATACATGTCTAATCATTTTCGATTTTGGTCAACATTGAACAAGTAAAGGTTTTTATTTTAAGTATCAACAAAATTAAATTTCATTCAAAATCAACTCCAAATGTTGCTTTTGCTAGTAAATTCCACGAATTCTTCCATCTCGAGGTGACGAGGTGTTTACCATTACGACAACTCAGAAATAAACAAAATTCGAATTTCAGTTACATTACTTCTTCGATTAAGTTATATAGACAGTTCAGTATAGGTAATTAACTTAGATGTAAAACAAATTCATTTTCGTTTCACAACAAATTAATTTTCGTGTAATAAATAGGGTCGGTAGGTGGGTTTACGGCCTGTTAATTTGATGCGCCAGTTTGCGGCCACTTAGATGAGTTGACGAACTGAAAGGATATTTTCTTGCTTTTATAATATATTCCCATTAAATAGCTACTAATTAAAATGCATACGACTTACTATTTCTTTAGGGCATGTTAAAATGCAGATATCTTTAGTTGAAAAAACTTCGTTCTTTAGAAGGTCGCGAACTGACGCAGGCCGCGTAACTGCTGGCCTAGCGACCCTAGTTTTTCTTTGACACTGTGTAAAATTCGAAGATCTCACATGTCTTCTTCTCTGTCTCTGTAAAAATTGAATTAAATTACCGTGATGTTTACATAGGTAGTCAGCATAATCATGAAATATATTTTCTTGAGTAAAGACTACGAACGAACATAAAATAAGACAGAATAACTCACCGTGGAACAATGATTGGATCAATGGATGTACTCGTACCTATATCGCTTCGGGATGAAGACACCCCTCCTTTATCTATTACTCTACCTGTGCAATCTGTGCATTAATTAGTAAGAAAGAGATGGGAAATGTTTATCTCTAAAGAATGAAAAAACGCGCCGTGGTATAAGATTAATTAGCTATAATAAATTAATAACACAACAAACAATATGTTCGTGTTCCGAAAGTTTCCTCGGAACTTGGCTCGGTAGTTTCGGTAGTCGTAACTTTCTTTTATGTACAATACCTAAGTTACTTAGTTTATAATGAATAATGATGTTTGGTTTCGGTATACTACGAAAATTATGAGAATATAATGAAATAAAAAAAATTATAATAACCGATTATTAAATTAAAATAATCGATTATTGATACCATTGAAATAACCGATTATAACCGATTTTTTCGGTTTCGGTTATAAACATAACCGATTTGCATTCCCTTGTGTCTAATAGAAACTATAACATTAGTGTTTAAGTAGAATATCCAATGGAATAAGAGCACATGTCAGTATCATGTCATAGTTAAAGTAATTTACCGTTATTCAAATCCATGTGTTCCAGGTGCAGCGACATGGGCGCGGGCGGCGCGATGGACAGCTGCGGGCGCTGTATGAAGTTCTCGCTGATATGCATCAATGTTGTTACCTTTGTAAGTAAGTTTGTTCTCTTTTGACGACCGCCTTACTTAGCATAATTGGTAGTGACCCTGCCTACGAAGGTGGAAGGCCGGGGTCGAATCCCGGTCAGGGCATTTATTTGTATGATGAGCACGAATATTTGTTCCTGAGTCTTGGATGTTTTCTATGTATTTAAGTATATATTTATCCATATAAGTATGTATATCGTCGCCTTATTACCCATAGAGCTTTGCTTAGTTTGGGACTAAGTCGATTTGTGTAAAATTGTCTCCAAATATTTATTATTTATTTTAATCTGTGCATAATTAATTCAATTTTTTTATGAAGTTAAGTTGAGCAACACTGGCTATCGTGTTTAATTATAAGGGTTGCCTTGTTTGGAGTTCTTAAATACGGAAGCACATATGTCGAATCTACATAATTTTGTGTGTGAGAGAAGTGTGCGTTAAGTATTTCATTACACATTTAGCAGATCTTGCGCAGCTTGCTTAGGCAGGACTGTACTTTAGTAGATCTTGCGCAGCTTGCTTAGCACTGTAGCAGATGTTTCTTGCAGGGAGAGTAGGCTCGAGACTTTGCTTCTTCGTAGATCGCAGAAAATTGGAATCATTTATTTACAAAAAAAATGCCTAACTATATACAACAAAAAAGCTTACAACTAGTTATGATATCGCGCCAAATAGTTAAAGCGGGACAGATGCGCGCGAGGGAGAGCGAAGATAGATTTGCGCGCGCGGATGCGGTCGGCTCGCGTGGGTACCTATATATTTGAGTGGCGCGCGAAACCGATGATTTTCCGCTGCGGCCGTCGAGACGAAAATATCGTTGCGTCGCTGTCGCTCTGCGCTCGAAGATTGAAGATGAAGATAAGCTGCTGCACGAAGACAACACGACGTCCTGGCTTGAGGATTCTGCTTAGCGGCGTCTTCATATTAAAACTGTACTTTTCAGGACAAACGAAACTGCTCTTCTCAGAGCAATCAGCTGTTTTCTGATGTCAATCCTACTTGTCTCCGTTTCTTGTGAAACAAACCACACGTAAATCACTTCTGTACCTACACACAACAACGAAATACGGATGTGGTGATGGTGAGGTAAGATGAACACTGAGAAAAGACGAAGAAGGTGTAGTTAACATTCCCTTACCGCTGAAACACTGCTTTGCACATAAATTGCCCAAAGGACAGCAACCAATATATAACAATGAACCCATATTTTCGGGGTAAACGCAGTTAGATTCTTATCTTGTAGTAATTCAGTGCGGGCTGCGGCTGGTGCCGGGGGCATTATAAATCAACGACACCTTTTCCGTATCGCACCGCCCATCATCATTGTTAGGCGATGAAAAAATAGCGTCATTTCGTTTCGTTAAACACCCAAACAGGTTTAAACTAAGAAACAAGTACTTAGGGTGACGCCACCAGTGTTGGACACTTTGCTGACAAGTACCAATTTCAATTCAATCTTAATTCAAAGATCTTACGGTTTTTAATTGATTGTTGTATAAACAATGAATGACTCTTATTTTCTTAAGAAGAGTTAATGTGCATAATTGGTGATTAATTGTCCATTACTGGTGGTACCCTATAGGTACTTTATGAAGAAATATAATATTTTGACGAATGTATATCATTGAGACAGAGACCGTATATATGTTACCATTGCTGACCAAAGATTTAAATAAATTTAAATTTTTATCACACAATCGCCGCCTCCATTGGGACTCCATGTAATCTATTTGCAAGTTCAACAGCAAACTGCAAGATTTAAAAACATGAAACTGAAAATTAATTTTATATTTTTTACTTGTAATACAGTTTAAGTTCACTTGTTAAGCAGACGTATTATTATGAATAAAATGGTCTATGTGTTGTAGGTCGGCGGGCTGCTGGCGCTAGCGCTGGGCGTGTGGGTGTGGGCGACGCGCTCCTTCTCCAGCACGCTGATGAGCAACAACATGTTCATCGCGTCCGTGGGCGTGGTGGTCGCCACGGGCGCCGCCGTCATGCTGCTGGCGCTGCTGGGCTGCTGCGGCGCCGCCAAGGAGGTCAAGTGCATGCTGCTCACGGTACGATCGCTCACACACGTGCGCTCCAGGTACCGTCGGTGGTGTGGTGGACGCCGACACGCTGCGGCACCGTCACGCTGCTAGGCTGCTGCGGCGCTGCCAAGGGTGGGCGTTCAGTTAAAGGTGATGACTCGATTTTGTAAACCACGCCCCTCATGAGACTTGCTTATGTTTTCCGAGCATGTAAAAACGAGATGCGACTCTCTCCGGAAATGGTTTTATTGACATATTTTGATGAATATCTGACCTCGAAGTTTTAGTCGTATTTCCTCTTATGGGAGTGTAGACCATCGGCTAGGTTTAAAACACATAATTTTGATTGTGTCGTTTTAGTAGTCAGACGAAAAAAAAAGAAAATTAACTCAAGTTATATACTAATCATGTTTTTTTTTAACACCTGAATGTGGCTTTATAGGCCGGGCCCAATAAAGCGATAGGAGTGCGCGGTTGGAGAGTAGCCTGGGGAAAATCCAGGGGAAAACCTCCGGCACGACCACGCGTGTGGTTTGGAACACTCGAATACTCTAAGAGTTTGCGCTCCAGTGAGATTGGTTTCAACCGAATCTGAGGTGTGAGTGGAATCGAGCTACTGGGAGTTTTGTCGCTGGTTCACTAAACCTAGCCTAACTGAGAAGAGTCCAGCAAGAAACTCAGCTAGGCCCGACCTGGGTCGGATCTAATCATGTTTCAGCTTTAATCAGAGGAGCAACCGTAAAATCTCTGAAAATCAATCCTTATTGTCTCCTCGCCTGATCAGAACAGAACGGCGTTTCTAAGAACGTACCTAATATTTGCACGCCCTTAACCTTATGTATTTTCAGTATTTTAATTTACGTTAAAAAGAGAAGAAATATAAACCTCAAAGGAAATAGAAATAATAACCCTTAAACTCACAACAAAGAAATAAAAATACGCTATTCAGTTAACCTGAGGCTTGACTTAAAGTTGATATCGCGTGCCTGATAGCGTTCTCGTGTGCTACTTACCAG
This sequence comes from Epiblema foenella, assembly GCA_963556455.1. Taxonomy (NCBI): domain Eukaryota; kingdom Metazoa; phylum Arthropoda; class Insecta; order Lepidoptera; family Tortricidae; genus Epiblema; species Epiblema foenella. Next base: position 6,419,727 of record OY747099.1, on the reverse strand, counting down.
TAGGTACAATGCCGTGATGCCATTTCTTAGGCACTGGCAACTAAAGGCAAAAATACGCAAATTCACAACAATTTGTCTTTAACCGCCTGTGACCGGTAGATTTTTATGAGTAGCAAGATGTACACTTAAAATATTTCAAGGTTATCTGGGTTATCTGGTTCCTAAATAAAATGTATTTGGATGGTCTATAATCCATACTTTTTGACAATAATGTAATAAAGAGAATGGGGTAGCATAGTTCAATTGACCTCACATGAGTGTCAATTGAAACACTATGTGAGGTCAATTGAAACCTTCACATATCTTCAGCACAATGAAAGTACTTATATCTGTTTTAATCTTTTTCATCACTACTTCGGCATACAATGAGCTCATCAAAAGTTCGCAAGCATAACATAAACATTTTTCAATTTATAAGCATCTGAGCATCTCGATAAAAAACTTGGGAAAAGAAAAGATTATACAACTTTTAATTTTCTTTGTCGCTGCTACCTTATACATTTGCCTTAACCGAAGTAGTTTTAATGCAATTATAAGATATAACGATATAGAATCGCAGAAAACAAGCATAATTATGTTTCATACAAAAGTGCTTGTTTCAACTATAACAATGTTTCAATCATAACCATTCCCACACACCCTTTGATAACGAGTGTTGCTGACTTCGGGATGTAAAATGAAATAATAGGCTCAATAAAATAATCGTTTATATAATTTTATCTAAGTTTCATTTTTTTAAATTATTTTATTGCTTTCATCATCATACAAAAATGCTTGTTTCAACTATAACAATGTTTCAATCATAACCATTCCCACACACCCTTTGACAACGAGTGTTGCTGACTTCGGGATGTAAAATGAAATAATAGACGCAATAAAATAATCTTGTATATGATTTTATCTAAGTTTCATTTTATTAAATTATTTTTTTGCTTTCATTATCACTAAATGATTTTTTCGAGATCAGCTGCCTGAGTTACTAACCATTTGTTGTATTGTATACCTACAAACATACGGGTCAAACAGAAATCCTCCTTTTTTTAAATCTGTTAATAACCATTTGTTAAATACACAAAAACTTTCTCCAGAATGTGACAAATACTTTTCTGAAAACCGCATCAAAATCGGTTTAGTCGAACGCGAGATAATCGGGGACAAACAAACATAAATACAAACATACGGGTCAAACTGAGAACCTCGTTTTTTATGAGGTCGGTTAAAAACAAATGTTCACATAATCACGAATAAAAAAACTGCAGATTAAAAAAAAACTTCATATATTCATAATTTATACTTGATAAATTATGAATATACGACGTTTTTTTTCTGGTCAAAAACTACACAAATAAATGATGTGAACATATAATTTCATATTTTTTCCTTGGTAAACTTCGGAGATAAGGGGGGGGGGGGGAAGGGTACTTTTTTTTACATTTTCCCTCATAAAACAAAAATGACTCAACGTAAAAATAAATTGTTTCTCAATGTGCAACCCAAGCCCTTTCATACATGACACCCCACTCGATATATTAACTAGACTTTCAAATTTTGGACCACTTATTATCTGTAATTTTTCAAAGAAAATAAAAATAAAAATATTTAAATAGTCAAGTCATGTTCTATGTATGTAGGTAAGCCTTCTTTATAACTATTCCAAATTTCAAATCGATAGCATAAGTAGTTCTTGAGATATTTAGCGATGTGACAGACAGACAGACAGACAGATGTAACAGAATGCAGCTAGCTGGTCCTGTCACTTTCTTATTAAAATAATTTTCCAAGGGATAGTGGGTTGAATTCACCTTTATATCTTTGAATCATTTATTAAGTAATTATAAGTATTTAGAGGCCTTGGCGGAGACACTATTGTGCATCTTACGTAAATTTTAAATGATTCTTTGTCTTGGCTAATTAGAAATTATATCAAACAGAATGTTTTAAAGTAAAGGAATAAGAAAATATTCCTGAGTACCTGTAATAATGCCAGCTTAATATATTAAATTATTTAAGAAAAAGGAACCCTAAAATATCAATCAATCTAACAATAATAACTACAACCCAATTCCTTTTACACTTGCCGCGTTGCCTTTGATGCGCGCCGCGCTTTTGTTTTCCGTTTGCCGCACGTCCAGCTAATATAAAACACTCGACATTCAAAATTCAACCTTATTAATGAAAGCATAAAGTAGGTTCAAGGTAGGGCCGATGCGACTCTCTGTTATGTAAAGGGTCGACCGGGATTCGGGCGGTCAGTAGGCAGGTACATTTGTCGCACTTGTCACACTTGTCGCACTTGTCGCACTTATCGCACTTGTCGCACTTGTCACACTTATCGCACTTGTCGCAGATATGAGGGTATAAAAGGACGGGTGGGGCGGTAGGCCGATCACTTAGAATTCGTCGCTCAGACTGTCAAGGTCTCTGGCTTGTTCAGTGAAATCTCTTGGTGGGTGAATTTTTTGGCATAAGAGTAGTTCGTCATTATGAGGGATTTTCTCCCCATCATGAGGGATCACTTTTTGGCATTATAACTAGTAAAATTAGTGAGTTTTTTTTATATTTTCAATAAATTTAAAAGCCAGAACTTTGTCCAGGTTTACAGTATACCTGAGGGGTCATTCCTGCCTTGCGGTGTTAATAGGCATGACTCAGAGTCTTTAGCTACCAGATTGAGGGTGTTGTCTGGCGTCTGCCTTTATACCAACATAGGCAACGATCTCACCCCTCCCGTGTCTCAATGTCCAGCTGCTGAATGGAAGTGAGATCTGCCATAGTTTGGGTCAGAACAGGAGTGTATACTCCGCTCACAGAAGTTCACAGTATTTGAGGAACGGTCTTGTTAAATATATTTATATATTTCTATTATATACACAATAGGGCGTCCTACTCTTGCCTCCATGCCCTCGGGCGCAAGGGGGGGGACAACCTACACAGGCTGATAGTATTGCAATCCTCAGTTTAGCCGACTGAACTCTTTAGAGCTTAGTTAGGGACTACGCATTCTCAGAAACTAAATCTGGTAAGGTATTTGTTTCTAGTTTAGATCTCCTGGGGTTAATGTTAGATTTAACTTCATACACTGAATTAGGGGTAATAGGTTTAAAATTTAAGGGTTTATTTTATCCAGGTAATTGACAGTTCGGATAATAAGGACTTTCCAGAAATATGGGATTGATCTGGTTTTCGATTATCAGGTTGATTCACGTGGTTAGGTGGTTTATCAAGCGGTTAAGTCATACAATTTACTAGGTATAGCTTAGATGATGGGTAGGTGTTTTAGCAAGGTATAATATTATTTGTAATCAATAGGATAGCAGGACTTCCCAGAAATATGGGATTGTTCTGATTTAGTGGCAGGCTGAGCAGTCCACTACTCTTTATGTCCAAAGATAAGGCCTTGCAGTATTTCACCTTATCTTTCAGCGCGAATTTCGAAGTACTAGTAGACTCAATTGCTATAATTATATGGTAATCTTTTTCTAAAACAAATTTTAAGCCGAGAGCTACAAAGGGTTGTTTGCTCGTTGCGTCCTGGGACAATGCGGTTGAATATGCCTGGCATAGCTCTCCCATAGTATTGGTAATTTGTCATTTTAACGTTTGACTTTACACTCCGAATAGTGTTAAAAATATTGGAGGGGGCTTGTCCAGTCAGGGTCGAGAGCCACTGGTTTCTGTTTAATAACAGAGAAAGAAATAAGGAATCATGTGATGACTTTGGATACTGAGGGGCACATTTCTTCACAATTAAGTAGTAGGTAGCAGCTTTATTATACTTCATTACTTAGATGGTCCTGAAAAGGAATTAAGAGAAAATAATAATTGAGAATGTAGTAATATTTCGAGCCAGAACAATTAAGGAGAAGCGATGAATTTTCGAACGAAGTCAGTCATTGCAACAATAACTTGCATAGTACTTTAGTATTACATACAGTCTACAATAGATGTAAAGCATTTAGAATACAGAAAAAAAAATGGTATAATTTTGGAAAACGTGGATATATATCTATTCCATTCCAACACAACTAGTAGCAACTCGATCACATAAAAGGACTTATGAATGGATTTTTGATGACGATTGATGAAATCATTGCATGCTGAAAGTTTATAAATTACCATTTGTCCCCGAACTATTAACAACGAGAAAATAGCAGATGTTAATTATTAATTAAAATACCACTAATGCGTCATGTAGGTTTCCTCCATAATTATTGAGAGTGGACGGTGCGGGGAGAAAAACAATGCAGGGAATACAAATGTATAGCAGCAGTCATTCGGCGAAAACTCACCGTTTATTGTTGAGAAAATTTGAGGTTAAACCGGCGAGGTGCGAAGCCATCACAGAGGTGCGGGAAGCAGTTTGCGAGAGCTTTTCTGAGCTAGTTTATCCAGTGAAGGCGTAAGATTCGATATGATAGTACACCTTATAGCGTCACAGAAAATTGCACACCAAAGTAGCAAATATCATGGATTGAACACTCATTTAATAGGTTGCATATTGCGTACGCGCACTCGCATCATTCTTGAGTTTTACCCCTTTATTAGGCATTTCACAGTAGGAACGGTAGTCACAAGCAAACTGCACATAACATGAGTCTAAACTTGGTCTAAACACTGTCTAAAAATCACATCGCACAGAAAATTGGCTGAATTACATAAACGATCAAAGCAAACAGAGGGGCTACCGCGAGCCGCGGACGGGGTTTTCTCTCTCTGTCACACTTATATGCAAACTTGCAGGTGCGACGGAGGGGGAGGGCTTCGTTTGCTGTCGCGGTGGCGCTCCAGGAACATGTTGATTATGTTGCGCCATTTTGAAAATGAATGAAAGAAAAACCAGTGTTGCCAGTTGTCAATTAGTTATCGACGCCTATGCGATTTAAATTTAATTAAAAACGAGGCAAATTGTCGCGTGGGATGGAATTATATAAATAAACGTCCTGAGCTGTGCATTTATTACTTGGATAATTTACACGAAAGGAAGAAACAAATATAAATTAAAAAGGGTAAATAATTGTCTTGTCTATAGTGTCCTCTAGCGGCAAATAAGAAGATTCCAGATTATGATCAAGTATTGGAGTTAGCAGCAGACAAAACCGGTCAATTAAGAGGTTTGACTATTTATCGATAGAGGCCGCGAATCCCAGGGATGGGTAGATGACGGGTTAACCCGTCATCTACGAAGACATAACTAAAATTGAGGAATGAGAGGGATATTGGTTTATGAATCTAGCTAAACTTTGGATGCGAAATGTTGAAACATTGTTGTTTCACGCGACTTAAACTGTTTATAATTGTTGTTGATACCCGACTCTAGGAGGTACGCAAAGATAGTACACTGTGTGTAAGATCATATTATGGTAATATAGTAAATAAGTGAGTTATTCCTAGGAAACTGATGCCATAATGATGTGGAGTAGAAATAATGTTAATGCAACTGTTAAAGTACACTGGAATGCATTTATAAGATGTCGTATTCGAATAGTAAGAAATAAGTATGTAAAGTACCTAACGATAGATGTCGTGACCAGTAATAATTTTCGGAACTAATTAAATACAGTTTTAGTACTTGTAGGCGTTTTCCATAAGGATATAAATTAGTACTAGTTTTATGACAACATTGGTTTGTTACCTGCTAGAATTAAAGAGGATTCGTGACTCACTAGAACTACTAGAAGACTCAGTTGGATATTTAATTTTGGAACAAGTAATGCCGGTTTAGTTTAATATAGGTATCCCCAGTCACTTCAATGAATAAATGTGGGTATTTTCGTTGCCATAAAGGAGATTAAAGGATCTAGAACTAGGTTCATTCCTTTTGAATAACAGGGCTCGTGTGAGAAGTAAAGATACATGCAGTGAAATTTTATTTAAAAAAAAATACAGTTCTGGAAAACATGTCAATATGTGGATTTGGCCTTTAGGGAATACTAGTACGAGGCACACTCGTATATAATAATCATAGAAAACTACACAAGAAAGTGAAAACAAAATGCTGAAACATCATTTCATGAACAAATTATTTTTATTGTAATGATTCAATAGTTTTATTCTAAAGGGCTTTGTAAACCATAGTTAATATGGTATATATTTCTAGGAGTGCAGGTAAATGTTTCAGTCAGAGTAGTCAGAAGTTGATTATTACTGATGCCAGTCACTTTTCCGGTATGAAGTCCACTGTAACATACAAAAGTATAAGATTAATTGGCGTACCAAGTATAATTTAAATGTAAATAAGTATCTCATTATGGAGGGTGTAACTGGTAGTAGTGTAATTTTTCAAATGGTCAGTATGACTAACAAAAATCAGATGATTTGTAATCAAGCGATACATTTAAGAAACATACTATACGTATGTTGATGCGCTAGATATACAGACAGGTGGAGAAATTTAAGCTTAAAGTGAGATCACATAGTCTTAACAGTTAATAGGTAGTAAGTATGTAAGAAGGTATAGTATGGGTATTGAGTACTTAGGTACGGAGACTATATTATTTTTTTTAAAACCAAGTAACAATTTATGACTTAACTACAATAATTAAGGGACACTTTCATGACAACTTACATGAATTTTAGTAGATATATTGATTTGACCCTGTAGCATTGCTTGGTACTCATTGACTGAGGTCTGCTATCGGTTTTATTTATGATTATTGATTTTCGTCACCAGGGAGAGTAGATGACTCGTCAGTTTCAGGATAATAACCACTGGAGAGAAATAAATAAAAAGGGTTTGATTATGGTATGTCGGTGTTAGAAGGGAGCTCGGATTGTGATGGGTTATGCAGGCTTAGTACTTACGTTTGGATCAAAAATCCAGATTAGTGTTATCGTTTTCTTTGGCTTTCAGTCAGGACAGAGTACACTGTAGTTTAAGTTAATTAAACCATGTTGTCTGAAAATATGAAATATGCTTGAGTTGCGATATAGGATAGGATCATGACCGTGTCCAACGTAATATATATGATATATAATACTCACATGATATATTTTCATTTTTTTTTTTCCACTTAATCGAGTGAAGTTCCTTTCTGGGTATTTGCATTTTTCGTGGACAATTAATGAAATACAGAATACGTACATTTCGATTCATGTTCGTTTGACAGCTGTGCGTACGTTGACACGTGACACATCAATGACAGCCACTTTTTGCTTGGGCGTTTTGTTACTTCTTGGTTTAGAATCATAAATAAACGATGCGATTTTGAGCGTAAATGTAGGATTTCGGACGTTATGTTAAACACAGTGGTTAAGGTAGAACATTTCATTATTACTGGGTAAATTATCCCAGAATTTCTTTAAGGTTTATAGAGATTTTCAAAGGTATATTTATAGTTTTATAGGGTTGAGATGGATTTGTGATATATCATGGGGTATCAAAGTGGTAATTGTTGTCGAGATGGGATCTTTCGCGACGGTATCATCATTAAGTATGGTTATATTCCACAATATAAGGTAATTACAAGAGAAATGGTAAAAATTATGTGATAAAATACCTACTTGACTGACATAACGTGACGAATAGGAATAAAATATTAAGCTGGTGTTTATAGGTTGAGGGTTTTTCAGAAAAAAAAAATTAAATATATATTTACCTATTCTAAAATTCAAATTAATTGTTTTGAATAAAATTATTTAACTTTAGATTTACCTAATCATAAAAATTGAATACTTAGTGAAGGGTACAATAATATCTAAGAGTTATTTAAGCGGGGGGTAGGGGTGTAAGTTGATTGATTGTCTTTCAGACGACAATTTAGTGGGAATTCTATGATTTACCTACATACATAAATTCACACGTGTCATTAAGCATAAAATGCGTTTAACTTGAAAAGAACAATATTTATATTGTGGTTGTGCTTACGGAGTTTTGTTTCATTGGTGGAAACTGTACGTTAGAGATTAGAAAGAAAGAACTGGTATGAGTTAGTATGAAGATGAAGGACGTATCGCCATGAAATGTGTGATAAGGAGGCTATGAACATAGAGTGGGAGGTATGAATGAGTTTCTTCCAATCAAACGGGATTTACAGTGCAACCTAGATTTGTTGGTAATTGGTCCCTTCAAAATAAATCACCATGTGTTACCACAGTAATAGGTGTTAGGTTAAAGTCATGATTTGACAAGGTCCTTTGAGACTTACTGTGTTGGCACTGACTCTACACGAGCTAAAATGACTATTCCAATGGGTATACACATCTCACTTAGTGTAGGATAACCGATACCGATAAAAATAAATTCACATTATCATATAGTTACGAGTAATTAACATTATTATATACTTTGTTCTGATTTTGATGATACATTAATAAATTGTGTTCAAAATTGAATTGCCTTGTGTATACGCGGGCATGCATATATACTGAGCAGTAAGGAACTGACAATACTTATACATTTTTGATACATAAAATAATTACGATTATTTTTGTTAATTAAATTAAAAATTAAATTTAATGCACTACGACTTTGGTATGATTTAACACTTAATATTTTGTTCAGCGAATCAAAAATCATCTGATGATAATACATATTTAAAAGGACGGTTATCCTGTTCAAGTGATACATACGCCAGTGGAGGTAGGCTGGGGTAAGTTGGTAACGGGGAGTGGATTGAACCTTGATTCTGGTGATTGAACGCTTTAGTACTTACATCAAAGGCTTGTCTGTTATTGTATGGGGCGATTATGCGGGATTTGTCTAGAGGGAGGACAATGTTCCCTAGAAACGCCGTCTGAACAATGTAGACAATGTTTCGGGATAAATCTGCATAGTTGGGTCACTAGGGTCGACCAGATTCACAACCTGGTATCTCTGGCAAGGCTGACATGCTTGAGGAAAGGTTGTCATGAGTCTTAGTTGAGGTTTAATGGTTCGCTCTCCCTTGCCGGGTCACGTCTGCCTCTTATCCTTTGGTCTAAACACTCACTACACTAAAAATCACTTTCGTGGAGGGATTGACATATCAATAAATTGAAACTTTTCAAGTTTAATACATCGTCATTGACAATTGTTTAAGGTTATATCAGTTAAAAATTGAGTAACTGTTGTTACTGTATTGAGGTTAAGGATGACTTTTACAGACAAGATCTGAAAGATCTCATCTTCCAAACTCATCGGGGGTAGCTTGTAACAGAATGCAGCTAGCTGGTCCTGTCACTTTCTTATTAAAATAATTTTCCAAGGGATAGTGGGTTGAATTCACCTTTATATCTTTGAATCATTTATTAAGTAATTATAAGTATTTAGAGGCCTTGGCGGAGACACTATTGTGCATCTTACGTAAATTTTAAATGATTCTTTGTCTTGGCTAATTAGAAATTATATCAAACAGAATGTTTTAAAGTAAAGGAATAAGAAAATATTCCTGAGTACCTGTAATAATGCCAGCTTAATATATTAAATTATTTAAGAAAAAGGAACCCTAAAATATCAATCAATCTAACAATAATAACTACAACCCAATTCCTTTTACACTTGCCGCGTTGCCTTTGATGCGCGCCGCGCTTTTGTTTTCCGTTTGCCGCACGTCCAGCTAATATAAAACACTCGACATTCAAAATTCAACCTTATTAATGAAAGCATAAAGTAGGTTCAAGGTAGGGCCGATGCGACTCTCTGTTATGTAAAGGGTCGACCGGGATTCGGGCGGTCAGTAGGCAGGTACATTTGTCGCACTTGTCACACTTGTCGCACTTGTCACACTTGTCGCACTTATCGCACTTGTCGCACTTGTCACACTTATCGCACTTGTCGCAGATATGAGGGTATAAAAGGACGGGTGGGGCGGTAGGCCGATCACTTAGAATTCGTCGCTCAGACTGTCAAGGTCTCTGGCTTGTTCAGTGAAATCTCTTGGTGGGTGAATTTTTTGGCATAAGAGTAGTTCGTCATTATGAGGGATTTTCTCCCCATCACGAGGGATCACTTTTTGGCATTATAACTAGTAAAATTAGTGAGTTTTTTTTATATTTTCAATAAATTTAAAAGCCAGAACTTTGTCCAGGTTTACAGTATACCTGAGGGGTCATTCCTGCCTTGCGGTGTTAATAGGCATGACTCAAGAGTCTTTAGCTACCAGATTGAGGGTGTTGTCTGGCGTCTGCCTTTATACCAACATAGGCAACGATCTCACCCCTCCCGTGTCTCAATGTCCAGCTGCTGAATGGAAGTGAGATCTGCCATAGTTTGGGTCAGAACAGGAGTGTATACTCCGCTCACAGAAGTTCACAGTATTTGAGGAACGGTCTTGTTAAATATATTTATATATTTCTATTATATACACAATAGGGCGTCCTACTCTTGCCTCCATGCCCTCGGGCGCAAGGGGGGGGACAACCTACACAGGCTGATAGTATTGCAATCCTCAGTTTAGCCGACTGAACTCTTTAGAGCTTAGTTAGGGACTACGCATTCTCAGAAACTAAATCTGGTAAGGTATTTGTTTCTAGTTTAGATCTCCTGGGGTTAATGTTAGATTTAACTTCATACACTGAATTAGGGGTAATAGGTTTAAAATTTAAGGGTTTATTTTATCCAGGTAATTGACAGTTCGGATAATAAGGACTTTCCAGAAATATGGGATTGATCTGGTTTTCGATTATCAGGTTGATTCACGTGGTTAGGTGGTTTATCAAGCGGTTAAGTCATACAATTTACTAGGTATAGCTTAGATGATGGGTAGGTGTTTTAGCAAGGTATAATATTATTTGTAATCAATAGGATAGCAGGACTTCCCAGAAATATGGGATTGTTCTGATTTAGTGGCAGGCTGAGCAGTCCACTACTCTTTATGTCCAAAGATAAGGCCTTGCAGTATTTCACCTTATCTTTCAGCGCGAATTTCGAAGTACTAGTAGACTCAATTGCTATAATTATATGGTAATCTTTTTCTAAAACAAATTTTAAGCCGAGAGCTACAAAGGGTTGTTTGCTCGTTGCGTCCTGGGACAATGCGGTTGAATATGCCTGGCATAGCTCTCCCATAGTATTGGTAATTTGTCATTTTAACGTTTGACTTTACACTCCGAATAGTGTTAAAAATATTGGAGGGGGCTTGTCCAGTCAGGGTCGAGAGCCACTGGTTTCTGTTTAATAACAGAGAGAGATAGCAATCTCTCGGGCGGATGGAGGGGCCCGACCTTATACCAATAACAAAATTATTCTTAATACCTACAATCCTGCAAAATGATCCTAATATGATAGGGTTAGCACATCTCTGTATACTAGGTACGAGACATACGTACGTTCGACTTGACATACCTACTTAGGCTAAATATCATTACAACTTATTTAATCCCAATTTAAATCCCATTAATTTATCTCAATAAAATCCTAGAACTAAAGTATTTCAATCTTAAGGTTTGTCGTGGGGAGATTTAGTACCATCATCATTAATATTATTATAAGATTAAGGAGCAAAAATGTAGGTAAAATGCATTAGGGTAGCTGTTGTGAAGGTTGGAGAATTTTTAGTAGAAATGGTAGAAAAGTTGCACTTGGTAGAAAAAAGTAGTAGATTTAGTAGAACAAAATTAGGCACAGCAAGGTTTCTAGGTAGTTGGGGAGTCCAAGGTCTGACAAGCATTCACATTAAAGAGCATGGGTTTCTACGGTACACAACAATACAGGGTCCTACCACTGACGATTCACATTGGCCAAAATAAGTATTCAACTAGGTTTAATTTATTTAAATCAATCTCTTCTCTTTATCTTTATTTTAAGGGGCGTTTATTACACAGACAAAGTGAAACCACAGGGGTTCCTTTTTTACCATTTTGGTACGGATCCCTAAAGAATATATCCTTTCAGTTCATCAACTCATCCAAGTGGCCGCAAACTGGCGCATCAAATTGACAGGCCGTAAACCCACCTACCGACCCTACTTAAAATTTCTGAAAAAAGGTTTTTTACTTTGCACTGGTGTGGTTAAACATATGATAGAACACATTTTTTTTAAATTAAAATTATGTCTACTATGTACGCACATCCACGGGGCATTCCAGGCACTTCAAGTTGTCTAGTCCACTTTTGTTTCCAGTACTACATCCTCGTGTTCATCATCTTCGTGCTGATGCTGGTGGGCGGCATCCTGCAGTTTGTGTTCCGGGAAAAGGTATTTTATAACTTGCGTCTATAATTAATAATTGCGTCATTATCAGGTGGAGTTTAACCCTTTAACCGCTGAACGTCAAAAGAGTTATCCACAATTTCAACCCTGTCATAATTCAAGAAGGTGTATTGAAACTGTCACTTTGTCTCAGATAACGGTGGTTAAAGGCAGGACTTACTTACATTTGTGTCGATTGTCAAATTCGACTGTCGAGGAATCCATACAAAAAATGCTATGCACCCAATTGTAAATAAATCGACAATAGACAAAATCTATTTAAACAAACCCATTTTAGCTAGCCTGGAAAACGTGCGAACCGGTACCCATCCGAGTTCTTGAAGTCTCCTTCAAGATCTCAAATAAACGCATCGAAGGTTTCCTCCCCTCTCGCTGACTCATTCTGGGATTTTATTTGACACTTATATTAATGTATTTCGTGGATAGAACATACGTGATGCTATGATCCGACCGCTACGATCCGAACTAAGAGAATAATTAGTGTGTTGTTGAAGGTGGTTAGCACGCTGGACCGCGAGATGTACGCGTCGATCCCGTACTACGGCGTGCGGCCGGAATACACGCGCGCGTGGGACGACACGCAGACCTACCTGCAGTGCTGCGGCGTACAAAACTACAAGGACTGGAACGGGAACGTGCCCGAGAGCTGCTGCAAGGAGGTCTACCCGGGGAAGGTGGGTGGCTTTCCAATAATCCCCTTGTTACCCGTGGTGTTGTATGCAGTATCATTGGGTCTACGGGAGGGCCCGTAGACCCAATGATACTGCATATGATTTTTCATTTTGTAACATGACAACAGTGGTAAGTACGCAACGGGAGATGTACCTACCTATAGTTTAAATATCGCAGCAGAAGTAGCTAAGCTAGTCTTAGCGGTAGGTACACCTCAAAGTTCAGTAAAATGCTGCAAATGGTGTTAAAAGCATGAAAATCGGAATGATTTATCTTTAGGCCATATGAATCAATGTGACCCGTTGGACCAATAAATACATTAAAAACCGGCCAAGTGCGAGTCGGGCTCGCGCACAAAGGGTTCCGTAGCAGCAAATATAATAAACTTATTATCTCAAAAACTATAAGAGATACTTTGATCAAACCAAAAATCGTTGAAAGAGTTAATTAGCATGCATCACCTCTATTTTTTTTAGAATTTTATACCCCGTAGTTATAAAAATAGAGGGGGGGGGACATACTTTTTACGACTTTGAGAGCTGATATCTCAAAAACCGTTCACTTTAAGAAAAATGTTTTTTAGAAAACTTTATATCATTTTAAAAGACCTTTCCATTGATACCCCACACGGGTATGTACATCGAAAAAAAAATTTTCATCCCTCAGTTACATGTATGGGGGGCCCCACCCCCAATTCTTTTTTTTACTATTTAGTGTCATAATTTTGTAGCGGTTCATACAACACATATTCCCATCAAATTTCATCACTGTAGTACTTATAGTTTCCGAGTAAATCGGCTGTGACAGACGGACAGACGGACAGACGGACAGACGGACAGACGGACATGACGAAACTATAAGGGTTCCGTTTTTGCCATTTTGGCTACGGAACCCTAAAAAGAGAAGAGTTGATGTCATCTTTTTTTTGTATGGGGAATATAAAATGTTCTATAACCTATCGTGTGTGGTATCTAATGAAAGCGCTTCTAAAACCGGTTTTAAAAATATATCACATCATTACATTTCATCTGTTTTAAATTAATATAAATATCACTTTCAAAACATACCAAGTTTCGGCTCCTCCAGGTACGATACCGTTGAATCATTTTTTATAAAATATACTTGTTATGATATCTAATATCCCCAAGAAAGTAGGCCCCCTGGTCGTGTCCGTGTTTCGTGTACCCGTTTCCGAATACACGTTTCCGTGTTACACGGCAACGGTTTTCTGGCCCGTGTTTCACGTGTAGTTAGGATCCGTGTAATTAAGATCCGTGTACACGGATCATAATTACACGTCGACACGACTCGTCCGCCCGTCATAAATATGAGTGTTTGTTTCGACTTAACTTTATGTATTAATTATGCTTAGCAACTAAACGTGTTTTAATATAAGCATTGATGATGTTAATGATATTTTATGCTTAAATAAAATTAATTAAATTTCAAATGAATTGTTCATATTTCATCTTTAGGGGCCTATACTATTCCCCAATTTCTTTTTTAATAGACCATATTTAGGTTAACTTAAATAGTATTTTACATAAAAGTGTACGCATAAAATATTCTTATTCAAGATTTAAGTCATAAAATGGATATAATATTACATGTAGCAGAGGTTTTCTAAGTTGTAAGAAGAGTGTCGGTTGTCTGTTCAGCGCATGGACTGCAAGTACTCAGGCAACCCGGCCACCATGTACATGGACGGTTGCCTGCCGCAGACGGTTGCTTTCCTGCGCGAGAACGCCGTCTACGTCGGGGTCGTCGCCATTATCGTCGCCTTCATCATGGTAACTACGTCATCATACATATATAACCTTATATTAAGTGCTTCCTGCAGCGAAAACGCAGTATTTTCACAGTATAAGCGTCTTGTTGACCCAAAGCCATAGGTACAAATGTGAAACTTATTCTAAATGTTTTAAGGGGGGCTCCCATACAGCTAAAAGTAGAGGCGAAAAAAAAATTTTAATAAATAAATCGGTATTTAGGGCTCATTGAGTAGATGAATACACTATTTTTGTTTTAAAAAATGTTGTAAAACAAAGGAATGAGAAGCCACCAAAGTCAGCTTTATTCACTATATTTTGTTCCGAGGATTTTTTTAACTTTCCAATGACCTACAAACTTAAAATTTGGTGAAAATGTTTACTATTACGTATATTTTACCAACAAATACTAATATATTGACAAATCAGATTTATTTTCAAACGTTTACTATTACGTATATTTTGCCAACAAATCGCCGGTTTTTTGTTACAACAGAAATAAATGAAAAAACACTTAAATTACAGACACGATTACTTATATCTTAGTTATTTTGTTTTTCAGTTGCTGGGCTTGATATTATCGTGCGGGCTCTTCGTGAAGATAGAGTGATCCCGGAGGAGACGCGGTGGCCGCCATCCTGCTCCCAGGCGTGTATTGTATTGCATACGAAACCATATACGGCAGATATAATTTATGACTATATTGACACGGGTCAAGTTTTAAATTCAAACAAATTATTTTATACGTCATGCAGTCCCGAGTCCTGGTGTGGTTCCGAGTCGCTACCACTTATTTTGGACATCCTTGAGCCAGGCCCCACAGCAGGCTTGTTCCAGGCAAGTGTCCAGATACCCTTAGATTTTATTTGAGAGAAAATCTTTAAGTACTATTAATTATTCTGTATAAATAATATAGTTATTGACGCGCTAGCGGCGTCGTGAGGCTGGCTGTTGTAGGATTTCGTGTGACGCCCCTGGGGCACAGTGGGCCATCAGTCGGTACCTACATTACCCATTGCAACTCGTCATGTACCATATTTAACTAGTTCACTCTTTTATAAAACGACAATGTCTAGGTATTTTGTAGTTAAAACTATGATAGATCAGAATTGTCTCCATCTTGTAGGTACTTACTTAAATGTGAAGTTCAAAAGGTAATCGATTTCCGTCGCAAGATGGACGCTTCTTGAGAATCGCTTTGACTTTATATGAACGTATTACTTGTAGGTACTCTTGCCATTCCAATTGTATAAGCCTACCGCTAAACTCAGACGTCTGCGCGGCGCGCGGCGCAAGGAGGGAGCCGGGCACCTGCCCCGCTCCCTCGTCCGCTAGCCTAATTCGCCGCGCGCCGCACAGGCACCGTCTATAGTTATTTGAGTGAAACAGGTTAGTAGGTTTTGACTTTGGAGTACAGCGGAAATAACCCAATGTTATATAACTAAATGTATAATTTAAGCACATATATTATACCCATAACATGTATATATTGCTATACCTAATGGAACATAACCCGTCATCAAATTTAATGTCTCAGTCCCCTATGACAGTCGGTTCATTTCATTCTAATATCTACAGTCTGTATATCACGCAGTTCATTTGATAGCATCTGTCTGTACCTCCCAGTTACGGCAGTTACGTTACTTACGTTCTATTACATTGCTGTGCTATCTATTTTCGGTTATGCATTATCCCAGACAACACGCCACGCAACTCGAACTCGCCTGAAGCAGACGAGGGCATAAATCAAATATGTATACAGTTTTGGACCTTATTCCAGTGGAATCAAGGTGGAAATTGTAAACACGGGCGACTTGATCCGAAACAGGTTGTGATTCCACTCATGAACATGATACAGTCAAATAAAAACCTGGTCAGTGATTGATAAAGTTATGTTGCGTTTCACAAATATGACCTGCTTTTATCTGTTTGTTACTGTATGTACCTACAGTTTGTAGATCTAATTATTTGGCGATAAGCCAAATACCCATAGGCGTATGTCTAGGTCTACAATCTAGTAACCGTTTATTTGAGTTTTAACCTTTTCGGCGCTAACGACGTATATATGCGTACTATCGGTTCGACGCCAACGTCGCATATATCCGTCATGGCATCCAATGCGGTATCAATCTACATACATTTCTGTAGGGTTCAACTTCGCCTTTGACATTGCCATGTCAAAGCATATATTATATGTGACAGCGTTTGTATTTGTCAGAGCGCTGATAAGGTCTAATGATACAGTTATTCCGCTATTTGTACCTTTATAACGTTTACAATAAAATGTTTAAAAATTGACTTTGTATTTTTTTAAGGTTAAGTATGATAGGCCTCGAAAAAATTGAATGGGAAGCAGGGGCGTATTTACCCAAGGGCCATCCGGGCCATGGCCCGGGGCGTCAATCCGCCAGGGGCGCCGCCCGTCGTCGTTCGTCTTTCTGAGCATTCGTTGCCCGAATTATAATAATAATAGTTTATTTAAAAAAACGCATTTTCGTACAACAATTTCCAGGGATCCCTAGGCTTCGTCTGTATCGCGGGGAACCAAATGCAAAATTATATGTTAAGACTTTAGTTACACTATAAAGTAGGTACCGGGACGGGAAATTTAAAACTAACATTAGAAGAAAAAGACAACTTAAGTCTTATAGTACATTCTCTAATAATGCTTCAGTTTTACCATTATTAAATACTGAAGCATTTTGAAAACGAGTGTAGTAGTTTCAAATACAGTGCAGTCTTTCAGATTACAATATTTTAGTATTGGATTGTAAGTAGAAACACTGATATAGTCTCCAAAACTAGTATAAGTACTCGGGGAACAGGTAAGGTGAAAACTCGTCTTTTTAACAATGTGTTCTAGCACTCCATGTGCTTAGAAGATTTATGTGCGAGTAAAGAAATTTTATGTAAGAATAATTGACGAACGGTTAAAACTTTTGCCAGGGATTAAAGGGCTGTGGTTGGATATCGATAGTGTTTTTTAAATATTATTTAATTTTCAACACAGATCTTTGGGCCCTTTCGATTTCAAGCATTGTGATCTTTGCCGCGCTGCCCCACACTGTGATACAGTAGCTGATCACTGATTGGCAGCGCGGTAAAAACCATTACTAACAAAGTTATGTCGGCAGAGTGACGCAGCTTTTTGAATATCCCTACGGATTTTCTGATTCTCGTAGATAGTTTATGAATGTTGTTTAAAATTAAGCTTATCATCTACAACAAAACCAAGGTACTTTATTACGTCCGTGCACTGGATGGAATCACAGTTACAGTAGTTGTTAGGAAGCCAGTTACACGAGTGAATTTTTGTGACAGGAGTAGAGAGTGGTTTAGATGAGCCGGTTTTGTGAAAGAAAATGAATTTAGTTTTGTTGTTGTGGAGTGTCAATAGGTTGGCACGAAACCAATCCCGAGCAATTTTCATTTCTCTTTCTGCAGCAGTGACCGTATATTCTGCCAACTTTTCTCGTTAAAGAAGATGATTGTGTCATCAGCATAACAACTTATTTCAGAATTTTCAATTTGAAGGTTATGGATTATGTGAAAACTGTTTAAATATCAATCAAAAACCTTTAGTTCTGTCGTTCTGTGTTATATAAATAAGTCAACTGGTTTTTAGTAATTACGGCAACCCTCACCAATCCTCATTTTAATCCCTCAATCCATTTTAATCGTGCAATCGATCGCACGGTTGGGTCGCGAGCTCGCATCTCGTTACTTCTTCCTTCTGGGCGGGAACTTCCTGGTGTTGGGCGCACCGGCGCGGTACAGTCCTTTGCGCGTGTAGACGCCGCACGCCGCCACCGCGCAGTCGGAGGTGGTCGTGCCCAGAGGCAGCCCCAGCGCGCTGATGCGTTCCAGCGCCTGCGTTGGTCCCGCCACGATCTGCAACATGTGATTTCCACGAGATTGTCGTGTACCTAATTAACTTGCCAGCTACCGTTAGTACCTACATTATTGTCGTGGCCATGCAGGCAGGAAGCAATTGCAGGCCGAGTATCAGTTTTAAACGGATCTTGCCATTCCGCGGCCGAGACTAATATAGTGCTTTTCTCAAAAATGGGGGAAATAAGACTAAATTTGAATTAAGATTTTATAAATACAGTAGAACGTTGATTATCCGAACGTCGCTCAACCGAACGACCGCTTATCCGAACAGTAGTACCCGCGCGGAAGGTCAACGCCCCCAGGTCATTCCTAAATTTTCAACTTTATTTAGGAATCAAAAAAAGCTAAGGAAATTGTTTAATATCGATTAAGATCGATAGATGACGTCAATTCAATGTCAAATAGGCTGTTTCAAAAGGCTGTTCTCAAATAGGTTTTTGAGATATTTGCAGTTGTTTAAACGGAGTCGACACCTTGAGTGCGGTAGTGACATGAAAAAAAAAATTTTTTTATCGTTATTTTTATATTGTCATCCTTCAGAGTCAGTTGGGGTTAAGAAAAAAAGAGTACATTTTCAGTCGTATCGTATCATACTGAGAATCGATAGTAAAATGTGACCTGGTGGTGACATCAGACATCCGGTAAGGACATCACTGAAATAATAATAGACAAATAGGGATTATCAATAAAACAAATTATTAATTCGTTATTGTTTATTTTTTATAACTGTACCTAATCAACATAGCTTTTAATTACAGTATTTGGTACGTTATAAATTTCACTAGGTACTGAAATTCCGGTCACCATTAAGAATATTAACGATCCGAAATTGGCGCTAGTGGACTAGCGCTAATTTCGGATCGTTTTGTTGTTACATGAAAAAGAACTACGAGGGGCGTTCAAAATATTCTCGGTATTGATATCTTATAACCTCTTTTTGAATTTGTTTTGTTACTGGCTGGTAAGGTTCATTCTTTGACATTAAAAAAAAGTATAATTCAAACCGAGATGTTCTTTTGTTTTTCTGCAATTTCTGAACAAACACGAACACAATGAGTGAATTAACAATGTTAACGAAATTAGAACATCGTTCCGTAATAAAATTCTTGACGAAACAGGGTAAAAACCAAAAAACCATAAAAGAGGAAATGGATTGTGTTTACCGTGAGTCTGCTCCTTCTTTATCTACAATTCAAAAGTGGTCAAGCGAATTCAAACGTGGCAGGGAGAGTATTGAAGATGACCCTAGACCTGACCGGCCTGTAGTAGCTACTTCACAAGAAAATATTGATCAGGTGGAAAACCTTATATTGGAAGATGGTCGAGTGAAGATAAAATCAATAGCTCAAGTAACCAATCTTTCTGTTGGTACCGTACATGACATTATCCATGACCATCTTAATATGTCAAAGGTCAGTGCAAGATGGGTTCCGCGAATGCTGACTCGACTTCAAAAAGATGTGCGTGCAGCTTGCTGTTCCGATTTTATTGACCTGTGTGGTGAAAATCCTGTTGAGGTGCTGCAAAAGATAGTTACTGGAGATGAAACCTGGGTTCATCATTATGACCCAGAGAGTAAACAGGAGTCCATGCAGTGGCACATTAAGGGTTCAGCTCATCCCAAGAAGTTCAAGGTCGTCCCTTCCGCTGGCAAGGTCATGGCAACAATATTTTGGGATTGTGAAGGAGTATTGTTGATCGATTATAAAGAAAAAGGTGTAAATATCACGGGACAGTACTACGCGAATATTCTACATCAATTAAGGGACGCAATAAAAGAAAAAAGGCGAGGAGTTGAAGAAGTTGTCTAAAGGTATTCTGCTTCTGCATGACAACGCCCCTGTCCATACTGCTCATATTGCCAAGGCAGCTATTGCTGAATGTGGGTTCGGAACTATAACTCATCCACCGTATAGTCCGGACTAAGCCCCCAGCGACTTCTTTTTGTTCCCTAATCTCAAAAAGGATCTGCGTGGAAATCGATTTTTTGACGATGAGGCGTTGAAGGCGGCAGTAGAGGAGCACTTTTATACCAAGGATAAAAAATATTTTTATGAGGGATTAAAAAAAAATAATTGATCGATCTTTTAAGTGTATTAACATAGGGGGGGAGTATATTGAAAAATAAAAAATATCAAACTGTTCATACTTGTTTGTTTTCATTCCAATA
Organism: Epiblema foenella; assembly: GCA_963556455.1. Classification (NCBI taxonomy): domain Eukaryota; kingdom Metazoa; phylum Arthropoda; class Insecta; order Lepidoptera; family Tortricidae; genus Epiblema; species Epiblema foenella. The sequence continues at coordinate 6,399,094 of OY747099.1, read as the reverse complement.
CCGAGAATATTTTGAACGCCCCTCGTAGGTTTCATTTTGCAGGCCGTTACTAAATGATACTTATTAAATACTACATTAAGTGTACTAATAGAAAAGTCTCTCATTACGATCATCAGAAATACGCTTTTTGAATTATAGTTCCTTAAAGTTGTTAGAATCGATTTGTTACACATGTGAGACGGGGTGTGCGGACCATTTAAAGACGATTTTGACTAACTTAACGCAAAACTTTTTAAATGAAATCATTAACACATTGAGGGACACCTTTTACGGGATTATTGGTAAAGAAATGTGAACATACTAGTTAGGGAGGCGAGGTAGCTAAATGGCGTAATTCAACGGCGCCGTCGAGACCTATCAAAATCGAAAGATAATATAATTTCGGAAAGAAAAGCTCGTATGGTAAAAACCATTTTAGCGGTGGGTTTGGCGTGTACGGTGTTTCAAAAACGTTAAAAAAAACAGTTACTTGGGCATTCTCGAGCGCGTCAGATATTCATACTACGTATGCCCCAAGTGCCTCTGATAACAACGGTATACTAATCTGCCGGTTTGCGTGGTGGGGGTAGGAATATAAAGTAGTCAAAAATGCAAAAAAAAAAATTTACTCGAGCGCGTCTGATTTTCAGAAGGGGTGTTAAGTAGGCCCCAAGGAAGCTCCCTTTAAAAAAACTGACGATTTCGGCGTGACGATAAGTTACGATGAATTTTTGAAAATGCAAAAAAATAAAGTTTTTTTGAAATACTCGAGCGCGTCAGATTTTCATAGGGGAGGTTTATCTCGGTATCCTGAAAGCATATTTTCTTAATCTGACAAAAATGTTGGTGGGTTCTCTTAATCTGACCGAAAAAGGTTTTTTGGTTCTTTTTTTTCCTTTCTTTCTCCTTGATAAAACGGGGAATTTAAGAATGACAATAAAGCGATAGATACAACCAACGTAAATGTGGGGCCAGAAACTGCTTGAGTGGCGTCCACGCACCGGAAGACGAGCTGTCGGTAGGCCTCCGACAAGGTGGAGTGATGACCTGGTGAAGGTCGCGGGAATCCGGTGGAAACGGACGGCACAGGACCGGTCTAAATGGCGAGCCTTGGGGGAGGCCTATGTTCAGCAGTGGACGTCTTTCGGCTGAAATGATGATGATGATGATGATGAAATGTAGATGAAATGTAGTGCGAATTGTATTATCTAAATATATAAAAGAAGAAACTGACTGACTGACTGACTGACAAGGATATTACAAAATTCACCCCCTAAAGGGGTGAAACGGGGGTCCAAAGTTTGTATGAAAACATGTATTTATTAAAGCGAGAGACATGAAACTTTGTATATAGAGTATGTGTTTAAATATATTAATGGCGTATTTCAGCGTTTTTCTAAATTGCTCCACTAAAGGGGTGAAAAGGGGGTTCAAAGTTTGTACGGAGAGCAAATCTTTTTTGAAGTGAGAGATTTAAAACTTCGTATATAGACTCTTTGTTTAAATACAACAAAACATGTTTCAGCGTTTTTCGAAATTGCTCCCTTTAAGGGGTGAAAAGAGGGTTCCAAGTTTGAGCCGATTACGAAAATGGCATGCATTTTCTAATCAAAGATGGCGGAGATTTATTTTTCTTAATTATCAATTTGGGTGTCATCTTCGAGGTTGCTCTGGGTGCCGATTACGAAAATGACATCCAGTTTCAAATCAAAAATGGCAGACATTTATTTTTCTTAAAAATCGATATGGGTTTCATCTTTGTGGTTGGTTCCTCGGGGTGCCGATTACGAAAATGACATCCAATACATATCTACATGCAGGTCAAACTGAGAACCTCCTTTTTTGTAGATGGTTAAAAATTACTCTTAGTACGCGGGCGACGCCGTGTATAATTGTATTGTTATGTATGACCTTTACATTTACTTCAATTCTTCACTTCGTTTTGCTTACGGTACGTCCAAAAAACAATTTGAGGATCAACAGGCTATTGAATAATATACATACATGAAACTGTACATGTTAATAATACTTTTGTATACAGATACGCGTAACTTTTTCCGAGTCCACGAAAATTGTCGAGAAGCTTTAGAAAAATAAAATTTTGAGATATAATAAAAGTCACATAATTTAATCATCGTTATTTCATATCAAATTTTTTTAACACCCTCAGTCTTCGAGATATACTCAAAAACCGGGAGTTTGAGTTTTTATGATGCTTCAAGTCAAAAAGTTTTAACTTTGGACAAAAATGTAAAGAGACCTTTTTTGTGTAAAATAAAATTACCTTTTTTGTTTATTTAAACTTTTTTTTTGTAAAATGTATCGTTCGCGACTTATATGCCGCGACGCGTTTTTCGGAAGACGAAATGGCTCCTCCACACTTCCGGTCATGCGGAAACCGGCAGATTTTGTATTTTTAGTAAGTTTTACATTATATTCTTCAAAATAAATAAAATAAAAATCGCGCTCGAGAATGCCGGATTAACGTTTTTTTTTTACAAGTTCGCGACCCTATTGCTCGGCGGCGTCAAGGACTTATCGTCAGATTAGTTAAATTTAGTCTTAAAACACTAAAATCTACCCCCAATATCTTAATCTGACGCGCTCGAGTATTTCAGACTATCGATTTTTTTTTACTAATCTGATCGTCTATCCTAGGCGCGCGTCACTACATATAGAGCTAAATACTTTACAAGGTTGTTCTATTAGGTCTAAGGTATCTCTCATATCTTAAACTGCCACGCTCGAGTATTACCGAAAATTCCCCTATTCGCCTCCCTAACCATACGTCGTGTTGTTTACGAGATATCGACGCGTAACACGATTTTTCATCGATTTAGGAATTATACCCCTATTTGTCATTAAATATATAATGTAAATATGGTTTTCATTTACCTGTACGTAAATATGTATACTTAGCTGAATCAATTTTAATAAATGATATGTCATAAAATTCCTTTCATGCTGGAGAGTTGCGTAAACCTATTATTTTTTCATATTTTTTAAGAAATTGATTTTAAAAAACTACTGTGCACTGTCCACGTGACTTTGGACGCGATGTGGCTCCTCTTTTGAATTGACATAACACAGTAAAAAAATAAACAATAACTGAACTCAAATCTGTAGTAAGTTCTTCAGTAAGAGAAAATATACGGTTTGAGTCGGCGACATATATCCACAACCCCAAGAAAATTAACAAAATACAAAATAAACTCTTCTTCTTACAATGTTTACACGAATTACAGACGTATTGTATCGTCATTTAAATCAACGTCAACATTTTTTTTCTTCTATGCCAGTATTATTTTGTCATGACCTTTTTACTTCAATAAAACAGTGCCTTGTGCGCCGATAGGTTAGGCTTTAGAAGACTTTTCTATCCGCGGGATGGCAAATCGCCCAGCGAACTCCCCTTCTTGGTGGAGGCCCATGGTATTGCTGGACGAGACCGGGAATATGTTTATTTTATTTTATTTTATTTATTGTTCAGAACACATACAGTCATACATAAAAGATAGAGGTAAGTTACAAATATGTATAAGAACAGACCTGGAGGTTTATAAATACAAACAATTAAGCAAAAATATACAACAGCGTCTTAGCGAGTAGGAAAGTAAGTGGGTAGAACACTAAGTATTATTGATCAATAACAATTTGTTTGTTTGTTGTTGGAAACAATCCTCGCTTCCCGGATCGGGAAGCAATAAGAAAATGCGGGCCCCAATGTCGCTCCAATATCATGGATTCCCTCCTTACCTGAGGCGCATCGTGGAGCGGGTACTGTGAAGAAAGGGGAGTTCTCACGATGTTCTTCGGATAGCCAGTAGAAAAATATTAGGACGGGAAAAGTTGAGAGCCACAGGTTCCGGGGCAGACTACCTGCTAGATAGAGCACCCAAATCACTGGTGCCCTGCAACCATATCTGCACGAGGCCATCCATATAAGCAGTAAGCAATAAAACTCGACCTTAATCGCGTTTACACTAGGTCCATTATCGAATGGCTAAATTGACCAATGTCGTTAAGGATCACCTTTCATAGAAATTCTCATAAACAGTAATTCTTACCTACGTTCTGAAATACGGTGGCGTGCAATGTCAAAATAGCGGTCAAGCGTGAAGCGTCGAGTACGAATAATTTTAAATCGACTTTGTAAGCGAGGCTTTTTTGCACCCGAAAACAGCACATAAAGAAATTTTGACGGAGCTCGTCACACGGCGGGAACGATTACGAGACTGACGTATAATCGATTAATGTAGTCGTTTTTAATAACGTGGCAAATTTTTCTCCTATACCTTTGGCAGAGGCGTAAGTTATATCAATGGAGTTTCCAGTCTTAAATGCTCTAAGATGGTAAATAATGTAAATATCCCGTTATAATAGTATATCGATGCGTTATTTTAATGTCCTTGACACACATGACAACATCATTTCTTAATTATGTCATGTGTCTAGAGTTTGGATACCAATCGAAACTACTTTGACATTAAATGACCATAATTATGAGCTTGAAACAGTATACGTATATGCGTTTTCATCACGAACGCGTCCATCCTTCCGAGCGAGAAGAAGCCGCTGACGCTGCTGCGCTTCCCCCCCGCCTCTCTGAGGTTCATCATTCATAATAGGTATTAAGACTACAATCGCTTTCTGATAATAGGAGTTTAAAAGTGGTGTAGGTACTTTACTAGTGGCTCTGTGAGCTGTACCTGGACTTCGCGACAGTTGTTTTTTATACATTCTGCTTGTAAAAAAAATTTGAAATTTTCCAAAAATGACTCGACAAAAAAATCTATATAATTATAGAATCTGCTCACAAAATTTCACGAGAATCGGTTAAGAAATACTGTAACTTCCTCTCCCCCCCATAACTCCCCAAATCTAATAACCAACACCCTCCTACTCCATATGTCTCATACTTAGGGATGTCAATTCCGTCTTTAGAAATCGATTATTCTGCTACAATTTAAAATAGATTAGAAAATTGATTTTTGAAGAAATATTAATCGATTTCATCAATAATGGATTACTTATGGGGTCGGTTACACGGTGATTATTATCACGCGATACAATCATATCATGATCCGAAAGCAACTTATATTGCACCTAAACCACTCTTATGTAACTAAAACGCTGAGTAATTTGGGTCCCTTTCGCGTGGTATAAACGTAATATTTACGTTTATATGACTAGTGTCAGGAGCCAAAGTCACATAAAAGCCGTATAAGTTGCAAGTATAGAGCTAATCCGTTATAAGACAGTCACGTTAGTGATAATTATGAGATCGTAGCAACTTATATTGCACCTAAACCACTCTTATATAACTAAAACGCTGAGTGATTTGGGCCCCTTTCGCGTGGTATAAACGTAATATTTACGTCTATATGACTAGTTACAGGAGCTAATGCTAAATATGTTACGTTGCCGCAACCATTATATGACTCAATTTTGCTAGTTGGGGTATAACCGGTTATAACTGCATTTCGCTATTTATATAGCTAAAGCTCTGATTACTGGTATAATCAAAACGGGTATTCAAATATATTAGCGGTTTCGCCAATTAAAAACAATACTTCTATTTGACACTTTACCCATAAAAACCATTACCGGTAATATCTGTCAATGTCAATATACTCGATTATATGTTTCTGCAAACTTACGTATTTACACGTATTTGTTGCGTTTTAGTAGTAATGTTTAATTGACATCTTACCTTTCAAGTGCAATGAATAGCGGTATTGAATACAGATATTTAATATCGTAAATAGTCTATACATAGAGGTATAGATAAAAGCGAAATGACAACAATACCTCTAATTAGAATATAGGTATTATTTTATTAGCGGTAATAGTTTGTCAATTTCTATACAGGTATTAAGTAAAACCGGTTTTACAATCGGTGCTTACAATTAATTTATTAATCGCATTCAGTAAGGTAGGCGTTCTTTGTAAGCATCCTTTTAGATACAATACGACCTGTAGAGGATAACAAAAAAAAATCCGCCGTCCGGACATACGCAAACATTTATGTCGAAGCTGAAGCAGAGACTTTTTTTTCATTCGGTCAATAAGTCAGTAAAGTCACACTGCAGCTACTTTGACTGTCTGCTGTGTTGTGCGAACTATTGTACTGTTGTTGTGTGCAGGTAGGTACTTACTCTTCCGAACACGACATGCTTCCCATCCAGCTGCGATAAAGGCTTGAAAATGATGTTAAACTGTCCAGTAACCTCGTTTCCCGGGGTCACCACCATTGAAATCACACCTGTCAACAATTTAGTATACAATATATTCACGTAAAGGTTCGGCCACACCGCAGCCTCAGAATAAGTAATCGCAGCTTAAAATACGCTGACACGCCGTATGCTATGATGAGCGGGAGACAGTTTTATGATTTATAAACTGTGTCACTTAGTTTTCGAAGTATTCGGCCAAACGCGATCCTTATTTAACAGGTCTTTCTCTTAGTACCTATGAGAATAACTAAATGATATCCTACTGACCTGGTACGGAATGCTTGAGCCTAAAGTTTTCGGGAGTCAAGGGCTCCGTTTCGCCGTCGGGTATGAAGCAGCCATAGCCGTTGTCCTTCTCCACGTCGCCGCCGCGGCAGTACAGATCTGGCACCACTCTGGTTCCAGATCACAAGTCACAGAGAGGAAGACGAGAAAACGCGGACATTATAGAAAATATGCATTAACACAAAATTGAATACCTCATTCGGGCCCTGTCCCTCTAAACAAACTTTACAAGTACTCAGTATTGGTAAAGACTCGAGTCTTTGGAGTCTTCATTCTTAAGCTTCGACTTATATTTTTAAACTAATCTTTTAATCGAAGCTCCAGTTCTTTTTAACTTGCTGGGGCCTTGAATGTCTATAGAGACTCGAGGTGCAAACAGTCTCCATAGCTATAAACTTACTGTATACCACGTTTCATCATAATCCGTTCAGCCGTTTTTGCGTGATTGAGTAACAAAATCTTGTAGACCAAGAAAATTAGCGAAACCTGGACATAAAAGATAAATGTAACTTTCTTTTTCTATGATATAAAGTATTGTTAGTTATACTTCAAATAATAGAAATTAAACATTTTAAGGTTGCGCGTCACTGTAAAAAAACCGAAAAACTAAATTTTAAACACATTTTGATTTCATAAGTACAGCATAATATGTAACTTCGTAAAAGTACCTATTATGATATGACGCTTGCATTCCAGTTAGATAAATCAAAATTAAACTAATTAATCAATCGGTGCTATCATTAATAAAGAACTTTCGGTAAGTTACACATTTTCTGGCTTATCTTATCAGGCATTATAGATAACTGTAATTCAACAATTTATTCTGAATAGCATATTATGTGTGTTGATGAATTATTAAAAATTAAACAAATTCTCTTTGCGGATCTCTAAACTCACATATATTGGTAATTTTTGGAAAGGCAAAATACTTAACTACTTCAAAAGTGTTTAATTTATGCCATCAACATATTACTAGCACTAAAAGAAACAAATTAAACAAAAAATATCCACGATTATCAATTAATTCTTATCTTCTCTTACTTGCGTTTTAATATGAACATTATGTCTTGCAGAATAAGGTCGTAATTTCTTTGTTTCTCAACTCACGGCCGTGCTGTCGCTACTCGCGAGCTATTCTCGTGTGGTAGTCGGCTCGTGCATTCATTTATTATAGGCTTATAGTCAATGATTGTCAAACTTTTATAAGCACGTGGGGCGCACCACGGTTCGGCTGGGGTGGAAATTTATTGAAATATTGTGTTTATTAAATCGATAACAACTAAATTGTTCAAAATGAGATATATGATTTAATGTTGGGTAGGACATGAAATTAAAATGAGTTTGAAGGAGTACTTTATTTCCAAAAATGAGGTGGTTGAATGTCCTACTTCAAATGAGGTGAGGTAAGGTACCAACATATACTTAGTATCTGTTAGCAGCAATAACAGGGCTTTTTTGAGATGTAGTGTATATGATAGTCACCAACCACTTTCATGTATTATATTTATACTTAAATTCATATAAAAATGGTATTTATTGTAGAGGCTGTTTTATTTTGGAATGCCCAGTCAGGTGAATCAAACCAATAAGAAGTTAGAAGATTCTAAGTAATTCCTTTGATTGGCACTGCAAAAGATTTGAGATCCATAGACTTATATAATATGACAACCCAATAGTAAACCTCATAAATAACACTAAACACGTAATATACTCGTAAGTACTCAAGAACTACAGCAGTATAGTTATTATTCCAACTTGATAATTTAAGTATGCTTGGGTAATTTAAAAAAAATCACATAGATTAAACTCACACTATCACTACAAGATGTTATCATTTGAAATGACATATAAATAATTAGCTTACTAATGATATAACATCAATGAGGCGGTATAAAAAACACATTCAAAGTAATTCCGGAATCGTATGTCGCAGTCCAAAATGCAAACCACATCAACAATACAAGTACAGCCACACTACAAGGTACATACACAGATATTCATGTATCGGCTAAATGTTTCTACCGAGGCTGATACAAATATAAATTAAATAAACAAACCTCAGAAACAAACAAGCATCCCGAAGTGATAAAGCTTTGTCAGATCGTCAATGTCAGATTCAGAACTTGTTTGAACCTGACATTGTCAAAATTGAGTTGCGTTCCTTTTGCCCTTTTTTGACCACTTTGAAAAGTGTTTCGTTAACCCATTTTTAAACCCACCAATTCGTGTGGTGCTTAAAAATGATATGGAGCTTGCTTTAAAACTTTTCCATTTAAATCAACCCTTGGTGAGACATTAGCTGTCAAAGTCATAATGTCCCCCCCCTCTAATTTCCAAACTATGAAGTTTAAAATTCTGAAAAAATTAAGGTGTGCATTAATAAATCTTTCAACGATTTTTGTTTTGAACAAGGTAGATTTTACGGTTTTTGTGTTTTCGCGGAAAAAGTGTCTTGCCTTAACAAAAGGTCGTAAGTGACGTGAGTTCCATATGAAGATACTTTCTTAGATTCAATGTATTGAGTAGTGGTTTTAAATGTGGACTAGGTGTTGGTATGGAACACTTCATTGTGTGTGATTCGACACGCACTTGGCCGGTTTTTATTTTAATAATTCAACAGCCAATTTATTTTCGTAAAGATTGTATAGATTTTAATCTATTATTTATTAAATAATAACCATATTATATATAAACATATATATATATATATATATATATGTGTCATTTTCGTAATCGGCACCCAGAGGAACCTCGAAGATGACACCCATAACGATTTAAAATAAAAATAAATGTCCGCCATCTTGGATTTGAAAATGCATGTCATTTTTGTAAACGCACCCCGAGGAACCTCGAAGATGACACCCATATTGATTTTTAAGAAAAATAAATGTCCGCCATCTTGGATTTGAAAATCCATGTATTTTTAGCAATCGGTACCTCGAGGAACCTCGAGAATGACACCCATATCGATAATTAAGTAAAATAAATGTCCGCCGTCTTCGATTTCAAAATGCATGTCATTTTCGTAATCGGCACCTCGATGAACCTCGACGATGACACCCATATCGATTTTTAAGAAAAATCAATGTCCGACATCTTGGATTTGTAAATCCATATCATTTTAGTAATCGGCGCTTCGAGAAACCTCGTGAGTGACACCTATATCGATAATTAAGAAAAATAAATGTCCCACCATCTTGCATTTGAAAATCCATGTCATTTTCGTAATCGGCATCCCGAGGAACCACAAAGGTGACACCCATATCGATTTTTAAGAAACGTAAATTTCCGCCATCTTTGATTTGAAAATGCATGTCATTTTCGCAATCGGCACCCCGAGGAATCTCGAAAATGACACCCATATTGATCTTTAAGAAAAGAGAAAATTTGCTCCCCGCATAAACTTGGAACCCTCTTTTCGCCCCTTAAAGGGAGCAATTTCGAAAAACGCTGAAACGTGTTTTGTTGTATTTAAACAGAGACTCTATATACGAAGTTTCAAATATCTCACTTCAAAAAAGATTTGCTTCCCGTACAAACTTTGAACCCCCTTTTCACCCCTTTAGTGGAGCAGTTTAGAAAAACGCTGAAATACGTCATTAATATATTTAAATACAGAGTCTATATACAAAGTTTTATGTCTCTCACTTCAATAAATACGGGTTTTCATACAAACTTTGGACTCCCGTTTCACCCCTTTAGGGGTTGAAATTTGGAAAATCCTTTCTTAGTGCACCGGTTGGACTTGTAAGGAACCTACGTGCCAAATTTGGAATCTCTAGAACCAGCGGTTTGGGCTATGCGTTGATGTGTCAATCAGTCAGTTTCTTCTTTCATGTATTTAGATATATCACACCACGGCAGTAGTTGGAATTTGAATTTGAAATCTTTATTGTCATATTGTGAGTTACAAATTAAATTAAGTAACAAGATAGGTAAACGTTCCATTCGTTACAAAAATTTGACCGTGTAACGTAAACGCGTAAGATGTATGAAATCCTGCGGCGCTTACGACATTTTTGTCAACGCATGAGCATTGAGGTGAGTACTTCATGTCGCACTCGTTACGACAGGTCCGATCCGCCGCACGCTCGCCGCTAGCGCTCCGCTCTCTCCCCACCCCGCACCCACCGCATGCATCCCGCTCCACGACCCACGACAAGTTCGCACGTATTTTCAATTTGATTTTCAATTTCTTAAGCGTGACATTAATGTGTTTAATATTGATGAAAACATGATTATACTACACAAAAAGCTATTAATAAACAAAAAAATCACAGTTACGATTATTGCCTACTGAGAAATACATTATTATTAAAACGTTAAAAATTAATGTTTAATTTTGGTTCTGAAATGTCTAAACAGACACAATATAGCTTAAACAGATACAACCATCATAGTGTACCATTTTTGCCTATCTAAATATTGAGATCAGATGGAATCTGTGAAAAAAAACGTACTTGCGAATTTGGTTTCAGGTTAATTTTGCTATTCAGTGATCGCATTTGAGTCCACCTCAAAATTATACTAACATGGTATTTGGTTACCTATTTTGCCTGTAGAAAAAAGTTAGGTAGTGAACGATAACTCACGATTTTTTTTTAATACGTTACGATCACGCATTTTTTACTTAATATATCCAATTAATATTTCATACTAAACATTAATATCCGATAAAGTAATAAAAACAACGGGTTATCGAATTATGACCAGGTCTCGCTAATTTTCTTGGTCTATTACTTATAAACGTGGTTACGTATTTTTCTCGTATGCCTTTGGCAGAGGGGTGAGTATACCAATGGCATCTCCAGTCTTAAATGCTCTAAGGGTAGGTACCTACAACCTAAGTAAGACACACGATTAATTTACAATGTTGTTAAGTACCTGAAGATCCTGCAACCAGTGTAGGCGAATCCTCGTTTATCGCCCTTCACGAGGCTGAGAAAGAGTTGGCAGGTGCGCGGGGCCAGGTCCGAGAACAGCTCGATTATCACCTTGCCGATCTTGGCCCCTCCCACTACACGAATGTCCAAGGCCACCCTACACGTAATAATAACTTTAGTTCTTCAATTTTGTAACGTCTGCTAAAGCCCCTAAGACGTAAGATGGAACTGGTTGAAAGACTTGGGGACCGATCATGACTGTTCCGATAGCTCAGTTGGCTAGTGCGACCGGCCGCGTATCGCCAGGATGTCGCAAATTCGAATCTGCTCGGAACCAACATTTTAAAATTTTCCCCTTTAGTTCTTAACTTCTTTTCTACTCTTGTAGTGTCTTGTGGATTGTTGTGAAAATGCTAAGATAGGTAATACTACCATATCCTGCCTATATAGGTACCGCCCTATGACTGTTGTTCTACACCTTTGTGCATACAAATTTTGGAGAGTACTGGATGTCCAAGATATAGTCTCTAATTGCACTAAAAGATATGATCATCTTGACGCACGAGGTGCGAACGAAATGTCAATTCCGGTCGGACTAATGATAGCTTATAAATAATTACCATTAGAGGCGTAAATAGACCCTCGTACCCACTATTCAGATACCGCCATCGGGCCGTTTCCAGAATTTAAGACACACGAGATTAGCTTTCCACAGCCGTAATCTAAATGTTCATCATCATAGTTTAGCTAGCTCTTGTCGCCATTCTGTTCGGTTCTCTGCCAACTTTTTAAGCTCCTGATACGATATTACATTGCCCATCTCTTTTGCTTGATATATGAACGCACGTCTCGGTCCTCCCCTGCCTCTTTCCCCTCTATCTTTCCTAATCTAAATGTTACCGATGGCAAACTCACTTGGTTCGATATATATTTATCGGCTTATCGAAAGCGGGATCGCGCACACCACGATCTATTTTTTCATGCTTGAACAATATAAAAGGCAATCTGAAATAATCATATGGTTGAGTTTTAAAATGAGTCTTCAATGTCTTCTACAAGGAGTTCTTAGCGTTAGAATGAGGAAACCATTAGGTAGAGTGAAAATAGGTATTTATGTGAAACGTACGATGCGCCGAGGATGAGTTTTTGCTTTGTATCTTTCCACATCTCATCAAATTCCTTTGTTGATGGTTGTTCTGATCGCTGTAACAATATAAATGGTGAGTTCCCCTTTTAAGCATCTTTTTTACCATTTGATATTTACAGACATTAAAACCAGTGATTTGAACACCAGCAATGTGGACGTTTTTAGGAGCGACTTCATTTCTTTTTGTATTTGATAAAGTGTCGCATTATTCATGAATCATCATTTAACTTCTTGGAAGACCATTTTTAAACTTTATAATAAAAAACGTTATAATGCATTATTTAATAAGAGATGTATACATAACTGAATCAGGTATTCCTAATTACCTAAGTACAATAATCTCTCAAATAAGATCTGTAATCTGAGATCTGTATAAGTTGTCTGAATAAGATCTGTATCTCTGAGTTGGCAATTAATATGGGTAGAGACGGATCTAGATTAAATGGCCAAGCACAAGGCGCTACTACTTGCCCTCCCCTGTAGGTATACATAACACTGGAGCAATGATGGGTATACGTACAGCGACGAGCAGCCGATTGTAAAAGTAGAGGTTCTGGGCCTGCATAGTGTCAAGGTCACGCTGCCGCTTCTTCACCATGAGCTTGTTCTGCGTGTTGGTAGGTTCCGGTCGCGCCCAGCAGTCCACGAAACCCTGCGAAGGTTACAATACTTCGTAAATCGCTTGTGTACTTTGTCATTGTATCATCTTCAGGGCGCGTCGGAACTGGAGAACGGATTCTTTAGCACTGACTGAGAGTACCATCAATCGCAAGCCGTGGAAGAAGGATGATAGAGGAGGAAATTAAAGTCATAATTTCCGTAAGTGGGCCTCCAAGTTCTTTCATGTGTGACGTTTCGGAAAAATTACAAATTGGGGTAGTACCACAATAAAAAATAAATTGAACAATATTTTGTAAACAATAATCCTGTGGCTTTATTTTCCCATAAAATCATAGCGCTGTCGACGTCTGAATTGGTGTCTCGACTCGGTATAAACAAGCCATAAGCATTAAGCAGTCGATTACCCCAGTCCTCTGTATGATGTTGATTTTCTTGAGCAGGTCCTTGTTAACGTTCATGTTGTGCTCGAGCTGCTGCGCGTAGTAGTTGAGCCTGCGCGGCTTCAGGTACATATCTGGGAACAGCTCGGGCGGCTGGTCGTCCACGATGTGCCGCATCATTTGCAGCTGCAACACCGCAAGCGTTACATGCGACCATCAGTTCATTATAGTTACATAACCTATCCATTGCCGGCATATTATTACGTTCAATCTTATTGCCACCTTACAATGCAGTGAAGGATACAAATAGGCACTCACAAGTACGGACGGCTAGATAGATTTATGGAAACATGACATCGCTGAGGTTAGGTACATTTTAGTTCAATATATTCTCTCACAAAAGCTTCAAGCATTAAGTAAAAAGGGAAAATACTTTACTTGTTTCAGATGGTTGACCCATTTCTCATAGAAGTCATCAGTAAGTAACACGAATTTTGGGGGCTGAAAAATCAAAAACATATTTTTAAAAACGTGTCCATAAGTAGGTATATCATTATAACTATTTTTCGACTAAGTCTATAGGGTCGGTAGGTGGGTTTACGGCCTGTTAATTTGATGCACCAGTTTGCGGCCACTTGGTGAACTGAAAGGATATTTTCTTGCTTTTTAAATATATTCCCATTCAATAACTGCTAATTAAAACGCATACGACTCACTATTTCTTTAGGGCGAAGACCGCAAACTGACGCAGGCCGCGTAACTGGCCTAGCGCCCCTACCGAAAATCATTTTTTAGATCTCTCTTTATGTCTTATAACCTGAAGAATAGCTTAGGTACTTATTGAAGGGCGTTTATTATGGATTCTACTGTACCTACTTATGTAGCACTAGTTAATATAAAGTAATATGGGATATATTTAACTGCACATCTAAAAATACTGACAGCACATCAAAAAATCAGTATAAAAATTACAGAGTTAAAAAACCGGCCAAGTGCGAGTCGGGCTCGCGCACAAAGGGTTCCGTAGCAGCAAATATAATAAACTTATTATCTCAAAAACTATAAGAGATACTTTGATCAAACCAAAAATCGTTGAAAGAGTTAATTAGCATGCATCACCTCTATTTTTTTTAGAATTTTATACCCCGTAGTTATAAAAATAGAGGGGGGGGGACATACTTTTTACGACTTTGAGAGCTGATATCTCAAAAACCGTTCACTTTAAGAAAAATGTTTTTTAGAAAACTTTATATCATTTTAAAAGACCTTTCCATTGATACCCCACACGGGTATGTACATCGAAAAAAAAATTTTCATCCCTCAGTTACATGTATGGGGGGCCCCACCCCCAATTCTTTTTTTTACTATTTAGTGTCATAATTTTGTAGCGGTTCATACAACACATATTCCCATCAAATTTCATCACTGTAGTACTTATAGTTTCCGAGTAAATCGGCTGTGACAGACGGACAGACGGACAGACGGACAGACGGACATGACGAAACTATAAGGGTTCCGTTTTTGCCATTTTGGCTACGGAACCCTAAAAAACAGTATTTGCACAGGGAAAATACTAATTTCACAGCAAAACGCCACTTTTCTGATGAAATTAGTTTATTTGAGCTGTACAAATAAGCAGTTTCAGGTTGTTAGGTTATTTTTGATGTGCCTTTAAATAGGTGCCAAGTAATAATAATAATAATAATAAACGGTCTAATAGCGAAGAGTCTCGATTAACACCTCAAGAGACTCTCGCTAGATGGCTGGGTCAAGGGTCAGATACAGAAGGCGGTACTCCTGGACACGGCGCGGATAGTCAGGAGGTTCCTCTCTCTGTCGCCCTAAACACCGGTAGCTTAGGCCCCGCCTCGCTGCCGGCGGCATACTACTCGTAGGTTAGGATTTTATAATGATTTTATGTTTTGTAAATATTATTTTATATTTTACTTTTTATATAATTATTATAAAATCTAACCTAAGTCTTAAAGTAAATAATAATAATAATAATAATCTCATTTTTATGTGGCAGGCGGCCCGTTGTCTCATCAATATCCCAGCAACCAGCCCCTCAAGTTCCTTCCCATAAAACCGGTGTAGTTTCCCTTCTTTTCGCAATAGCCCTTTTGTACGAAGCGGATACTGTCTCTGGCTGTATCTCTTCAATAGTGCATGGCAGAGATAGTATCCGCTAGGTGTACACATCCCAATACATTATCGTATCTCATAGGGGCCTCTTCGTGTTGGATCTGTATCCCCATGAACGCCTTCCAAAAGGATCGGACAATGTGCCGTGATATCCCAAAGGAGAGATACAAATAATAATAATATGTCATCATAATATGTTGATCATTGTGTTGGTAATATAAGGTAAACTAACTAACTAAACTGGTAAGGTAACTTAACTGTATCATTTATTGTGTGATGTCTGTAAAGTGTACCTTTTTTAAATAAAAATAAAATAAAATAAAAATAAACTACATACTTAAAAAAATTAACCGTCTTAAGTAGGTCATCTTAATTTTCCACCTTGTACCTGAATGATTCTTCTCTCTGTTCTTGGGCGTCGCTTCTCCGGTGCGAGCGGCGGGGTCGCCAGCAGCAAGTTCTCTATAATAGCACCTCGTCACACGTGTACTCACAGAGAGGGTCGTGTGTTGACAGTCATATGTCACAGTTGCTTACAATCTTGAACTGGCGCGGCCTGCGCACACGCGGCTTCACCGGTTCGGGCGGCGGCGACGACAGCAGCGGCTTCTCCAGCACCGCGTCTCGCACGCACGCTCGCGGAAAGGGTCGTGTGTTGACGGACATGTGTAACAGTTGCTTACAATCTTGAACTGGCGCGGCATGCGCACGCGCGGCGGGCGCGGCTTCACCGGTTCGGGCGGCGGTGACGCCAGCAGCGGGTTCTCGAGCACCTCTGCACACGTGCGGTCGCTAAGCGTGTGCATCGTGAATTGCTACAATCCCTGAAAAAATAGAGTAGGTACATAAGTACACATTTCTGCATGAGGTCTGTGTAATTTAACTTATTTCTATATGCAAAACCCGGTCACTGAAGCCGAAGCGGGTATCTAATTTAAATGTATGATTGGTACATACCTATCCTGTACAGCTAGGGGCTTACTTCATGCGCGACTTGACAACGTTTGACAATTAAATGTTTTACAATACATTTGCTTATGGTCTAAGTAAACAAGGTCTGACAATCCGGATTGTGACACGACCATACGTCACTGTCGACGACACATTGACACTTGTGTCGGCATACCGGCGATAGGCTGATATCCAAGGTCGTGTCACACACACTACTAAACGATGTACCGGATTGCTATACCTGGCGCAGTATATTATTGTATCAAGCACTTGCTCTCCGTACCTACTCTATTTAGTTGCGCGGTCTGATACTAGCAAGCTAAATGCTGTATTGCTTGTATTTTTTGACAAAAAAATCTTGCTTAATGATTGCCATTGAATACCAGATTATTAAATTCCTTGTAACCTATTGAAATATAACAAACACGACAGCATCGAGCAGCCGAGCGAGCTGCGCGCGAGTGAATGAATGAATGAATGAATGAATGAATGAATGAATGAATTATTTATTTGAAACCACAACATAAAGTACAGTAAGCTTAAATCTAGGAAATACACATTTGAGGATGGTTCCAAAAAGGAGCCCACTCAGCATTGTGTCGGAGCATGAAGTGCCACGACGCTGATTTTCAGTGGATCCATTTACACAGTAATAATAATATACAACTAATTAACCTAAGAGAAGCAGAATATTGCAGAGATGTGCAGTGTCGTGGTATTATGCGAAAATTACGCCAGATAGATTTAAAATAGGATAAAAATGAGTAAATAATGAATATATAATGAATATAATAAATGAGGTGAAAACAAACAATCACATCGTCGGCTAGACAGAAGAAATTTGTTCCTTTAGCAGATGGAGTTTCAGTTTTATTTTAAAAGTGTCCGGTGAACTCGCGTTTCTTATTGGTGGTGGAAGGTTGTTCCAGCACCGCGTGGCAGCATATCTGAAACTACCACGGAAGCTAGCCGACCTATGTCTTGGGCAGATGAGGCGGGGGGCTTGTCTTATATGCTTGCAAGAAAATGTTAGCCTGTTGTAAAGATACGTAGGTTGCCTACTCGTTACAATCCCAAATAGTAAGGTAGCGAAGTGTAGTTTCCTTCGAGCGTTCATTTTGAGAAGGCTGCTATTGTTTAAAAATGGTGTGACATGGGTTCTGGGTGGGATCGGAAAGCAGAATCTGGCGCAGGCATTCTGAAGTCTCTGTAGCTGTGTTTTTGTACGTGACAGCAGGCATTCTCCAATGACGGTATCAGCATAGTTTAGCTTTGATAGAACCAGTGTCTCACATAGCTTGATACGCATGTCTACGCTTAAGTAATTGCGGATTCTATACAACACTTTTAGGCGATAAAAACAATTACAGATACTCTCTAAAACATGGTTCTCAAACTGCAGTCTTTCGTCCATAAGTACTCCCAAATTTCTGGCCTCAGACACACGAACAATACTTTCGTCTAAAATACGGACTTGCGGATTACGTGATAACGTCTTTGCTATTTGATGTTTGGTTCCTAGTACCATGAATTTGGATTTCAATGGGTTCAAGACGAGGCTGTTCTTTTGGGACCAGTATGCAATATGGCTGAGATCATGGTTTAATTCCGCGATAGCTGTATTAATATTTTCAGGCTTAAACGAGATATGTATTTGTAAGTCATCTGCATAAAGGTGATATTTACAAGAACGAATGCTATTTATTATATCCCCACTATACAATATAAATAAGATGGGACCTAATATTGATCCCTGTGGGACGCCTCTGGTGACTACAGATCTTTCAGAGACCATTGATATACCCGCAGAGTTTCGTACTTCAACCTGTTGAGTGCGTTGGCTAAGGTAAGTTGCAAACCAGTTAACTGCTCTAGGATCAAATAAGTAGTACGTCAACTTCGATAACAATAATGTTGTGTTGATCGTATCAAAAGCACGTGTAAAATCTAACAGGACTAGAATCGTAGCTTTACCATCATCTTGAGCTGCTAGAATATCGTCCATTACATCAAGAAGAGCAGTTGCAGTACTACGTTTCTTCCTAAAGCCTGACTGATTTTGTGGTAAGATATTATTATTATTATTATTATTATTAGTATATTATTAGTGCGCAGTACTAGACGCGTCGCGGCTGGTTCTCATGGGTATGATGAGTAAGGTCCGAAACATGTCGAGAGATATTTCGACCTAAAAGACGCGAGTGACCGGTTTATTATATTTCAATCAAAATCAAAACATTTATTCTGCAAATAGGCCTCAAAGGCACTTTTACAAGTCAAAACCTATCTATATCTATATGTCTGAAACTCACGGGAGTTTTATATTTATAATTCCTTGCAACCTACTTACTATGCACTTGATGCATAGCTACAAGTTCTAGGTATGCATGAGAAGAAAAGAAAGACTTACGAAGATCCTACACGGAAGATTGATCCTGGACGCTGTATAGTTTATGGTTGTTTCATTAAGTTTTCAAAAACACATTTCCTTAGAGCAGAGTCGAGTAGAGAAAGGTGAATAAAACATATATACTACAAAATTTAGGTTTACGTTACAATTGCTTCTGTTGCGACCAATTTGACACCACAGTCATATTCTAATCAAAGAGAATATTCTAATCGACTTATCGATATTTTACTCTTTGATTTCTATATAAGTGATTTCGATATAACTAATTATTCTTTTATAGGGTTCCGTACGCAAAGGGTTAAACGGGACCCTATTACTAAGACTCTTCTGTCCGTTCGTCTGTCTGTCTGCCTGTCTGCCCATGTGTCACCAGGCTGTAGGTATCTCATGAACCGTAATAGTTAGACAGTTGAAATTTTCACAGATGTATTTCTGTTGCCGCTATAATAATAAAAAACCCAATTTCCTGTTTCCAGGGATGTTCCTCGTTCTATTGAATTCTTATATTGAATTTAAATTTAAGTAAGTAGATATTTCTTACCTTGTGCTTTTCCTTATAAGTGTAGATATATTCGTGAAAACTTTGCTGGCTTATGATCTACCTAAGTGTGTTAACTTTATGTATTGCTGTTTGTTTTCCTTAATAAAGAAAAATAAAATAAAATAAAACAGAATAAAATAAATATTTAAAGGGGCTCCCATACAATAAACGTGATTTTTTTGCCGTTTTTATAGATACGTACGGAACCCTTCGTGAGCGTGTCCGACTCGCACTTGGCCGGTTTTGTTACTACTACAGTTAAAGAAAAACCTTTGTTGTCATTGTCAGTAAGTAGGTTAGTTAAGTAGGTTGGGGTAATGCGTCGGTAATGCATTTATATATAAAAATAAAATAAATTTACGTCAAAATGGATTCAAATGTCGATTTGAAAATGAGTACCTAGTGACATAAATAGAAAAAAATATTTCAATGCTCTCGGCTTGATGTCTTCTTTAAATAGACAAATTTAAATATTTCACAGGATGAGGAACAGTGGTTTAGTTTTGTTTATGTGCGCCGGTCTCCTCCTTGTATGTATAATTTATTATTAATACCATATTTGATTTGCCCAGCAAAAGAGGCGCTTAATTTTGCGAGCTAGAAGGTTAAATACTGTTTTAACGATCCAATAACGGTTTTATAAAGCATCGGTCAGCTCAAAAGATCTCAACTACGCAACCCTAGCTTACCGGTATGAATTCCTGGATAAAAAGTGTCAACGATGCTATCTACCTGGGACTCAAACTATCTCCATGTCCATACCCACCCAATAGTTTATCAAAATCAGTTCACAAGTTTAAGCGTGAATATGTCTTGTCATAAATCACGCGGTATGGATAGCGAACGCAATGAATGAAAGCAGAATCCAAGTGCTCTGCGTTTTAGGCAGGCTGCGGTCGACCGGCGGTCAGCACCGACATCGGTTGAACGTAGCAGGTATTAGCCGCGTACGCGATGATCGCGATCGTCGGTCGAGCACTGTACCCACTTTTGGTTGCTGAGCCTACAGCTCTCTAAGCCGACCTGTTGGTGAACTTGACGCTTAAAAGTCTCAAAGTACTCCGGGCTTGCCCAATCCGTGCATTAAATATAGATGTGATCTTTAGAGTGGCGGGACGATCCTGGGCGGCTCGACGACGTGGAGCCTGCTGCGCATCTCGTACTACTTCTGGACGACGGACCTGAACGTGGAACTGGCGTCGAGCGTGGCGTTCGTGGCTGGCGCGCTGCTGTGCCTGCCCGTCTGCTGGTTGGCCACGATAGTGCCCTACCACCCCAAGTCGCAGCCGCTCTTCGCTACGGTGATATTACCCACTTTGAACGATTCCACTCCATTCGTAAATGACATAACGCTCAGGCAGTTATGCTCTATAAAAAACTTAATAGAGCTCTAATAGCCACCTATTAGAGCTCTATTAAGTTTTTCTTGTTGTTATTCTGTCCCGTCAGCGAAGAGACAACAGTAACCATGTTTCTTAGAAAAATGTTTATAATAGCTATTAGAGCTCTATTAAGTTTTTCTTGTTGTTATTCTGTCCCGTCAGCGAAGAGACAACAGTAACCATGTTTCTTAGAAAAATGTTTATAATATGGACTTCAAACATGCTTAGGAGATGAGCCATGTCCAAATGGATTTATACTTATTGCTAAAACTCATGTTTGGTAGATTTTAACTCTATAAAATCACCATTTTAAACAGTGATTCCGGAGACGTAACCATGTGGTAACAAGCAACAAAGAATAGTTGATCCATGCACCCAGGTAGCACTTGCAAAATATTGAGGTTCTAGAACATAAATTAAAAAAAAATCTAACTGGTCTCCCGATCTGATCGTTGATTGTTTTTTGTTGTTTAAAATTATTTATTTTAGGGGATCGGATGCCCTCATATGGGAATTATTGACAACTGGCGAATACAAAGATATTTACAACTGTTCTAATATTTTATCGTCTTAGCTGAATTGTCGCTTAGCGAAAATTCCGATCCCATAAAAAACATTCCATGTAAAAATAGGCCAAGTCTCAAAACTCTTTCATGGCTTGTGAAGTTGTGACTTTAAACGCTATTGTTACTAAAATATTGGTAGTCCTTGACATGTTTTTTAGTTTAAAGTAATCTGTAAGTAGTTCATTGGCTAAAAAAGGCTTTTTACCATGAAATTGCAAGTATTTTTTTCAAAATTTCCATTGTTAAAATCATTGACAATTAGCTCTAGTATAACCCTCTTCAGGGAATAGGTCGAATTAGTAAATATATTAAATTTGTAATTTAATCACTTGTATGTATTTTTGTTTTGTAAATTCGGTTAATGTGCTAAACAATTATCCTTAGAAACCTATGTAGTACCTATGTAGGTACTACGTTATTCTGACGCTCAAATTAATAATGAATATATGTATATATATTTAGTGGTCGGGATGGATACACGATCTGTGTTCGGAACCCTCGGTGCGCGAGTCAGACTCGCACTTGATCGTTTTTTATGTTATCTATCTATATTATCTAAAAGTGATGTATATTTTTTTATCTCTTTACTAGTACATTCTTTGATTGTCGGGTTTTGTTTGTTGGTTAAAAGTCTTAGGTATCAAGTGTTTCCGTGTTTGTTGGTCATACTAATTCTTAGTGTTATATTCAACGTATCTTCTTTTTGTGCTTACCCTAAAGTTAAGTAACGATTTTCTACATGTTTTAAACCTGTCATGGCTATAGTTTTCTATATGTATTAAATATTTAACTTTGTCATGAACTGGTAATATTTTAGACCTTTTATACAGTAATTTATAGTTTTGTTTACAACTACTTTTAGTATTTTTATCCACTAACACATTTTGAATAATTCTAATCTGGATGTTATATGATGTTATATATTTTATCAAGGTAAGTTTTAAAAGTAAGCCCATATGCATTGAATCCGTAACTAATTACTGACTCTGCTAGCGAATGGTATAAGGTGTTAATCACAGAGCATCAATTTAATATATTATAGTTTTGAAGGAGCAGTATCAACTCAAAGCTCGTCAAAAATCGATCAATGGCGCGTGCCCCTTAAGGCTGTGCAACGAGAAATATCGCGTTCTTTGACTTAACTGGGTTTCTGACAATAGCCGAAACATGATTGCTTAAAATTTTCTCGATAGGAAAAAAATCCAAAATTGAGTGTTTATTTTCCTCTTTTTACTTAGCCTACTAAAACAACGCATTATTAAAGGACACAATTGGGAATTGGCACATGTTAAAAATTAATCATTGGTTATATATATAGAAAACCATCCAATTATCACAATAAACAGTAAATTAGACAAATTAATCAAAAGCATAAAAAGATATGGGACTTCAAATATTCGCAAAAATGTTGTTTTTTTTAATAGTTCAAATGTAATTGAAAATTACCCACGGAATTCTCATGTTTCAATAAAAAATAAATTGTACGGCAATTATGTCCTTAAACGCTATATTTCACGACTAAAGTGGCTTTTTCCTACAACGAGATTAAGACGCTATTACACCATGACGTCGCATTTCACTGCCTATCAGTATAGAGCGTTTTCAGTGCTCGTCAGCTATGCTGTACTTTGCCTCTCGTTTTGTCTTTTGTGTTGCTCTAATTGTAGTTGGTCCCATACAAACATTTGATCGTCTCTAAAAACTGGTTCGAATGACACCATAAAAAAACCGGTCAAGTGCGAGTCGGACTCGCGCACCGAGGGTTCCGTATACAGATGTGTACCGGTTCCAACCCTATTAAATCAGGAAAATCTCAACAACATGGTGTGGAAATTGACGCCATGGGTACAGCGCCATCTATCATCGACTTTTGTTACAAATTTGAGTGACTGAATAACTTTGTGTGTATGGTAGTTTTTCAAGGATAATTCTTTATCACGTAAACCGATTTTTTTTCTTTATTTGATAAAAGGTACTTTCTGCATAATCTCGTAGGAATTTATAAAATATGTATTTTTGTTTTATAAATTCCTACGAGATTATGCAAAGGTGATTAAATTACAAACTTAGTATAGAAATGTTTTTTGACGAAAAAAAAAAGAAAAACTAGATAGAGCTACAGTTATATTTTTCCTGTAAAATATACATTGATATCAATGTTATGTAATAATTTTATATTTTTCCCTTGGTAAACTTCGGAGATAAGAACGGTATTTTTTTACATTTTCCCTCATAAAACAAAAATGTCTCAAAGTAAAAAAAAAAGTTTCAGAATGTGCAACCCAAGCCCTTTCATATGACACCCCACTCGACATATCAACTATCAACTAGACTTTCAAATTTTGAACCACCTATTATCTGTCATTTTTCACAGAAATTAAAAAAATATTTAAAAAAGTCATGTTCTATGTATGTAGGTAAGCCTTCTTTATAACTATTCCAAATTTCAAATCGATAGCATAAGTAGTTCTTGAGATATTTAGCGATGTGACAGACAGACAGACAGACAAAGTGAAACCATAAGGGTTCCTTTTTTACCATTTTGGTACGGAACCCTAAAAACTGTAGTCAAATAGGCAATTAAGTTAAAATGACGATATTTTATTTACCTCATCTAAACTCTGTCAAGAGCATGCACATTTAATAAAACTGCACACAGTCAGATATTTATCGAGATTTATCTAAAAAAGCCATTCCCGAAGTGTAGCATCCCGTTTTGTCGTGCGCGAAAGACATAAGAGTGTCTCTTTCACGAGGGGCGTGGCTGCCGGAATCGAGGCATCCCCTTAAATAAATAAATAAATGTGCAGCTGCTGACCGTGGCAATGACGGCGATACTGGTGCTGAGCGTGGGGCAGTGCTCGCTGGCGGGGCTGAGTCGCGCGCTGCGCGACCCCGCCGCGCTCAACGCTAGCATGCACCGCGCCATGAGCTTAGAGGCCATCGATCCCGCCGTGCGGAGCTCCTTCGCCGCCATGCAATTGGAGGTAGGCTAAACCTTATGGCCACCTTAAACCAGCGCAGGTAGGTAAAAGTATAATAAGGAGGAGACCTCTTCTTCACGGAAGGGGTCCAAGCTCCGCCAGCTACATTTACCTAAGCGAAGACTTTTGTGACGAAACCTGACAGTGGATGAGAATGAGATAGCAACGTGTACCTATCCCACTCCAACTGACTGATACGGTCCTGCCATTATAAATGGTAAACAACCATTTCTCACTAATTACCAATAGAAAGGAAATATAAATCTAAAACCTGCCAAGTCGCATTCATTAATGCATGCGTTTTTCAGTTACGATGCTGCGGGGTGCAGGAGCACTCTGACTGGTACAAGTACCGGCGCACGCTGCCGGCGTCGTGCTGCGGCCGCATGTCCACCTTCAAGCGTGAGCCTGCGTGCGACTCGTCGCAGCTAGTGGCCCCGCGCGCGGGCTGCCTGCGCCCCGCCACCGCGGAACTTCGCAACTACGCCGGCGCGCTCGC
Organism: Epiblema foenella; assembly: GCA_963556455.1. NCBI lineage: Eukaryota > Metazoa > Arthropoda > Insecta > Lepidoptera > Tortricidae > Epiblema > Epiblema foenella. The sequence goes on along the minus strand of OY747099.1, from coordinate 6,374,085 downwards.
CGCACTCTCAACGGCTATCATCATGATTCTGGTAATGATCACTGTGCAACGCGCATGTAGTCAGCGCTGGCTTAAGCCCTTGATCGAAATGGATTCATTCCGCGCCATTCAAAAGGCGCTTCCAAAACTGTACCTTTCCCTTTTTAGGGTTCCGTGCCCAAGGGTAAAACGTCCCGTCCGTCCGTCCGTCTCTGTCTGTCTGTCTGTTCGTCCGTCCGTCCGTCCGTCCGTCAGTCCGTCCGTCTGTCAGTCCGTCCGTCCGTCCGTCTGTCACCAGCCTGTATCTTATGAACCGTGATAGTTATATAATTGAAATTTTCACAGATGATGTACTTCTGTTGCCAATAAATAAATACTAAAATAAAAAACAATAAAATAAACATTTGGTGGCTCCCATACAGCAAACATGATTTTTTGCTGTTTTTATAGATAATGGTACGGAACCCTTCGTGCACGAGTCTGACCCGCACTTGTTTTGTTTTCTCAATTGGCTTTGTGGCGGCCCTAGCCACCTGGCGCCTACAGCGGTCTATTAGCCACCGCATCCTTTATACGCTATCTATATAAACCATCTGTAACCGTAAGCTGTGTTCGTTACAATCTGATTGTATGTAAGTTTGACAAGTTTCTATGAGACCTGGTGCAACCCGCCCTCATACGCCGGCGTCGCCTGCCTTCCATGCACCATACTCCCTAACTTGTGGTAATATGAGTCATGTCGTAGGCGGTGACGGTGTTTGCGGCGGCGTACACGCAGGCCACGGCCGTGGTGGAGCGACAGAAGCCGCCGCCGCAGGCGCTGCGCATGGCGTACCTCACGCCACCCACCTTCTCACCGACTCTCCCCACGCCCATACCCGTACCACAATAACTTGGAAACATAGATTTACAGCAATTGGTGAAGCACTTGTTAATTAAAAAAAATTGGAAGACATTTTTAACGAAGTAGTAAAGTAAACACAAAATGGATGCATGAGGAAGAGGGAACATTTTATCTTATGAAGTTTCACCTAACCTTCTAGCGCTCTCTTTATCGAACTAGAAATTACTTACGATGACATAATAATCTGACGAAATATCAATTTGATACTATCTATCTATGTCTTATAACTAAATAAACCTAAGTATATTAGAATTTAGTGAGTTGCATATCCAGTTGACAATAATAGTCTAGTCTTTATAATTATTTAACACCGAATCAATCAATACTGTATTTATAGGCAATGCGGTTTAAGCATCTTTAGCTACTCTCGTCAGTAATCTTTTTTGGTGAGAAATTAACTTACAAAAGTGCTTCACTTAGTGTTGACATAAATTGCCAAAAAGCTTAAGAAAAACGTGTTTAACTTATATATGTTATATTACAGGAAAATTAACAATTAGCTTACTTACAATTTTAAAAAGTTTTAAGTACATGGCGTTTTTAACGAAAATTATACAACCTAATTTTTTTTTACAATTTAGAATATTTTAGTTTTCCTTGCTCAGAAAAACGCACCAGTGGTGTTTTTTCATACTTCTTGTATGGAACGTACATGTATAGTTTCCACTGCTGTGTAATCTAAAAAAATATGGAAAATTGGGGTCATTTTTTAGAATGAAAAAATATTATTTTTTCAATGATTTTGTAAGTTTCTGCGGGCGAATTTCTATTTGTTCTCCTCTACAGGTCGCATTTCTGAACCGATTCTCGTGAAATTTTGTGAGCAGGTACAATAATTAAAATGAAGTGCTTTTTTTATTGTCGTCAGTTTTTAGAAACTTAAAAAAAAATACTCGTGACTCGCGAGGTCTACAGCAGAGCACCTAATCGGAATCAATGGTAGGTATAGTCAGCATCAAAAGTAACAACGCATAGGAAGGGTTCTTTTGACCTTTTCATTTGCGGAGTTACTTTTGATGCTGACTGTACACATTATTATCTATATCGATATATGACATTTTCCTTTTATATACATTTATTTATTTATGTATGTCTCTGTAACGGTTACTTATTTATTTTTGCAAGTATATAGTAAATTTACCAAAGTTGTTTTCTGGTATCAGTTGCACCACTTACAATCTTTCTGCTTTGCGTGGAGGTTGACTGTTAGAGAATGGTTCATGACATTAAGTCCGCATTTTGTACGTTAAGATGTTTTTTTGTGCAATAAGGATTAAATAAATAAATAAATGATTCTGTGCAGGTAAATCCAAAAAATCCGAATTGTAAGAAAAATAGTACTTAAAAGTTAAAATTTTTAGTGAAAACGCGCTACAAAATCAACAAATGGGTAATTTCATTCTCATGTTTTATGCAGCCTAGGTCAAAATAATTGTCCGTAGAGGTACGTATTGAATGCAATTATATAATTTGAAATATGAAACTCCCGTGAGTTTCAGACATATTGAAATATTATAAGCGGTTCACTCACGTCTTTAAGGCTGAATATCGCTCGACAAGTTTCGTACCAGTGCGTGGCCCTTAATCATGAGAACCAGCCGCGACGGCCGCGCGTCTAGCACTGCGCGCTCGCCCGCGGCTCGCTCGCTGCTCGATGTTGGCGGCGGCGATGGTGCGGGGGACGAGAATCCACCCACATTTTCGTCACTATTATTTAATGTCGGGTTAAACACAACACTCACAACGTCCACACTCGTCACAGACGTCATAGTATTCAAAACAGTTCTCCAGCTGGGCGGTACCCGCGAGTGACCAGTTTATTACATTTCAATAATTATTGCCTATATTCAATTTTTTTTACTGTGTTTATGATGGTTTCTTTAGATTTTAGTAAACGTATGGTACCTGTTGATTATTAAGTTTGAAAAAATTGTCGTCGTTGTTTTTAATAAATTCTAAAAAAAATGCATTTTTTCTTTGTCGACTGACACAGCCCTCAATTCCCAATAGTTCGGTTGACTGAACTAATGCAACAATTTGTCCCAACAGTCATTTCAAACAAACCTAATCATCTAATTATGTACTTATTTGCGTAGGTGTACCGTACAGAGGGGCTACGACTTGCTGATTCGTGCGACAGAGAAGGAGATATTCGAACTTCATTCGTTTTCGGTTCGCGGTAGTACCTACGCAAATAAGTACATTATTAGATGATTAGGTTAGGTTAGGTTAGGTTTTGTGCGACTTGTACTATACCTGCCCCGATTCCTAATTCAATTCAAAGTTTGGTGGCCAGTTAAATTCATATTGTCTAACTGTAAATTGCTATTTTGATAGACGAGGCACTTTATGAACTAATTTTTGGTAGTTTAACGGATAAAAATTGGAGAAACTGCCTGCCTGAGTTAAGTTACTTACATAAAATTAAATAGTCTCGATAAATATGTAACCAAAAATATTTTATGAAAAAAATATAACTTCAGATGTTGACACCATTTGGTAGAAATATTGTTACTATCTATCTATACATATAAAAACGTTGTAGAGGGTCGTAAATATGTACATTGAAAATATTAGCAAAAAATCGATTGAGGGGTCTTAGAATCGATAACCGAACACATTTCAACAGTTTTTAGAATTTGTGTCTGTTTGTCTGTTTATTTGTCTAGGCATCACGTGAAAACTAGCAAATATATTGCAGTACAACCTTCACTAATAAGTTTATTGGATTTTCGGCCAGGTTATAGGCTATAAAAATCACTTTGGGACGAAAGGGGGTGAAAAGAGGGGTTGAACTTTGTATGAGAAGTCCTTCAATTCGTGATTTAAAGGCTTGGAAATTGCTAAGCATATACTTGAAAGCAAAGTAAAAAGACCTTCATGAAAAAATTGTGCAATATTCAGATAATATGTGAAAAAATGGGAGGTAAAAAAGTGCTTAGGAAGCTAGCGACAAATAACCAAAAATCCCTCAACCCAAAGTAACTGTTTGAAATGAGAGATTTAATTATGTTAGTCAGTTGCTGTCAACATTGACAAGCTAGTGTCTTGAACTCATCTAGAAGTTCGTTAGAGTGGTCGAGTTCGATAACGATGTTATCTGACGGTCTACATAATTTGCGACACGGCATGGAAATTAGCACCATGTATGGTTTCTTTAAGCCGAATGTCATATGTTATTTTGACAACGCTCCCCATCATAGGAATCCGTTAGATAGGAAGGCTATCGACTACGTTCCCATCCCTCCATCCTGTACCGTAACTCGGCGATCAGTGATTAGAGACCCGGACGACGTTATCACGGCGTTCAACTCGGAGACGACGCGTAGGTACACTCAGGCCTTCCCGTCGGCCGAGACCGCGCGATCGCGACAAAATATACACATATACGAGGGTGGTATGATAAGTAATGAGCCTTGAAGCAATGCGGTATGGCTGAATGTTAAAAATGTCTTTGCCTACAGCCGCCATCTTGGACGCGGGAAAAGCAAAAACGGTTCCGTCGGCCGGGAAGGTGATGGCGACCGTTTTTTGGGATTCGCAAGGAATTATCCACATAGACTATTTAGCGAAGGGAAGAACGATCACGGGGACATATTACTCTGATTTGTTGACTCGATTTGATGAAGAATTAAAAAAAAAACGGCCCCGTTTAGCCCGCAAAAAAGTGCTGTTTCATCAGGATAATGCTCCGGCCCATTCATCTCACATCGTCAAGGTCAAACTGGGTCAATTGGGTTACAAAATACTGCCGCACGCGCCTTATTCCCCGGATTTGGCTCCTTGCGATTTCTTCTTGTTCCCAAACATGAAATCATGGCTCGGAGGCAAACGCTTCATGTCAAATGAAGAGGTCATAGAGGCCACAGAAGAGTATTTTGCAGAGTTTCCGAAGACATATTTTTTGGAGGGCTTAAAAAAGTTGGAGACGCGTTGGGAAAAGTGCATAAATTTGAAAGGGGACTACGTTGAAAAATAAAAATAATAATATAATAAAACTTTTTTTTTCATGGGTAGGTTCACTACTTATCATACCACCCTCGTATAGTCCCTATTCAACCCGGCTTTTCCCTAGGCTATTCTCCAACCGCACACTCCTCGCTTTATTGGGCCTGGCCTAAAAAATCGTCTGGTTCAAAAAGGGTCATAATTTTCTAACAATTAAATTTGTAATTATTTCCAAAAAATGTTGACCCCTAAACCCGTAATAATTGTTTTATGTAAAAGACGTCTTTAGTGGTTTACTGTATTGACAGATCAGCACCTTAGGCTCGGTTGCACCAACATACGATCACAGGCCGGTCATCGTCAAATATGGCGCCGGCAGCTATCATCTCATAGAAACTTGTGAAACTTTCCATACTATCAGATTTTAACGAACACCGCTTACGATTACAGACGGTTTGGTGCAACCCACCCTTAATCTCTTTCTACCAATAGTTATCATTAATTTAGGGGACAGTTAAAATAGATGAAGTACCTATTTAAGTGTTTGATTAATTATGTTTGATATGAAGTAGTACTTATTTAAAAGCTGTCCTATCTTTTTTTACCTCTAAGTTTGTATTTGATACCATGTCAAATCACTAGTAGTTAGGCTATGAACAGGTTTGGGGCAAATGGTCTGGAAGACCGCGAGAGAAAAAATGCGCTCGATTTTCAGCCCTCCGCTGGGCTCAGTCTTCAGCTGTTGAGCCCTCCACCGGAATTTAGTCTTGAGCTGCTGCGCTGCATTGCCTGCATCGCTCTTCCGGCTCACAAAGAAATCGCTTAACGTTTTCAAAACTTAAGAAAGCTCTCTAAATTTGATCTCTCGCTTCGTATATTTTCTATTTCTTTGTATAGGAAAATAGGTGAATGCTTGGGAGGAGGAAAGTAGTAGTAAGCACTCCGTTTTTGAGTTACAAAACTTGCTTTTACAAACTACCTGTACCTACTAAGTACGACAATATGAGAAAAAAATGTGCATTTTGAAAAAGATGCCTCTTAAGAATGTACCTTTATTTTTTAATTTACCACTTTTATTCGTCTCTTACTAATACTTCAACATCGAAATTCTAGAATCTTGTGTTCTCTTTCCGGCTAGTTTTGAGTCTTTTATACTTATGTAAAAGGGTGGTAGAAGTAAATAACCTTGGCCTCCTCATGGACGGCAAGCTGCGCTTTGAAAACCACATACTTAAAGTCGTGAGTAACTGCTTCTACCGCCTTAAAGTGCCTACTATACAATATTCGCTATTACTCAAGTGTTGATTTGCCCATCAACCTTTGTGAATCGTTGGTATTGTCTAGATTAAACTATTGTCATATCGTGTATGGTGGCTGTTTTTTTTTCAGTTCGGTCTGCATCCCCCCACTGTTGAGTAAATTCCTCCTCATGTTCACACCAGTTTGCCCTGTTTTGAGGTCTCATCAATATATATTACCTATGATTTTATTCATTATATGTGTACCTTTCTTATATAGTATGTTGTGTTGCGTTCCGTGGATCACGTACGGTGCTGTCTGAAAACCAGCGCTGCAGGTGTCTGACACCTCGGCACAATGCTGAGACAGCAACCGATTCACTGCC